>CM077079.1:246756049-247405156 GCA_039513925.1 Platanthera zijinensis | reverse complement strand
ACTACAAAAATGCAAACGAAACGACCGAGCTCTTAATTCTTGATTCTCATTACACACAAACAATCGTACTCCACTAACACTCTCTTCTTAAACACCTCCAAACTCATGACTCAGCCCGTCGAACTTGTCTCCACAGCCAACCATTGTTCCCAACAACCCCCCCCCGACCCAGAAGAACAGCAGCTCCCTCCTCCAATAACCCGACAGTCGATGCACTGACCACCCGTTGATCTTCGACATTCTGCGCGAACTCTGCTCTGCGATTGCTCACAACCCTAGCCTTGTGGCCTCTTAATCCCATGCTTGTCTCTCTACCTTTTTTATTGACTCATCTTGGATTGTGGACTCCAGAGCCACCCATCACGTCACTCCATAAAAACCTCCTCGGTATTTGGACTCTCAGTATCCAAAGTTCATTACTGTTGCAAACGGTGACACCAAGCCAATTGCTGGTTCTGGTGATTTGTTGCTCACCCTTTCTCTACCTTTATGTTTTGTTCTTCGTGTCTCTGTCTCTCCATTCAATCCACTCTGTCTCATGATCATGATTGTCTAATTATCTTTTTTTCCTCTCTTTTTATTGTGCAGGATCGGCAGACGTGAAATAACAATGGTGCAGGTGGCTGTGAAATGGGATCTACATTCTGGATCTTCCTTCCTCCACTCTCTCTTTTGTCAGCTCTGTTGATTGACATTGGCGTCTCAGTCATGGTCATCTTCTTATTCCAAAATGCTCTTCCTAATGTATATTTTCCTCTTTTAATTGTGAATCGTGTATATATGGGAAACAACATCGCTCTATTTCCCACCTCATTCTTCTCAGAGTGCTGCTCCTTTTGATTTATTTCACTCTGATATCTGGGGTCCCTACAAAACCGCTAGTATATCTGGTTATCGCTACTTTATAACGTTTATTGATGATTATCCACGTATAACTTGGTTATACATTATGTGTGATCGCACTGAACTTTTGTCCATTTTTCGATCCTTTACTGTCGAAACTCACACACAATTAACTCACGCTCTCAAAATTCTTCGCACTAATAATGCAAGCAAATACACTAGGGATATTTTCTAGGAATTCAGCACCTCGATGGGTATCATACACCAAACCTCATGTACGTACACGCCACAACAAAATGGTGTTGATGAGCGGAAGAACCTCCACCTTGTCGAAGTGGCACGGTCTCTCTTATTCCAGATGCAGGTCCTCACTACCTATTGGAATTTTGTTATCTCCATTATTTGTTATTTCATCAACTGCATACCCTCGTTCATTCTCAAATTTGTGACTCCCTTTTCTCTTATTTCCTGAACGTCCTCCCTTCCCCCTTGACACCCCTAGTCTTTAGCTGTGTTTGCTATGTTCACAATGTGGGTCTTACTGTTGACAAGTAAGCCCCTCACGCCACGCGCAACATGTTCGTTGGGTATTCATGCACCTAGAAGGGTTATATCTGCTACTCTCCCTTCACTCAGAAGTTGATCACGTCTGTTGATGTCACTTTCATAGAAGATCAACATTTTCATCAGTCTATCACCACGTCGATACCACCAACTAATCTCCCGCGTCCTTTTGTTCCTACCAATTCTGCTCTACCACCTTTACTACCAACACCACCGCCTTCCTCGGCTCCTCTTCGTGTCAACTCTTATCGATATCCTCGATTCGGTGCCCTGTGCCAGCTCCAATCTACTACTGATACTCTATCGATTGTTGATTTGATGACACCCTCCACCGCACATCCACTTTCCAATTATGTCTCCCTGCATCATCTCTCCTCTGATTCGTGCAGGTTTGCAACCTCTCTATTGTTTATTTCCACTCTCTCTTCTGTGCAGGAAGCCCTTCAACATCCAGGGTTGCGCGCAGCAATGGATGAGTAAACAGTTGCACTTGGGCCAACTACACTTGGGACCTGATTCCTCTTCCACCTAATCAACATATCGTAAGTTGCAAGTGGCTATTCACTGTGAAGCATCATCTGAATGGGTCTGTTGATCGACTCAAGGCTTGTCTTTTTGCTAGAGGTTTTACTCAACAACACGGTATTGATTATGAAAAGACATTTTCGTCTGTGGCAAAACTCAATACCGTATGTGTCCTCTCTTGTGGTTCATCGTCATTGGCCTCTCCATCAGCTTGACATTAAAAACGCCCTCCTTCACAACGATCTTGTGGAAACTGTACATGCAGCAACCTCCTGATGATACAACCCCGAGGGAGTCGCTTGTCTGACATTTGAAGAAATATCTCTGCGGCTTGAAATAGTTTCGACGGACATGGTTTAAGAATGGTTCGTGAGTTTGGGTTCACCCAGAGCTTGGCAGATTTCTCCCTTTTCATTCGACAATGCTCATTCGGCACAGTAATTCTTCTAATCCATGTTGATGACATCATTGTGACTGGTGATGATCTTCCCGGTATCACCCAAATCAAGTAACATCATGCTTCTCATTTCAAACTAAGGATTTGGGACGACTCTGCTACTTCTTGGGAATTGTGGTGGTCCGACGACCTGATGGTCTGGTCTTGTCTCAGTGGAAGTATTGTCTCGATCTACTTCATCATGTCGGTTACTCCGGATGTAAGGCTACGAATATACCTATGGATGCAAATCATCAGCTTTGCGCTTATGGCTCTGACTCTGATCAACCTCTCCCTAATTCAGAGCATTATCATTGTCTTGTTGATAAGGTAATAAATATTACTTACACTCGACTAGATATTTCCTTTGTGGTCGGCATGGTCAGTCGCTTCATGCATACCCCTCGGGTCTCTCATCTTTAGGTCGATGAGCATATTCTTTGATACTTGAAGAATGCTCTGGGACAAGGGCTGGTATACAAGCCCCTACTTCTCTGTTTGCATATTGTGATGATGATTACGCTGGGTCCCTGGACGATCGGTGATCCACGAGCGGTTGCAACACATATTTTGGCAAGAACTTAGTTACTTAGCGAAACAAGAAGCAAACTGTGGTTGCTCGGTTTTCAGCTGAAGCAGAGTATCGATCCATGGCTGTCTCCGTATCAGAACTCGCATGGCTAGAAAGTTTCCTCACTGATTTAGGTGTTAAACTTCCTTCACCAGATGTTCCCTTTTGCATAGTCAAACTTTTATTCACATCGCCGAGAACCCTGTGTTTCATGAGCGTACAAAACATATCGAAGTCAATTGTCATTTTGTCCGGGAAAAGGTTCAACTTCAGAAATTGATTCTACAGCATGTGTGGGGTTGTTGATCAAATCTCCGACATTTTCATTAAGGCTTCGTCTCTCCTGCAATATCAGTAATTCTTCTCCAAGCTTGATGCATGCGACTTGTACACTCCATCTTATGGGGGAGTGTTACAAGAAATAAATAAAATAGCCCATCCATTTAAGCTCATAAGGCATCTCCTCTCTAGCTCCTTCTTTAATCTCACATCTTGAGATTACATTTAGCTCTCTCTCTCTTTCTATAAAAGGAGACCTTGTTTACAATGTAATAGTTGTAGAAAAATGATTTTATGAGAATAATAAAATATTAGCCCCTTTTTATTCTCAATTTCTACAAGTTCATAACAAACACAAAAAATAGTAAACACCTATTTATTTAGCTAGGCAGATCAGGACTCTAATTATGATAATTAATGATAGTTCGTACTATCAAATTATAATAATTTGGACGATAATTAATCAGTTGAATATGGTATTAACTATTTATTATGTTTAATAAGAAAAAAATAAGACTTTAATTAAGATCATTCAAATTTAAAATAAGCGTTCATTTAATTTTACCTCAATCAATATATAATAAATACTTAAAAGAATAATCATGTTAAGCCTAACAGCTTAACAATTAACTAGTCTTATGATGGTAAGGAACTAGGCTAAAATACTAAATTGTAATAATCAAAAATTTAAAAAAAAAAAATCATTTTTATTATCCGCTGAAAATTATTTCAGAAATATGTCTTCTATTTTTTATAATAAGTAAACATCTCAAGGAGAATCACTTTTCCTGGAAGCCGCAAAGCACCAACCTTTTATTCAAACAAACAGACAAAATAGAAGAAAAAATATCCAATTTGGTTAAAGAGTAGTATTAACATGTGATCAAACAAAATTGTAAGATATGAACATGCTAAGAGATAGATTAAGTTGAACGTATCACTATTCAAAACATAATTAACTAGGCCTGATTTGGTTGCTTGAGTTGAACATGTTAAGAAAAACAATGAAATTTGTCACTTCATCATCTGGAAGAGATTAGGAAGAAATCAACATTAACTTTAACCTCCAAAAACCTTCATAAAATTACTTGAAGATAACCACTTTGACTTCACACATAAAATGAGTGAAAACAAATCACAATTTTTCAAACCACATTTTCTTGTACAAGCAATTAAATGAGCCCTTAGTCACCACAAAACCAGTTGATTAGACATAGCAAATGCACCGATTTATATAATTTAATGGGATTATAGTCACTGCGTGATATGACATTTAAAGGAAATGGAGTTACCACTACTTGATCCACATAATCAACGCTCCAGTGACAGTGAAGTACTATTATATATTAAAGCAAATAGACATACCAATACTTGATCCACAAAATCAAGGCGATCTGGATGTACACGAAGAGTAAATGTAAGAAGAGAGACATATAAACTGATGGCGCTAACAATTGGCATCTCGGGCTGAAAATCAATGACCTGTCAATAAAAAATCGCAAAATCTGATCATTTAACTTATAAGTGTTCAATATAAGGAAATCATTTGGAGAGCAATATGGAACGCATAACCGTGTTTTAAGATTCGATCAGTTTGTTTTAGCTGCTAAGATTAATTCTCGATCAATCAACAATTTATCCAGAAATTATATTTTCAGTAACTTCTGTCATCATCTGCCCAAACAAGCGAGTCTTGGTGGGTATCAACTAACTTTTTCCTAACACATTGAATCAGGGCCAAGAAGATCTGATCTCTCCAGGAAGTAAATCATGTAGTTTTTATGATATCTCAAATTTAAACTTTGTTTTAATGAACAACTTTCAGCTTGACACAAATAGTCAATATGCGTTCACTCATAGAACAGCTTGTCAATTTTTTAATGTAGGTTGGTAAATCATTCTTCAGAAATTTAACTCATATATACTATCTGAGGTTTACAAGTCCTTGAAAGCGCAGATGTGGGTAAGCGAGTATGGCTACTGGCAAGGAAAGCAAAGGCCCTTGCCGCTTCTTCCCGACAACTCCTCAAACGCATCTTTGCACATCTGCATTTCTTCCAGACCGCTTCTTCCTGTGTATATCTGCAATCGCACCTCCCGCATCCTTCGACCGCAACAACGCCAGTTCTAACCTGCTCCTAGCGCCGCTGCCGAGAAGACCGAGCACCCGCGCGATGACGGGCGCCCGCCTCGATGTCGTCAAACACCGCCACGAAGATAAAGCCAGCATCTTTAGTTATATCTAGGCCAGCCTCCAACGCCTGGAGGCTCGCGATGTGATGCATCTGGGATTGTATCCATTTAATCCCTTTGAATCTTTGTTCCTTTTACATTTTTGTTTGTTGTGTTTGATTATCGTGTTTCATGTTCATCTCCATATTGCATGACTGACTTTTTTGTATGTTCGTCATTTAACATTGTATGCTAGTTTTTGATTTATTGGTCCGACCAGTCAATAAGACCTTTACATAAATCGTCTGTAAACACATAACAGGGTGGTATGGGGGTGTTCATGAGCCGAATCGAATAGCTCTTCAATCAAATCCAAACTTGTCATAGAATGTAGAGATTCGGATTTGAATCTGGATTCATTCGAAAATTTGAATTCGGATTTGGATTTGGATTCGTCTCAAAATTCTGGATTCGAATTCAAATTAGTATTTGGACTTGAATTCGAATTCGCTTCAAATTAAAGATCAAATAGACTTTGATTAGACGGCCAGAATCATCTTTATATATAATAAATATATTGTTATTATTCGTGAATCTTGTCAATATAGATAATATTATTCAAATTTGAATAACACTAGAATCCGAATTTGGATTCAAATCTGGATTCGAATAGAATGAATCTTAGTTGAAACTTCACGAACAGATTCCCAAATTATTCACCAACTATTTTGTTTGTGAACATCCCTAGAGTGGTATGCAGGTAAATGCGTAAATAAAATGAAATTGCATAAATTAAAATGATTACTCAATTGATTTAAGATCTCCTGAAATTAATTATTTTGTTTGGAGTAAAAGCCACATTAAATTTTTATATTTTAACCCCCTACCTTGTGCCTTTAATTTCTAAGAGTTTCAGACGTCGGGTATTAAAAACCTTTTATTTCCTTCAATTCCCAAAACATTTTGCTTCCATTAAAATAAATCCCAATAAAGTTTATGTGGCGACTTCCATTAAAATAAAGCCCAATAAAGTTTATGTGGTGACTGTTACCCGCTACAATTATGTAGGTCGAGCCCTCCTTTCGTGAACGGCGCCTTGGAGAAAAACGAGAAGTGAATTAATGTTCTGCTTCTCGGCATTCCAGGAGGCTACCGTCGAAGATCTTTGTTGCTATCGTCGCCCACCAGCACCTCATAATCCTCCATTGACTCCATTTGAGAGAAGGTAGGCCTCCGGCGACCCTTCCTCAGACCACCTCCAATGTCCTTTGCGTGAATTCAATTTGCGACATCATTACCGACTCCTCTCTGATTCCGTCGGACAGGATCCTCCTCTCATCCCCCAGCTAGCCTTTCTCCCTCTCTTAAAACAGTCCATCGTTGAACCTCCCTTATTACTACCTCTCATCTCTGCACAAACCGCCAAACCCTGAAACCTCCCAAAAACTCAATACTGTCGAAAATTCTTCCAATTTTACCAGGCAAACTCCCGCCACCCCACCCTATCAGCTCACAGCCAGCCCATTTTCTGGATTGTTGCAAGTACAATCTCCGCTCCCACACAATTAGAGTAATTTTATGCAATTTGTTTTAGTGATTAAACTCATTTACTTATATGCATTTCAATTTCGTTGACATATTTTCTCTAGTTCTTGATCACCTTCAGCTATTATCATACATAAAATGCTTGCGGCATGCTTGCACATTCTTACCTCATGCTAAATGTTAGAGTAAATCAAATAGGCTCTAGAATTACCGTTGAGGAGCCCACTCTCACAAGAGAGTAGCATGAACTGAATTATCAAGTCTTGTTAACTGATTTAACCCGTAGCAGTTTCTGAAAATATTTCTTTAAACAAAAACTTCTGGATTTAGTGTACATCATTTTAGTATCATAGGATGTTGATTCACTCATATCATGAATAACGATCCTATTTATTAAAAAATCATTTAAAATATATATTTTCATTTTAAACAAAATCTTCCATTCAAAATAATTTGCTTTAAACTTTCCTCTTTGCTCAATTCCATCAAAGCCCCTCTTTTGTTTTTTTTAAAAACATTTACAAAGGTTTAGAGTTTTAAATAAACAAAAAAAAACATATTTTAAACATTTTTCTATGTTAAATAAAAAAACAGAATATCAAGTCAAGCGTTTAGAAACTAGCATTGATAACCTGAACTAGCACATGGGGAACCTCATGCAATTGGTTGAAACATTCACCGCCAACATGGGTAATGTTCGTCAAGTCATGAATAGGTTAAGGACCTCCGTCAATAATATAGAAGCCGCTATCCACTTGAGCGGGAATCAAGCAACTCCACCAAACACTAGAGAAGAAGAATTCATGCCACAACATCCCGAACCCCGAAATCAACCACGCTGAGATGATGACATTAAGTTGGATGTAAGCGACTTCGAGAGCTGGGTAGAACCCGAAGGATGTTTAGATTGGTGTGAGTGTATGGATAGATTCATGACAAGAAAACAAATGCCCATAAACCGTCAGGTCAAGTACGCCACTCTTAGGCTTAAAGGACCAGCACTAGTTTGGTGGATTCAGTTGAAGCGCACACGATTCACTTTAGGTCTAGCCCCAATCGCTACCTCCGTAGAATTTAAAACTCAGCTACGAAAGTGATATATTCCCCCAGATTATCTCCAAAATCTTTATCGCAAATTCCATAACCTACGTCAGGGATGATTACACCAACGAGTTTCTTATTCTCCAAGCTAGGTTGGATATACAGAAGGAGGACAATATGATTATGTCTCGCAACCTAAATAGGCTCTGTTATGTCATTTGAGAGAAGTTAGAGCTTCCCGATTTTAGAGCTTCTGGCTCTAGAACTTCTGAGAGGTTGCCTATTGTAGTTCTTCAGTCAGCAACTCTTCAACCCTCCATATTGAACCATCACTTAGGGTTCACTAGTGCCCCTACACCTTCGTCGGCCTAGTTTAGAGGCAAAAAGATTATTGGCTCTCAACCCAATCTTGGGATCTTTTGGTGTTCAAGTGCATGGAGACGGGACACATGTGCTCGGAGTGTTCTAGTAGACAGTTCGTAACAGTAGCTGAATATGAAGAAGAAAAAGAGCCTGAATATTGATTTTTACTGACTCCCATCCTGATCCGGTAATCGAAGACGAGGTAGAAGTTGAAGTAGAGTACGTTGAACATTTAGTGTGTTTCCTCAGCATAGCCTCCTCACCCCCCCCCCCTCAAATTCTGGTAAAAATGAGTGGTTGAGGTATAACAATTTTCGTACTACTGCACACATTCAGGCACCATCATAACAGATAGCGGTAGGATGAAAACTTTTGTGTCCCAACGCATGTGAGAAAAATTAAAACTTAAGAAAACCTTTAGGAAAGTTGTATAGTGCGTCTTGGGTCACATGTTCTATGACTATACACGTTACGCATCAGTTTTTAGTTGAGTTTTCCATAGGGGGTACCTACCAAGATTCTATTTAATGCCATGTCGCCACCACAGAGGTTCGTCACATTATGTTAGGGCGGTCGTGGTGGTTTGAAAGATGTGTGTTTCGTGACGGAGCGAGGTGTTGGGTATTGTATCCACAATTAACTGGATTTGAGGAAGCCTTCTATCAAAGCTAAGATGAATTCACTACGTATTTGATGAATTTCTTCTAGTTGTGCTTGCAGTTATTCCATGCTAAGTACACACCAATGTCAGGGTGCAGTGGGTCAATATACACGGGTCTGTGCAACGTAATCCCTCGTTGAGCAGATCAGTGTGTTGGCCTACGTGTACTCTCTCTATTGGGGTGTACTTAATTTCAAGTACAGGGCTATGATAAAGCAAGAGCAGACAAGGAGCAAGGATGGGCCAAAGACCATCTCACGGGTTGAAAGACGAGAATCGTCTAAGTGTAAATCGTCGAGAATCACTAAGTGATTCTCACCGATTCGTCGAGAATCACCAGTGATTCTCGACGAGTCGTCGAGAATCACTAGTTGATTCTTGCCGGGTTGGGCCGGCTGTCTTGACGCAGTCAGAAAAATCTTCTAAGGCAGAATCGTCGAGAATCACCAAGTGATTCTCGCCGATTCGTCGAGAATGACTTTGCATTCTCGACGAGTCGGCGAGAATCCAAGGTGATTCCCACTGATTCTCCCCGGCCTCTATAACCTGTGCAGCCAGAATTCTCTAAGTAGAATTCGGCGAGAATCGTAAGTGATTCTCGCCGATTCGTCGAGAATCACCCACGATTCTCGCCGAATTTGACTTGGGTATTTTTCCGACTCTGTCTGGACCGGTCCACGACATCTGCGGGATTTTGAACCGGACTTTGGTCTTACTGCTGGTGGGGCCCACAACGGTCATCTCTTGACCTAGTGTATAAATACTCTGTATTTGTGAACAGTAAAGAGACGGATTACACATCGAAGAAAAACAAGCCGCCGTCAAGCCCTAGATCGGAAGCGAGCTCGGCCGACCTTCTCCGTCTCTCGCTAGTTGCTCGCCACCGTTGATCAGGGTTTTCGTTACCTCTCCCGGCGACAGAAGCCTAGTCGGGCACAGCGTCTCACGCGTCTATCCAGAGATCTTTTGTCTCTTGATTTGTGATCGGGAAACCTTCCCCATCCGAATCGATCGAGACGATCGATCCTAGTGTGACCGTTGGAAGACCTTGCCGACTTTGCTAAGAAGATTGGATCTACATAGCATCACCGTCTCTCTTGTTGAAGCCGTCGATCTAGAGAAGATTCTCTCCAAGAAAGATCTAGAGTTGTGGACTTTTCGTTGCCTACAAGAACAAGTAGCCTAACGAAAAGGGACGACACCTGGATCTTCACGTTGTTTGTATTTCTTACAAGCTATTTTCATTTTCTCTTTCATTGTAAAGGACCGATTGGTCTCTAGTTGTTGGGTTCGGTGCAACCCGTGTTGTGGGAGTGTTGACTCCTACGTGTGGAAGGGTTCCTTCCGTTAGTGCAAGGATTGAATTTCAATCCTGTTGGTGAAGTGACCGAGTCGTCCCTGGTTGGGAGATAGGTCGAAGGGGGAAAGTGGACGTACCCAAATCGGGGAACCACTATAAATTGCTTGTGTACTTTCTGTGCTGTGGTGTTTTATTTTCTTGTGCAGGTGAAACTTTAATTCCGCAAATACGCTGCAAAGACACCTATCCCCCCCCATAGGTGTAAGTAGTTGACACTAGGTGGACTTTCAAGTGGTATCAGAGGGAGGTTACTCATCAAAGGGGTTAACACCTCGAGTAAGTTTCTGCATCTAGTGTCAACAAGAAGATCGGACTCAAGCATGGAGTTGGATTATGATGTCCCTCCTCTAAGACTCCCCTCTTGTACAAAGGAGTACTATCCTGTATGGAAGATGAGAGTACTATTTCATCTGGAGGCCATCGACCCTCGAGCATCACTCATTCTGGAAGAGGGCCCCTTCATTCCCATGAAGGCCTCCTGCTCTGGAAAGGATATGCAGATCCCCAAGGAGACTACTGAAATGTCTGAGATTGAATTCTCTCTTTTCAACTTGGATAAAATGATTCGTAAAATCATCCTGGATGTCTGGACTGGACCTTCCCGATCAAGACTTGAAAAGTGTAAGACGGCCAAGTCCTTGTGGCAAACTGTATCAGACCTCATGGAGGGATCAAACAGAACAGGGATAAGTCGTCAGCAAGAGGATGAGTCATATATGGGGGTCAGTATTTCTGAAGAAGAGAGTGATGACCAATTTCTCAGTATCAGGGCTCATGTGTCCTTATCAGAGACTGAGGAGGAAGTTGATGAAGACTGCACAGCTGAAGATGACTCAGCTGCCCCGGTCAGTCCTAACACTATTCCTGATCAGCTAAGTCAGGACCAGGTAACTTCTTCACCTTGCCCCTCTCTTCCTCATGTTCCTGAAGACAGGAATATTTTGGATGATTGCCCTCCAGAAAATCCTGATGCCCTGAAGAGTGTCCTTCAGAAAAGCAACCTAATTGTTGAGGAGCAAGCTCAGGAGATTGCTCGGCTGAAGATCTTATTGGTTCTCCAATTGGCATCCAATAAGGTTAAGGACTCTAAAATCTCAGATCTAGAGAGTCGTCTAGAGACCGAGAAGAGGATTGTTTCTAACTTTTCCAAGATAGATGCTATCAAAAGAAAAGCAGAAAATGGGTGGATCTCCCAAATCGTCAATTCATGGAGAAATGGGGAAACTGTGTTCAGACCCCCCACCCCGAGCAGGAAGGGCACACATCATGCATTCAGGTATGACCATAGGAACAACCATGGTCACTGCAAGAATGATCAGCCCTCTTGTGGAAGCACCCAGAATGCAAGGGCTATCATGGCCACCCAGAAGAGGATACCTCAGGCTTCCACCAAGCCTTTTGTATTCTCGGCCACTGCCCCTACTCGTCATGAGTCTGCCAGCATCAGCTCACAATGCGCCTCTCACCTCCCTAGGACTTAGGAAAGGGGGGTTAGAAATCATGTTGTTGGCACACATGGGGACCTTGGAAGGGGGCTGACTGAAAGGAAGGCACCACCTCCCAGGCCTCATGACGCCTACCATATGCATTCTTTCCACCCATCCATGAGTCACGGTGGAAGAGACAATTCGGTTAGCAGATTCGGCACTATCCCGTTTAGACCTAGGACTATGACTACCTCAGTCACCAGTTCAGGTCACAAACGGCGGTACAACATTCATGAATGTTGGTGTTGTGGCAAAGTGGGTCATTTTGCCATAGATTGTTGGCACAACCCTTCTGTGTCAAAGGCAAGGGGACTTCCACATCCTCGAGGCAATGTTAGTCCTCCCTCCAGGATCCCTGAGGGGAGGCATCCCAATTATTATGCTGACAGGAACCTAGGACCCAATACTTATTGGGTTCCTAAGGCAAGATAACTCTTTCCTGCAGGGTGGTCTAGGTTCCCACAATCCTGACGGGAACTGGACAGGAGATGCTCCAAGATTGACGTGGATAAAGTGTCGAGAATGGGAGCAGTGCCATCATTACAGGCACATGCATACTGACCTCCTGATGTAACCTGTGCTGATGATTTGAATGTTACGTCTTGTTATCACAGGTAATTGAAATTAGTCCAAATGTTTGAGCCATATCGCATAAATAATTCCATATATGTATATATGTATGTTGATATATCCACACTTAATAATGAATTCACCTCGTCTGAAATTAGATGGTCTTATAGACAAAGTATTCGCGTATGCTCACTCACCTTGGGAAGCAGTATATGTGTGAGATAACCTTTACTTCCACTAGTAGAGATTAGTTTGACATTTTTTTTTTGGGATAAGTTCGCCTCCGAAAATTGAAAAGCTACTGTCATGATATCAAGTAAATCCTAGTTGAAGTGCCTCCTAAGCCATGTAGTTTGGCAATCCCTTTAGTGGACGAAGAAGCAATTATGCCTCCTGAGCCCTTCCAACCCTTGACAAAAACGTTATGTTGGAATATAGGCGATACTCGTCATATCAAATCACATACTCACCAAATTACAAGTCTAGCCGAATTGTCAAATCCGGGGGAGCCATTCGGCGGGAATAGGATAGTCACCAAGTATTCGGATATTACTTAAACCCGGAATCACCGACTCTTCCCGACGATACCCTCCGACTCTTCGTCTTCCGCCTTTCACCGTTCCGCCGAGGCCCCGTCCAAGCATCGCCGAGACCCCGTCCAAGCATCGCTGGAATCCCCGTCTCTCTCACCTCCCGGCGACCTTCTCCTGCGTAACTCCGTGGTGACCTAACGACCGACGCCTTCTGCCGATCGCCGCTGCTCCGCGCCTCAGGCGTCCTCGAGTGTTCCGTCGTGAAGAAGCCGGAACTTTCTCTGCCTCTCCCCACTAGGTAATCTCCATATTGTCCCTTTCCATGACTTGAGCTTGGTTAGATTTTGCTCTCACTTTCGTGGTTTCGGAGATCCTTAGACTTGAAATTGGTATTCTCCTTCTTCCTAGGTTTACTATGGCCCCACGGACTACTGCAGGCCTGGTCACTGGATGTGAGCTAGTGAGAACCGGGTTCTCCCAGGCCTCGGATGAGTTCCGAAACATAATCATCATGCTTGAAGAAGCGGGCCTGACGTTCGTGCTGGAGCACCCGTGCAAGATCTTGGACAAGGAAGTATTGGAGTTCTTTGCAACGGCGAAGCTCCGTCATGAAGACACCTCCATCAAAAGCAAGGTTGCCGGGAAGAAAATCAAGTTATCTGCCAGAAAACTGACCCAATGCCTGCGGCTATCCAGTTGTGAAGAGGAAGATTACCTGGAAGAAGAGGATAGAGCAAGGACCCTATCCTTCTGTGGATTGGCCAAGTGGACCAGGTCAATCAAAAGGAAGGATATGAACGAGGAAGGAAAGTTGTTGTCTGACATCGTTGGGAAGGCTCTAATCTGCAAACCTGGATCCCACGACCATATTTCTGGGGAAATGTTCAAGACTCTGGTGGCAATCGTATGCCGGAAGCGGTTCAACTGGGGAGCCATGCTTTTTGACAGGATTAAAGACACCCTCCGAACCCCCAGCTTTGGCAGAATCATTAGCCTATATCTGAATCAACTGGACGGAGACACATTTGATATGAGCAAGGGAGTGCCTCTGCATTACTTGAAAAGGATGGATGCTAGCATATTCGACCGGTGGGAACATCGAATAGGGCAGGCTGCCAGGGAAATAGATCAAGAGACAGCATCTCCAGCCGTGGACACCAGTGCTCCTGCTCATTCTATGGCAGCACCCAGTGAAGTTCCTGACGCCCTGATTGCAGGAACAGAGGGGGAGCCTGTAACCGGTTCTGCAAACATCTTATCTGATATTTCTCTGATAGCTAAAGATGCTGTGGAGATGGTGGCAGATGAAGTAGCAGATGATGAGGAGGTTGAGAACGATGAGGCAGCTCTTATCGACGATGATCTGGGAGATGAGGTGGCTGATGAGGAGGAGGAGGAAGAAGTAGAAGAAGATGTGCACAACTCTGCCGATAAGCATGATCACTTGGAGACTGAGATAGAGGAAGAAGTACCAGAGAATGAGAAAGCAGCAGATTCTCAGGAGGATGCTGAGGTTCCATCTGAGGAACAAGCTCCTAAGCGGTCAGATGCAAGGATGGAGGGGGAACAATCCTTTGTTCCCCCTGTGGACTCCATACTACTATCCAGCTCTCCCAGTGCTTCTGCGGGGGAGCCTGACCAAGGTCTGCCTGCAGCTCATCCACTTCAAGCAAACATAGCAAATCACACTGTCAATTTTGTCCAAGGTATGCTAGATGAGCTCAAGGATACGTTTGAGAAATTCCACAACAAAGTGCTAAAGAGACTGCGGGACTCTGAGGATCTCATGCTTAAGAATGTGGTTCAGATCAACCACAAACTAGATATGATGGAGAAGAAATTTGATGAAAAATATACAGAGGCAGGCACAGCCGTCTCTCTTCTCATGAAAGGACTGAAGAAGAATACTGACGACCTGACAGTAGTAAATAAAAATGTTCATGTTGTGGCACAGACCATACAAAAATTTGATGCCAACATGGTAACGTTGAACGCTAATCAGAAATCTCTGCTGGACGAATTCAGTAAAACCGTGAAGCACATTGATGCATCTCTGCATTCCTATACAAACTCTATAGCCGCCGAAGCCAAAAAGGGGGAGGAAGCGTATAACGCTAAGATGGCAGGGCTTCAAGAGTTAGTACTTCTAAACTTCGATCAGACCAATAGGTATGCCTTTCAAAACTACCACATCGTAACTGCACCTTTAATCAACTTAATAAATAGTAATTGACAAATACAAATTCGATAATTCGAATAGGTACATGTTTGAAACGGCCCACTGGTTGGTAACAGAAGCATCGGGAATACATGTCCCTGTTGCTCCACCTGAGGATGAGGGCCGTGCTGGTACTACTGAGGGTGAAATAAGGACTGAAGAAGTACAACTGGGCGAAGTCGAGTTGAAGAAAGCTGCGGAGAGGGCTGAAAGAAGAAGCTGGTTTGACCAAGATGCCTTAGCAAAAGCCAAAGGCAAAAGGCAAATCAAAGAAGGAACTTCAAAGGAAACACCAGCTGAAAAGAAGATCAGATTGTCGGAGGAGGATGTGAGAAACGAAAAATGGAGTCCTGTATCAAAGAGTATCATCTTGGACACATTTGCATTACTACAAGGAGGGCAAGTCAAAAGGAATGACGTATATAGCCAATACGAGTGGGAGCAGCACAAAATGTATGAAGCCAAAAGAAACTTGTTCTTCAGAAGCAACACTGTGGCAAACAAAGCTCCCCCTCCGAGATACTATCCGAAGCCCAAGGAGTATTTTGAGCGACAAAGCAAAAAATTCTTAGCTCAACAACTCAAAGAAGACATAGCTAAGGACAAAGATCTGTAAGATGTTAGCTCTTGTGGTTATCTCATTTAAACTTTTGATTAAGTAAACTGTGAACATTTATGTGTGGATATTCACATTTATATATTCATGTGTGTGGTTTATTAATTGACTCTCACATTGGTATGATTACGTTTGTTGTTCACTCTTCTGGTTTATGCATATTTTATCTGGAATGTTGAAATTCATCTTAGCTTAGTAGGATTTTGGCTTCGTCAAATAGGGGGAGATTGTTGGGTATTGTATCCACAATTACCTGGATTTGAGGAAGCCTCCTATCAAAGCTAAGATGAATTCACTATGTATTTGATGAATTTCTTCTAGTTGTGCTTGCAGTTATTCCATGCTAAGTACACACCAATGTCAGGGTGCAGTGGGTCAATATACACGGGTCTGTGCAACGTAATCCCTCGTTGAGCAGATCAGTGTGTTGGCCTACGTGTACTCTCTCTATTGGGGTGTACTTAATTTCAAGTACAGGGCTATGATAAAGCAAGAGCAGACAAGGAGCAAGGATGGGCCAAAGACCACCTCACGGGTTGAAAGACGAGAATCGTCTAAGTGTAAATCGTCGAGAATCACTAAGTGATTCTCACCGATTCGTCGAGAATCACCAGTGATTCTCGACGAGTCGTCGAGAATCACTAGTTGATTCTTGCCGGGTTGGGCCGGCTGTCTCGACGCAGTCAGAAAAATCTTCTAAGGCAGAATCGTCGAGAATCACCAAGTGATTCTCGCCGATTCGTCGAGAATGACTTTGCATTCTCGACGAGTCGGCGAGAATCCAAGGTGATTCCCACCGATTCTCCCCGGCCTCTATAACCTGTGCAGCCAGAATTCTCTAAGTAGAATTCGGCGAGAATCGTAAGTGATTCTCGCCGATTCGTCGAGAATCACCCACGATTCTCGCCGAATTTGACTTGGGTATTTTTCCGACTCTGTCTGGACCGGTCCACGACATCTGCGGGATTTTGAACCGGACTTTGGTCTTACTGCTGGTGGGGCCCACAACGGTCATCTCTTGACCTAGTGTATAAATACTCTGTATTTGTGAACAGTAAAGAGACGGATTACACATCGAAGAAAAACAAGCCGCCGTCAAGCCCTAGATCGGAAGCGAGCTCGGCCGACCTTCTCCGCCTCTCGCTAGTTGCTCGCCACCGTTGATCAGGGTTTTCGTTACCTCTCCCGGCGACAGAAGCCTAGTCGGGCACAGCGTCTCACGCGTCTATCCAGAGATCTTTTGTCTCTTGATTTGTGATCGGGAAACCTTCCCCATCTGAATCGATCGAGACGATCGATCCTAGTGTGACCGTTGGAAGAACTTGCCGACTTTGCTAAGAAGATTGGATCTACATAGCATCACCGCCTCTCTTGTTGAAGTCGTCGATCTAGAGAAGATTCTCTCCAAGAAAGATCTAGAGTTGTGGACTTTTCGTTGCCTACAAGAACAAGTAGCCTAACGAAAAGGGACACCTGGATCTTCACGTTGTTTGTATTTCTTACAAGCTATTTTCATTTTCTCTTTCATTGTAAAGGACCGATTGGTCTCTAGTTGTTGGGTTGGGTGCAACCCGTGTTGTGGGAGTGTTGACTCCTACATGTGGAAGGGTTCCTTCCGTTAGTGCAAGGATTGGATTTCAATCCTGTTGGTGAAGTGACCGAGTCGTCCCTGGTTGGGAGATAGATCGAAGGGGGAAAGTGGACGTACCCAAATCGGGGAACCACTATAAATTGCTTGTGTACTTTCTGTGCTGTGGTGTTTTATTTTCTTGTGCAGGTAAAACTTTAATTCCGCAAATACGCTGCAAAGACACCTATTCCCCCCCCCCATAGGTGTAAGTAGTTGACACTAGGTGGACTTTCACGAGGAACTCGTATACTTTGAACGAAGTGGGCATAAGATCGTTCTTCATCCCCACATGAACGGCCCTCCACCAAGTCCTTAGAACCTTCCTAACCAAGTAGTAGCACGTCTACTCCAATCGCTACGATTTCATTTCCTTCAGCTCATATGTTACTTTCTAGGTCCCAATTTCTGGAGGTGCTGAAGGAGAGTAAAGTCGTCTACATCTTAGTCGGTTTAAAATCCAGCTTAAAGTTTGTCGATGTTCCAAGTAGGGCTAATGAGCTACCTGATCATTTGCCTCACATGCGAAATATTCAGTATTGTATTGATCCTATGCCCGGTGTTAGCCTACCTCATTTACCACATTATCGTATGAGTTCTAAGGAATATGAGGAGCTCTATCGGCAGGTCGTCGGACTAATTAAAAAAATTTCATATTAGGGAGAGTATGAGCCCTTGCGTCGTTCCCGCACTACTTATTCTCAAGAATGATGAGACTTGGCGCATATGTGGAGACAGTCGAGTCATTAAGAAAACTACGATGAAATATCATTTTCTGATCCCCTGATTGGATGATATGCTCGACATGCTCGATAGTTCTAAGGACAAGAACACCTTCCTCCACCATTTCACTTAAATTTCGTCAAATACTAGTTGAACTCACTCCAAAAAAACACTCATTTTACCAGGTAGAATGTTATGAAGACGAAAACGAGAAAGGGAAAAGGAGACGAGGACATGTCGCACATGTCGACATCGGGACCGAGGTGACGACGACATGGATCCCAATATGACGACGACATGGATCCCAATATGACGACGAACGCTTGCCAGTAGCGCACACGAGCTTAGCACACCCATCAACTTTATATGTTATTATATTATTTATATTTCGGGCTGTAGGTTATTTACCGTTTGTCTTTACGTATCTCAGAACTAGTCATTATATATGACTGTGTGTATCTCATTGGGACTATCTTGGAGTAAGATCACTTTAGGAAAATCCCTAAGGGCTGTGAAATCCCTCTCTTCTTCTTCCACCTTCCTTTTGACTTCGCCCTCTCCACCGCTTTAACCCTAGCACCTAGCATTTGGTCTGACCTGCCGTCTTTATGCAGCGGTTTCCGCCGCCCAAAACGCTACAGCGCCTACACACCCGATGCAGATCCACGACTTCCATCTTAGTGTGCATGCGTCTCTTGCGATCGTGTTCTGCGTTTAATCTGACTCGACCGCGCCTTCCTATGTTTAACGTTCCTCGACCGCTTAACGCTTCCTCGCCTTAGCCAACCCATCTTGCTTGCACGACAACATCAATTCCTTCGCACCGCACGACAACAGATCGACGTCTACTCAGCCTCAACGTGCCGACCTTCTAGCTCGCTGACCTTCCAACTCACCGACCTTCCAGCTCAACGGATCGACGTCTGTTGGACCACAGATAATCAGTCATTCGACGACGCCTACCTCGATCGCTCAACGCCTATTCAATGACAGCTCACTCACCATAATTGATCCCTTGTACGGTCGCTCGCCTGCACCGCATCCGTCTACTGACCTTCCAACTCGGGGTTTCCTCCATGCCTGCAGCAAATGCTTCGCCAGTCGTCGTTTGTTTGACTTGTCCCGTCGGCACGAGCTCGCACTCCTTCCTTGCACCGGCCTTCTTCAAAATGCATGCCCCATTGGCTCCGTTTTATGGCACCCTCTGACATACCAACGCCCTTGCCTTTTGTGAATCTGGTTATTTATAGCTGCTTTGATTCCCATGAGACATTCATCCGTCTACTGACCTTCCAACTCGGGGTTTCCTCCGTGCCTGCAGCAAATGCTTCGCCAGTCGTCGTTTGTTTGACTTGTCCCGTCGGCACGAGCTCGCACTCCTTCCTTGCACCGGCCTTCTTCAAAATGCATGCCCCATTGGCTCCGTTTTATGGCACCCTCTGACATATCAACTCCCTTGCCTTTGTGAATCTGGTTATTTATAGCTGCTTTGATTCCCATGAGACATCCATTGTCTTGCTCCAGGTTCTAGTGTTGTTGATGGATGCTAAGTTTGACCCTCCTGACCGACAGACAGAGTGCTTCATCGTCCTCCAACACCGAGTCCCCATCGCTTCTCAAGGCACACTCGGACCCTCCCCGAGACCCGCTTTCATCGACGGTCGGCTTCCCGCCTCCACTCTGTTTGTTCCATGTCCCTTCCTACAACGGTACCGACCTCATGGGATGGATTGCCCGTACGTAACAACCCTTTGACATTCATCTAACTCCGGAGTCACAAAAGGCTGTTACGGCTCTCATCGGCATGGAGAGGTCGACACTTCATTGAGTCTGCTGCTACGACAGAAAAACCCTTCACTCTCTCGGGCGGGACTTCAACGGGACCTCATCATCTGCTATAATGTTTGCTATTTTGGGATAGCAGTTGAAAGTTTGTGTGGTGTATGTCAATTAGGCCTCCTGGACGACTACATCGACGAGACCATTACCATGGCGACACACATTCCTGGTTACTGTCAGATCACTACTTGGGCTGCCTCATGTAAGGGCTCCTACCACACATTTGTCCCGCCTTCGCACCCACCACCCCAGGACGATTACTGATGTCATGGATCTAACCCTCTTGGTGGAAGAGGACTTCAAGGTCATCTCCATCGATACCAACCAATCACCGGGGAGTTCTACGCCCCCCACTGATTGCCTACCCTCCCCCACCATTCCGACTACCACTGCAAGTGCATATCGTGGCTCCAAATGTCTCGAAGCACCTCCCCGACCGCCTCGGCCGTCGAACGGATCCCGAATGACCAACCACGAGTACCATAATCTTCGCACCCGGGGGCTCTGATTCCGTTGTAAACAATCCAACTCCAAAAATCATGACTTCCCTCTAAAGGAGCTCCGCGTCATCATTGGCGAGGACCTAAAAATCACCCTTGGGGATTTCGAGGCCCTAAAGGGCGATGAATCACATGTTACTATAGGTCCCCTTGCACGTCTGCATCATCTCGAACTCCTATGCTCTGTGAGTGGGGTACTAGTGGACCCCTCTCTATGACGCTCACTGGTTCCCTTGATGTCACTCCCCTGGCGGTTTTGATTTATAATAGGGCCAACCACAATTTCATCTCCCCGACGGCTCAACATTCGCCCGTCCCGTTCCCCTCCTCTCATTGTATGCTTGGACGACGGTTGTAGCACTACAGTTGGGGGCCTCTATATAGACCTGCACAAGACTATTAGCCCCTGCCCTCTCCGCACAAATTTCTACTCTTGTGAGCTCGGTGTTCTTGATGCCATACTCGACGTCGCGTGATTTCGTACACTCGGGGACGTGCATCTCAACTGGGCCTGCATGACGATGCGTTTTACTAGAGTATGAGTCCCTTTTCACTTGGTTGGGGAGGCACCCTTTTCCCATCTATCGGTGGCACCTCATCTCATCTTCCTGAGCAGCAAGCGCCAGTAGATTCTGTCACAAACCTATGGGGCGATGTCGAGCCCGACCCGAACGGTCGCCCCTCCACAATCCCAGCTACAGTGCGTCACAGTAGTTGCTTCTGCCATGAGGACAAGGAAACTTTTCAAGAGATCAACATTGTTATAAAGATGAAAACGGGAATGGGACGAGGAGACAAGGATACGACACATGTCGACGTTGGGACCAAGGCGACAACACAAATACCAATACGAAGACGGACGCTCGTCAGTGGCGCGCACGAGCTTAGCGCATCCATCAGCTTTATATGTTATTATCACATTTGTATTTCGAGGCGTGGGTTATTTACTGGTTGCCCTTGCGTATCTCAGAACTAGGCACTATATATGTCTATGCATGTATCTCATTAGGACTATCTTGGAGTAAAACCACTTTTGGAAAATCCTAGGGGCTGAAATCCTTCTCTCTTCTTCATCCTTCCTCTTGACTCCTCCCTCTCCTCCTCTTTAACTCTAGCACCTAACATGGGAACTCAGGTAGGATTCATGATATACTAAACTCACATTATTTTTAAATATCAACAACTCTTAGTTTGACTTGCAAGGTCAATATGAGTTTTCCTGAGAACATATCATTTTTTTATTAGTGTAAGCAGATCAATCTATCATCAGACGTTTTATAAGTACATATTATCCCAGCTTTTCAAGAAACACTCCCAACACCAACCTCTCGGATTTGAATATCTTTAATATTCATCTTCCAACAAATCGAAAAACCTCCCTTTAAGCCTTTCTTTGTCATCCATCTCGCTCAATTTCCAGAATTTCATTCTCTAATAACAGCTCCCAATAAGTTCGGAGCCATCTAACTGGAAGAGCTTTGTAAAGCCTGGCATAGAATTGTCCTTGCAATCATAACCCAATCACTCGACTCCTTGGCCCACAGAACTGTTGGAAGCGAGAACAGGGCACCCACTCTTCTCCAACTCCGGTGAGAGCTTCAAGACAGGAGGGACTCCTCCCTTGCGAAAACTACCGGCGGGGACTAGGATAACTGGCGAGTGCTCCACTTCGGTGAGCTGCTCCGTCTGGGCGAGGACCCGCTGGCTGGTCCGGCGAGATCAGCTTGGTGGCTAGCTGGCCGGCGAGAGGTCTCAGCGAGAAATCTGCGACTGGCGAGTACTACAGCAGCGGAAAGACAAAAAAGGGTTCCTGCGGGAACTCCAAGAATCGGCGAGACGTCACAGTGGCGGAAGTAATAAAACTAGAAAATAAACACACACTCTCTCTCTCTCTACCTTTCTCTCGTCTGACACTCTTGGGAAGAAAAAAACAAATATTTTTAACACTCTCTCTCTCTCTATCTTCTCTCGCCTGCTCTCTCCCTTTAATAAATATCCCCTCTCTCTCTCTCTCTCAACTTCTTATTCGCCACCTCCCCTCTCTCGCAACTCTCTCTCTCTCTTGTCCACAGAAGAAAACAAACACGGAAGAGGGGAAAAAACTTCTATTTCAACAGCATTTTTTTTACAAAGGAACTACACCTATTTATAGGAATTGTCCACCTATCCAGTGCCGCCACGTGGCCTATCTTAACTTTTGCATTAAAAGCACTTTCTCTCTCCTCCGCCATTCAAAAAAAACACATAAAAAACAAGATCTCGTTGACCGTGGTCAACTACCAAAACACCAACAAGAACAAAGTCCCAGATATCAGTTAGATGAAGGACAGGAATAAACAGTTGCTTAATTCTCTCAGATCATTGGGCAGGCTCAACTCATATCAGTTGCTTTCTCATGTTTTTTAAGCTAACTGCAGCATTTTTCCCAAATTGCATGCTTCATCTGTAGGAATGCTCAATGTAAGTATGCAAAATGTGCATTTGGTAGTTGACTATAGCGATTTAATAAGAAATGCAGTTAAGAATGTGAAATAAAAGATGCATAACTGGAATCATTCAAAACTAAGAAAAAACACAATTGTAAGCAAATAATCCAGTAAGATTTCAGCTATATTGTTATCCAAAACTGCTGCATTTCATATAAAATTATGCATATACAAGGTACAGGGTACCTTTCCGATGGCATTGCTCAATTTAGCAAAGGCCTCTACTTGCAGAAATTCTGGTAAAATCTGCATAATTCACGCATGAGAAACCATACTACAAACATAAATGTCAAGGAAAGAGATACTTTGGAAGCTCACTTCTGCACTGGAAGCAGCATAAATTGATAATCTATCCATAAGCTGAGATAGGACTATCATGATGTCCACGGTTGGCTGAAAAGATGGTTCAAAACAAGAATCAAGCATGAATAATATTTTAATGTTATAGAAAATAGGTATTAGAAAATATTAATATGGGCCAGTGATGAAATCATAAATAATTAGAGAATAAAATCGCGAGGAAAAAAGTCATTACTCAAATATAAACTTTCATAAATTCAATTAAAAACATAATCTATAAGATATATAGAAGAAATATTCATAGTGTAATGATGAGACCTGACGCAGGACAGTCCAATATCAAAATGAATGTCTGTGCTGACACGCCAATGTTATGCTACGTGAATGTGCAAAGTGAATGTGATCAAACCGGACCTAAATGAGAAAAACTTGTTTTAAAATATTAGCAGGAGTCCGATACTAGCAAATTAAATTATATAAGTTAAGCAAAATCTACAACAACGTTAGCAAAACCTACACAAACTGAGCTTTGAATTTTCGGACCACAACCAAAATCACACTCGTCTTTGCCCAAGATGCAATCCACCCAAATTACACGAATAAATTTATAGGGTAAAAGAAATAGAACAAAACATTACCAATCATGTATCCAAACAAACATGTGATGTTTTTCGATATTCAATAACGAAATAATTAAACACAATATATTAAAACTCACATGGCAACGGAGATCCGGCAGTGGGGAAAATAGATCCCTCGATGTAGTCCGTGACTGTTCTTTGAATTGGGACTAATAATGGACGGGTAAGAACTTCTGGGCAAACAGAAGTATCACAATAATGAGGAATAGGTTTGAGGGTAAATGGAGAGCTTTTGGTAAATGAAAAAACAAGAAAATTGACATTGGATATTTCACCAGGGAACATTCACAGAAGACAAATTAAAGGGAATAGAAAAATGGTGGTTGTTTAGAGTTCTTACCCGTCCATTATTAGTCCCAATTCACATGCCCGGCCACCTCCGGAGCCAAGAACAATCGCGGAATGGGCTCTCCAATGGGTTATTGGATGGGTCCTTTATACAACTTCTTTCAACGCTCCCCCACAAGCTGGAGCGTACAAATCATAGAAGTCAAGCTTGGACAAAAATTGATGATATAGAGGTTGAGGTAAGGTTTTTGTGAGGATGTCAGTAACCTACCCAGCAGTAGGCGCATCCCGCATGTTCAATTTTTTAAGCTGCACATTTTCCCGAATAAAATGATTATCGACCTCGATGTGCTTGGTACATTCATGAAACATTGGATTATTGGCAATATGAATAGTCGTTTGGCTGCCACAAAAGAAAATGGATGGAGAGGGTATTTCACACCCAGATCACTCAGAAGTCTCTAAAACTATGTAACTTCAAAAATAACGGAAATCATTGATCGGTACTAAGCTTTTGTAGATGAAAGTGCAACCAAAATTTGTTTCTTGCTCCGCCAGGTAACAAGATATCCGTCGAAGTATGTGCAGAATCCACACATAAATCGATGATCATCAAGAAAGACGGCATAGTTAGCATTTGAGTAAGCAACAAGGGATAAGGAGGGAGAGGACTTATGCGCAAACCCTTGTCCTGGAGCAATCTTCAGGAACCAAAGGATATGCTCAACTGCCTGGATATGAGAGATTTGTGGAGCATACAAGAAATTGACTGACTACCCTAACAGTAAAGGATATATCAGGTTTTGTAATAGTAAGATAAATTAGCTTGCCCACCATTTGACGAAGTACTCTGGGTTAGGAAGGAGTAAATCAGATTAGGAAGCATGGGTGCAGAACTTATGGTTGGCAGTCATAGGTGTGTCAGCAGGCTTACATAAAGAGTAGTCAGGCTCATGAATAAAGTCAAGACAGTACTTCCGTTGAGACAAAACGAGACCATCAGGTCAATCGGCCACATTGATGCAAAGAAAATATCGGAGAGGCCCAAAATTCTTAGTCTAAAACTCGGATGATATATACTTCTTGACCATCATTATACTATTGAGATCATCATCTGTGATAAGGATATCATTGACATATACCAAACGTATCATTGTGTCTACCGCATAGTGACGGGTGAATAGAGAGAAGTCAGACGAGCTTCGAGTGAAGCCAACATTGCGAACAGCGCAACTGAACTTATCAAACCAGGCCAGTGGAGACTGTTTGTAACCATAGAGAGATTTCTTGCGGTGACAAACAAGAGACCCCCTGTTACGGAGCTACCACCGGCCACGGAGATGTTACCGAACCCGGAGATGTTACTGGACCCACACTGGGGGCGCATATACCATCGATGCGGAAAAGCGGAGACGAGCACATCGAAGGATGTCACAGCATGAAGATTTCGCATGATCTATTTTTCGTCTCTTTATTTGTACTTTTATTTCAGTGGTATGTTGGACTTTTATTTTGTTCCCACATGTGTAAGCCCAAGTGGGGGACATGCTACTTTTGGTGACTCTTTATATTTCCGGGTAGGGGTGGCTTGAATGGCAAGCGAGAAGTAACTTTTCCCTCACCCCTTCTCTCTAGCTTCTCACCCCCATTCTCTCTCTCTCGCATCCCCTTTCTCTAACCCTAGCGGCCCCAAACTGAAGGAAACCCCGAATGACCGCCGGATCACTCGATCTCAGTCAACGGCTCATAACACCCCTCTGTGGTCTCACAACCAGGAGCTTGTTGTATATAGACAGCCTCAACGAGGTCACCATTCAGGAAAGCATTTTTGATGTCTAATCGATATAAAGACCCATACTGATGAACAACCAAGGAGATCAAGACCTGGACAGAAATCAGCTTCGCAACTAATGCACCCCTGAACGCATTAGGATGAGTTATGCATCACTTTTTCGTTATTGTTTTGTCGTTTTATTTTTTACGTGTTTTGTTTTTATGCTCGTTATTGTGTCATCATTGTATCACATCTCTGTTATGTCGCATTTCTTTTACTTGTGTTTGTCACATTTTTGTTTCGACATTTAGGCTAAATCGACCAACATGACCTTGAACAAAGAGGCTGCAAACCTGTGAAGCGTCGGAGATAAGTGATGCAACGAGACATAATTTGAAATAGGGTGAGCGATGGAGGCAAATATCGGATCAACGGACGGCGGAGTATCAGCGGGAAGGGGCGGAACCCTGTGAGGAAGTAGACCGATGTCGTGTGTAGACATAAAGAGGGGGATATATCGAGGGGAGAGGCACAACTGGAGGAGTGGGAAGCCGAGGAGGAGGTTTGGTGTTGGTAGGCACATGATGGCATGGAAGGCCATGGGTGGAAGGTAGTGAAGTGTCGGATTGGTGGAAAGGTTGATGTTCAAGGAAGGTGACATTGGTGGAGGTGACAAGTTTCCAAGTAGGTGGAGAGTGGTTGATTTACCCTTTCTAAGCGTGAGAATAGCCGACAAACATTTACTTAGTAGCACAAAGAGCCAACGTGTCCACAGTAGGGCCAAGATGGTAGACATAAAAAACAAAACCGAAGATGCAAGGCGTCAAGGCAAATGTAGAGGTGGAGGGGAAGAGGACGGAAAATGGTGTCACAAAGGTTAGAACGGATGAAGGCAACATTGTGAACGACCCAACTGAACTTATCAAACCAGGCCAGTAGAGACTGTCCGAGACCATAGAGAGATTTCTTGCGGTGACAAACAAGAGACCCCCTGTTACAGAGCTACCACCGGCCACGGAGATGTTACCGAACCCAGAGATGTTACCGGACCCACACTGGGGGCGAATATACCGCCGACGCGGAAAAGCGGAGACGAGCACGTCGAAGGATGTCACGGCATGAAGATTTCGCATGATCTATTTTTTGTCTCTTTATTTGTACTTTTATTTCAATGGTATGTTGGTCCTTTATTTTGTTACCACATGTGCAAGCCCAAGTGGGGGGCATGCTACTTTTGGTGACTCTCTTTATATTTTCGAGTAGGGTGGCTTGAATGGCAAGCAAGAAGTAACTTTTCCCCCACCCCTTCTCTCTCTTGCTTCTCACCCCCATTCTCTCTCTCATCCCCTTTCTCTAACCCTAGCCTCCCCAAACTTGAGGAAACCCCGAAGGACCGCCGGATCACTCGATCTCAGTCAACGGCTCGTAACATATTGGTATCAGAGGCCTTTCCTCCCCTCTGGTCGCCATTTCCGCCGCCGACTGCTAACGCCAGCGCGGAATCGGCTGCCAGTCCGTTTCCGAGCAGCACACCCCGCCTCGCAGAACCCACTAGTATCGGCCTCCTGCCAACCCCCTCTACTCCACTGATGGCCGATCGTGAACAGTTCTAGCAACTCCTCGACCGGCTCAACCTCATGGATACCCTCTTTGGGGAGTTAGACCACCGTATCACCCAGCTTTCCGTCGGCGTTGCTACGCAGAGATGCCCGGCGAGCCAGCACTCCGCACATGAGAACAACTACCACGAGGGTCACTCGGGCCACCGTGCCGAGGGCTCGGCCTCTCCCCGCTACATCCGACTAGACTTTTCGGTGTTTGACGGACAGGACGATCCTCTCTCCTGGCTCCATAAGTGTGAAATTTTCTTCTGCAACCAGCGTACCACCGGAGACGATACCCAACCAACGTACCACCTCATGGATACCCTCTTCAGGGAGTTAGACCACCGTATCACCCAGCTTTCCGTCGTCGTTGCTACGCGGGGATGCCCGACGAGCCAGCACTCCACACAGGAGAACAACTACCACGATGGTCATTCGGGCCACCGTGCCGAGGGCTCGGCCTTTTCCCGCTACACCCGACTAGACTTTTCGGTGTTTGACGGACAGTACAATTCTCTCTCCTGGCTCCATAAGTGTGAAATTTTCTTCTCCAACCAACGTACCACCGGAGACGATTGATTGAGCCTCACTTCGTTCCATCTTAACGGAGCCGCTCAGCTATGGTTTTCGCAACTCCAACACGAGCTTCCCTACCTCCAATGGGACGAGTTCAAGACAGCTTGCACGTTGCGTTTTAAGACATCATATCGGGACAACCCCCTTGGCAACTTCATTACGCTCCGCCAAACGGGGACAGTGGAGGCTTACCTTGACAGTTTTCAAAAGCTGCTCGCACGCGCCCCAACCGCTCGGATCGATCAACAAGTCTTGTTTTTTACGGCAGGCATCCATGAACGTATCTGCCTCGATGTTGAGTTTCAAGACCCTCCCGACCTCACTACAACCATGAGTGTCGCTCGGACATGCGAACGCCGCATCATCCTCGACCGGCCCTATCTCCACCGTCGGGACCAAGGCACGTCTTTTCGCCCCCCTCACCCCACCCTTTCCCTCCGCACCAACAGCGCAACCACTGCAGCAGGCCAACAAACCGACAATGCCCTTCCGTCATCGTCTTTCCAATACGGAGATGACCGACCGCAGAGCAAAAGGACTTTGTTTCAACTGCAAAGAACAATTCAGCCTCAATCACTGTTGCAAGAGGCTCTTTACCATTGAGGTGGACGATCCCTCGAACGACGAGGACGAGCACCCGGATACGGAGGCACCGGAAATCTCCGTTCATGCTATTTTCGGCTCTCCAGGAGGCCAAATGCCCAAGCTTCCTGTCACCCTTGCCGGCACGACACTCGCCGCCCTGCTGGACTCGGGCAGCACGCATAACTTCATCCGCCATACCACAGCCGCGCACCTCCGAGTGCCCTTTACAACTCGACATCAACTGCAAATATCGGTGGCAAATGGGCACAACATGGCGAGCCCTGGATCGTGCCGTCGGGTTCCCTCACCATCCACAAAAGGCTTTGATCTTGTGTTGGGAGTGCGTTGGCTCCGCACTCTGGGACTCATTACTTGGGACTTCAACAACCTAACGATGTAGTGGCACGATGGGCCCCGTCGAGTGGAATGACCGTGCATCTCCCCACTCGGTCACCCACAATCATTCCTCCTCTAGGGACCGCCCATGGCGGCTGACACCCCCTCCAAAGATCTCCACCTCCTTCTACAGCAATTTAGTGACACCTTCACTGTGTCGACAACATTGCCGCCACGTCGTTCCCAAGATCACTGAATATGTCTCATACCGGGCGCGGCCCCCGTCATGGTGCGACCCTACCGTTACCCATTTCTTCAAAGAGATGAAATCGAAAGACAGTGCACCGCCATGCTCAAGAAAGGTCTTATCCAACGGGGTGTCTCTTTGTTCTCATCACCGGCCCTCCTGGTCCATAAGGATAAAACGTGGCGTTTCTGTGTCGACTACCGGGAACTAAACGCCAATACGATTAAAGATAAGTTTCCTATTCTCGTGGTCGAGGAACTCCTTGACGAGCTATATGGGTGCGTTTCTTCTCGAAACTCGACTTATATTCAAGATAGCACCAAGTTCGCATGGCGGTCGCGGACGTGGAAAAACGGCTTTCCGGACGCATCACAGACATTTTGAATTCCTCTTCATGTCATTCGGATTGACAAACGCATCATACACCTTCCAATCCCTTATGAATGAGGTATTTCAATCTCTTCTCCACAAGTTCGTGCTTGTATTTTTTGAAGATATCTTGATCTATAGCAATTCATGCCTCGAGCATCTATGCCACATCCACGAGGTGCTCACCTACAACGCTGTCATCATCTCGCACTCAAGGAGGCCAAGTGTTCGTTCGGCCAAACAAGCGTAACATACCTCGGCCATGTGGTGCATTCCCAGGGCGTGTCCGCCGACCAGGAAAAGCTTCTAAGCGTCGCCGCTTGGCCAACTCCTCAATCACAACGCGATCTCTGAGCCTGTTTGGGGCTCACGGGCTACTACCGCAGGTTAATTTGTGGATAGAGCTCTATAGCAGAACCTCTTCTAGCCCTCCTGCGATGCACGACATTTATATGGGATGAAGGCGCTCAGCAGGCCGTGGCACTCAAAACCTCTCTGGTTTCCGCGCCAGTCTTGCAGCTTCCGGACTTCCGGGAACCATTTTTCATTGAATGTGACGCTTCGGCCCAAGGATGTGGGGCGGTTTTACAACATGGCCACTCGATTGCTTATCTCAGCCGCCGAACAGCACTCCATCATCAGAAATTACCCGCCTATGAGTAGGAATTAATCGTCCTTGCCAAGACCGTTCAACATTGGCGGCCGTATTTATGGGGTCGCTCTTTTGTCGTGCGGACAGATCACTGCAGCTTGAAATACCTCCAAGAACAGCGCCTCACTACCGTGCCACAGCAACGATGGGTAAGCAAGCACTTGGGGTTCGATTTCACCGTCGAATACAAGGCGGGAGCCTTGAATCGCGTCGATGACGCGCTGTCCTGCCGCCATGCCGACAACGCCTCCATTATATGCTCTATCTCTGTGTCGATCGCACCTATGTTGGACGCTATTCGGGGAGACATCAACACCTCCCCCTCACTCACTGAACTGCTACAACGGGTCTGGGATGGACTTCTCCCGGCCACATGGACTGCCAACCAAGGACTCATCGTCTATCGCGGACGCGTCTATCTTCCGTCGGACTCGCCGCGCATTCTATCATTTTGAAGGATGTGCATGATCGGGCTCACGAGGGGATCCACAAGACACTCCACCGCGTCCGCACGGAATTTTATTGGAAGGGGCTAAGTCGCGCCGTTCAGGAATTCATCGTCTGGTGCACTGCATGTCAACAACAGAAGGCGGCCAACCTCCTTCCCACTGGACTCCTACAACCATTACCAATACCAACACAAATATGGGTTGGTGTCCATGGATTTCATGGAAGGACTTCCGCGCAGTAAAGGGAAATCCGTATTGATGATGGTGGTAGACAGATTTTCTAAAGGAGCACATTTTATTACACTAGCTCGACCTCTCGTCGCCGAATGAGTGGCATGCCTCTTCTTCACCGAAATATTCTGACTACATGGCTTGCCAGAGAGCATCGTCTTCGATCATGACAAGCTTTTCACTAGTCGTTTTTGGAAGGAGTTCTTTACCTTGAACGAGACAACTTTGTTGTTTCCTCGGCCTATCACCCTCAATCGGACGGTCAAACGGAAGTAGTTAACCGGACCGTGGAGATGTACCTTCGTTGTTTAACAAGGGATCACCCAAAAGATTGGGTCACATGGCTCCCATGAATCGAGTACTGCTACAACACCACCTACCATTTGTCCATCCAGACCACGCCGTTCAAGTTGATTTACGGTCGAGAACCACCAAAGCTGCTTACCTACGAACAAGGCCGCACCTCGTTAGCTCTGATGGACCGGGAGCTAGTGGACCGTGACCAGCTCCTCGACACGGCCCACGACCATCAATGTCGCGCCCAACAACGGATGGGGACAGCTTACAACTGAGGCCACCGTGATGTGTCCTTCGCCATCGGCGACAGGGTTTGGCTCAAACATCGTCCTTACCGCCAACACACCTTGCGCACGATGACAATAACCAACAAACTGAGCCCGCATTTATACGGCCCATTCCAGATTCTTCAGTGACTCGGCGAGGTCCCCTATCAGCTCCGCCTGCCCCTGGACGCACGCATTCACAATGTATTCCACGTTTCCCAGCTTAAACATTTCCATGGCGAACCACCCGAGGCACCCATCGTGACCATGCCCCCTCAGCTTGAGGACAAGTTGTCTTCCGATGAGGAAGGAGATGTTACAGAGCTACCACCGGCCACGGAGATGTTACCGAACCCGGAGATGTTACCGGACCCACACTGAGGGCGCATATACCGCCGATGCGGAAAAGCAGAGACGAGCACGTCGAAGGATGTCACGGCATGAAAATTTCGCATGATCTATTTTTCGTCTCTTTATTTGTACTTTTATTTCAATGGTATGCTGGTCCTTTATTTTATTCCCACATGTGTAAGCCCAAGTGGGGGGCATGCTACTTTTGGTGCTCTCTTTATATTTCCGGGTAGGGTGGCTTGAATGGGAAGCAAGAAGTAACTTTTCTCTCACCCCTTCTCTCTCTAGCTTCTCACCCTCATTCTCTCTCTCTCGCATCCCCTTTCTCTAGCCTTAGCCGCCCCAAACTGGAGGAAACCCTGAATGACCGCCGGATCACTCGATCTCAGTCAACGGCTCATAACACCACCCTGTGGTCTCACAACCAGGAGGTGGTTGTATATAGACAGCCTCAGCGAGGTCGTCATTCAGGAAAGCATTTTTGATGTCTAATCGATACAACGACCCATGTTGATGAACAACCAAGGAGATCAAGACCTGGACAGAAATCAGCTTCGCAACTAATGCAACCCTTAACGCATCAGGATGAGTTAGGCATCACTTTTTCGTTATTGTTGCCATTTTTTTTTGTGTGTTTATGCCCGTTGTTGTGTCATCATTGCATCACATCTCTGTTATGTCGCATTTCTTTTACTTGTGTTTGTCACATTTTGTTTTGACATTTTGGCTGGATCGACCAACATGACCCTGAACAAAGAGGTTGCAAACTTGTGAAGCATCGGAGATAAGTGATGCAACGAGACATAATTTGAAATAGGGTGAGCGATGGAGGCAAATGTCGGATCAACGGACGGCGGAGTATCAGCAGGAAGGAGCGGCTCCCTGTGAGGAAGTAGACCGATGTCGCGTGTAGACACGAAGAGGGGAATATATCGAGGGGAGAGGCACAACTGGAGGAGTGGGAAGCCGATGAGGAGGTTCGGTGTTGGTAGGCACATGATGGCGTGGAAGGCCATGGGTGGAAGGTGGCGAAGTGTCGGATTGTTGGAAAGGTTGATGTTCAAGGAAGGTGACATCGGTGGAGGTGACAAGTTTCCAAGTAGGTGGAGAGTGGTTGATTTAGCCCTTCTAGGTGTGAGAATAGCCGACAAACATTTACTTAGTAGCACAAAGAGCCAACTTGTCCACAGCAGGGCCAAGATGGTGGACATAAAAAACAAAACCGAAGATGTGAGGCGTCAAGGCAAATGTAGAGGTAGAGGGGAAGAGGATGGAAAATAGTGTCACAAAGGTTAGAACAGATGAAGGCATGCGGGTAAATGAGGTAGCAAGCGGTGGAAACAGCGAAGTTCCAGTAGACAGTAGGAACCTGCATTTAGAACATGAGGGATCTGGAAAACTCAAGGAGGTGACGATTTTTGCATTCATCCACTCCATTTTGTTTAGGTGTGTAGAGACAGAGGGTTTGGTGAAGATTACCCAACATAGCACAGGTGTGTGAAAGTTGTGACTAGCATATTCACGCACATTATCAGTGCAGAGAATTTTTAGGAACCACGAGAATTGGGTCTTAGTATTGGAGAAAAAAGAGCGGAAAATTGTAATAACTTAAAGCGATCGTGCAATGTATATAACCATGTCAGGAAAGAATGATCATCAATAAAAGTAACAATCGCCAGAGACACTAGTTCTTTCAAAGAGGCCCCAAATATCAAAATACATTAAATCAAAAGGAGCAGCGCTCCGAGTACAATGTGAAAAAAAAGTAGAACAACGATGTTTCCCGTAAATAAAGTTTTGCACAATGGCACAAAGCATAAGTGAGTGATTGATGATTATTTTATAAACTTGAAGTGCAATGGGATGGACCGATGAGACAATATTATGATAACAAACCTACAATCAATATTACACATAACCATGTGCAGCATGACCGAACATAGAACATAGAGATCAACATACATTCTATTAAAGAAAAGCCAGATAGCTGATTGATCTACAGACCTTAAGTGACGACTGGCCATCAACTCGTCGATGTTCTTACCAAAAGGGTGAATAGTGATAACATTCAAACTATCCAACCTGGGACTAGAAAATATCTACTCACTAATTTGAGGGGTTGTGTGGAAAAAATTAGGTATACCTGTAATTATCAATCATGCAAGGTCATTTTTGCAAATCTTCGTATTTCTACCATTATGGTTTCATCCAGCTGCTAAGCACTCTAAGTCACAAAAAAACAATTCAGAGGCAAGGGAATCAATAGAGAGGAAGAAGGAAAGCCTAAGCACATGAACTTAACAGTACCAAAATAAGATAATAGAAAAAAAATTGGGCTCTAGCTGGAGGGAATTTCATAAAATTTTGTGCCACCGCCTTGGCCACCACTGCTCATGCAGTGGCAGTCGCGGGAAGGCCTCTGATGTGGCAAATTAGCAATGGTTAGTTGTTACGGAGGATGAGCATCATCGTCAGCGCGCGGATAGAAAGGCCGCGATAAGTACTGGGCGGATCAATTCCAGGTGGACAACACCAACGTGTGATGATGCATGGGAGGCACCAATCATCTATCATTCCAATATTTATATTCCCGCATATTTAATTTAAATACTATTATTTTAATACCCCCGAGTGGACATAAATACTCTATCTATCTTGTGTTAAGACTTATCTTGGATGACTAATAATGTTTGGAGCCTAAGGCAGGTCAAGACTAATTCTTGGATTCTATCCACTTCCCCTTTTCGTCTTGGTAAGAACCCCTAGAAATCCCCCACTAGCTAACATTGGTCCAACCTAACCATTTTTACCCATCCTTTGGCGCCAGATTTGAGATCTCGCGAGTATGTTCCGTCTGCGGTTTTCGCAACGAGGATTTTTTGTTGATCCAATCGTGCTCGACGCAGCACGTGCATGCATGCAGGACGACGCATATTTCGAGGTCAAGAAAACCAAAAGAGGGCCATACTCGCAGAACAACAAGACCTGATGAGGCCATCAATCAACTTGTGCAGGCCACCATAAGCAAGCGTGGTTATGACAGATTTCTATGTTCTTCCACTACATGTATTGATACCCCTTTAGGCATCAGTGACTTCAGTCGCTTGGGGACACTCATATCAATTGGCCCCAATCTGATGTTGTCATTTATCTAAGAAGGGCAACTGCAGATATTAGAGGGGGTAAGTTCACTTTCGTCACAGTCAACATCTCGCCGCAGCTTGATGACTACTTTCAGGGATTTCTAGGCCAACCTTGGGCACCACTTCATGGCCTATCTCGTAAGTCCTACACCTTCAAAAACTTTGTCTTGAGGACAAGGCAAATTTTCCAACAGGCGAATATTGTTATGCAGGGAGGGCATCAGTGTCGATGCACGATATACTAAGTGAATCAATTTTAGGAGGACCGCACTTGTGAGCTACGATGCTTAATCAACATCGGTTATCTATCATTGCAACATTTATATTCTTACATATTTTAATTGCAGTTTATTACTCTAATGCTCCCGAGTAGCTTAAATACCCTAACCATTTTGTATTAGATGAATAAGGATGTTTGTAGCTTGGGCTAACAAAGAATGTTTCCTGTACGCTACCATCTTATCCCTTTCTTATTGATGAGAAACCTAGAGATCCACCACTAACATCAGTCATTTCACGCTCAGCACAGTGGAAACCTCTTTTCTATGCCTCCCGAAACATCATATTCTCAGTGTTGGCGCCTAGCGGTTGGGGTGAATCTTACTGTGCAAAATAATTAGAGACATATGAACCCTTAGATGGCTTGGTAGTGTACAACGAATGTTAGAAAATAAACCAATCCAACCGTAAATAAGATAAGGAGTAGAGCTAAGGTAACATTGATGGAAGTCATTCAAGATGATTCAAGTACTTGAGGTTCAAACTTTAGAAATCTCTTGGCAAGATGACTAAAAAAGTGGGCTCATAAAGCCAAAACCCAATAGATGAGATAAGGTTATTGATGATGATGATGATGAAGCATAAGTGATTTCATTTTATGTCACTAGGAAACCATGGTTCAGTACTAGGAGCAAAATGGACAAAAGCAAAATACACTTGGTCCAATAAAATATTGAAACGGGCAACATGCACATTATGTGCATACAAAAAAATTTGAAATATATACATGCAAATTTAAAGCACAATAACTACCTGAAGCTGCGGGCATGCACCTAATAGTATTTCAAGAGTCTGCAAGTGATATTCATCAGGAAATACTTGAATAATACAGTCCATCAGATAATGTTGGGCTATTTCATCCTTGCAATTTACCACCTGTTGGACAAAAAGTTGCAACACGGGTGAATTATACCGCATCAAACTAGAAGGTAAAAAAAATCAATGATTTAAAAGATAATAACCTGCTCCAATACCCTAGGAAGGACAGTATCTTTGTACATATCAAGGTCAATTCCATCTATTTGGCTAAGAACATGGAGATTTTTGCCAACCTAGATGCCAATAAAAATATATTTGAATAAGACAAAGTACATAGTGAACTCTTCATAAAGTTATGAGAAGCTAATTTTACTAGATCTCGAAGCTCGCTTCTCTCCTTTTCCCGTTTTTCCTTTTCTCGAGCAGGTCCCTGAAGCCAAAAAATCTACATTACGTGCATAATTTGGCACCTTATAACATTATCCACAACCAAACCTAATATATGCATGTATGGTTTTTCTAAACATATAAAAGCTTTTACATCTGAATCATGGAATACAAGCAGCAATGGAAAACAATGATATCCATAAGGATATGAAGGCATATGACGAAAAAGAAATATGAAGCAAACCTGGTGTTGCATCCGGACCCAGAGTTTATTCATTTCTGTGAAGTTCTGAAGCACGAATTCAACAGCATCAATAAAACTGTCACTATCCCTGACCAATGCAATTTCTAGAATGAGATTCAGCAAAAAATGGTTGGTTGATTATGTATAATGGCTGAGTATCTGAATTTTGGTACAACAAAACAACAACACTCAATTCTTTATCCCACTATAGTGGGGTCAGCTATATGGATCCTTTGTCGTCATTGTGCCCTATCTTTTGTCATAATCTCACTAATGCCTAAGTACATCATGTCATTCCTTATAGTTTCATTCCAAGTCTTTATTGATCTACCCCTCCCTCATTTAACATGCCCAGTGACTAGGCTCTCAAAACGCCTAACAGGTGCCCCTAATGGTCTCCTTTGTACGAGTATCTGAATTTTGGTAGTTTTGAAAATTTTGATTCCCAGTCCTTGCTACAAGAATGTATAGCAACAACTTGTTGAGGAAAAGACAGAAGAAGAGTAACTAAAAAACAAGGGGGGCGATTATATAGGGAAAACTACAGCAAATTACCAAGAGACTATGTCCAAACTAAGAAACACAATTTCACTTGTATTGTTAAAAAAGATCAAATGTACAAGTGCAAATTTATATGCATTAGAATAGCATTGAAGTCACTTTGTGCATAGTGCCAAAGGTTAAGTCTGTTTCCAATCTTCCACTGCCCATACCCCCAATGATTGGGGACTATATGGGTTCTGTTGTTGTTGTTATAGAATAGCATTGAATAAATTGGGGAAAAAATACAGGTATCAACTATGTTGTTAAAGGCGCGCCTAAGGCTCCAGGCTCACCAGGCTCAGAGGTTTGCGCCTCTGTGCGCCTTATTTGCGCCTTTAGAATATAAAAGGCGCATTTGAGTAAATTTTTTGTTGTAAATTTTTTTCTTCAAAAAGTAAGAATAAAAATACTGCAAGAACTCAATAATTTTTTATTGACTTGATGTTTGTGAAAGATAATTGTGCGTTGAGACTTAGATATGATATAAGCGACCACATTGATTCTATTTTTTAAGAGATATAAACGATAGTAATGAATGATTAATTAGTGGACTGGATGAAGAATTTGATCAAGAAGATGAAATTATGTTTGATGGTGATTATTTAAAATGAATGTGGTTGCGCCTTGCCTTCGTCAGGCGCGCGCCTGCGCCTTGAGCCTTGCGCCTAGGCTCCAAGACCTCTTAGCGCCTTGGTGCGCCTTGCGCCTTTAATAACTAAGGGTATCAAAAAATTGGAACATCGTCACTGATGGATATTCAGATGATGCTCCAATAAGGTGAATAAAAGGAGTCAATCAGTTGAACAAGAAATTCACATATTGCAAGCAGAGTAATGCAAGTTATGGAGCTCACCAAGTCACAGGAGGAATAAGGGTGCACGGTACATTTATGTAAAATAGCACATTAAAGTAAAATGTGAAAGTTGAGCTTTATTTGGATATGATCTGTTGTTAATTACCCTTCATACTCTGAACCAATATCAGGCAACTTATCCTTACTGATCTGAGAGAGATAGCTCCTAAGGAAAAGCCCCCTGACAGGATGTTGTATACCTCGACACATTTCCACAAGGTCTTTAAGGATGTCTTTTGCCGGGGCTTCTTTTGATTTTATGTATACAGATCCCACTGTGCAGAGAAGATACCTGATGATCAACAATCTCAATTTCATACATGTGAATGAAAAATATTTAGCCTCAAAACTGTAATATCAATATTACGAATGAACTCATTCATTAATACTAAAATTTAAATAAAATATACTGAAATCAGAAATTATGAACAAGAAAAGTGGTATGAATCTGTATTTAAAAACAGGAACCTTAACAATCATTTCCAAAGCAAACAATGACTGTAACCATGTCCGACCTAGACCGGCAGAAGCTACAGGCAGAAGAAGAGAGGGAGATGGAACAGTAAACTAAACTAAGTAAAAACTATCTATCATAATGGCGTTAACTACAACTAGCTCAATTTCATATCATCCTTCGGTACCCAATGGTCTAATTATACCATCAACACGTAGCAGGTTCCTATAGGCTGCTAGATTTCCTGTCAGCTTACTAATGTGGCACCGTCCTCCAACATCTCATTATCCCAATTTGGTGTAGCCGAGTATGTAGCAACTTGGCTGTATAACCGCTACATGCCATCCCTGCCAGACAGTTGGCATGCTCCCAGATGCATATAAAAAGTTAACTTGGTTAGGTTGTGTCGGTGTCATCTCATCCTAAAACTGTAAACAAGTGGTTGAGGCGTGGAACCTGTGGAACTATTTTGGTTTCCAGCACCACCAAGCCTTTTAGTGCTTTAAGTAACTTTGTTACTTTTCCACGATTTGATGATGTGTTTAGAGTCATGAGAGATGAGATTTTCTAACTCAGGTTTCCGCCTAGTATCTTTGTTTTCTAAAATATAATTGTGTTGATGTTGGGGCCCACTTGAGAGACAAAGAGTTGATTGTCTTTGGTTTTTTATTTCTCTGTTTGATTTGTCACAACTCATTAAGTTTTTGTTATTTTCTTAAGCTTATTATCTAGATATGGTAGGTGCTTGAGTGTTGGAAGACAACTGGAATATTGTTGATGTTCCTCTGTTAAACAATGGGTACCATAGTTATATGTTGATGGGCCAAGCCTATGAGATCTGGACTCGGGCCCGCGAGACTTACTCGCAGATCGGCAATTCCACTCAGATTTATGAGCCGTGCATCTTATGTTGGAGTTACGTCAGGGATCCATGACGGTGTCTACCTACTTCTCTGAGTTCGAGTGCATCTCTCAGGAATTGGATTATTTTGAACAGTTTACTCTCGCCTGTACTGCCGATGCAGTTCTGTTGCAGAAAAAGGAGGAATGATTTCGTCAACATGTTTTTCTGATGGGTCTGAACATGGAAATGGATATGGTTCGGGCTAATATTCTACATTGATTTCCCCTTCCATCTCTTCGGGATGCCTTTAGCATGGTTCTTGGCAATGAAAACCGTCAGAGGTCCCTCAGCATGTCTGCTCCTCTTGATCGCTCTGCCTTTACTAGTGTTGGTCGAGTCGGTGCCAACCATACCAACGTTGTTCCTGCTTGTGATTACTGTGGTCGCAGGGGCCATACTGGGGATGTGTGCTTCAAGCACTATCCTCATCTTGCTCCACCTGGATACGATCGTGGTCGGGGACCAGGACAGGGGGGAGCCCGACAGAGTGGTTCTCATCCTCATGATGCTGCTTACTCCACTGAGGTTCATGACAACCATCACGGTCAGCCCCCATGACACTTTACCGCGTCTGAATTGGATGTTCTTCGTCGCCTCTTGCACTCTCAGTCAGACACTAACGTGGGTACTTCTACTTCCTTTGCTACTATTGATATGCCTAGTGTTAATGCTGCTGCGACACCTCCGTCTGAGTGGATCATTGACTCAGGAACTACCGATCACATGACTGGCTCCTCCTCAGATTTTCTTCCTACACTCCCTTGTCTGGTAAGGACAAGGTTATCACCGGCAAAGACACCTTGTCCCCTATTGTGGGCAAGGGTAACATTTCATGTTCCTCCTCTCTTTCCCTTTCTTCTGTCTTCCATGTTCCTTCTTTTCCTCGCTGCCTTCTTTCCATTAGCAATCTCACTCGATCTCTTAACTGTTTTGTAACCTTCTTTCGTGATTCTTGTGTTTTTGAGGAACTGGGTACGAAGCGGATCATTAGTAGTGGTAGGAATCGCGGTGGCCTGTACTATCTGGATGTTACTTCATCATCCTTTGCCCTCTCTTCTTTTGTTGTTACTGCTGCTAATGCTCGACGATGGCATTTGCATCTTGGTCATCCTTCTCCAGTCTACCTTCAGAAATTATTTCCTACTTTATTGTCGTTTATTAAAACTTTAAAAGGTGATGTTTGTGAAATATCAAAACATGTTTGACATTCATTATCTCATTTGTCTTCTCCTAGTACTACTCCTTTTGTTGTAATACATTCTGATGTTTGGGGGACTTCCCTTGTTGTATCTTTAACTGGTTATTGTTGGTTTGTCACATTTATCGATTGTTTTTCCCGCACTATGTGAGCTTACCTATTAAAGAAAAAAAAAGTGTTTTCGATATTTCAAACCTTCTATAAAATAATGCAAACTCAGTTCAATGGTAAAATTTATGTTCTTCGTAGTGATAATGGGGGAGAATACGATGATCGTGGAGCGTTTGGCTCATACCTCACTAGTCATGGAATTATTCACCAAACCACTTGTGTTTACACCTCCACCCAAAATGGGGTTGCTGAACGGAAAAATTGGCATCTCCTTGATGTTGTCCAGTGTCTTCTCATCACCATGCACCTCCAGAAATCATATTGGGGTGATGACATCCTAACTGCTACTCATCTTATCAATCGTCTTCCTTCACGGGTTCTAGACTATACTACTCCTCTAGCCCGTCTCTCCTCTAATCTGTTGTTCATACCTCTCATCTTCCACCTCGCGTTTTTGGGTGTGTATGTTTTATTCACGTCCATCGGCCTCATCGTGACAAGCTTGACCCTCGGGCTCTCAGTTGAGTCTGTATTGGCTATTCTGCCACTACAAAAGGGTATCGGTGTTATCGCCTGCCTTCCAGACGTGTTTTTTGTACCATGGACGTGACTTTCCGAGAGGAGGAATCTTATTACTTGACTTCGACTCACTCCACTCATCAGGGGGAGAATGATGTCATAGATTACGTGTCACTCCCTCTGATTCCTCCTACACCTACCATGTCTTCGACCATAGTTACTCTTCCTACACCTCCTTCGCCCCCTTCGACACCTACGTCGTTTTCTCATATATACCATCGTTCGTCTCTCATCTCCCCTTTTTCTCATATATATCATCGTCTTCAAGCAGGTAAACAGCCCTCTGTTGTTCTATCGCTGCCGGTGCCGCCATTGGACTCAGATTCGGATGTTGATCTGCATGTTCCCCTTGATGTGCTAAGAGGTAAGGCTGTGTGCACGGAACACCCTATCTCTAATCATGTTGCTTATGATCACTTTTCCCAGCTTCATCAGAATTTTATATCTTCCTTGTCCATGATTACTATTCCAAAGACGTGGCAGGAGGAGGTTTGTATCCCGTCATGGGCTCAAGCAATGAAAAAGGAAATGTCTGCCTTGGACAAGAATCACACATGGGATGTTTATCCCCTTCCTCCTGACAAGAAAGTCATCGGTTCAAGGTGGGTTTTTTTCGTTGAGCAAAACTAGGATGGTAAAGTTGAGCAATATAAAGCCCGTCTTGTGGCTCGTGGATACACCCAGACTCAGGGAGTCGACTATCACGAGACCTTTGCCCCGGTTGCGAAGATGGACTCTGTTCGTGTTCTTCTATCTTGTATTGCGTGCTTGGGCTGGGATCTACACCAACTGGACGTTAAAAATGTTTTTTGCACGATGATCTTAATGAAGAGGAGTACATGACATTCCCCTCGGGGTTTGTGAAAAAGGGACAAAAAGGACTTGTCTGACACTTAAGGAAGTCTTTATATGTACTGAAGCAGTCTCCCAGAGCTTGGTTTGGCAGGTTTCTCAAGGTCAAGATCAAATTCGGCTACAAACAGGGACAGTCAGACCATACTTTGTCGGGAAAAGTGGGGGAAAATTTGTGGTTCTTATTGTCTACGTTGATGACATTGTGACCACCGGAGATGACTCAGATTTCCAAATCTAAAGGCTCTTCTGTCTGCTGAGTTTGAAGTAAAGGACTTAGGGAGATTACGTTACTTCCTTGGCATAGATGTGACCCGCTCTGATCAGAGTATCTTCATCTCTCAACGCAAGTATGTTTTAGATCTGTTAAAAGAAACTGGGATGCTTGGTTGTGTCCCTGCTAACACTCCTATGCAGGAGAACCATACAATCGATGAAGACAGCGATGGTGATCACACTGATGCTTCGAGTTATCAGAGATTGGTTGGTAGGCTTTTATACATCTCTCATACCCATCCCGACATCACATATGCGCTAGGAATCTTGAGTAGATATATGCATGCCCCCAGGATCAGACATCAGGAGGCTGCCTACCGCGTACAACGGTACTTAAAGAAGGCTCTCGGTCGTGATCTTATGTTTCAAAAAAATAACCACATAAGGATTGAAGTTTTTACTGATGCGGATTTGGCCGGAAGTCGTGATGACAAGAAATCTACAACGGGATATTGCACCTTTGTTGGTGGAAATTTGGTCACGTGGCGTAGCAAGAAGCAAAATGTTGTGGCTAGATCTAGTGCTGAAGTCGAGTATCGATCAATATATCAAAGTCTCTGTGAAGGTTTATGGCTGCGCACCTTATTGCAAGACCTGAGCCTTCATGAGAATGCTTCCATCTCTCTGTTCTGTGACAATAAAGCTGCTATCAGCATAGCTCACAATCCTGTTCAACATGACAGAACTAAGCATGTTGAGGTTGATCGTTATTTTATCAAAGATCGTCTGGAAAAAGGAAACTTAGTCACTCCTTTCGTTCACTCTAAAAATCATTTGGTCGATATCTTCATCAAAAGCTTGGGGTGCGATGTTTTTATTAATGATATCCATAAACTCGGAATGACAGATATCTACCGTCCGACTTGAGGGGAGAGTTGTAATCAATGTTTTATGTCAAGTCCGCTTCTATGTGTTTTATGTATTTTACCCTCTCGAGGGCATTTCGGTCTTTGTATGTTTTTTCCCTTACTCAATATATGTATGAGTAAAGGGCTAGTAATTAATGAATCTTGGCATTTTTCCTCTCAACTGTAAATTCTATTGAAATTGGACAAGCAATGAACATCGTTGTTGCAGATATTGGCTTGGACTATATTGTTACCTGAAAATAATGAATAGAACAGGGGGAGGTCGACGAAAATGGCATCAAATAGGGACATGCGATCCATGAACAAAAAGGTATATAATAATGATATTCAGTCAACTCAAGAATTTAAACAAGGATTTATAGTGTTGATGTGTGAAAACCATCAAATCTTGCTTAAAAGATTTGTTAATATATTCAGTTTGGCCATAAGTTTGTCAATGATTGCCTGAGTTGAACTTGAGTTAGGTGTTATTTGCTTAAAAACATAAGGCCACTGGCACGGGCCATTGTTTGGTATCTCGTTCGAGGGCGATTGAGAGAAAAGTCCCGAAGAGGTTTGGTGTGAGCCTTGCGTGAACCTCAAGAGGCTATCTCGCCAGGGAGGAGTGCCGGAGCGGAGAACGGTGGAGGCGTGGGGCGGAAGTCCCGTACGAAACATTCCGCAAGAGCGTGAGACAGATGCATGAAGTAGAGAGAGAGAGAGATAGGGGATGTTAGAGGAGAGAAATTGATAACACTTTTTCATCCCCAAAAACAAACGAAGTCACACCCCCCACCTAATAACCGATTAGGGCCGAAACATAACCCATAGTTCCAAATACAAATAAAAGAGCAAATGCATAAAAAAACAACATGACTAAGCAGAGTGCGTCGTAGTCAGGGGTGTGCATGAAAAACCAAAAATCGACCAAACAATCCCGAACCGCCCAAACCTAACCGATTTTACACCGAACGACTCGGTTGGTTTCGGTTTTCCTCTCTGAAAAACTGAACCGCACCGACTAATAATACATGTAAAAATAATACCAATAATGATCTTTTAACTATTTTTATTAACTAAATAATGCACACAAATTATATCAACTTAATAATTTTAATATTATTTGAATAAAAAAAAAATTTTGTAATACATATTTTATGCATCAAGAAAAATTAAACATTTAGTTTAACTGATTTTATTTATATCTTTTTATATTTATTAGTCGATTTCACAATAAAAATATTCAATCATAATTTTGTTTATGTAATATGAGCTATTAGCTATAATATATCATATATAAATAAAGTTTGAAGATATTTATTTTTTAATTATCATACCTTTTTTTAAAATTTTCTTGAGATATTTAAGTACACAATTATTTTAAATAGTATAACTGAAAAACCGAAAACCGAGTAGACCAACCAAAAAACCGAACCGAAACGATAAACATCGTTCGGTTTCGGTTTTGGTCCAAACCGAACCGCTTGCACCCCTAATCGTAGTACGGAGCTTCTACGTGATCCCTCATCATTGGTCTGAAAGATCTCTGCACGCATCAACATCAAGCATGTCCTCAAGCTTGCCCTGGAGCTATGGGGGCAAGTGTTCCAAGGTCTTGAGTGGTGGCACCCCCACAAATGACTTCAGCTACGATATGTGGAACGCGTTGTGGATCCGAGCATCAGTAGTTGGAGGCTGTAAGCCGCCTCTCTGATGCGCTGTGAAATCTCAAACAGATCGTAGAACTTGAGCCCCACCTATATGAACTCTAAGCTAGCGTTGACTGATGGTAAGGGCTTTGTTTAAGCCACACCCAATCCCCTAAGGCGAAGAATAGCTCGTGAAGTTCCGGATTGTAAGAGGTCTCCATGCGGGCCTGAGGTTGAAGAACTCGCTCGCGGGCTAAACTGAGGATTTGATCACGAGTGGACAGCACGGTATTAGAGGGTGTACGATCGAGCGGAGTCGCTGATGTATATAAGGAAGTGTGGCGGGGATCCCTGCTGTAGATGAGGCGAAAAGGCGTGGTTTACAAGGTCGAATTGTAGGACGTGTAGTAGCAGTACTCCACCTATGGGAACCACATTGCACAATCCTTCGAGCGGTCCCCAGTAATACAATGTAGGTATATCTCTATTGTCTGGTTGACCACCTCCATCTGCCCATCAGACTGAGGGTGGTATGTCGTCGAATGTGTCATCTTGGTACCATATAATACGAATAGATCCTGTCAGAGTAGCGAGGTGAAAATCTTGTCCCTATCAAACACAATGCTCTCTAGAATGTTGTGCAAATAGAATACTGGGGGAAGAAATGATATGTCGCCCCATCCCCCGTAATAGGGCGGCTCATAGCAATGAAACGCGCGCCCTTGGAAAATTTGTTTATCACCACAAAAATGACTAAAAAACCTCGCGAAGTGGGTAACCCTTCAAAGAAATTCATAGATATATCAGCTCATATCTATGTGGGAAGAAAAATAAGACGGAGAATCCTGACGGGCAGGAGGTGGTCAGCCTTTCTGCGTAGAAAGGCGGGGCAAAGGGCGATGAAGTCCTAGACCCCTCTTTTTAGGCACTTTCAAAAGAACTTTGTCTGAATCTGTTGAAGGGTCTTGTGAGCCAGTTCATGAGTGACATCGTGAGTCCTCGCTAAAATATCAGGAATCAAGGAAAAAGTGGCCGGAAGATAGAACCGAACCTTGTATATAATGAGTTCATCTCGTACAGCCTAATACGAGGACAACCACCCCTCCTCAATGCACTAAAGAAGCTCTAGGAGGGTCGGGATGTCCTTAATCTCCATCTGCAAGCGTTGGCGAATGGATGATGTTGGGTGAGAGATGGCCAACAAAGAACCCTCCTGGTGGTCGTGGCGGGAGAGGGCATCGACGGCCCGGTTCAAGGCACCCGCCTTACACTCCACTCAAAAATCAAAGTCTAGAAATTTGTTAGTCCAATGGTGTTGCGGCACAGTGGTAACGTGCTACACCTATAGGTACTTGAGGGCTAAAATGATTAATGTGAATCAGGAATGGACGCCCCCAAGTAGCCAATGTTGGATGGCCTTGGCCAGCCCAATCAGCTCCTGCTCGTAAGCTTATAAAAGCGACGTTTGATGGATAAAATATGTGATCGGATGGCCCCCTGCTGGAGCACGGCATTGCATCCCTGACCAAAGGCGTCACACTCTACCTGGAACTTCTGGTCAAAGTCTGTTAGGCACAAAATAGGAACCGAAACCAAGGACGGCTTGAGATCCTAAAAAGCAGTCGTCGTGGTGTCCCCCCACGCGAAGGATTGCCTCGTCAATAAGGCAAACAACAGTGCTCCAGTCAAGCTATACCCCTGGATGAAATGTCGACAATAGCCTGCCAGACCAAGAAACCCATGAAGCTTCCATTGTGACTGGAGACGGGGTTGGGGAGGTTGTCGTCGGTGGGAGAAGGAGGAGCAATCGAAATCGAGTGCAATGTGAGAGCATCGGAGGAGGGCTCTGATACCAAGTTGATACGGGTCATCGTTTGGAATCTCGTTCGTGGGAGATCGTGAGAGAAGTCCCATAGAGGTTCGGTGTGAGCCTTGCGTGAACCTTGGGAACCTATCTCGTCGGGGAGGAGCACCAGAGAGGAGAACGGAGGTGTCAGGCAGAAGTCTCGAACGATACGCTCAGCTAGGGCGTGAGGCAGATGCGTGAAGAAGAGAGAGAGGGGGGAAGTTAAATTTAGGAGAGATTGATAATACTTTTTCATCCCCAAAAACAAACTAGGCCACAAACTCAACTTAATAACTGGTTGGGGCCAGAGAATAACACATAGTTCCAAAAACAAATAAAACTACAAATACATAAAAAGATAACATGACTAAGCGGTGTGCGTGGAAGTACGACGCTTGTACATGATCCCACTTCGTGGGTCGGTAACAGCCACAGTTTGAGACCATAGTCTCGGGCATAAAATAGAGTTTACTGCATGTCTCTCAAACACATGTGCAACAATTATTGCGATATAATTAGGTGGACATGGTGGAAAAGGTGGACCATTGGATAGTCCGTCAACAATTACTAGAAAATCTACAAATGTTTTTTATCTGGATAAAGAAGGGATAAAGTCAAAGAAATATCAACTCAAATTTTGGTGGATATAGGCAATAGTCATAATAAGCCAAAAGGGGCTTTATTCAATTACTTACATTTTTGACAAAGAGTAATTTTGAGTATAATGAGTAGCAACTTTAAACAATGTTGCCAGTACAAAATTGGGTCCAACGATTAATTGTCGGTGGTATTTTGGAGTGACGACCTATTATCAAATTGTTAGAGAATCTCAAATTTCACAACAAGGGATATACAATCTGATTTTGTAAAATTAATAAGAGATCACTTTAGCAGGCTAGGGCCTTAACAAAGGATTGTTATTAAACAAGCTAGATTTTCAGAAGTTAATTTCTTTTCATTATAATATTGGACAATGTTTTTTAAAATAGCAAATGTAGGAAAGGAACATGCTTAGACGGGAAAAAAATCAGATTCTGTAAAGTTTATTAAAAAAAAAATTGGTTACTTTATTTTGAGGACCAAAATTGTATTGAATTGTAAAGTTGCTCCAGAGTGGTTAACAATTGTGTAGGTAAATTGTTAAGGTTTTGTAATTAGTGTGAAGAATAAAATTGGTTCCTAGGAGTTACTATTGCCACTTGCTTACAGTCAAATTAATGGCTAAAGGTTTCCAAGCATATGTGAACTTGGCTTGTCTTTAAGTGGATGAAAACTTGGTCAGATATAAAGTCGCAAAAAATAAAGCTAAACATGCAGTAAGTAAAGTAAAAAGTTAAGCTTATGAAAAATTATATAAACAAAGGAATTCTATCACTGTTCGCTTACATCAAGGTTCAGCTTTAAGCCCTTATCTTTTTACTCTTATCTTAGACGATCTTACCGGGCATATCCAACAAGCAATACCTTGGTGATTATTGTTTGCGGATGATATCGTTTTGGCCGATGAGACGCGCGAGGGTGTAAATGCAAAACTTGAATCTTGGCGAGACACTTTAGAAAGGAAGGGTTTTAGGTTGAGTGGGGCAAAGACGGAGTATATGGAGCTTAAATTTAACAGTGTAAGAAGGACGAATGACTTCGTTATTAAAAGTTGGGTGATCAAGATATTTCCCGTAGTGAGTGTTTTAAATATCTTGGATCGATGATTCAAAAAGATGGAGGTATTGATAATGAGATTCCAAACGAGTTGGTTGAAGAGTAGAGGCGCGTCCGGGATCTTATGTGATCGTAAAGTACCATTAAAACTTAAGGGAAAGTTTTACGGTACTGCAATTAGACCAACGATGCTTTATGGTTCTGAATGTTGTGCAGTGAATTGTGTACATGAGCAAAAAATGGGAGTTGCGGAGAGGAGAATGCTTAGGTGGATGTGTGGACACACGAGACTGGATAAAATTAGGAATGAATGTGTCAGAGATAAGACAGGAGTAGCACCAATTGCAGAGAAGATGTGAGAAGCTCGACTAAGATGGTTTGGACACTTATAAAGGAGACCATTATATGCACCTGCTAGGCGTTGTGAGTCTGGTCACTAGGCATGTTAAACGAGGGAGGGGTAGACCAATAAAGACTTGGAATGAAACTATAAGGAAAGACATAAACTTCGGCATTAATGAGATTATGACTAAAGATATGGCACAATGGCGACAAATGATCCATATAGCTGACCCCACTATAGTGGGATAAAGGCTCGAGTGTTGTTGTTGTTTATGGAGGGCTGATGGGCGTTTGATAACCTGAGAAGCATTACCAGAAATTCATATAGGCATTCATGTCTTTGAAATGTCATTTTGTGTATGACACTAGCGTGCAACCAAATTTAGTGATAGACAATTTCTAAATTATATTTTGAGTATATTTTTGCATCATATGGTTCATCAAAGAGTTCATCCATGGTGGGCATTGGTAAAAAATTCTTAATTGTTATAGACTAGAGAGCACAGTAATCTGTACAAAAAAATCCCTTGGTTTTGTCATTTTTCATAATTACTATAGCAGGGGAGTTGGATGTGGAAGTAATAAGTCCATTATCTAATAGACCATGTACCATATGATTGTTAATGTCGCTCTGCATTCATGATGATTTGCTAGAATAAGTACTTAATAATGCATTCAAACTTATTTCAAAATGTACTTCATCGCCTGTTGGAGCGTTGGGTATACACAGTTCGCTATCATTATTTTCAAAAAAGATGTCATGTTCTTCTTCCAAGTATAATAATGTAAATTTTTAGCATTGCACTAATGTCCTAGTAAATATTGTTTGTCATATCTGTAGCATAAACCTTCTCTCATTTACTATGTATTTTCAATGGTGTTAGGTGTTTAAACGTGGGTCGTCAATATACATGGAAAGCGATGGCAGTTGAGAATATGCCAAGACTTATCATGGTTGAAAGGGTTTGAAATTACGAGTGTCTTCTAACCATTGATCTTCAAATAAACATGCAAGAGATAAATCTTCATAAAAAGTTTGGGGTTTTAGGGCAACAACGGATCTCTTAACTTGGTTTCAAGCTTGGGATTTAAAAAATCAAGAAATCTTGCTCTAATCGTGAGATTTGTCATGCAATTTCCTCAAATTTCACTTGATACGCGAGAAACGATGTTAACTATGATAGTTTTGTTAACATTCCAATGGATTCTTCATAGTTCGTGTGACCAAATCAATGTAATATTGTCTGCTTGAAAGTGTCCCAATCTCAATATTGGTAACATAAAGGAGACCTTGATACCAACAAGATGTTGATTTCTTTAGGTGTAGGAATGCAAATCAAAATACGGAATATTCTAATACCTAAAATATAATTCCTCTTAATTAAAATCTAATTTGTTCGGTCAAAAGCCTGAAAACATGGAAAACTTATTTTGGCATGGCTATGATGTACACCTGTTGAACCTTCCCCTATGGTCGTAGAAGCATACGTGCTAGATCCGTACATTATGGCCCTCGAAATCTATTTTTTGGGGTGAAATAAGGCACCGGGTAATCTGTTGCCCCTAACAATGTACCACATTGCCCTAAGCCGGATGAAATTATATGATCATGTTGATGTTTCCCATGCAAGAATGATCATCATTGTTCTTGAAAGTTTGGAGATTCATATGTTGTCCCATCCAATGTTGTGAAGATCGAGATCTTAACTAAGATCGGGAGGCATCCCTAAGATCGTAAAACGTAGGATCGACACGGATCGCAAGATCGTATTTTAATAAAAATTAAATCAAAAACATGAGAAATATGTATTAATCTGGACACCTGCTGCTAAATCTGGACACCTTCTGCTAAATCTGGACACAGAGGAATAATAAGAAATAAGAAGGGATGACCTAGAATGCTGCGGGAGCGACGGAATCGAGATGTTGCGGGAGCGACAGAATCGGGATGTTGCGGGAGCGACGGAATCGGGACTGCTGCGGGAGCGACGGAATCAGGATGACCTAGAATGCCGATCGGGAAGAAATAGGGATGCGCAGGATTTAAACGTTGGGATCGAAAATGATCGTAGGATCGCACGATCCTACAATCTTAAACGCCGATCCTGGCGATTTTGCAGGGAACCCGATCCAGCCTAACTCGTGACTCGTTTCCCCCGTAAAACTCGTAAGATCGTAAGATCGTCCGATCTAAATCGAGATCTTAACAACATTGGTCCCATCAATCTCGGAGGTTGTGAACAAGATTGTATCAGTAAGACACTGGGTGATGTTGAGGGCAATGTCATTTGCCTCACCGATCTGAGTCAGGCACCAAGGTTCCCCGCTATCTAATTTCTGTCTTTTGGATGTTTGTATCAAGAATGAGATCACTTGACACAAAGCTTTGAATTCTTAACATACATTGTGGATGGACAACAGAGAATATTGTAACGTGATCTATATCTTATGCAATTCCTATTGAAAGTCTTGTTGGGATAATTTTACCTCATCAAGTATGAATTCAAACGTGCCCATGTATACTTCTTGACACATATCGAACTCTTTCTAAGTATCCTCACATAATTCTTGAAAACTAAGTACCTTCTCTTTGCTCCTTTTTGCAGCACCATCCATTGATCTGGGAAGGAGAAGGAACTCAACGAGAGCACTAATTATTACTATGCCCAACCTTAGGTGGCAGGTCAGCGGAAATAAATGCTAAACAGTATGCTAAACTAAGTAAAAAAAACTATCTTTGATATTTCATAATGGCATTAATTAAATCTTGCTACACTTTAAATAATTCTTCAGTATTCAATAGAGCCATTACATTCAACACTTGGCAGGCTTCTATAGACAGCTAGCTTTCCTTACTGATATGGCACCATCCTCTATCATGTGATTATTTGAATTTCGTTTAGCCGAGTACGTAGCGGCTTGGCTGTACAACTGCTACAAGGATCTTCAGTAAGAAAACAAACTCCGCTTTTAATTTTTCATAAATTGATATGATTAAAGAAGAACCATCAAAAACAACATCTACCAAAAAATACTCAAGATGCATATAAAGCTAGTAAACGATAGCATGGAGGAGAAGGATTTACTATAATGTGAACCATTTATTCTAGTGTTAAATGGTTAATGATCTCAAACAAAAAATTAAGCATGTTATCTTACAGCCTAGGAAGAATGTTCCCAGCATGCTGAACAAGCTCGTACAGATCAATCACGGAGCATCCCTTCATGGTCTCCTCCTTGAAGAACATCTCCAACTTTCTCAGTTCATCAAATGCCCTCATATCTTCCAAAGGGAGACGAACCTCATAAATTAAGAGATCAATGAAAACAAAACTATATATATATAAAGGATGAGGATTTGAGAAAGGTCAAGGATTGATAACGCACAGAGCTCATAGTACTTGTGGGGCGAGAGCCTGGAGGTCCGCAGCTCCGAGAGCATTTGGGCAGAGTACTTGAGAGCATCCCGCAGATTGTTGGAGTCCTTGAAGAGAAACGAAAGAAAAATCAGTGAGCTAGATAGAAAAAAAACGGATCAAACGGATGATAGATCGGAACTAGGGTTTGAGGGAACGGACGAGAGAACGGTGCATGTAGAAAGCATTTTGCTGGAGGCCGGCGATGCCTTCGGCCAGCCATTTCTCCTCATCTTCGCCACCTGCGGCCGGTAGCATCTTCCGTGCAACCGGATGACGCCACCGATCTATCTCCGGCAATCCTCCTCGGCCTCCTCCTCCCGCCTAGCCACCAACAAATTTCGCGGCTCTATCAAATGAAGATAAATTGCACGAAGAGTAATTCACTTCATCCCGAATCCGAATAGAACGAAGATTCCACCGAGAAAAGCTTGAAGCGAAAAGAAGAGGCGCTGTGCTAGAAGGAAATTGGTGGCGAATGGAGAAGAAAGGAAACGGGTTCCTAGTTCCAGAGACGATCAGGGCCGTAGTTCACCCGAGCCACGAGACCAAAAAAAAAAAAGTTCGTAAGAGCACTGCAGTTTTGGTTTGGTGTACCTTCATTTTTCTTAATTTTTCACGTCTTTTGGAAATACGTCTTGTACATGCATTTTTAGGAAAAGTGTTCAAAGATCTACAACTTTAGTGTTGAACACTTTTCCTAAAAATGCATGTACAATGCGTACTTTGAAAATACGTATAGATTTCACATGTTTTAGAAATACGGTTTGTACATGCATTTTTAGAAAAAATGTTCATCACGAAAGTTGTAGATCTCGTCGAGATCTACAAGTTTCGTGTTTAACACTTTTTCTAAAAATACATGTACAATACGTATTTCTAAAATGCGCAAAAAATTAGGAGAAAGTACGGTGCACCTAGCCAAAACTGCGGTGCCCTTGACAACTCCCAAAAAAGATTCCTCATTATTTTATACAAGTGTACCGATTATATAATTTTGTCAAATATTATATGTAATATTTTTTAATTACTTAAAATATTTTCTTTGTTTTCGTATAACCATTAAAAATTGTGTTGGTATTATCATCTTATTTTTGACTATTAATACTAAAAATTTAACTTTTTTATAGTTTTAAAATTCATATCGCGCTCACTTAGCCGCACGGCACTACTGAATCTTTCATCGCATGGATGTACGATCATCTCTCTGCTTCCGCATACGTTGATGACGTAAAGCTCGTCGGAGACACCTCCAAAATCTCCACTGCCACCTGCGTCCGCGGATTGGTGTTGCACCGTCGGAGGTCCCAAACTACCCACTTGCATTTTACCTTTTCTGTCGTCGTTGCGCCCAATCTCCATCTAAGCCAGTGTTGCTCCCTTAAACTCAAAGTTTCAGTCCTTCTGCTCAGTGGCGGAACTAGGATTTTAATTTGACCCGGGCACCATATAAATAATATTAATTTATGAGAACTTTTTATTGAAAAATCAAATTAAATATTGCAACAGAAAGTAAGAAAAATGAAAATTAGAACATTATATGAAAGAGAAACTTGAAACTGACCAAAATAGATATTATTGTAGAGTTAAATATTACATAATGAAATTTTTTAATGGTAAAGTGCTCCAAAAACACTTACAAATCAAAAAACCACTTTTCTCGGGCACATATTCTGGAAACGCTGAATAATTTCTTCATTGGTAATGTTGTCTGCAATATCTTTCTCAATATATGTTATCAGACAATCATTCATCCAATTATCCTTCATTCTATTCCTTAAACGACTCTTTATAATCTTCATAGCCGAGAACATCCTTTCTGCAGTAGCAGTTGTCACCGGTAGAAGACAAGCCAATTTCAAAAGGCGATACACCAACTGGTAATGATCATGTTTTTTGAGCTCCACTAATTTTGCAGTAAGTTCACTTATGTCATTAAGTTGTGAGAATTTCTCATTAGAGCGAACATCAAAAATATATATCAAGCTGGTCATCTAGTATCTGCAAGTCTAATTGAGTAAAATCACATGGATAATATTCTGCAAGGCAAATCAACTTATCTTTATCAAAAGAAATGAAATTGTCGTTTGAATCAAGACTTGAAACACAGAGAAGTAATTCAGTATTTACTTCATTAAATCGATCATTTAACTCGTTTAACATCCAATCAATCACGGTATTGAAGATCTCAACCCGGAAATGATGATAATTTGTAATATCTCTTGCATTACGTATTGATCTTCCTGCTTGAATAAATTTTTCCCCCATGTCTGGAACATCGATGTCATGTTTACCACAAAAGCTTGAAACTTCTTTTATGAAAGCTTCCCAGTGTAGATCGACATTTCTCATATTAAATAATAACTGTTTGGACAACTTGACGAAGTTCATTGCATTGATGATGTCTTGGTCCTTTTTTGTAGCGCCTGTAATAACTCATGTGTTCTTGACAAAATATTTTTCATCAAATGAAGGAGAAAGATGAAATCAAAAGTTATTATACTTTTTAAAAGACTACTTGCAGTTCCTCGTTGATTTGCATCAATTCCATCAACTTTAATAATCTCAAGAACATTAACTATAGATGAGAACATACGAATGAAATTCAAAACAGTACCGTAATGTGAACTCCATCGTGTTTCTCCTGCTTTCTTAATTTCAAGTGGTTGATTTAACCCTCAACTACTCTCCAATTCTCCGCAATCAATTTCTTGCGCTACTCTTTCGACTTCTAGCGCTCTAAGACAGTCACGTCGTTTGCATGATCCCCCAACAACATTCAATACCATGTTAACATGGAAAAAAAGCTCGGCAATTTCAGAATGACCTTCTGCAACGGTTACTAATATAAGCTGTAGTTGATGAGCAAAACAATGAGTGTAAAATGCAGAAGTATTCTTCCTCGATATCAACGTTTTCATACCCTTTAATTCACCTTTCATGTTACTGGTTTCATCATAACCCTGTCCCCGTAATTTTGAAATACTTAGATTGTATTTCGCAAATAGTGTATCAATAGCAATCTTCAGAGATAAAGCAGCGGTGTCGGATACGTGAACAAAACCAAGTAGTCTTTCAACAATTAAGCCTTTTTATCAACATACCGCAAAACAATAGTCATCTGCTCTTTCGTCGCTATATCACGAGCTTCGTCCACTAAAATAGAGAAACAGTCATCCCCAATATCCCTAAGGATTGTGTCTGTTATTGCACTTGCTATTGCAGAAACAATCTCTTTTTGTATTTTCGGTGAGGTTAGTTGACAATTAAGTGGAGCATTTTTCAGAACCACGGCTTTAATGTCACTACTATGTGATGCAAGAAAATCAAGTAATTCAAGAAAATTCCCTCTGTTAATTAATTCATTAGCCTCATCATGACCACGAAAAGCCAGCCCTTGTCGTAACAGAAATCGGACACAATCAATAGATGCACTTAAACGAGCTCGATATTCTATAATTTGACATTCTTCTTGTCTTGCAAATGCAATCTGTATACTTTGTTTCTGATTCATTAAAGCTTCACACATTCTCTTAGCAATACAATGTGGAGTTGTGTGATCCCCGACGTGTTTTTCGAGTATAGTCTTATCTTTCCAATAGCGAAATCCACGACTAACGAAAGTTGGATCACACCCTCTTTGAGGGAAGACATAACAATAAAGACAAAAAGCTGCATCCTTTTTGACGCTGTATTCTAGCCAATCTTTAAAATCGTTAAACCAATTTTTGTTGAAGCGACGTGTTTTTTTTCCAATCTCAGTTTGAGAAAAACACTCTAAAAAAGGTTGACAAGGTCCTTTCTGTAGATAATATCTTCTTATAGAATCATGAAAATTAACATCGAATGATAATATAGGCTACCTCAAACCCGGATCTGAAGGTAAATCCTCAATATTAAACTCAATGCAAAGTCTCTTACTATCTGTAGCTTTTGACACTTGTGCGCTTACTTTTGAAAAAAAAAATTATCCTATAAATGAAGTAAATTCAATTTTATAAATTAAGATAGACAACATTCTTAAATAAGCATCAACAAATACGAGAAATGCATAACAACATTCATTACCATATTGAATTGTTGATTGCTGTAGACTTGTAGTTGTTTGAGATTTGTGAAATCCCTTCCTTACTTAATCTTGAAGTGGAATCAATTTCTGTACATACATAAAACCACTTGAAATTAACACACCAAACCAACATATTCTACATCTAGCTATGAAAATCAATCCATAAGGACTTCGTAACAATCAATCCTTTAGTATGGAGACTACAAACAAAATCAAACACTGTTTTTTATTTCAAAATTTTCAAGAACAAGCACCATAATTAGGATCAACGAGACCATCCAAAGGTTTCACTCCAAGATATCCAATGTCACTGAGGATTTCCAAGATAGTAAAGGTCATGAAAATAACAATCACATGGAAAGAGAATGAAAAATAGTTTAAAGCTTATGCTATAACACAAATAAAGGAGACTAGGAGAATGTTTGAGATATAATGAACATTGTCTAATGTTTGGGGAGAATATGTAATGACCACCCATAAGGACCCATCAACAACAAGATGAGGGATTCAATTGTATTTGTTAAAGGCGGTGAATGTTGTAGTACCAAAACAAATAGGTCATTTACCCTAAGTGTAACACCCGAATCAAAATGGATTTGCATGGAATAAATAGGTTTAACACATCTAGCACATAACAAGCATGAATAAAAAATAAGGACTAATAATGTCAACTTAAATATTTAGGATAAAACTAATGACAATGATCATGACACCAATTTCTACATTTTGATATTTAAAGGAGACAAAACTAATTTTACAACCCATCAAACAACACTAGTAAAACCTTGATAGAATAACCAAAACAGATCATCCAAGGTGAGTTTAAGCTTATGTTTAGAAAATATTTAGCACTCACCAAGCTTGCAAGTTGCAACTGTAAGTAGAGGCTGCACTGACAAATTTTGCTGTTAGAGGCTGCAAAGAAGATCAAATCAAGAGGTTGCACTGACAAATTTTGCTATTAGAGGCTGCAAATAAGATCAAAAATTTTGTTGTTAGAGGATGCAAATCAAGAAGAAGAAGAAGAAGAAGAAGAACAGGGGCGTACTGGCGGAGCAGGGATCCGCGAAGAAGAGGGATCACGGGATGAGGGATTGGCGGGATGCTCCCGCACGGCGACGGGCGACGGGCACACGGGAGCAGGGACGGGCGACGGGCTAGGGCACGTGGGATTAAGCTCTCTCCCGATGAAAATGGCGTAAAATCACACCCGGGCACGTGCCCGGGTGTGTCCGAACCTAGGTTCGCCCCTGCTTCTGCTCCATAAATTCATTTTTGCCCCTTCCCATGCATTAAAAAAACATTTTACTAACATTTTGTTAGTAAAAGCTTTGAAACGAAGGATGGTGGGTTCGATCTTTCCGTTTCTGGAAGAAATGGAGAGAAGAAGAGCATGCGATTGGTGATCTTTCAGTATCTTTAAGTCTTGTGAAAAATGACAGAATGCTTGCGGATAGCCAACATTCTAAAAGAACATTTGCCAATAGAATATTGCGTGTGTATAGCCAACCTCTTATAACTATGCTTGTGATTAGTCATTAGTGCAGATAGACAAAATTACGGTGCTAATATAAACGCCCTAAAAATATTACTAAGGGCCCCCTAGGAATGGAGATCGCGAGCTTGAATGTTGGATTATGAAGCACTACTTGCGAATGTCCGACCTCATTTAAGGAACTCCAGCAACTTTATTGTTCAGAATTAGTTTTTTTTTTATTTTGCATGGCGACGATCATAACTGATGTCATGTCTAGCATATATGTTATGATTGTGTCGTTTTTATCCTACCTCATCGGAGCAAAAATGCAGCGCCAAACACTCTGCCCCTATCCCAGGCAATATTCGGGTGACAATAACAATCAAGGAATATGAAATTTTCATAGCCGAGAAGAGAGTTTGGTCGTCGGTCGGTTCATATCATTTTAACCAGATGAAAATTGGAAACCTAAATCTTAAAAATAATAGAGTACGATTCGGTTTGCAAATGTATTACATGTAATTAAATGTATTACAAAAAAATTTACATATAATTAAATATATTACAAAAAATTAAATGTAAAAAAATAATGTTATATAATACGGTTCGATTCGACTCGGTTCGGTTTGCCATGCAAAACCATGAACCGAAACGAACCGTATGATTTTTTTAAAATAAAAACCGTGACCAAACCACGACATACTGAAATCGAACCAAACCACGCGATTTTGTTTGGTTTAGTTTTGTTTGACGGTTTGGTTGATTTTTGCTTACAGTCCTAGCTTTGATTGTCTAGGCTTTACTCAACTCTTAAAGTCATCTGGCGTTGAGTGAACTGCCTTCACTCAATGTATCTAGACTTAGGAAGATTTCTGCATTGTCAACATCCTGTCTTGTGTCCACCTGTCATTGTTGCTTATACAACCTATTTAAACAGTGAATCAAAGGGCAACCTACATATATAGAACTTAGAGTATGCATCTAATACAATTATGTGTTTACTATTGTCTTATAGGCATTCTTCAAATCTGGGACATTGTGATCAATGGATGCAACAAAGATTCTATGTTTGTCTCCACCACTAAAGTAGAATATAAGGCGCCGTCCTTGGCGGCCCAGGATTCCATCTGGTTGCGCAGGTTGGTGGAAGATATTATTGAGGAGGTGCGAGGTTCAACTATGCTTTGCGGTGACAACGAGAGTGCTCTAAAGCTGGTTACAAATCTAGTGTGTCATGCGCGGATGAAACACATCGAGATCGAGCATCACTTTTTTCGGGAGAAGGTGATAGAACGATCTCTGATGGTGTAGTATATGTAGAGCAAGGACAATGTTGCAGGCATCTTCACAATGCCACTATCGAAGGGGCCATTTGAATGGTTGTGGGGGTTGCTTGGAGTGGTTTCCAACTCTCAGTTCAAGGAGGAGTGTTGGAAATGTTGAAGTAAAGTCGGTGGTCTAGATGTTCAAACTGCTCAGATTACAGAGTCAGTAGCGGTCTGATTGCTTGAGTTCGCGCGGACTGGTTTGGCAGTCCGCACAACTATGTAAACTAGTGCTGCTAACCGCACGCGCGGTCTTGTTTGGGCAGACTGCATTGTTGTATGGTTAGAGCTTTCTAACCGCCCTTTCTACCGACAGTTTCCCTATCTTCTATGGCGGTGATCGCATTCCCCTGCCTGCCTATAAATAGGAGCCCTGGTCTCGTTATTCTTAATTGAAAGTGTAAGAACTATAGCTTGGGTTAAGCTTGCGGTTTGTTTTAAACCGCAAGACGAGGAGAAGTAACCTGTGTAACTGTGTAAGCAGGTTGTGCGACTAGCACTGGATGACTAGGCGACTAGTTCTAGTGATCTTTCAGTGAAGTCTTAGTGTGGAAAGCGGGTAGCAGTCGGCAGTTGAGCGGCAAGGTCGCGGGTTGAGAGACTACTTCAATGTCTTCTTCCTTGGCAGTGTTTCCTGTTAAATAACTCAGTTCGCTCGTTCCTTGCGGGTTGACTGTTAGTTCAGATAGAGCAGTCTATTCATGCGGCTTCTGAGGCGACTTCAGTAGTCAGACGACCAAAAGTGCGGACTGGTGGTTATCCAGTTGTTATCAATAAGGTAGTTCACATGACCTCGTGGTTAGAGGTGTTGTCAGGCGGATAGCCGGTCTCAGTCTTCAGTCCGATAGTTTTCTGTACTTGTTATTTTTTTATCTCCATCAGGTGCATTGCGAAATCATGTATTGCCTTGTAAAGCTGAAAATAATACTAGTGTTGTTCTTGCTTTTTCTATCTGCTAGTGGTTTGTTGGATCCATTGATCACAATGTCCCAGATTTGAAGAAGGCCTAAAGGACAATGACATACACATATTTGTATTTGATGAATATCCTAAGTTCTATGTATGCAGGTTGTTCCTTATTATTTTGCTTAGACAGGTTATCCAAGTGACAATGACAGGTAGACACAGGACAGGATGTTGTCAAGGCTAAAATTTACCTAAGTCCAGAAGAGTTGAGTGAAGGCAGTTCACTCAATGACATGTAGAAGAAGCTTCGACAGAACATAGTTCAGTCAGAGTTGCAGCATTGGTTGATACAGAATTTTGTCTAAGGACGGAAGCGTTGAGTAAAGACAACTCACTCAACACGCCCTCATACAGAGATAATCGACTAAATCCAAATGCGTTGAGTGATGAAGGCTCACTCAACGCCTAATCAGTTAGACTGCAAAAGTCTATGTTCATTGAGTGATGACTGATCACTCAACGCTTGGTGTTTGTAGAAAACTGACTAAGCGTTTTAGCGTTGCGTGACAAGCCTTCACTCAACGCCAATGCTAAATTGTCTGAATTTGACTAAGTCCACAGGTGCTGACGTCAGTAGAAATTCAAATATTGCGGGAAGTGAACAGTACACGACAAATGGCGCCACTTGCCTGTTGTACAACATTTAATACAAAAGTAGACCTACAGCTATCAACTCCTGGTGGTCCCAATGCGCAAAGAGCCGTTGGACGGCAGGATAGAAAAGATGAGATCAAAGGAGGAGAAATTAACTTTTGAAAAATAGCAGAACTTCGTCTTCTTCCTCTCGACTGAGTTGCAGAGCTTGAAGAAATAGTTCATCCTTCTAATCTGAAAGTTCAAGAAAGATAGTTGTTGATCTACTCATCTTCAACAACAAGTTCAGAGCGCTTTCTCTCTGAGTTAGAAGTTGTAGCACAAGCTAACCCTAGTTGTAGTGTCTTCACAACCCAAGAAGAACTACTCCTGAAGATACATTCCTGGAGCTATGAAGAAAGGAGGACTCATCTCAGTTCAGGAAGAGAAAGACATAGAGTTTATTTCTCTAGTATCTTACATCAACAACAACCATTTCATTCTGTAGGATCTTAATATATCTTAGTTGTAAGCCTAAATCATAAAGGCTGAGTGCTAGGGCCTGTGTGCCTGAGGTAGGATCCTTGTGTGGATCTGAGCTGTAGGGTCTTTGTGCCTGAGTTGTAGGATCTAATTTAGATCTTAGGTAGGAGAGTCATTCTCTCTGAGTTGGAGGGTTATCCTCCTAACCTGAGTTGTAGGACTTTGAGAAAAGTCTGAGATAGGTGATCTGTAGATCACTGAGTTGTCGGAGCATTGCTTGCTCTAAGTTGTAAAGCCTTGGGCCTAAGGTAGGACTTGGAGGAGTCTGAGAGATCCTGGGGATATGAGTTGTAAGCTCATTGAGCCGAGTTTGGAGAAGTTGCCTTGTCTAACAATCTGTTGGAAAGGTTGGAGGGACAGTGGATGTACCCATAATCTGGGGAACCACTATAAATTACTTGTGTGTTGGTTGTGTAATCTTGAAAGCTAACTTAAAATAAATCACAACACACCAAAGAATAGAGAGAGTTTAAAAAGACCTAAAAACTTATTCACCCCCTTCTAGGTGATTAGCTACTCTTAAAACTAAAGACTTTCAAGTGGTATTTGAGAGAGGTTGCTCAAAAAGGATCTAACAGTCTGAGTTGATCTCCAAGAGTAGCTTAAGTATATCCTTATGGGTTCAGGAGAGAATCATAAGGAGTTGGGGTCCATGAAGCTTCCTATCTGCAGGAAGGAGAACTTTGGTATCTGGAAAGAAATGGTCAGATTGTTCATGGAGGCATCTGACCCTATACTCTTTATAATAGTTAAAGAGGGACCTATCATTCCTACGAAGGTCTCAGCTCTATATATTACTGTCCAGACACCAAATAAATATTCTGAAATGACCAATGATGAGGTCATTCTGGCTACCATGGACAAAAGGTCACAGAACATAATTGTTAGTATCATTGATGATTCTACATTCCAGAATCTTGTACACTGCAAGACTTCCAAGGAAATATGCGACACTCTGGTTGTCTATATGGAAGGCACTAAAGAAGTTAGGGATGACATGAAATCTCTACTTAATCAAGAGTATGAAGCCTTCAGGCATACCAAGAAAGACATCATATCTGAATGCTATGAAAAATTTTTTAGTGGTGAATGAGTTGAGGACCTATGTAAGGGTCTTTAGAAACTATGAGCTGAATGACAAGTTCCTCAGATCTCTAACCATAAATTGGAACACCAAGATCTGTGCAATCAGAGAGGTGTCTAAGCTAGCTGAAACTCCTCCACACACACAGTTTGGAAAGCTGCTTTCCTATATGATGCAGCTATCTGCCAGAAAGGAAGAGGAGACCACCAGCAGATCTTAGACCAAGGAGAAGACTGTGGCCTTCAAGGCTGAGAGCTCTAAGAAGAGCAAGGAGAGGATTACCTCTCCTCCAAGGAGACCTGCTGATTCAGACAGCAATGAACCAAACTCATCTGACAACAACATGTCTGATTGAGAGTTTGATGTCTTCTCCAGGCAGTTCCAAAAGATGATGAAGAGAAAGTAGTGGAGGAAAATGAATTCCTCCTCTTCACATCACAAGAAGGATCATCGCCAGTCTGACAAGAAGTTCTCCAAGGGAGATGGGTATAACTCTAAACCTAGTAAACAGTTTTCTTCTAAAATTGTTTGTTATTACTGTAGCAAGTCAGGACATGTCATAGATGATTGTCCTGTCAAGAGAAAGGAGAATGGTGAGAAAAAGCACCACCAACACAAGGGAAAGAAGGAAAAGAAATTCATTGTCAAGTATGAAAAGAGCTGGATTCAGATTGGCTTAGCTTCTTCAGATCCTGAAGAAGAAGAAGTGTTGGGTATACTGGAAATTGTGTACCAGATTTGGAGAATCCTCTCTGTACTCAATGATATACATCAATTTGTATTTGATGGGATGTTGAGTTTCAGTGTGCAGGTTTAAGAAATGCAGGAAAATTTCTAAGTACAAGTGTCGACACTTATAAGGAATTGTGTCAACACCTGAAGCAGGAGCTGTGTCGACACCCAGGAATTGTGTCGACACCTGAAGCAGGAGCTGTGTCGACACCCAAGAGTTATGTCGACACCAGAAGCAAGGCATGTGTCGACACCCAGGAATTGTGTCAACACCTGAAGAAGGCTTGTGTCAACACACAGGACTTGTGTCGACACAAACTCAACGCCATCTATCAACAATAGCTATACTGAGTCTGAAAGGCTTGTGTCGACACACAGGACTTGTGTCAACACACACTCAACGCCGTCTATCAACAACAGCTATACTGAGTCTGAAAGGCTTGTGTCGACACATAAGACTTGTGTCGACACACACTCAACGACGTTTAGACATACACTCAATGTCATCTTTCAGCATCAGCTATGTGGAGACCAGGAGCAGTTGTGTCGACACACAGGACTTGTGTCGACACATACAACAGAAGCTGTGTCGAGAAGATAAAGAATGACTGTATCAACACATTGGAAGCTGTGTCGACATCATCAAGAATTGTGTCGACACTTGGTCTATTTGTATCGACACATTTGAAGTAGTTTGCTGACAGTGTCCTGCTGAGAAAAAATTCCAATGAAGGGTCAGTTTTCACGACTGAAGACTTGACAGCTGTCATAAGTAACAAGACTGACACATCTGTAAGTTCTGTCAAAAGGCCGTTATAAACCGGATCAGTCGGTAATCATAGATGAAATCTATATAAAGGGTTGATCCATAAAAACCAGAAGAAGGAATCCAACAGAACAAATGATATAGAACTAACAACAAGTATTAGAGAGCAAGAGGCTGACCCAGAAGAAGGTAGATCCTGAACAAGTCTGCAAGAAAGATTCAGATCTGATTCTGAATTTAAGAAGAAAGCTGATTAAAGATCAACTTCAACACCAAGTAAAGATCAACCTTATTTTGTTCAAATTCAAGAAGCTTTGAAGAAGCTAAGTCAGGTTGGATCTGAAGTATTCAGTCATTCAAGAACTGATCAAGAAGCTCTCACCCATTTAGATTTCAATCTGGGTGAAATTTCTATTTCTTTAAATAAATTTTTTCTTGTAAGATCTTATATAGATCTGAGTTGCAAGTCTGTATTTATAAAGGCTGAGGTAGGGCTGAGTGCTTGAGGTATAGGACTTGTTAAAGTCTGAGTTATAGGCCTGGAGATAAAGGCTGAGGTAGGGCTATTGCCTGAGGTAGGGTTCTTGGGAAGAATCTGAGGTAGAACTTGAAGAAGTCTGAGCTATAGGAACCTATCAGGTTTTGAGTTGTAAGATCTGTGGATCTGAGATAGTGGAAGAAAGTTTGGCTGAATCCAGTTCTCTACTAGATAGGCGAAGGGGGAAAGTGAATGTACCCATAAATTGGGGAACAACTATAAATCTTGCTGTATTGTGCTGTGTTTATTTTTTCTGAGAACTGTGATTTTATATGCTATGTTAGAACTTGTTAATTGCCTAAATAGTTAAAAAGATTAGAACCTATTCAACCCCCCTCTAGGTGTCTAGGCTCTTTAAATCAAATCTTTCAAGTGGTATTAGAGGGAGGTTGCTCAAAAATAGACCTAATAGTCTGAGTAAATCTCCAAGGCAATTAACAATTAGCCAGAATGGGTTCAAATGAGAATCAGAAGGAATTTGGATCCATGAAACTGCCCATCTGCAGGAAAGAAAACTTTGGGATATGGAAAGAAAGGGTCAGATTGTTCATGGAAGCATCTGATCCTAGAATCTACATCACAGTACAAGAAGGTCCTTTCATTCCAATGAATATATCAGCTCTTGATGCTAATCTCAAAACCCCTAAGAGCTATTCTGAAATGACTAAGGATGAGATCATTCTTGCAACTTTAGACAAGAGAGCACAAAACATAATTGTAAGTGCTATAGATGATACCACATTTCATAATTTGGTACATTGCAAAACCTCCAAGGAGATATGGGATACCTTGATTGTCTACATGGAGGGAACTGAAGAAGTTAGAGAGGATAGGAAATCTATGTTGAATCAAGAATATGAAAGCTTCAGACAAGCTAAGTCAGATAGCATAGCAGAATATTACAAGAAGTTCTTTAGAATTGTAAATGAGCTGATGACCTATGGAAGAGTCTTTAGCACATATGAATTGAATGATAAGTTTCTCAGGTCACTGGCCAAGGACTAAGATACAAAAATATATGCCATCAGAGAGGTGGCCAAGCTTGCTGATACACCTCCACCAACCTTATTTGGAAACTACTATCTTATGAGATACAGCTCACTGCCAGAAAGGAGGAGGAGAAAAGTAGTAGGTCTGAGTATAATGACAAGTCAGTAGCCTTCAAAGATAAAGCCACAAGGAAAGGTAAGAGAAAGTCTCATTCTCCACCCAGAAGAAGTGCTGAGGCTGAAGTAGAAAATCCTAACATCAGTATATAAGACAACCACCATTCTGATGAAGACTTTGCTGCCTTTATAAGGCAGTTTCAGAGGTTCATGAAGAAGAAGAAGAAATGGAGAATCAAGCCATCTTCATCCTCCTTCAAGGATGATTATTACAAAAAGAAGAAGACTTCTAAGGAGGACAGGTATGCCGCTAATCCTAGTAAGCAAACTACCTATAAAATTGTTTATTATTGCTGCAACAGTCCTAGACATGTCATAGTTGACTTTCCTGATAAGAGAAAGGAGACTAAGGATAAGAAGAAGCCTCAAAATAAGGGCAAGAAGGAGAAATCCTTGGTTGCCCAGAAGCAGAAGAGTTGGACTGACTCTTCATCCTCAGAATCTGGAGAAGAAGATGATGCAGAAGCTTATATTGGGCTGTTTACTACAGAAGAGGATTCTATAGAATCAAAATTCTTGCAAATGTTGGATTCCATAATTGGAGGTGAAGACTATTGTTGTAAAGGGCTGATGGCTCTTTCAGAAGAAGATCAGTGCCTGGATCAGCCTGGTCCAAGTAAGGTATACAGTCCATCCTTAGCTTCTGATTATTTTACTGGATCAAAATCAGTAGCATCAACTTCAAGAGAAGTGGATGGTTTTGAATTTGAGGGGGATGTACATCAATTAATTGATGAGTATAATGGTTTGTTGCAAGCACTTAAGAGGAGCAAATTCCTTGTCAAGAAGCAGGCCAAGGAAATTGAATCTCTCAAACAGGTTGCAACAGATTCAGCCAATCTGATAGATTTGAAATTGAAGAAGGTTACCAAACTGAAAAACATAATTATTATTTAGATGGGCACAATCTCCTACAAAGAAAATCACATCAAAAATCTGGAAGCAAGACTTCAGAAAGAAAGAGATCTAGTGGCTAAATTTTCAAAGCCAAAGTCTGTATTACCTTTAATAGATAACTTCATATCTCAGAAAGGAAAGACAGGACTAGGCTTCAAGGAAAGAACAAGGGCAACCAATTCTCAAGGAAAAGGCAAAGGCCCAGTTAAGTCACTAGTTATGAAACCCCCTATTTCTTTTAGAAAAGTGGTGCAACCTACTAACAGGTATGATCATGACCTCACTCATGGTCACTGTGAGTATGGTGATCTCAATGGTAAGGGTGAACATGCTAATAGGGTACCCTATAAGTAAACCCATCATGTTCTTAAGGAATCCTTGGGGTATGCTGCTCCAGCACCTACACTTAAAAGGAATGCTGACAACAATGTTGAGAAGCCTGTAGTTAAGAAAAGGTACAACAGATTTGAGTGCTAGTGTTGTGTCAAAGTGAGCCACTTTGCCATTGATTGTTGGTTCAATTCTAGTATTTAGAATAAGGCCAGTTTACCTGTCAGAAAGGCTGCAGGTAAGCATGTCAGATTTCAAGCTAACTTGAACCTAGGACCCAATAATAATTTGGGTTGTAAGGATGGGTAAATCTTTATTTGATGCAGGTGAGTCCAAGTGGCCATACCCCTATATGGTACTTGGATAGTAGATGTTCCAGGCACATGACTGGAATAAGAAGGATGTTGAAGGACTATTCTCCCATAGAGAATGGACCCAAAGTAATCTTTGGTGGATCAGAAAAAAGTGTCATCAAAGGGTTTGGTAACATTTCTAGTAACTCTATCTGTATCACTCAAGAGGCTTATGTGAAAGGTCTAAAACATAACCTAATTAGCATAAGTCAACTAAGTGATCTTGGGTATGACATCTCTTTCCTCAAGGGTTAGTGCCAAATAAAGAGGTTAAGTGATCAAGAGATCATTCTGACTGGCACTAGGAAAGGGAATGTATATTATCTTAACCTTGATTGTGAGTATACCAACTCACCTATCTGTCTAGTTGTAGATGAGAAAGCATCACAGTGTGTCCAATGGCACAAAAGGCTAGCTCATCTGAACTATAGGTCAATAGGACAATTATTTAGTATGGGGCTAGTGAGGAATTGTCCTCAGGTCAAGTGCATTAAAGAGGGTGTTTGTTCAGCTTGCTAGAAAGGCAAACAGACCATGAGCTCTTTCCATGGACTTGTTACCAAAGATTCTGTGAGATGCCTATATCTCCTGCATATGGATTTATTTGGTCCAATGCCAGTTCATAGTCTAGGTAGGAAAGCATACACATTAGTTATTGTGGATGACTATTCTAGATTTACATGGGTTTTTTTCTTGAGGCAGAAATATGAAACCCCTACTATCTTCCAGACTTTTGTTAGACAAATTCATAATGAATTTAACAATTCAGTGGTCAAAATCAGAAGTGATCATGGAACTGAATTTCAGTCTGAGTGTATGACAAAGTTCTGTGAAGAACTTGGGATTCATCAGGAGTTCTCCTCACCTAGAACTCCCCAGCAAAATGGAGTTGCATAGAGAAAGAATAAGACTCTAATTGAGGCAAGTAGAATACTACTAAGTGACACTTCTTTCCCTAAATACTTCTGGGCTGAGACAGTAAATACTGCATGTCATTTACTCAATAGAGCTTCCATCAATAAAAGACATATGTAGACTCCCTATGAGATTATGAAAGGCAGAAAACCAAATATTTCCTACCTTAGAATCTTTGGTAGCAAATGTTTTGTCCTAGTTAATGGTAAGCACTACCAAACTAAGTTTGCTGCTAAATTCCTAGATGAGATATTTATTGGATACAACAATAACAGTAGGGCATACAGGATCTACAACTTGACTACACAAGTTGTAGAAGAATCAGTCCATGTAGTATTTGATGAGTCTAAGTTAATTAACAGTGAACTGTCTAGCTTTTCTTGTAGTTCTACAGGTTTTAATGGAAAAGATGGACAAGCTGACTATTAGTGAGGACCAACTTGCAAGATTGGATGAAGAAAAGGATGGAAACTGTCCAGGGGGAGTACAAGAATCTCTGGATGAAGATGAAGACAATGAAGTGCATCAGAATGAGGAAAGAGAAGAAGACCAAGAGGTTGACAGATTTCCTCCAGCTAGAAGACACTTGAAGGATCATCCTGCACACCAAATCATTGGTGATGCAAGCCAGGGAGTTCTAACCAGGAGCAAAAGTATGAACACAGTTCTATGTATAAGTTTTCTATCACATATAGAACCTAAGAAGTTTGAAGAAGCCATGCTAGACACAAACTGGATTGATGTCATGCAGGAAGAGCTGAATCAATTAAGAAGATGTAAAGTCTGGGAGTTGGTTCCTAAACCAAGGGATCATAATGTTATAGGAACCAAGTGAATCTACAGGAATAAACTAGATGAGAATGACACCATAGTCAAGAACAAAGCCAGACTGGTAGCAAAGGGCTACAGACAGGAAGAAGGGATAGACTTTGATCAAACTTTTGCCCCAGTAGCAAGGTTGGAAACTATAAGATTATTCCTAGCTTATGCAGCTTTTCAAGGTTTCAAAGTATTCCAAATGGATGTCAAGTCAGATTTTCTGAATGGAGACTTGAAGGAAGAAGTATAGGTAGAACAGTCATCAGGTTTTGTTGATTCTCATTATCCCAACTATATATATAGGCTTAAGAAAGCTCTATATGGTTTGAAACAAGCCTCTAGGGCTTGGTATGAAATTTTGTCTGCCTTCCTTATGAAATTTTGTCTGCCTTCCTTATTGACAAGACTCTATTCTTTAGAGAATCAAAAGATAAGATCATCCTAGTATAGATTTATGTTGATGACATTATCTTTGGTTCTACTGAAAATAACCTTTGTAGTAAGTTTGCTAAACTTATGCAAGAAAAGTTTGAAATGAGCAGCATGGGTGAGCTGAAATTTTTCTTGGGACTCCAAGTTAGTCAGACTGATGATGAATTGTCCATATCTCAGTTTAAGTTCACCAAGGAGTTAATTAAGAAATATGGCATGGAGACAGCCTCCACCATGAAAACTCCTATGGGAACAAGTATGCATATAGGCAAAGATGAAGCAGGAAAACCTATTGATGAGTCTTTGTATAGAGGGATAATTTGCTCCCTACTTTACTTGACTGCTAGTAATTTTCTACATGCTATTTTTTTTACCCCCCTAACCCCCCGGGGGGGACTAGCTCACACTCGGTTAGCTCGTTTGGGTTGTTAATTACGGGTTACGAATTGGTTGTTAGATAGAGATAGATAGGAAGATAGGGAGGGCACCCCCCTTGATCGCGAGCTAAAACACCTTGGAAGGAATAGGATGTGGGTTGTCGTATATAATGTTGAGACCTCATCGACGCCCCTTCGGGTCTCGTCGCATTACGGAGAATACATAGCCCAAGGGGTGAGGATTCAAAGGGAGGGCCGTGCGTATTAAAAATAAACAAAATGAAGTTGGTCGTCTTGACCCTGGGTGGGATACTACGTGATATTCATTATTTGAATGTCAGAACCTCAGAGACGCCCCTTCGGGCTCGTCTTCTTTCGGGGGAAACATAGCCATAGGGTGAGGATCCCCACTAGTTCAGACTGATTAAAGACAAAGAATTTGAACGGTACCCCCCAGCCCCCCGGGGGAAGATCGCTACTAGTGAAGCGCTTCCCAAGCTCTTCACTCTACGCTCTCATCTTTTGACCGTTACCCCCTTACCCCTCGGGGGACCCTTTCTCGTATATGAACTCAGACTTCCTACTCGGAAGATCTAGCGTTCATACGCTTTCCCCCCTTGCCCCCAAGGGGAGACTCCCCCCCCTAAATCCCCCGCCACGGGGGGACTTTCGATTTCAAATTGGCGATATCCCTTTCGGGATAACTTAATTTTGAAATCTTCACAACTCGAACTACTACTCTTGATTAACTCAAAACAGCTGAGTCCTTCTTCAGTAAATACTCGATGCAGCTACTTAAACTACTACATGAGACTGAGGAACGAACCGCACTACATGATCCATAGGAAGAGGAGAAGTTCGAATTCAATTCGATAAAGAATTTATTATTTCCTTATGAAAAACAAACAAAACACAATGCTCAGAAGGTTCATCTTGATCACTTTAAGTCATGCCGAAACAAGGAATATTTCTAAAGAAGAAGTGTCCCTAAGGATTAGAAAAACCTTCGCGTGTCGTTCAGTTATCGTCGCTCAAGAAAAGCATCAGGCGTCGGAGAAACATCAAGCGCTAGGGATTCATTTTCATGTTGCTGTGCTCAATGACAATGCTTCGAAAAATAACGCTACCTCCATTATTCGAAAGGGCTTTCCCGAGTTCGAGGGGCGTCAGTGTCAAGTTACCTTTCACAAGGGATGGAACACCATTTGCGCATATGTGTGTAAGGAAGATAGAGATCCCCATGTATGGGGAGAATATTCACTCGAGCAGGTTTTGAGTTTTGCACAAAATGTAAGCAAGAAAGTCAAAAACATGAAAGTACCCAATAGCGAGTTATTCAACCAATTATCCAAATGTAAGGAATGGCTTGAGGTGTATAATCAGCCTAGTCTTGTCAATGAGCTCTTCCGCAGGTACCAGAACTTCCGGAAAATCCATGACGATATACAAATACTCGAAATGCAAAAGGCTTCCTTTGCCGAAAGAATCGTCTCTTACTTAAATCAAAAGGGGTGGCCGCAAGAATATTCTCCTGAGGAGATTCATGAAAAGTATATCTTACTCGATTGGATCGCGTGCCAATTAGCCTTTGATAGGCCTATCAAGACAAAGCAGTTGTTCCTCTATGGGGAGCCTAGTACCCAAAAAACACTCATCTTGCATTTCTTGGCTAAAGCCATGCGAATCTATTTCGTTAGTTCTAGGGTCAACGACTTCTCCGAAGCTGACAACTACTATGATCTTTGGGTTGTTGACGAATTTCATGATGAGGGTATTGAGGAAACTTACAACAATCCTAATGAAACCCACCGGGCAAACACCTTGCTCAAAGTGCTCGATGGGCAAGAATGCAGGCTTGACTCCAAGTATGGAAAAATGTTTAAGAAAAACAAGAATGTCCCTATACTCATGATAGCCAATAAGTTGCCCCGGAGAGTCAAAAAGCCTGGGCCGATGCGAGAACGATTTCTTCGATTGAGATTCCAATCTCAAATTACGAACCTTGAAGAAGAAAGGATTATTGCTACCCTTTGGGGATGTTTCTTTAGGAGGATTGATCGCCAGTTTGCCCTTCTCCCCGATACCCTTAAAACTGACATCTCCATTAAATACAATAGTGTCACTGCTCTCATTGGGCCCTTCTTCCCTCCCTTTATCTTGAAAGGACTCGAAAATGAGGAAGAGTCAAAAGAGCGCGTTACCTGTGCTTTCACTAAAGGAGAGGAGTTCCTGATTGGAACACGAAGACTTGGCCCCCAGGGAGAACCCTTTTTAGAGCTCAATACAATTGAGCAAAAACTCTGTGAAGCTCATTTATCTTTGATTCAATTCGCTTTTATACCCATTAAAAAAATCGAAGGGAATCTTCTTATCACTAATCACACTCTAACTCAAGTTTTTCTGATGCAAACTTACAGGCTGCAGAGAAGACAGAAAAAGTACCACTGGAACATGTCAATTCCTAGGTGGTAGGCTGGTGTCATGGAGCAGCAAGAAGCAAACAAGTGTGATTATTTCCACTACTGAATCAGAATATGTAGCTGCAGGCAATTGTTGTGCTCAGTTGTTATGGATAAAACATTAACTTGAAGACTATGACATCAAGGTAAGTATAATTCTATTGTTTTGTGATTCTACTAGTGATATTTCTATTGCTAAAAATCCTGTTTCACATAGTTGAACTAAGCATATAGAAATTAGATTTCATTTCATCAGAGAACATGTTGAAAAGGAAGACATAAATCTAGAATTTGTAAACACTAACAACCAAATTGCTGATATATTTACAAAACCTCTGGATGAAAGTAAGTTCAATTATTTTAAAATTGAATTAGGTATGTTGGACCAAGAATAAGGTGATATGTCAACATAAAAATTTTCAAGTAGTATCTGTAAGTCCAAAATTTCTCAAGAAATTTTGTCTTAGTTAGAAAATTGTGTCGACACATGCTAACTGTGTCGACACTATTATTTAGTTGTGTTGACAAAGAAAAGAATTGTGTCGACACAGAAATAGTATCTGTGTCGATAGAAAAGTTGGTGTCGACACAACTCTATCGAGACCTTGTATTAGTATATTTTTGTGTCGACACACAAAAATTGGCGTCGACACTCTCTGTCGAGACTTTGATAGTCTGTGTCGGCACTAGCACAAGTATGTCGACACATAGACGTGTCGACTAAAACAAAGTTTTGTCGTGACTTAAGTCATTACTGTCGACACATGTATATTTTTGTCGACTAGTATTATTACAAAGTAAGGCGTGTCTTTTGACCTACCCTTTACCAGTAGTCTATAAATAGAAGAAGACAAAATCTGGTCAACTATGATTTCAGAATTCTCGAATCTAGACTTTGTGTCGACTAAGATATTATCTTATCTTCTCTTCCTTTCTCTCTCTCTCTCTCGTCAATGGCGCCACACCAGGATGACAAGATCAATGAAGGATACGAGCTAGTTCGCAGGGGATTCGAGACAGCTTCACAAGAAATCAAGGGTGTGCTTTCCCTAATCTCAGAGAATGGGTTGGAGTATTTAGTCTCCGAACCTACAAAAATTTGGAAGGAGGAAGTGCTTGAATTCTAATCGTCTGCAACTGTGGATTCTGAAGGAAAGAAGATGAAAGCCACTGTTCATGGTACAAGAGTGAAACTCTCACAGAAGACGATCAAGAAGTCGCTTCAACTCCCCAGAGTTAAAGAAGATGATGACATTATTCCATCAATGACGAAGGATGCACTCAGTTGGTGTGGACTGAATCCAAATACCAAGGTAGGATCCTCTATTACCAGGAAGGGAATGAATTCCCAAGGTAAATTTCTCTCAGAAATCATAGGCAAGGTAATTCTCTACAAGATAGGTGGACATGATAGAATTTCTGCTTACATGTTCAACCTTATGACCAGAGTCATATTCAGTGTAAAAACTGACTGGTCATCAGTAGTTTTTGACAAGATTTAAGAAGGTATTAAGAAGCCAAATCTGGGTAGAATACTAAGCTTGTATCTAGCTTCCACTATCCCAGATGTAATGAATCAACTGCCAGGTTCTAAGATCAATCACATGAGGAGGATGGATGTGAGGATTCTATCCATATTGGATAGGGTCTTGACAAAGGAAGTTTCTACTCCACAGAAACAGGTAAAGAATGATAGAAAGAAGAAAACCATTGTCCAAGAAGCAGAATCCTCTAGTGATTCTGAAGAAGAAGTGGTCTTTAGCTTAGATGAAGACCAACAGGAAAAAGAAGCTCCAGCTCAAGTAGAGAGCAGTTATCAACTAGAGAATCAGATAGCCTCCACTATAGGGGGAGAGAATACTGAAATAAATGTCCAAAACACTAAACAATCACAGCTACCTGCCCAAGGGGGAGGTATTGCTGAAGCTGCTCTAGAAAGTGAGTATGCTGTTGATAATGTCATGGATGTTGTATCAGAAATAAACAAGGAAGCACAGGTCAATACTTAGAATGAAGCACAAGATATGCAAATGACAGATCAAGCTCAAGATGAGCAAGTCTACTGCTTTAGTGTTGAGAAGACCCTGAACAAAGATCTAGATGTCCAGAGGGAACCATTAGTTTAAAAAGACAACCATGTTCCTCCTGTTCAGATGCAGTAGGAGTTCACTTTGGAAGAACTGTTTCCTGACTTCAATAAAACAGGGACTGAGGGGGAGCAGCAAAGGATTGAGAAAGAGATACAAGGAACTGAGGGGGAGATGTCTCAGCATGCCCCTACTTATATGGACACTGTGAATATACAAAGCACATCACAATCTTCTGATGAAGAAGAAGCCTCCATAGCTAAGAAAAGGAAGCTGGTTACTATTAGGAAAAGGAGCACAGGCTATAAGAAAGCCTTACAAACAGTCTCTCAACCATCTGCTCAAGGGATGGACTTCAGTTCACTAATGATTCAACTGCAAGTAAAGTTAGATGAGCAAAGACAATCTTTGGAGAAGTATGTGGATGAGTTACATAAAGAACTGCAGTTCCAGCTAGCTCAAGACATTAAATCCATCAGATTTGAAGTTAATTTGAATAAGAAAGAGATGACAGATTGCTTCCATAAGGGAGCTAATGCTGTAGTATATTTGGCTGAGCAACAACATCTGATAAAGACTGAAGTTGTGGACATTGCAGTCAAGCAAGGATATATTTTAGAAAATCAATTCAGATCAAATGAAAATCTCAAGGACTCACATGATGAAATTCTCAAAAAACTGGGAAGTATTGTTACTGATTTGAAAACTGAAGTATCCAAGCAAATACAAGCAGATCTAGCTGCTGTCCAAACAACCATTGAAGCTTCTCAAAAGACTATTTCTGATCACCTGACTAAATTCAAAGCCTACTACAAAGAAGGTGCAGAATATCTGACTGATCAAGTAAGGTTTCAGAAGAATGATCTGAGAGATCATGTGGCCAGATAAGCCATAAAGGGGGAGAGAATGTTAGTCATAGCTAGCTCTGAGCATGCTAAATGGGTATCTAATACCATCAGAGCTACTCTTGGATATCCACCCCTCTGTGATGATAATGAAATTGTTGAATCTGGTATTCAACCTGCTCACTTTGATGGGGTTCAGCATGAAGTTGCACAAGTCATATATCCTCCAGCTGATTTTGAAGAAGTACAACAAGCAGTACAGCTTATGTATAGCCCTCCATAGGAGGTTCATAATGTTATTATTGAAAAAGTTGAAATGTCTGAAGCTGCTAAGGATGCTCAAAAAGAGGCTCAGCATTCTAAGAAAAGATTCAGAGAACAGGCAGAATTAAAGCCTGATTTTGAGCAATGGAGTCCAACCTCTAGAAATATTATTCTTACTGCCTGGAAAGCTGTAAAGGACAATATACATGATAGATGCAAATGGTACTCTGAACAAGAATGGTGTAAATATCAGAAAAGGCAAGATTCCTTACATCAGTTCAGAAGGGATATCAAAGCTGGAAAGTTACCTGCTAACTCTATAGAGCCTAGCAAGTACTTTCCAAAGCCTTATCATTACTTTGAAAGGTAGATGATTAAGGCTGAAGAACTCAAAAAGAAGGATCTGAGAGGGAAGAAACCAGCTGAAGATACTGAAGCCAATGTGCAAGCTAAGATCAAGTCTGATAAAGGAATAGTAATCAAAGAGCCTAGTCAATCTTAGGATAGATATGCTAGTATGTAGAACAATGTAATCTTTCTATTCTATTAAGAAATCTGTAAAGCTAAACAATTTTCTGTTTAATGAATGATATCATTTTTAGTGTTGATATTAGCTGTTATTTGTGTTTATATTTTACCCTGCTATGAAATGGATGTACACATATTTTTTTTTTCTTTGTTTTATCATGTGTGGTGTATATCATTGACTAAGGGTTATGACTTCTCCAAATAGGGGGAGATTGTTGGGTACACTGGAAATTATGTACCAGATTTGGAGAAGCCTCTCTGTACTCAATGATATATATCAATTTGTATTTGATGGGATGTTGAGTTTCAGTGTGCAGGTTTAAAAAATGCAGGAAAATTTCTAAGTACAAGTGTCGACACTTGTAAGGAATTGTGTCGACACCTGAAGCAGGAGCTGTGTCGACACCCAGAAATTGTGTCGACACCTGAAGCAGGAGCTGTATCGATACCCAGGAGTTATGTCGACACCAGAAGCAAGGCATGTGTCGACACCCAGGAATTTTGTCGACACCTGAAGAAGGCTTGTGTCGACACACAGGACTTATGTCGACACACACTCAATGCCATCTATCAACAACAACTATACTGAGTCTGAAAGGCTTGTGTCGACACATAGGACTTGTGTCGACACAAACTCAATGCCATCTATCAACAACAACTATACTGAGTCTGAAAGGCTTGTGTCGACACACAGGACTTTTGTCGGCACACACTCAACGATGTCTGGACATACACTCAACGCCATCTATCAGCATCAGCTATGTGGAGACCAGGAGCAGTTGTGTCGACACACAGAACTTGTGTCGACACACACAACAGAAGCTGTGTCGAGAAGATAAAGACTGACTGTGTCGACACATTGGAAGCTATGTCGACATCATCATGAATTGTGTCGACACTTGGTATATTTGTGTCGACACATTTGAAGTAGTTTGCTGACAGTGTCCTGCTGAGAAATAATTCCAATGAAGGGTCAGTTGTCACGACTGAAGACTTGAAAGCTGTCATAAGTAACAAGACTGACACATCTGTCAGTGCTGTCAGAAGGCCGTTATAAACCGGATCAACAGGTAATTATGGATGAAATCTATATAAATGGCTGATCCATAACAACCAGAAGAAGGAATCCAACAAAACAAATGATATAGAACTAACAACAAGTATTGGAGAGCAAGAGGCTGACCCAGAAGAAGGCAGATCCTGAACAAGTCTGCAAGAAAGATTCAGATCTGATTCTGAATTTAAGAAGAAAGGTGATTAAAGATCAACTTCAACACCAAGTAAAGATCAACCTTATTTTGTTCAAATTCAAGAAGCTTTGAAGAAGCTAAGTCAGGTTGGATCTGAAGTATTCAGTCATTCAAGAACTGATCAAGAAGCTCTCACCCATTTAGATTTCAATCTGGGTGAAATTTCTATTTCTTTAAATAAATTTTTTCTTGTAAGATCTTATATAGATCTGAGTTGTAAGCCTGTATTTATAAAGGCTGAGGTAGGGCTGAGTGCCTGAGGTGTAGGACTTGTTAAAGTCTGAGTTGTAGGCCTGGATATAAAGGCTGAGGTAGGGCTATTGCTTGAGGTAGGGTTCTTGGGAGGAATCTGAGGTAGGACTTGAAGAAGTCTGAGCTGTAGGAACCTATCAGGTTCTGAGTTGTAAGATCTCTGGATCTGAGATAGTGGAAGGAAGTTTGGCTGAATCCAGTTCTCTACTGGATAGGCGAAGGGGGAAAGTTGATGTACCCATAAATTAGGGAACTATTATAAATCTTGTTGTGTTGTGCTCTGTTTATTTTTTCTGTGAACTGTGATTTTATATGCTATGTTAGAACTTGTTAATTGCCTAAATAGTTAAAAAGATTAGAACCTATTCACCCCCCTATAGGTGTCTAGACTCTTGAAATCAAATCTTTCAAGAAGAATCCGATATTGGGTTGTTTGTTATTGTTACTGATGAAGAGAAACAGGACTATCCTGTTGCAAGGATAGGTATCAGGGCCCCTCTGTCACACTCATACAGTGACACTGAGGAGGATTAAGAAGATGATAACATTTATGGTCTCATGGACGTGACAGATGAAGAATCCAGTCAGGATCAGCCTGGTCCAAATAAGGTATATTCACTGTCCAGCTCTTCTTTTGATTTAGAATATGAGATTAGTCCCAATTCTGATGCATCTTCATTCTCTGATGAAGATGGGTCGAAATCTGAGGAGGATGTTAATCAATTGATTGACAAGTATGGTGCCCTTCTGGATGCTTTGAAGAGAAGAAAGAGGTTGACCAAGAAACAAACTGAGGAGATTATCTCCCTACAGCTAGCTGCTTCCCTGCAGTCTGACTCAACATCTTTATTGGATCAGAAGATGAGGGAAGTCAGCCAACTGAAGGTCATCACAATCATCCAAATTGGGGCCATCAGCCACAAGAATACAATCATTATGGATCTTGAAGAGAAGCTCCAAAAGGAGAAAAGGATTATGGCTAAATATATAAATCCCAATGTAGTGTTGCCCCTGATAGACTCCTTCACCTCTCAAAAGGATAAGAGGGGTTTGGGATTCAAGAGGAACCCTAGATTTGGCCATTCCAAAGGGAAAGACAAAGCTCCAATTCAGCCTCCCATCTCTTTTGAGAAAGTAGTATTACCATCAAACAGGTATGACTAAGAAAGTATCTATGGTCACTAGTTGAATGGAAGATCCATATGTGTGAACAAAAATATTCACAGCTATAGTGGAAGGTATGGTAAGGGGATGAGTGCTTTTAATGCCCCACATGAGAAAATTCAGATGACCCATCATGGACCATTTGTCTTTAGTACCCCAGCCCCCCTCACTCAAAAATAAGGCAGTGGCATGCGATTAAGCTCTTCCAGCAAACTCTCTGACCATAGGTAAGTTAGTTAAAAAGCCTGACTTGGCTATCTCTGATGCCATCAATAGCTTGTCTACTGTAAAGGAAACTTCTGTTAGTGGTATTCAAAGTAAGCCAAGTACATCTACTGACAGACTTACTTTCAGTCAGATCCTTGCTGAGAGAAACTTGAAGAGGGTTGCTGCTCTCCCTTCTGAACAGATTGTTGTTGGCATGTCCACAAGTGCAGTTCAGAAGAGGAGATATAATATCAATGACTGTTGGTGATGTGGTAAAGTGGGTCACTTTGCCATAGATTGCTAACACAATCCAAATGTGCTTAGGACAAGAGTTAGTCTTCCTGTCAGAAAAGCTGCAAGTAGACATGTTCAATTTCAGACTAACATGCACCAAGGACCCAAACCCTCTTGGGGTCCTAAGGTTGCCTAAATTATGTTTTGCAGGATTGTCCAAGTACCCATACTCCTATATAGTACTTGGATGGTGGATGTTCCAAGCACATAACTGGAACAAGATGTCACTTGAAGGACTACTCTCTTGTGAAGAATGGACCTAAAGTTATCTTTGGAGGTTCAGATAGAGAAGTCACTAGGGATATGATATGATTACCAATGGCATAGTCTCAATATCAAAAGTGGCTTATATTGAAGGGTTGCAATACAACCTGATTAGCATAAGCCAACTGTGTGATCTTGGTTATGTCATTGTATTCCATAAGGATGAGTGTCAAATTAAGAGGTAAAGTGACCAATAGGTCATCTTGACAGACACTAGGAGTGGAAATATTTATGTTTAAACTTTCTACGTTTAAGTAAAGACTCTATTATATGTCTAGTTGCTAATGAGAAAGTCTCATACTATGTATAATGGAACAAGAGACTTGCTCACTTGAAATATAAGACCATTAGTAAGCTCTTCATTGAAGAGCTAGTCAAAAATGGTACCCAAATGAAATGCACCAAGGAGGGAATTTACTCTGCATGCCAAAAGGGCAAGCAGACCAAAGCTTCTTTTAAGAGCATTGGGGCCAAGGACTCTGTGAGGTGTTTATACCTCCTACATATGGACTTGTTTGGTCCTATGCCAGTTCATAATCTAGATATGAAAGTCTACACACACTTTTAATAGTTGATGACTTCTTCAGGTTTGCTTGGGTCTTCTTCTTGAAAAAAGTTTGAAACCCTTGACATCTTCAGGACCTTTGTTAAGCAAATTCAGAATGAATTGGACAGTTCTGTGGTCAAAATCAGAAGTGATCATGACACTGAATTTTAGTCTGATGGCATGAAAAAATTTTGTGAAGCACAAGGGATTCTCCAAGAATTTTCTTCTCCAAGAACACCCCAGCAAAATGGGGTAACTGAGAGGAAAAACAGAACTCTCATAGAAGCTGAAAGGACGCTACTAAGTGACACATCTCTCCTAAAATACTTCTGCCTGAGGCAGTAGATACTACATGTCATGTCCTGAATAAGGCTTCTTTTAACAAATATCATAAGAAGACTCCATATAAGATCATGAAAGGCAGAAAACTAATCATGGCCTATTTCAGGATCTTGAGTAGCAAATGCTATGTGCTCAACAATGGAAAGTCATATCTGACTAAGTTTGCTGTCAAATCCTATGAAAGAATATTTGTTGGGTATAACAACCAGAGCAAAGCATATAAAGTCTACAACTTTAAAAATCAAGTTGTAGAAGAGTCTGTAAATGTTGTTTTTGATGAATCTTCTATGATTAACAGTGAGATGCCTAGATCTTCATCTATATATATAGGAATAAAACATGTGATGGACAAACTAATCATCAAGGATGCTCCTGCTGCTTCCTATGATGAAGATAAGGGAGTATGCATTTTAGAAGGAGGACATGACACACATAATATGGATGAAGATCAGCAGGATATAACCATTGAAGTTAATGATGTTGACGAGAGATTACCTCCAGCAGTTAGACATCTAAAGGATCATCCCAGACATCAGATAATTGGAGATGCCAGCCCAGGGGTTACAATAAGGAGCAAAAGCATGAACATAGCTATGTACTCCAACTTTTTGTCTCAGGTTAAGCCCAAGAGATTTGAAGATCCCAACATAGACCAATATTGGATTGTGGCAATGCAAGAGGAACTGAACCAGTTCAAGAGATGTAAGGTCTGGAAGCTGGTTCCCAGACCACAAGGACATAACATCATTGAAACTAAGTGGATCTACAGGAACAAGTTGGATGAAAATTGTGTTATAATTAAGAATAAAGCAAGACTGGTGGCCAAGGGTTATAGATAAGAAGAAGGTATTAATTTTGATCAAACCTTTGCCCTAGTAGCTAGACTAGAAGCCATCAGACTGTTCCTTGCATAAGTTGCCCACAAGGGATTCAAAGTCTACTAGATGGATATGAAGTCAGTCTTCCTAAATGATGACTTAAGAAAAGAAGTCTATGTTGAGCAGCAATCAGGTTTTGTTATTCCTAACTCTCCTAATTATGTTTATAGACTTAGGAAAGCTTTGTATGAGTTGAAACAAGCCCCTAGGGCATGGTATGAGACCATATATAGCTTTTTTATTGAGAATAAATTCTCAAGGGGAAAGATAGACAAGACTCTATTCCTAAGGGAATCCAAAGGTAAGATCATACTAGTCCAAATTTATGTAGATGACATAATATTTGGGTCTACTGATGATAACCTTTGGAAGAAGTTTGCCAAACTTATGCAAGGGAAATCTGAGATGAGCAGAATGAGTGAGCTCAAGTACTTATTAGGCCTCCAAGTAAGATAGTCTGAGGATGGATTGTCCATCTCTCTGTCTAAGTTCACTAGGGAGTTAATTAAGAAATTTGGTATGGAGAGTGCCTCCATAATGAAAACTCCCATGGTGTCAAATATGTCAATATACAAGGATGAAATAGGGAAACCTATTAATGAAATCATGTATAGAGGCATAGTTGGCTTCGTCCTCTATCTTACTGCAAGTTGGCCAGACATCATGTGTGCTACATGTGTTTGTAATATATACCAGGCTTTCCCTAAGGAGTCTCACTATTCTGCTACAAAAAGGATTCAAAGATAGCTTAAGGACACACCAGATCTTGGCCTTTGGTACCCTAGGAATAGTGATTTTAAGCTAACTAGGTATTCAGATGCAAATTTTGTAAGCCGTAGAGAGGACAAGAAAAGTACTTCATGCTCTTGTCAATTCTTGGGTAGAAGACTTGTATCGTGGAGCAGCAAGAAGCAAACTAGTGTTGCAATATCAACACTAGCATCAGAATATATATCAGCAGGAAGTTGATATGCTCAATTACTGTGGATCCAACACCATCTCCAGGATTATAACATAAAGCTAAGTAACACTCCATTACATTATGATTCAATTAGTACAATCTCTATTGCTAGGAATCCTGTCTCTCACAGTAGGACTAATCATATATAGATTATGTATCACTTCATTAGAGAACATATGGAAAGTGAAGACATCAGTCTTGAATTTGTCCCCATAGATAAGCAAGTGGCTGACATCTTCACTAAGCCACTAGATAAAGCAAAATTCAACACCTTCAAATTTGAATTAGGTTTGATGAATTTAGCCCAGTTTCAATAGCTTTGCATATAGTTTTTGCTTGTTGCAGGTAGTTTTAATCCCTACAAGATAAATAAATGAGAAATAGACAATGTGTTTAGGCATCAGGTGCACTGAGACAAGACCAAACGTCAAGTGCATTGAGTCTAAGTGCTCAGGCGTCGAGTGCATTGAATGAACTACAAGCATCGAGAGCGTTGAGAGCATCGAGTTCACTCAATGCAAGCTCCCAGTGAGTCTATTTTGTGGCTAAATATCGGAATCAATTCCTGTCGTTGATCATCTCTTGATTAAAAACAAGTACACACCTCTCCACCTTCTAAAAAATAGAAATTACTATAAATAGAAGGCTGTGTGTAAAGCAAAATACATTGTTCCTCGCCCTTCTCTGCCCCTTGCGACAAATCGACAAAAGCTTGGAATATCTTCAGCAATTCGCAGAAGAAATGGCGCCGAAAGGGTTGGATTTCTTGTTCGAGGGTTTAGAGCATGTGCGAAATGGATTCAAGGATGTTCCTGAGGAAGTACAGTTTGTTCTCCACCTGCTTCAAGTCGCTGACCTAGAATTTGTCATGTCCGAGCCCAGTTTACTGTGGAAGCGAGAGGTACTTGAGTTATACTCAAATGCTAAGGTCGACTCATCATACAGTAAAATAAGGACCTTCATCAGTGGTAACAAGATTAAAATAACCCCTAAGAGACTGAGCAAGGAACTTCGACTGCCCAAGTTCAAAGAGTTAGATGAAGAAGATGAACTGGATCAAGCTGATATTAAAACTACACTGAAGTGGTGTGGACTCACTAAACACACCACTGGATCGATTCTAAGGAAGGAGTTAAATCTCAAGGGAAAATTCCTGGCTGATGTAATTGGGAAAGCCCTATTGTGCAAAACTGGCTCACATGACAAGATCTCTAAGAGAATGTTCGAACTAATGGCAAGGATAATCCTATCCAAGAAAACTAATTGGGGGAAGATACTCTTTCAAAGGATAGTGGACTGTATAACAGAGCCAAACATGAGAAAGATTCTTTCTCTATTTCTCCTCAAGAGTGTTCCAGGGATCCTTAATATAAGGCTATGAACAAAAATTCATCACATGAGAAGGATAAACTCAAAAATGCTAGATAAATGGGAAAGGGTTATGCAACCCCATCGATAATTAGCTGAGAAGAAGAAGAAGGCAGTCACAGTTTAAGAAGGCAACACTGAGAGAAGTTCATTAGAAAAGATTGAGGAAGAGCCTCATGACCTAGAGCTTTCTCAATCTACTAAAGAGACTAGGAGGGACATGAGTGCCCGGGTGTCAATTTCTTCTGAACCTACAACAAGGATTCAAGTGAGCAGAACTCACTCTGAAGAAATTCAAGCTTAGGTTATGGGTATACCTCCAATTAAGGTTGTTGAAAAGGTTGCTGAAGAAATAGTGAACAAGATTTCTGAGGAGATAGTAGGGGAGACTGTCAAAACTCTAGCTCATATTGAAGAAGAAACTGCTACCATAGACCAAGATCAATAAGATAGATACAGTCCTCTAAGTGAGGGGGAGCAACTTCTAGAGCAAGTCATGGAAGATGCTCTTGCTGAGGGGGAGCATCTACAGATTATGCAAGAGAATATTTAGAATCCTCTTGATACTGATCAACCTGGTTAGTCTATGGAGAAAGATACTGAATTCAACACAGTAGTAGATTTGAATGTCCCTGTGGACATTGCAGAGTTTGAGGGGAAGTCACACTAGACTCCCTGTTCAAGGTACAATCTATAACATTGACTCGTTTGAGTCTGAGGAAGGGAATGCTGCTGCTGATAACAATGCCAATCAACATTCTTAAGAGTTTGAAAAGGCTGACTCAGATGCAAGAGAAGATGTCAGGCCAGAGCAACAAAACATCTGTGATGAAGGTACATCCCATCAGAGTGTTCAGATGTTCCCAGTCTTCCTAGCTCAACTGAAAGGATTATTGGATGACCAGATAAGACAACTGGAGAAATTTGTGGATGACTACATAAAGAATCTCAAAAAAGATCTGATAATAGAGATCAAATCTATAAGATTTGAGGTTAATCTGCTGAAGGCCCAGACTGCAAAATTCTTCTTGAGAGCAGCTCATGCAGTCACCTTCACTGAAAGTAAGCTGAATGAAATCAGTAACATCCAGACTGGGATAGTGGAAAATTAGACTACTACTGCCACCAACATGCTAGCAGTCCATAATGCATGAAAAGAATTGATGGAAAAGCACAAAACTATTCTTGAGAGAAGAATGGATGCTTGCACCCAATTCTTAGATGATCACCTGCTCAAGCTTAAAAGTCATGTCACCATTGGTGTCCATTATCTAGATGATCAACTATCAAAGGACAGCACCTCCCTGACTAAGAATATCTGTGAAGAAGTCAAAAAGGGGGAGAAGGGTGTGATAAAGGGCAATATTGAAAATGCAATTTGGACCACAAATGTTATCAGAGGCTCAATGGGTCTTGATCTATTATCATATGAAAACATTGACACTACTCCTATTGCTAAAAATCTATATGGTGGTCAATATGTTAATCAGTATGATGGCCAATACTATGATCAGAATGCAGAACAGAATGATAGTCAAGATGATGCTCAGTATGACATCCAAGATGGTACACGGTGGGCCGATCCTTCTACAGCAGCTGACATTCCTATAATTCCAGCATTCAGTCCTATTATTGACCAAGTGATAAGAGCCAGAGGAAAATCTGTCTCTGAGGATGAGTAAGAGGTCAGGATGAGCAAGAAGAGATATAGGGAAGAGATGGAAACAAGGCCTGATTTTGAATAGTGGAGTACTCAATCAAGGACCATAATTCTATCTGCCTGGGATCTTGGCAAGAACAAGAACTCTGAAAGGGGAAAGCTCTACAACTCCTTAGAATAGGCCAATCTTGAGAAGAATAAAAAGGACAAAAGAAAGTTCAGAAAGGACAAGTGGCTAGGCACTTTACCACCATATGGTGTGGAGCCCGTCAAGTATTTCCCAAAGTCATATAGTTACTTTTAGAGGAAGAAAGAAAAGAAATCAGAAGAGAAAATAGGGAAAGCAGCCAAGAAGCCAAGCAGGAGCATAGTGATAAGAGAACCTAAAACTTAGAAAAGTTTCTTGTCTTTCTTAAAGGGCTGTAGGAAATATATTTTGGCTTATGCATACTACTAAAACATGACTTTTATTAATGAAAATCATATTTTTGGTTGTGTATACATTTTCTGTGCTTTCTTCTACAATGTTATATCTGCTGCATATGTGTTGGTGTATATCATTGTCAAAAATTTTGACTTCTTCAAATAGAGGGAGATTATTGGGTCCATTGATCACAATATCCCAAATTTGAAGAAGGCCTACAGAATAATGACATACACATATTTGTAATTGATGTATATCCTAAGTTTTATGTATGCAGGTTGTTTCATGTTATTCTGATTAGACAGGTTATTCAAGTGATAAGGACAGGTGGACATAGGATAGGATGTTGTCAAGGCTAAAATTTGTCTAAGTCCAGAAGCATTGAGTGAAGACAGTTCACTCAACGCCATGCAAAAAAAGCATCAACATAACATAGTTCAGTCAGAGCTGCAACATTGGTTGATACAGAATTGTGTCTAAGAATGAAGCATTGAGTGAAGACAAATCACTCAACGCCCTCATACAGAGATAATCGACTAAGTCCAAATGCATTGAGTGATGAAGGCTCACTCAATGCCAAATCAGTTAGACTGCAAAGTCTATATTCGTTGACTGATCACTCAACGCCTTGTGTTTACAGAAAACTGACTATGTATTTTGGCGTTAGGTGACAAGCTTTCACTCAATGCCTATGTTGAATTGTCTGAATTTGACTAAGTCCACAGGTACTGATGACAACAGAAATTCAAATGTTGCGGGAAGTGAACAGTACATGACAAATGGAGCCGCTTGCCTGTTGTACAACATTTAATACAAAAGTAGACCTGTAGCTACCAACTCCCGGTGGTCCCAATGCTAAAAGAGTCGTTGGATGGCATGATAGAAAAAGATGAGATCAAAGGAGGAGAAATTAACTTTTGAAAAAGTGCAGAACTTCGTCTTCTTCCTCTCGACTGAGTTGTAGAGCTTGAAGAAATAGTTCATCCTTCTGATCTGAAAGTTCAAGAAAGATAGTTATTGATCTACTCATCTTCAACAACAAGTTTAGAGAGCTTTCTCTCTGAGTTGGAAGTTACAACACAAGCTAACCCTAGCTGCAGTGTCTTCAAAGCCCAAGCAGAACTACTCCTGAAGATACATTCCTGGAGCTGTGAAGAAAGGAGGACTGAGTCATCTCAGTCCAGGAAGAGAAAGACATAGACTTTATTTCTCTGGCGTCTTACATCAACAACAACCATTTCATTATGCAAGATCTTAACAGATCTGAGTTGTAAGCCTAAATCATAAAGGCTGAGTTGTAGGGCATGTGTGCCTGAGGTAGGATCCTTGTGTGGATCTGAGTTGTAGGGCCTTTCTGTCTGAGTTGTAGGATCTGGTTCAGATCTGAGGTAGGAGAGTCATTCTCTCTGAGTTGCAGAGCTATCCTCCTAGCCTGATCTGTAGGACTTTGAGAAAAGACAGAGGTAGGCGATCTGTGGATCACTGAGCTGTAGGAGCATTGCTTGCTCTGAGTGGTAGGGCGTTGGGCCTGAGGTAGGACTTGGAGGAGTTTGAGAGATCCTGAGGAATCTGATTTGTAATCTCATTGAGCCGAGTTTGGAGAAGTTGCCTTGTCTAACAATCTGTTGGAAAGGTGGGAGGGATAGTGTATGTACCCATAATCTGGGGAACCACTAAAAATTACTTGTGTACTGGTTATGTACTCTTGAAAGCTAACTTAAAATAAACCATAACACACCAAAGAATAGAGAGAGTTTAAAAAGACATAAAAACTATTCACCCTCCACTCTAGGTGACTACCTACTCTTGAAACTAAAGACTTTCATGGTTTACTTTACTTGATTGGTTGAGAGTGGTCCTGCAACCTCCCATTCATAAAATTTTACAACAAACACTCATCATAATCAGAGGTGGACCCATGCTCAGACACACTCGGGCATGGGCCCAGGTGTGTTTATGCAAGTCCATCTAATTAATGGAGGATCTAGGAATATTAGCAAGCGCGGGGGGGGGCGGGGGGGGGGGGGGGGGGGGGGGGTTGGACATCAACTTACTCCAACAATTTTTTTTAATGCTTCCATCTTACTAGAGCCGTTTCTCCCTCATCCGGCCATAGTTTTGACGTATAAGTAATCAACATTCATTGTATCAACGAGAGGAATCCAAATCTACTAACAAATTCTTGGGGGTGGGGGCTAGATCCACCTCTATATCTAATAGCTTTCTCTCCCACCCTAGAATCCCTTCGCATTCGTCAGCTTCCTTCTAGAGAGCAGCTTTGAAGGGCCAGTCTTGTTGTGTCAAAGTAGGCAGTTGTACTCGCTGAATTTGTAAGACCCCATTTTTTTTCTTTTTGGGTCTTATGCCTAGAACTGCCGCTTTGTGATGACACCAACTACTGAGAAGGTTGTCGCCACAAATCGCTGATTCTGCCAGCAATACACAACCATGACCATAGAAGAAATAAAAGTAATCATATTTAAGTAATGAGTACACAATCAGAATGCCATATAAGCGAGTCCACATAATATGAAAGATGATCAACATGAAATAGTAAGTCTGCAAGGAATGATAAAGGGCTCCTGCCCAGTACATATAATTATCACTACTCAACGCTCGTGGAAGAAAAGCTACTAGTCACTCATGGATCCCATGACTGCTACTGCTGCCACACCTGGACTAGGCTGGTTTACCTCCTCATAGATATGCCGGTTCCCCTGGTGTTGCAGCCTGTCCCCCAGTTGGAGTCCCTGGAGTTATGGCCTCCTAGATAAACTGAGTCATGGTCCCCCTCCTCCCCCCTGCGGTACCTAGGCCCCATGCAGGAGAATATGAGAGGAAGGTATTGAAAGTGGAGAGTAAGCAAAAATAGGTGACAGTGGCCCTAACTAACAAATGATAAAAATGTATCTATTACAATGTTAGTAGGTATATAAATGAACAAAAAGTAAAGGGATGACACAATGGAGACAGTAATATGAAGTAAAGGTAAAACCGCTAACTATCATCACAGAGAAAATAACCTTAACTTATAAGAATGCTCATACAGACTTTAAGTTAAGGGGTCATTTTGCAAGGCCTAACGTATAATAGATCCCATAATAATTTATACGTTAGGGGTAGAGGTTTTATGTAATGTTATGTATAAAATGAAATTTTATGCATGCTGATTGATATGTCTCACACAATTGCAATGCACCCACCCGACTCTATGCACACAGACCTTTAGTTCCCCCATTTAGAGTTAGCTAAAATCCCAGGTACCTCCCGTTGTGTCAAACAGAGGCAGTGGGTTAAGCCCCCACTCCTAGGTCGGTGTTCACACTATACAGCCTAGATCCTACATACTACTCTGTACACCCACATTCAGGTTCTATAGAGTATCTTGTACTAGAGTTGACAAAAATATTAGTCTTTTATGGGCTAAGTGAACACTTATACTTGCCAAGTCAACGTATCGACGTCGGTGTGAACGACCGTCCAATAACGAGGACCCACCACTTAATGCACATGCACACATGCTTTAAAAGAGCTCCTGAGCCATCAGCTCACCAATCTAAGCCATCACTTCTATCAAACACCGAGTCCACCGCTCGTGAATCTAAAACAACTATCCTCCCGAAATGACGGGGTGGGTGTTCGTGACAATGGTTTATTATTGGTTACTCTTTTAGTCTGTGAAAGTGAAGGGATAAATCTAACTTTACTCTTGAGGTGGGGGGAGATGAATAGAGTATTTTAAAAACTTCAATTTTATTTTTATAGCAGTTGCAAAAATAGTGATATATATATTGATTATATTCAGAGCACACAAAATAAAAATAATTAATCATAGACGACACAAGAATTTTATAGTAGTTCCCCAATAAATCTTGGTACGTCTACTCTTCTACCACCATGGTAGGAATCCACTACAGGTTTTTGATCAGGTGCTCTGTCACTAGAAGATCTATTTTCTAAGGGAGATCTAGCAACCCTTTGGGCTTTTGATCAGGTACCCAAAAACCAAACGTAAGTCTTTTGATCAGGTGACTTATGAACCAAGTGTTAACGTTTGAAGGGAGTTAGAACCCTGTACACAGTTTAAGAATAAACTAAAGGAGTTTGATGTTTTCTTCTCTATCAAGAATCTCTGAGAAGACTTAGTGGATGATGTTTGCAAAAAGCTCCCCTGATTTGAATAGAGATTGTGATCAAGGGAAGAGACTTTTCTTCAGGGTGTAGGGCTTCTTGTATGCTGTTAATCTCCAATAGATATTTCAGACAGATATGAATTAGGATGTCTCTTAAGAAGAGTCTGAAGCAGAATATCTGTATATCTCAAAATCTCTGTGTGTACAAAAATCCCTGTTTTCCAGCAATCTACTATAAATATATATATATATATACTGTCAGGGAAGAATTAATATTTGAAATCAAATGATTCTTGAAACGTCTGAAGAATCCCTTGAGAATTTGTAACTGCCTTGGAATTAATTAGGTTTAAAACTCGGTGATAAATCCATATTTAATGCTTCCTTAAACGACTATATTCATTAGAATATTTAGCATTAAATATCAGAGTTTTAGTTATCAAACATTTGAAAATATTCTGCCTTTTGTTGATATAGAAACTGTCTGATCGTCGAACTCAACAAGGATTTCATCGAACTGAGCCTGGGTTTCGTCGAACTGATCTTTTATGAACTGAGCTTTTACTTTCGTCAAGCTGAGCTCCGCGTTCGTCGAACATAGCTCAGAGTTTGTCAAACTAAGCTCAGAGTTTGAGATCTGAGTTAGTGAAACTGAGTTCAGAGTTCGTCAAACTGAGCATCTCTTGAATTTCTTCTGAAACAACTCTGGAAATAAAATATGACCCTAGTCTATATAAGTTCGGTCAAAATAAAAATCCTAATAGTAATCTTAGCCCAAATTAGTAATAAGGAGTTCCAACAATCTCCCCCAATTTGGGTGAGGATACTATCAAACAAGAAAAAAAACACAAAGCATAAATATTTATCTGGCAGAAACATAAGATTTCTGCAGATATATAAACAGTTTTGGGGAAGTTATAACAATAATGTTCAAAAACATAATTAAAGTTAGGAATCCTTCTGAGGTGTATCAGATGAAGGATCTGAAGAGGACTTGGTGAAGATCAATTTTCTTATAGGATTATCAGATTCCCTTTTGCTTAGCTTTATATCTTGAGAACCAATAATCTTCTGGGAGGAGACTGTAGGAACAATTGCTTCTGGATGCAAGCTCATATATTCATCAACATTAAACATGCTTTTCTTCTGATATCTGTCTAGTTCCTGTTGCCTATAAGAAGACATAGTAGTGAACTGAGAGGTATCTTTACCTTCAGTTCTTGCCTTCCTTATCTGAGAAAGTGCAACTTGTTTCTTGAATCTAGCCATTATGTACACAGGATCTAACTCTGGTTCAATTATAGGAGAGGCTGGCCTATCTTGGCTAGAATATTGCTGAGTGTTCTGACTACCATAAGTCCCAGACCTTGTAGGTCTGTCTTGCCTTGTAGGTCTATCTTACCTGTATTGAGTTGTTCTAGAATAGTGAGAGATAAGCCTCTGAGAAGAAGGTAAACTACCTGCAGATCCTGCTACTGGAGGAGGAGGAGGAGGACCTCCCCAAGACTTTGGATGAGAATGAAAACTTTTCATTTTCTTCCTGCTTTTCTGCTTATTCTTAGAGTACCTCATCCAATTTGGATGGTCTGGAGTAAGAGTTATCCCATGCAAAATATAGTAAGGGATATCAGCAGTAGAAGAAGGTTGAGGAGCAACTTTGGCTTGAGCCTTTTTCCTGGATTTCCATTTCTTAGAGGTAGTGTCTTCTGATTCATCAAAATCTGTAGGATCATCAGACTGCTCCTCTGCCTGATCATATAATTCATCAATTTGTTTAACTACCTCATCAATTTTATCTTCCTCTTCCATATCTTCATTAAACAGATCATCAAAATTAGGCATAGGAGATTCATCCCATGCAAAAGTAGGGGGAACAAGCCTGCTCAGAAATATTCATTATATCATCAATCATCACAGTCTGTGAGACTGGATCAAAACTTGTCGAAACATCTTTTACAAGTAATTCTAAGGCTGAGGCATTAATAGGAGCAGAATAACAAACTATTGCTCTAGAAAGATCCTCTCCAAAATCTAGTAGGCTAGCAATATGACTATGCATTAAATCAAAATCTGATAGTAAAGAATGTATGTTAACCGTGGGATTAATGATGAAATCACCAACAAAAATAACCTCTAGAGGATCTGAAGACTCATCCTCAACTATCACAGAATCTCTACAGTGAGCTAGACCAGCTAACACTATGATAACTTCAGTCATTTCTATATCAGGAACTTCAACAAAATCTACTACTGCAACTGTAGTTTTTTCATTTGGAGCTTCTTCATCAAGTATCTCCCCTGCCTAGATCCAGGGAAAACTAAATATAGGCCCCCAAAAGAAGGGATAAAATGGGAAGAAGCAACTTTAGAAGAGAGTTCTGAAATAAAAGATAGAACAGGAGCCAAGGATTCATCCAAGAGCTTCTTGAGTGTAGGAGTTATGAAATCAAGAAGTTGAGTGGCAATAGATGAGAAATCCAGATACATAAACTCAGGTGGATTCTGAGTAGATGCATAGGATGGATTTTGAGTAGATGGAGAGGGAGTTGATCTGTTAGCACAGTTTGTATATAGAAAGGAAGACCGTGGCATAGATAAAGGATTGATGACAGGGGGAATGTCAGCAAAAATTTGTTCCTGTATAGGTGAGTGAGGTGGAGATGAATGCGGTGGAGATGAATAAGGTGGAGATAAGTGAGGTGGAGATAAATGAGGTGGATATGAGTGAGGTGACAGATGAGTTGGTGAGTCTGCATGGAAGGCTGAGGATGGAACTTCTTCAGATAAAGTAATTTGTTGAGAAGGTGGTGTGGAAGGTCTAGGGGAATGATTTGGAGATTGTGGAGTGGAATAAACAAGGTGAGAATCTCCTTCTGGAGTTGGGAGAGTAGCTGAGACAACTCTAGTGCTTTCAGAAGCTGCCCTGGAAGATTCAACCCTGGAAGTCTTAGGAATCACCCTCTCCTATTTTCCATATAGAGCAGAGGTGATCCTCTTGGATGCATTAATATGGACAGTTTGAGAGACCAAGACCTCTGGATATTTGGCCTGGAGGAAAATTCCTAGAACTCTTCCATAACTCACATCCTTCTTATTAATCTTCTTCTTGATTGAATCAAACAAAACTGTCCCCCAGTTAATGTTTTTCTGGTCAACCAGAGCACTCATCAACAAAAACTGGTGCCTAGTGATATAGTCATGGGCTGAATGTTTGCCCAGAAGAACTTTGCTAACTACATTGACTAGAAATTTATATTCTACAGATAAATTCTTTTTCAACAAATGGTTAGGGTTTTCTTGTGAGTCACCCATTCTATCTAGCATAATATCAAATTCTGTACTAGATAATTCTAAGTCATCTTCTCCATTGTCTAAACCAAAAATTTCAGATAAAATCGCACGGGTAAGTGAAACCTGATGTCCTGAGATTGATCCAGTAATGGTTGTAAGATCATGAACCTTTGTAGTGTAAACCCATTCCTTTATTTATGTGACTGGGAGCTTGATTTGGTTGGACATAAAATCTTGCAGATGCTGTGCCTCAAGTAGTTACAAAATGTCCTGAAAGATTTTATCCGAATGACGAAAGGAGTCCATGTCAATATTGAATCCAGCATCAAACTTCATTGTAGTAAGGATCGCCTGTGACACCGCCATTATCCTGCAAAACAAAAAGATCAAGTGCAAGAGAAGAGAAATGGAGAATGCACGGGACGGAGCTCGATGAAAACCTAAATATAAGTTTTCAAAAGTTTAACGGACGATAAGCAGTCCGTCGATCTTCGTTCGACAAAAGGTTCATGAAAGGCTTCACCATTCGTCGAGCTTCGTTCGATGAAAGTTTCCATTTCATCGAGCTCCGTTCGACAAAAGCTTTATAATTCGTCGATCTCCATCCAAAATCAATTTAATGATTCTCCATCAATCATTCCTAACTAATTTAAAAAGAAAAAAATGTTTCTTTTCATCCAATGGTTTGGTGAAAATATATGCTCTTTGTAAATCAGTGGAAATGAATACTAAGCTAATTTTATTTTTAACCACATTATCTCTGATAAAGTGGTGCCTTATTTCAATATGTTTAGTCATACTATAGAGGACTGGATTCTGTGTAATTGAAATTGCACTAGTATTGTCATTGTATATAATTGAATTATTTAAGTTGTATCCATAATCTAGTAATTTATTTTGAATCCACAAAATTTGTGAACAACAACTACCTGCTGCAATATATTCAGCTTTAGCAGTTGAAGTAGAAACAAATGTTTGCTTCATGCAAAACCATGACACAAGCCTATTACCAAGAAACTGACAAGTTCCTGATTTGCGTTTCTTATCAACTCGGCATCCAGCATAGTCAGCATCTGTGAATCTAGTTAATTCAAATCCTGACTCAATAGGATACCAGAGTCCTAGATTAGGACAACCCTTTATATACCTCAAAATTCTTTTTACTAAAATAAGGTGAGATTCTTTTGGGTTAACTTGAAACCTAGCACAAATACAGGTTGCAAACATAATATCTGGTCTACTTGCTGTTAAATACAATAGAGACCCAATAATTGTTCTATATGTTTTTTTGATCAACAGATTTGCCTTGATCATCATTATCAACTACAACATTAGAGGGCATGGGTGTTTTCATAGAAGAGGCATCTGACATCCCAAATCTTTTAATTAGCTCTTTAGCATATTTAGATTGAGATATGAAGATGCCATCAGATGTTTGCTTCACTTGTAAGCCAAGAAAATAAGATAATTCACCCATGCTACTTATTTCAAACTTTGAATGCATTAGATCAGAGAATTTTTTGCAAAGTTTGGAATCAGTAGAACCAAAAATTATATCAACATATATTTGAACCAGTAAAATTTCATTTTTATGATATCTGAAAAATAAAATTTTATCTATCTTGTCTCTACAAAATTTATTTTCCAATAGAAAATTAGCAATGGTCTTATATCAAGCTCTTGGAGCTTGTTTAAGACCATAAAGAGCTTTATTAAGCTTAAATACATGAGATGAGTGAGTTGAAGAGATAAAACCTGGAGGTTGCTCCACATATACTTCCTCTTTGATTTCTCCATTCAGGAAAGCACTCTTTACATCCATCTGATATACTTTGAATTTCTTGAAAGTAGCAAAAGCGGGAAATATCTTGATAGCTTTTAATCTTGCAACATGAGCAAATGTTTGATCATAATCTATTCCTTCCTCCTGTGAATACCCTTAAGCTACCAGTCTAGCTTTATTTCTCACTATAACTCCTTGAGCATCCAATTTATCCCTGAAGACCCATTTGGTTCTAATTACTGGATAGTCTTTAGGTCTTGGAACTAAGGCTCAAACTCCACTTCTCTCAAACTGATTGAGTTCTTGCATTACAATGATCACATGAGGATCTTGTTCTGCATCTTTTATTGATTGAGGTTCAATCTGAGATAGAAAGCATGTATGCATCTGATCTTGATTGAGTTGATGCCTTCTTTACACACCAACTGATATGTCTCCAATCACTTGAGATCTAGATGATCTCTAATAGTGACATAATAAATAGGTGGAGTTGGTTCTTCAATGATTTGAGTTGTTAATTCCTCTTGTGGAATTTCATTAGCTACAACATTTTCAACATAAATTTCAGGATTATCTTCATCACTGTCTTCAGTAATCTGTTGAGAAGGATGTAATGTATCCTCTTGCTTTAGGTTTAATTCATCTAGTTTCTCACAGAGAATTGGTTCCTAAAAAGAGTCCATGGTAGAGGTATTCCTCTCCTTATAAAACATGTTAGATTCATCAAATGTTACATGTATGGATTCTTCTATTTTAAAGGTAGATTTATTATAAACCCTATAAGCCTTACTAACAAGAAAATATCCAAGAAATATTCCATCTGCAACTTTGAATTCAAATTTTCCTAAATGTTTCTTGTAATTACTATGAATATAACATTTACACCCAAATTTTTTAAAATAATTTACTTTAGGTTTCTTATTTTTAAGCAATTCATTGGGAATCTTACCCTTGAGTTTATGAATGAGACTTCTGTTAAGAACATAATTTTCTGTGCTTACTGCCTCTGCCCAAAAGGATAGGGGGAAGTGAGCATCTACAAGTACTGTTCTAACAGATTCAATTAGGGTTTTATTTTTCCTTTCTACTACCCAATTTTATTTAGGAGTTCTATGAGGAGGAAAACACTGCTTGATTCCTTCTTTCTCATAGAATGCTCTCATCAGAAGAGATTCAAACTCAGTGCTATGATTACTTCTGATCAATGCAATATGAGTAGAATACTCAATCTTGATGTTCCTAAGAAAGTCTGTAAGAATTTTGAAGTTATCAGACTTGTTCCTAAGAAAGAACAACCAAGTGAATCTGGAGGAATCATCAAAAATTACTAAAGTGTATGACTTCCCTCCCAAATTTGTATTGCAACAGGTCCAAAGAGTTCCATATGTAGCAAAAACAAAATTCTGGGTGAATCACTCTTAGATATGGATTTAAAACTATTTTTTAGTTTGCTTACCTAATTGACAAGCCCTATAAAGTCTTTCCTTCTTGTAACATCTAGAAGGTAATCCTCTGACAAGGTTATCCTCAAACAATTTAGCAATAGTTCTAAGGTTTATATGCCCTAATCTTTTATGCCAAAGTTCATTTGATTTACTTATCTGATTAAACAAACATATTCCAGATTTAGCAGAATTAAAGTTGACTAAATATATGTTACATTGTCTAACCCCAGATAAAACAATTTTGTTATCATTAGATGTGATAATGCATAAAGACTTATTAAAAGATACCTGATAACCTTCATCACATAGTTGACTTATACTGATGAGGTTATGCTTAAGACCTTTCACATAAGCTACCTTTTTGAAGGTAACTACTCCAACTTTGACACTGCCATAGCCTTTTGTTTGGCCATTATTGGAGTCTCCAAATATGACTTTTGGTCCAAGCTTTGCTTTGAAGTTTCTTAGATTAGCTCTTCTTCCTGTCATGTGTTTAGAACACCCACTATCCAAATACTACTATTCCTCTGTGGTAGGATAATTCTTTTCCTGTATTAAAAATAAGTTAGGTATTCTTGACCCAGATTACCTTGATTCCTATTTTTTTGTCATAATAAGTGGAAATATAAGAATATTCAGGTTGATTTTTATATCCAAGTGGATGATATCTCTTGGGAGGAATGATCCACTCAGTAAAAGGGTTTATCAACTTTTGAGTTTGATTATGCTTTTGAAAAGAAGTAAATTTTCAATTTAAAAAATTTAAGTTCTATGAATTATTCTGAGTTCGTCGAGCCACATTAGACAAATAATAGTGATTTCGCCGAACACCATTCAGTGAATAACTATACTCATTTCCTATGTTCAACGTTCATCTATCTCTGTTTGACGAATAGTAGTGATTTCGTCAATCTCTGTTCGACAAATTCTGTTGAACATTGTTTTTCTGGAAATTTTTATTTTGTTTTAGAATAGATTTCTCTAGTACATTATTTGACAAAACTTCAGTATCTTCTTCTAATATTTCCTTTCCTTTAGAATATATAAATTTTATAGGAGTAGTTAAAATATTTTGCTTAAGAATTGGAGGTTGACTAGATGAAGCTCCCAAGCCCAGTCTGCCATTTAATCTGGCATTGACTATACTTGTAATATTCATCAGTTTGATACTTCTCCCATTAAGTGATTCTTCAAACTTCTTTGCCTCAGATTATTCTTAGCCCCATTAAGATAGATTGTTTAATTCAATTAATTTCTCTCTGAGAAATTTTATTTCCTTCTCAGATTGTATCAAATCTTTACAAAACAATTTAAAATCTATTTTGAATTGATCTGATGTAAAATCAAAAGTTGAAATTACCTGGTCTTCTTCAGACTCAGATTCAGAATTAGAATTGCTGTTTGATGCATTGATTGCCATCATACAGACTTCTTCAACATTTGTTTCTTCTTCATCTTCACTTGAACTGGATGAAGATTCATTGTCAGAATCACTCCATGTTTCAGCTACAAAGCCTCTCCCCTTCTATCTGTGTTTACTAGAAGAGGGTTTGTTTAAATGCTTCTTAAAGTCTTTCTCCTTCTTCTTATCTTTCTTCTAATTTTCAGGACATTATGGAAGAATGTGTCCTGGTTTCCTGTAACCATAACAAACAATTTCCTTAGTAGGTGTTTTGTCATACCTTGGTTTTTCTTTATTTATGCAAAATCTCCTCCTGAAGTCCTTCCTGGCCATTTTGTAAAATCTTTTAGCCAATAGACTCATGAGTTCTTCATTTTCTGGAATTTGTTCTTCCTCTTTAGTTGCTTGGAAAGTAATATTCTTGTCATTCCTTACTGAAGGTAAGGCCATTTGTTCAGCTTCTCTTATTTTGATGAGCTGCTCGTATGATTTGAGCTTGCCCAACAAAGTTTCTATTGAGATTTCATTCACACTTCTTGCTTCTCTAAGTAGCCAAATTCTTGAATCCCATGTGCTAGGAAAGCACATGAGGATTTTATCATTTACTTCTGTCAATGAAATATCTTTCTCCAAAGTTTTCAGTTCATTGATTATGAGACTAAGTCTTATATACATATCAATAACAGATTCAGTTTCTCCTTTTTTGAAATTCTTTTATTGAGAAATCAGGTGAGATCTTCTATCTATTCTTTCATCTGCTGATCCAACTACCATTGCTGTGAGGGAGTCCCATATATCTTTTGCTGAGGTGCATTCAAAAACCTTCTGAAAAATATCATCAGAAATTGTTTGGGCTAGTATATTCATAGCCTTTGCATCAGCAGTTTTCCCTTTTCTCTGAGCTTCTGTCCATTCTGGAGGTGGTGTAGCATTGGTGCGTGTTATTGCCAGTGGTAGAGATGGACCTGTCAAGATTGAATTGTAGATATCCTTATCAATAGAATTCATATATAACCTAACCCTTGCCTGCCATAGTGCAAACTTATTAAGATTGCAAATAGGAGGTCTAGTGCTTGAGTACTCCTTATTTTGTGCCATGATAATTTTATCAGTGATCTAAAAGCAAACTTTTAGGTAAAATAAGATCTATCAGATCTGTTGGTTTAGGTATTAGCCTGTATAACCAAACCTCCTCTGATACCAATTGAAAGCGAAGGGATAGATCTAACTTTACTCTAGAGGGGTGGGGGGGGGGGGTGAATAGAGTATTTTAAAAACTTGAATTTTATTTTTATAGCAGTTGTAAAAATAGTGATATATATATTGATTATATTCAGAGCACACAAAATAAAAAATAATTAATCATAGACGACACAAGAATTTTATAGTAGTTCCCCAATAAATCTTGGTACGTCTACTCTTCTACCACCATGGTAGGAATCCACTACAGGTTTTTGATCAGGTGCTCTGTCACCAGAAGATCTATTTTCTAAGGGAGATCTAGCAACCCTTTGGGCTTTTGATCAGGTACCCAAAAACCAAACGTAAGTCTTTTGATCAGGTGACTTATGAACCAAGTGTTAACTTTTGAAGGGAGTTAGAACCCTGTACACAGTTTAAGAATAAACTAAAGGAGTTTGATGTTTTCTTCTCTATCAAGAATCTCTGAGAAGACTTAGTGGATGATGTTTGCAAAAAGCTCTCCTGATTTGAATAGAGATTGTGATCAAGGGAAGAGACTTTTCTTCAGGGTGTAGGGCTTCTTGTATGCTGTTAATCTCCAATAGATATTTCAGACAGATATGAATTAGGATGTCTCTTAAGAAGAGTCTGAAGCAGAATATCTGTATATCTCAAAATCTCTGTGTGTCCAAAAATCCCTGTTTTCCAGCAATCTTCTATAAATATATATATATACTGTCAGGGAAGAATTAATATTTGAAATCAAATGATTCTTGAAACGTCTGAAGAATCCCTTGAGAATTTGTAACTGCCTTGGAATTAATTAGGTTTAAAACTCTGTGATAAATCCATATTTAATGCTTCCTTAAACGACTATATTCATTAGAATATTTAGCATTAAATATCAGAGTTTAGGTTATTAAACATTTGAAAATATTCTGCCTTTTGTTGATATAGAAATTGTCTGATCGTCGAACTCAACAAGGATTTCATCGAACTGAGCCTGGGTTTCGTCGAACTGATCTTTTATGAACTGAGCTTTTACTTTCGTCAAGCTGAGCTCCGCGTTCGTCGAACATAGCTCAGAGTTTGTCGAACTAAGCTCAGAGTTTGAGATCTGAGTTAGTGAAACTGAGTTCAGAGTTCGTCGAACTGAGCATCTCTTGAATTCCTTCTCAAACAACTCTGGAAATAAAATATGACCCTAGTCTATACAAGTTGGGTCAAAATAAAAATCCTAATAGTAATCCTAGCCTAAATCATTAATAAGGAGTTCCAACAGTCTGCTTATTATTACAGTTTAGGGTTAACCTTGGACTATCCAGGGCATACTTGGTGAAGGGCTATCGAGGGCACTAGGAACAATGATGGGCTGAAGCCCAAAGCTCCCTTTCTCAAGGCACTTACTTTTATGGGTAACTACTTATTACCAAAAACCTTCTCATATTACTCTTAAGCTAACCCTAAGTGATTTATTACTTTTAGGGTGAAGACGATACTTCGTCAGCCCCGAGTTCAACTCCATTCCCTTGGTACCCAGACTACCTAGCATTTCACCCTAAGAGTGACCTCATCAAGACTCCACCCAAACTAGGTGCACCCACTATATTGTCCCCATGTGAGGCATGCATTTCTACCTTGAATACTTCAATTCACTGTATGCAGACCAACTGACCAACTTATGTGTATGAAGGTGAATACTCTAGTTTACTTTGTCAAAAACCTTAGGGTTATTTATATGGGTCTACCATGACATGTTGAGCCCAAATCCAAGATTTGGTATTTTCCTAATTAATTCAGTCTTTTAATATTTTTTCCTAAAATCATGCCTCCTAAGACTTTGAACATGAAGTATAAGCTTCTAACATGCAATGATATTACAAAAATTTCCACAACCTCTTATTGACTAAATAACAACAAGGTATAAATTTCATGATTTTCCAAAAATGATTTCTATCATAAACCCAAATATAAATTTTTTGATCAAAATGATAATTAACAAAGAGACTACAAGATTTTATCATCCAAAAATCATAATCAAATTTCCATAGATCTATAATGAATATAAAATATCATTGCCCAAATTTCATAATCTTCTAATTTCTTTTTGCCACATAAATAAATTAATAAATAAAATTTCACCTAAGGAACTTTGCGAAGGAACCACTACATAATTACTTCCAAAAAATGCAATAAAATTAACAAGGCATTGAAGTGGTTTAAAAAGATTATTGGCCAAGTTTCATAATATTTTAGTACTCAGTTTGTCTTGAAAAAACTTATTTCTCTAATTAATAATTTCTGGAATTACAAAGAAGGTACTATAATTCTTCATCCAAAAATTACAATAAAATTTGTAGACATAAAATACATCAATATTGTCCCATTACCCAAGTTTCATGACCATTAAATACTGTATAAACATTTTGCACTTAATGGAAAAGTTCATATCCTAAATATTAAGTGACTTGTGGGGGAGGATTTCTCAATATTAATTAAATTGTCCATGTTATTTCTCCACCCAATGAAACTATCTACAAAGTCTTGAGCCAAGAATTGGAGATGTGACCCTATATCCTTCACTAACCCTAAAAGGCAGCCCTAAGGTTTGATCTAGAGTTTCTTGGCATATCAACCCTAAATACTCCTAAAATTATTCATGAGGGTGTTTAGTGAGATAATATGGCAGTGGCCAAGGTTTCACCTTGGATAGTTGAAGGGTTGACCACTCAACCCCCCAATGTGCACTTTTTGAAGAACTAGGCATATTACCCCTAGGTGGACAACTTTGTTCACCAAGTTACCCCAATAAATCAACTTCAAATGGGCTAATATTTTTTTTCATGGCCTTATAATAACCCCTCTGGTCAACCACCAGAGTTTGAGAGAAATTTGAGGTCCATAGACCCTATTTTAATCACATGTATGGATTATTAAATTATTACAAAAAATATAGAAAAATTATCTCCAAAAATTATGATTTTTGGATATGTTGAAGGTAATTACCAGAAAAGCCTATGGTCAAATTTTTAGGCCATTTGATTGAGTGAGCCACTGGGGGCACTCATTTAAATTTTTGGTTAGCCTTTGGACACCTTACACTAAAAAGTGTGCTAAGGAAAATCCAATTGTCCAAATGGATTGATTCAAATTTTGTATTAAACTAGACACAAAGGGCTAGGTTTTCTATGTTGAACACATTTACAAAAAATGTATTTAGCTATTTTTAATAATTAAAAACATATGACTATTAAAATATGACAAAATGAAGTAATATATATATTAAAAATTCGGCCTGCCACTATCTGATCAAGCCGATCCAACGGCCCCCGGTCATCATCCTCGATGAGCCAAGGGCTAGGATTGCTTGATCCTGGAGCCTTTGAAATGCATTTTACCGTCCAACCAACCTCCTCCCTTGCTGGCCATCGCCACCACCACCTCCATTGAGGTGGTGGCTATCGCATGGCAGCGACACAACCGCCGGAGAGGCTGTTTTAGGTGAACTCGAGAGGTTGTATTTTCATGAAATTCTCTTATTTTGTCTCACTGATCGGGCTCGATTGAGCCCGATTTCTCCTCCTAAAAATTTACAGAGCTAGCACAGAGGGAAAGGAAGAGGACTAGACCTACAGACGGGCTTGATGGCGAGTGTGATGGTGGTGTGTCACGACCGACGGTCTCCAAGCTTTTCCAGGCCAAATTCTCAATCCTTCACCCAAACCAGTGATGTAAAGATTCGTTTTGATTGTTTGAGAGTTTTTAAAACTGATGAATGGGTTGTTTTGGGGAGTGGGAGAGACAATCCTTGAATGACCATTAATGGCCATGAAGGAAGTTTTCAGCCATGGTGAATGGGTTCCCTCCCCTATGCTTGGCTGGCTGGAATTGATGGCAAATTCCTCCCTAAGGTCAGGGGAGATGAATGGAGGCTTAGGGAAGAGGAATGGGGAAGCCTCTTTGCATTCACCATTATTCCCCCTCTTTCTCTCTCCTCCCTTGAATGAAACTCCCATTTTTTCTCTCCTAATCACCACCTCTAGATCTTGAGTGGCACATTAGGTAATTCCCACTTATTATAGCTAGTGGGTCATCACAATTGGGCCTAGCCCAATTGGATTGAAGTTGGGCTTGACTTTCTTCTCATTTTGAGCTTCGTTTGACCAACGTTGACTTGGGGTGTTGACTTGGTCAAATGAGTGAGTTGACTAGTCAACTAAGTGTCTTGAGTCCTTTGACACCACCCACGTCCATTGGTGGCTTGGTGCAATCAATTTGGGTCATGTTAAGGAAATTTGTCCTAACTAGGGTTAAAGTTGACCCTGGTTAACCTGACCCCCCCTTGGTTGACCCAAATGGGTTGTAAGGGATCTAAAGGGTCCCCATAAGATTAGAAGTGGTTTGGTGGGGTCAAGTAGTTAGGTTGGTATCCAAAAGCCAAACCCTAAGCTAGGCAACTAGAAATTGATATTTTCAGACCAAAGTGATTTCACCTATTTACCTAGGCACCCATGGTCGTCTTGGTCTTCTTAGAGCTTTGTCATGACCTAGTCATGACAAAAACTTCCTAGGGGTCTAGTTGTTTGTGGGATATTACAAATCCCAATACATAAAAATAAAAATTTTGTCCCCGAAATTAAGGTTAGGCCTACGGGGTTTGCACTAAAAATTTAAAGAATACGAAATTCTTGGGTAGTTAAGGTTATACCTACCGTGAAGAGTTCCAGGTACTTCTACTGCATAAGGTCCAGAGGTTCCCAAGTGTGCTCCTCCTGTCCGTGATTTGACCATAGGACCTTGACCAGCGGAACCTTCTTCCGGCGCAGGACATGTACCTCCATATCGTCTATCCTGAGTAGCTTCAAGCAGATTGATCGGTCAGATGCTACTGGGCCAGCTGTGGTGGAAATCTGCTTCTTTGTCCATAGGAGAGCCCTCCTAAGAGAAGTGGAAGGCGTCATGTAAGCCTGCCAACTCGGGCAGTAGCTCCAGTCTATAGGCCAAGGGCCCGATTCTCTCAAGAAACCTATAGGGCCCCATATATCTTGGACTGATCTTCTTTCACCCGCGAACTCGCGAGACTTCATGCATTAGGTATATCTTCAAAAATACCTGGTCACCAATCTGAAACTCCACCTGATGATGCCGCGCATCGTAGTATTTGGCCTGTCTACTCTGGGCCTCCAGCATCCTGTCTCGAATCAATCGTATCTGAGCATCTGTATCCTCCACAAACTCCAAGCCAAGCGCCTTTGGATCCTCATCCTGGATCCAAGATAGTGGAGTCTTACACCTCTGTCCATACAATGCCTCATAGGGAGCCATGCCTATACTAGTCTGGTGACTGTTGTTATAATAAAACTCGATAAGCGACAATAGTGGTTCCCATGACTCCCCACGATCTAGGATACATAGGCGTAAGCGATCCTCCAACATCCGGTTTGTACGCTCCATTTGCCCATCAGTCTGGGGGTGGAATGCTGTGCTGAAGATCAATTGGGAGCCCAAGTAAGCCTGAACTGCTCTCCACTCCTTAGACGTAAACCGTCCATCCCGATCTGATACGATCGTCCTTAGTACACCATGATAACAGACAAACTGCTCCACGAATCTCCGTATTAAAACTCCGATCAGAGCATCCTTCCTGACTGGGATAAATCGGGAAACCTTCATTAGTCTGTCAATAATTACCCAGATCGAATCATTTCCTGCATAGGAACGAGGGAGTCCATGTATAAAGTCCATCGCGATATCATCAAACTTCCATTCTGGCACCGGTAGTAGCTATAGAAACCCTGCCGGTCTTTTACATTCAGCCTTCACGAGTTGACAAGTCTCGCAAAGCGGCACAAAGTAGGTGATCTCCTTCTTCAGGCCTGGCCAGTACATGGTCCTTTTCAGATCGGTTGTTATCTTCATGATCCCAGGGTGCACTGAGTACCTACTTGTGTGTGCTTCAGTCAAAACATCTTCTCGAATCTTACCTCCTGCTGGTATATATACTCTGCCTCTGAAGCACAATAGGCCATCTTTTAACATGTAATCCCCAACCGTGCCTGCCTTCAGATCCCTGAATATTGGCTCTAGTTTGGCATCATGCCTCTGCCCGTCCCTGATGCGATCTCGTATGTCACTAGTGGTGCTCATTGATGCTAAATACTCCTCGTACCGTTTGGGATCCGTCCTGCACACCAATGATATCTGCATATCCTCCAGCGTCCGAACCAACTCTATGGCCATTATCATGGGGTCTGCTCTTTTTGTGTTGGCTCTCCTGCTAAGAGCATCTGCTACTACATTCTCCTTCCCTAGGTGGTAGTGCATCGTGTAATGATAATCGGAAAGAAACTCCACCCATCATCTCTAGAGCATGTTTAACTCCTTTTGCATATCCACGTACTTGATATTTTTGTGGTTAGAGAAGATATCACAATGAACTCCATAGAGGTAATGCCACCAGATCTTCAACGCAAAAATTACTTCCCCCATCTCCATATCATGTACTGGGTAGTTTTGTTTGTGCTTCTTTAGCTGGCGGGAAGCATAGGCTATCACGTGTCCGTATTACATCAGGATAGCGCCCATTCCCTGGTAGGATACATCAGTGTAGACTTGGAATCCTTCCTTCCCAGAGGGGAGGGAAAGGATGGGGGCCAAGGTAAGCCGACTCTTCAGATCCTAGAAGGCAAACTCGCACTACAGCATTCATGCAAACCGTGTATCCTTCTTTGTTAGAGATGTAAGCGGGAGGACAATATGGGAAAATCCCGCAATGAATTTCCGGTAGTATCCAGTGAGTCCTAGGAACTCCGTATGTTGGATGCCATCTTCAGTGGCGGCCAATCTCGCACTGCTTGGATCTTTGTCGGATCCACCGCTAATCCTGCCCCACTGATAATGTTCCCTAAAAAGGCCACTTCCTTCAACCAGAAATGGCATTTACTGAACTTTGCATATAGGTTGTGCTCCCGGTGTTTCTCCAAAGTTAGTGCCAAGTGTCTTGCATGCTCCTCCTCTATCCTCGAGTAGATGAGGATGTCGTCTATAAATACAATGATGAAGATATCGATATAAGCCTCGAACACTTGGTTCATCAGACTCATGAATGCAGAAGGTGCATTCGTGAGGCCGAATGGCATAACTGTTAACTCGAAAAGGCCATACTGATTACTGAATGCGGTCTTCAGGATGTCCTCCTCCTGGATCTTGAGTTGATAATATCCCGACCTCAAATATAACTTCGAGAACCAATGTGATCCCTCTAGCTGATCAAAAAGCTCGTCAATTCTCGGTAAAGGGTACATGTTCCGTACTATCATCCTGTTCAATCTTCTGTAGTCTATGCATAGTCTGAGAGTCTCATCATTCTTCTTTACAAACAATACTGGGGCTCCCTATGATGAGGAGCTTGGCCTGACAAACCCAGCTTCAACCAACTCCTACAGTTGGCTCAGAAATTCCACTAGCTCCTTTGGGGCCATCTGATATGGAGCCCTAGATACTGGCTTAGCTCCCGACACTAGTTGGATCCAAAAGTCCTTCTCACGGTGCGGTGGCAATCCCAATAGCTTCTTTGGGAAGACATTAGTGAAATCCCATACCATTGGGAGTTAGAGATATGGGTTTTTTCCTCGATCATTTCGAATAATACCTGATATACCTCATCTCCCTGTAGGTGGGCCTGACTGCCTGGATAGAAGAAAGTAGGCAACGGGAGACTGGGGAAGTACCTTCAAAGGACGCGTAGGTGTCGCCGTATCTTAGCACGACCTTCCTTGTCGGGAAATTAATCTGTTCATGGTTATAGGTGAGCCATGTCATTCCAAAGACAAGATCAAAGTCTGACATCTTCAAGATCATCGCCAGAGCCTCGAATGTTAGGCCATCGATGGCCACCTCTAGAAGGCATTTTGCAGTAGATAGGATCTCTGTCCCATTGGGAAGACGTACCCTCCCGTTGACTCCCATAAAAAGTTGGACCTAGTACAAGTCCTTGACAAAATCCTCCACGATGAAGTTATGAGATGCTCTCGTGTCGAATAAGGTATGGGACAGCTTGCCACATACCGTTACTATTCTTGAATTTGTTAAACACTCTTAGGTGGCTAGTTGTATAGTTTTCTTCCTTAGTTCTACCCAATTAATACCAGTTTTAATATTTAGGGGAAAAAAGGATAGGAAATTAAATTGCTAGATTACCTACTATAACCCTATCCGGGTCCCGGGGTTGAGCAAGATCCAAAGCATACATCTGATCTATATCCAACCTACGGTCGCGACCTTGGAAACCACTTCCTCGACCACATCCCTGGCCCCTGAATGGCTGAGCAGGCGGAGCAGCCTGGGGTGCTAGTAGTGGTGCATGTCTTCTGGTGCAGTTAATACGAATGTGTCCAGGCTGGTGGAAGTGATAGCATACTGGCGGGGGAGGTGCCCCATCCTTTAGCCTTGGCATCTACCGCATCTGTAATAGCTGAGGGGTCAGTACTTCCGGATCCCTCTGCTCCTATCTATACTTTGGGTGGGGTTGATTCCCATTTCTACAATCCTCTATTGTTCCCTCCTATTAACAATAACTGTGTCGTCTGCCGGTCCTTTTCCCCTGCCTCGAACTGTAAGCTGGCCCACCTCCAACTTCTTTGCCATCTCCAGGATTCGGGCCAAGCAACCGTCATAAATAAAAAGGAGTGCCTGCCTCAAGTCATCCCGAAGGCCCTTGTAGAACCTCTTCGCGTAGACAACATCATCCAGCTTGTATGAATCAGCGAAGCGAGCTAGGCGAGAAAACTCCCGATAGTACTCCAAACCTAACCTGCTGCCTTGCCTCAACTGTAGGAATCTATCCACTAGATCTTCTCTCGCAGACTGTGGCACAAAATGCTCTAAGAAAGCTGTCTTGAACTCATCCCATGTGATGTCTGAGCCCTCAAATACTGCATAGGTGGTGTCTAACAAAGACTTCCAACACCTCTTGGCGTGGGACTACAAACATGAAACTGCTAAGGATACAACCATATCAGTCAGGCATCGTATCCCAACCAACATTTCGTGGATATTAGCCAAATATGAAGCATGTTGTCACTGAATTCATTAGGCACTACACCACCTATCAGCTCTATAAGGGATATGCACAAAACATTGGACTATACACCCCCTTACCGATACCTGAGCATCCATGGGATGACATCTTGATGGACTTTGAAGTAGGACTTCCTCGCACTAAGAGGAAGGTCGACTTTATTTTTGTAGTCGTAGATCGATTTTCGAAAATAGCACATTTCAAACCCTAAACTTCTAGTGTTGTACATGTCGCCGAGCTTTTTTTTAAGGAAATCGTTAGACTGCATGGAATTTCTAGGTCGATCACTTCTGATAGGGACACTCGTTTTATGGGATATTTTTGGAAGACACTGTAAGCCCGACTAGGTACCAAACTCGAATTTAACAGCGCATATCACCCTCAGACTGATGGGCAGACTGAGGTCGTTAATAGGAGTTTTGGGGACCTACTTAGGTGTTTGACGGGGGAAAATCCGAAGCAATGGGATCTTATACTGCCGCAAGCTGAATTTGCATTCAATAATTCTACTAATCGCTCCACTGCTAAATCTCCTTTCGAGATTATTTACGGCTTCCCTATACCTCATTTACTTGATTGCCACTCTCTTACAACTCATGAACGTATTTCTTTTGATGCGCAAGCCCATGTTGATTATTTAAAAGAACTGCATAAATCAATTACTAATAAATTGCGAGCAACTTCTGAAAAATATAAATCCATGGCTGATCATCATCGTCGGGAGTTATACTTTTCAGAAGGAGATTGGGTGTTTGCTTATTTCAGGAAGCAAAGATTCACTCTGGGTACATACCACAAGTTACAACAGCGGAAGTTTTGTCCTTTCTGAGTCCGGAAGTGCAATGGGGAGAATGCATATCTTCTAGATTTGCCAGTTGAATTTGGTACTTTGTCAATATTCAACGTGGCCAATCTGACGCCTTTCTTTGGAGACCCGCCTAATTCCAGCCCGAGCCAACCGACGGCACCCCAGAGATCCCACCATACTTAGCTCCAGTACAGACACTCAGCACTGAGGAGATAAATCAAGTTCTTGATGTTCGAGAGTTTCGTACTCGCCACGGGACATATCATCGCAACTTGGTCTCCTGGCGGGGAAGGGACATCACAGACAGTTCATGGATCAACACTAACGATCTACGATATTGTTGGGATTTGTCTCCACAATACCTTAGATTTGTGGGAAGTCAGACCCGGAACTAAGATGAATTAAGTTGTATTTGATATTGTGTTTAAGTTACTTGTGCGCAGGACTCTATTGCCAAGTGTAGACCAATGTCAGTCTATAGTGGGTCATCAAACACAGGACCATACAATGTAATCCCTCATTGTGTGATCCAAGGTGTTGACTCACGTATAGTCTCTCTATTGGGATACACTTCATCTAGATGCACTTGGACTCATGGACAAAGAAGGATAGAAGACCTAATTCCAAGAATTCTACTAAGTTCACATACTCGAGTAATATATTCCATATACTCGAGTAGGTGACTTAGTACTCGAGTAGTTGACTTAAGCATACTCGAGAAAAATCCCTCTTACTCAAGTATATAAGTGTATACTCGAGTAGATCTTCATGTACTCGAGTGAGTAAATTTATATATACTCGAGTAAATGGTTTGTTACTCGAGTAGGTCTAAGTTATATACTCGAGTAAAGGATTCTATTTTTATCTGGAAAATATCCTAAGTATATATACTCGAGTACTCCTTTGATATACTCGAGTAGGTTACTTGATACTCGAGTAGGTTAACTCTCTTACTCGAGTAGTCCTCGAGTTACTCGAGTAGATGCTTTATTTATACTCGAGTAAGCCTGGACTGGATATATAAAGGAATTTCTCTAAGTCTATATACTCGAGTAGACTCTCTACACTCGAGTAATAGCTCAGATACTCGAGTAGTTGACTCCCTCTGTTATACTCGAGTAAACTGTCTTCCAAGTACTCGAGTACCTCCTTTCTATATACTCGAGTAACACCATCCTTTTATCCTGAGAATTCCTCTAAGTAGATATACTCGAGTAATCAACTTCTTTATACTCGAGTAGATCTTTTCTGTCACTCGAGTAGTTGAACCCAGATACTCGAGTATGTTGAAACTCATTCACTCGAGTATGCTTCTCTTCTAGTTACTCAAGTAGCAGATAGACATATTGTAACATCCCATTTCCAACTAGACCCCTAGGAGTGGTTTTGTCATGACAAAACCCTAGAAAGCCCAAGGAAGAGGCAAGTGGACCTGGTAGTGTGAATAGGGCCACTGTGGTCTGCACTTAGCAGATCTCAGAACCTTGACTAAAAGTGATCATGGGACTTCACCAAGACTCCAAGACCCCACCCATACCCTTATAACCCTAGAAAGAGGTCAATGGGTCACTAAGGACCCATGGAGAGCAGTCAAAAGACCAAAGTTGACCAAAGTCAACTATAACCCTAGCTAGGTCAAGTTGACCTAGACAAGGGTTCATTTCAGTCTATTAGCCAAATATACTCCACCCAAACTTCCATAACCCTAGTGAGAGGTCAATGGGTCACTAAGGACCCATGGAAAGCAGTCAATAGGGCTAAGTTGACCAAAGTCAAATATAGCCCTAATTAGGTCAAATTGACCTACACAAGGGTCAATTGTAGTCCCTTAGCCCAATAGACACCACCCCTACCCTCATAAGCCTAGTGAGAGGCCAATAGGTCACCAAGGACCCATTGGGACCAATCAAAGGGGCTAGTTTGACCAAAGTCAACCCTTAACCTAAAATGGTCAAAATGCCCTAGTTAAGGGCCAAGTGACCTTCAAGGGCCAATTCAACCCCACCTTGACCCTAGGGGGAGGCTAATGGGTCACCAAGGACCTATTAAGGAAACCTCAAGGATCAAATTGACCTAGGTGGGCCCTAGTCCCACTTTGGGTCAAGTTAGCCCAAATGGGCTAACTCAAGCTCATTCCTATTTCATTAGGGCTACCCTTGACCCAAGTGGCCAAATGGATTGGTGGGCTGACATGTGACATGTAGGAGCCTAAATTTCAGGCTTGATGACTAGGAGAGAGAAAGTCATCCATGGAGGAGAGAGAAAGAGAAGGAAGAGAAGGAAGGAGGACTTTGTGCTCCTCCTCCCCCCTCCCCAACCTCCCCATTCAATTCAGAAGGACAAGGGGGAGTCTAGCAGCTTTTTTTGACTGGCTGGGGCAAGCTCCACCACCCCTACCAACCTAGCCGCCAATGTGGACTTTGGCCAAAAATGGCCAAGGTGTTTTCAGCCACCTAACACCTCCCCTCACCTCTTTAAAAGCTTCATTGGACTCCAAGGAGTAATCCCCACCATTTTCCTGAAGAAACCAAGCCCTATTCTGCTTTTTTGAGCAATCCGACCACCACCCACCACCACCATGGTATTCCGGCGATCCTCCCGACTTCAGGCCGCCAAACAGGTCCTCCTCCACTCCTTCACTCATGGGTAGATCATAGGAATCAATAGGGCCAAGGTTCGGGCTCAATTGAGCCCGATCGAGATTTCAAAATCCATGGATTTCCCGTTTTTTTTCATGTCTCGGGATCGCCGGAAAAGCGCTCTCCGGCGGCCTAGACGCCGGCCGGAGATAGCCCCGACCACCACGAAGGTGTCGGCGGCGGTGGCAGGCCGGGGAGGCGGCCGGATGGCCGGCGGCAGCCGCTGGAAGATGCTCCAGGCGTGTTGAATCGGGGCCGTCAGCTGGAGCTTGAAGATGACCCGATCCCGTCCAATATTGCGCCAAGATTCGTGCCATATGATTTTAAACTATAGGATTAATATTTGATTCATTTCATTATTGTCACAGTATTGGTGTTTACTGGTTTTAATTATTAAAAATATATAGAGCCTGTTTCAGAGAAAGTGGTCAACATCAAAAACCTATCCCTATGAGTCTACTTTCAGCCAAAATTGGTTTGAACCAAATTGGGTGACTGGTTTGGCCAGGGCACTCATTTTGGTGGGGCCTATACAAATGAATAGTCAGTCATTAAATTGAATGCCCACACTTGATCCTTGGTCCAAATAAGCTGAAATTTTGGCAGGGGCTCACCCTACACTATACCTAGACCCTGCCCAAAAATGGAAATTTTTGGGAACAATTTTCCTATAGTTTTTGTAAATAATTTAATTATGCTAGGGCAAATTAAATTAGGGGTCAAATGAAGTCCAAATTCAACCAAATTTTGGTGGGATGGTTATGAGGTCAATATAGACCTCTGTTTAAAATTTCATTAAGATTGGAGTTGATTTGAATAGGATTCAAGCAAACCCTAGCCTTGCCCTAAGAAGGGTATTTTGGTCCAAATTGTAATTTTGGCTTTTAATGTCCAATTCACCTCAACAGAGGTTCAAATTTTGTACACTAGTTTGGGATGACAAGATACACCTCCCAAAGGAAATTTGGGGGCAGTGGAGTTGGTTTGGCCCAAGATCTTAGGTCAAACCCTAAGGAAGGGCTTTTGTATCTTGTGAAGGGCATATGGACAAATCACCTTGTATGGCTATGAAATTTTGTAGGGATAGAGTTTTGGTAAATATAACCCTCTGGTAAAATTATTAGGGCATTTTGGAATGTTTAGGGCCCTAAAATCCCTAACCCTAGTTTAGGGCACAAACATTCTAGGGTTGAAATGGGCTAGCTAAACACCTCCAACTAAGATGATATTTTGGTAGATTAGTCTCAAGGACATTATGAGCCTCTGGTAATTTAATGGGGAATTTTGGGTCAATAATTATAGCACTTCATTTGTAACCCAAGAAATGCTTAAATTAAGTAAATAATTTATTATGCTACTTCTGATAATTGAGAGGTCCTGAAATTTTGGCAGAGGTTGTTTGGAAGCATGAGGAGTTTATATAAATTTTATAAGAATTCTTGGACAAGTATGTGAGGTAGTTAGTTCACAAGATTGTCATTTGATGGAATTATTCAAAAATTCATTTAAGCCTATCTACTAATAAATAAATTATGAAATTTGTCCCAAACCATGTATATGCCATTAGATTCATAATTGGAATTTCCCTGAATTTTTGGAAGCAATACATTATTTTATATTTATTAAATGAATTTCCAAGGACTTAAATGAATATTTGATTTAAAGATAAAACTTTACTGAAAAGAAATATATATTTTGGAAGATAAGTTATATCATTATTCAGAGTAACATATAAAATTTGTAAAATGATTCCTTGAATGAAAGTAGTACTTCATGTTCATTTTTGGGAAATTTTAGACATTAAAATAATTAAATGAATTATCAAATAAGTAAGGAAAATTTTGGAACTTTGGATTTAGAACTTAAAGGTCATAATGAACCTCCATTAATTATTATAGGGGTGTAGGAGGATTATTTTATATACATCCCATTTTTTTTACATGAAGATTGACTTGGTGGTCTGCATTTAGCAATTTTGGATCTAGTTTGTTTAAATCATTTTGAGCAATTTACTTACTGTATAATTATGAAATTTGGCCAATGATGTTTTTAGGTCAGTATCTACTTTAGAATATTAATTAAGAATTTTTGGATGAATATTTATTGCACTTACTTCATTAATAAAAGGAAAAAGGATATATTTTCAAAAATTGATTAGTGTCACTTGAATACTTGAAAAATGGTTATATCTTGGATTTATTGTTAAATGGTTATTTAGAATTTATCATGAATTTATGAAGCTTTATACCTCTCTGAAAAGTGCACTTCATGCTCAATGGGTAGCCCTTAGAAGCTTTACGGGAATTTAAATAAATATCAGAATAATTGGAAAAATGATAATCTTTTGGATTTAGTCCATTTGTATCATGATAAGTCTCCAGTAAATAATTCAGGGCATTCAGATGATTATTTAGAATACCCCCTATCTGGTTCAACGTATCGTCTGAGTTGGTGTGCATATAGCAAAATTGCTAAATTGGAATAAGACAAGGTCGAGGATAGTTATTGGAGTTAGACCCTTTTTGTTGTGGATGATTTCCCAATAGAAAGAAAAGAAGAGTAGTGAGAGTGGGTTGGCTAGTGTTAGGTGGTGCGCATGATCGACGAAAAATCGTCTTTCTCGTAGTAATTAGGAAGAGTCAAAAACTTCGTAAGCATACAGTAAATAGTAAACATAGGGTTTCACACTTTCTCACCCAGTGTACCGGGAGATAGTAGGGGTTACTTGGGCAATAAGCCCAGTAGTTGTGATGGTGGTCCGGGGAGCCTTAGCTCGGTAGTAGATTATGACGGACGGGATTGTCCGGGGAGCTTTAGCTCGGTTGTAGATTATGACGGATGGGATTGTCCGGGGAACTTTAGCTCGGCAGTAGATTATGACGGACGGGATTGTCCGGGGAACTTTAGCTCGGTTGTAGATTATGATGGACGGGAATTGTCCGGTGAGCTTCGGCTCGGTTGGTTGGTTGACTCATAACTATTGTATGTGCATAAAAGGTTTTAAGGTGGTGGGTCTTCTATATTGGGGAGTTCGATGCACCGACACCAATATGGTTGGCTCGGCAAGTGTGGTTAGCACTTTGCCAACAGAAGTCCGGCGCGCCAGCCAGCAAGAGTACGCAGACGTCCGCTTAGTGCACCAAGCGTTGAGGCGTACGATAGGTCTGACCGGTAGTGCTTTACTGGTTTAGAGGTGGGCGAGGCCCAACCCACCGCTTCCGTCTGCCACTACGGAGGTATCCTGGGAGGTAACGGCTCCGAAAGGGGGAACTAAAAGGTCTGTGTACACAGAGTCGAGTGGGTGAGTTGCACATGCATGTTCACATCATGGCATAAATGTATTTCGTAGCATAACCATCGCATATAACCTGACACCTAATGTATAAGCGGTATGGGACGCTCTATACATTAGGCCTTGCTAAACGACCCCTTTTGGCCTATAAGTTCGTGTGAGCGTGCTTATAAGTCAAGGTTCTCCTTCAACATTATAAACCTGCTAGTAGAACCGACACCCTATCGTATAAATCGGTATGGGACTTTTTATACGATAGGAGCCCTGCAAAAGATCCCTTAGCTTATGTATACTCGCATAAGTTAAGGTTACTTATTTATTTTGTACGATTATTATCATGCTTACACTGTTAGCTTAGTTCCGCTGCCATCTGAAATTTGAATACTCTCCACTTTCATGTCCTCCCCTTTCCTTCTCCCCGCTCGGTGCTTTAGGAGCCATGGGGGAAGGGGTGGGGGACGATAGGACTTAGTCTTTTAGACTAACGGTTTTCGAACCACATCATTTAGGGGACTACGGAGCCCAGCATGGAAGAGCAGCCCCGGAGGTCGGCATGCTTGGAGATCGGACAGTCTAGCACTGGAGTCCAGACAGCAGGGATAGTGAGTCCCGATCTATAGTAGTTGTATTAGTTTGCTTCCGCGATGAGTGAAATGTAGTGAGGACTTGATGTACCGGGCATAAGCCCGTGATTTTATTATGTGTACTATCTGTGGACACTCCCTTCGTGGAGTTTAAATTTCTTATATGTGATATTTCTGTGGACTGTCTTGTATACTTATGCTACAGTGGAGATCGAATTGGCCGGCAGAATCGGCGTCTTGTAGTGACGACCTTCCCGGATGCGAAGGTATCACCGCAAGGCGGCGGTTCTGGGCCTAAGACCCCGGTATCGAAAAAGAAAAAAAAATGGGGGTCTTACACATATACTCGAGTATATCATTTCCTCTCGTGTATATGACTCTGATTTTTTCTGAAAATCGCTAAGACCAGAATTCCAAAGTAATTTTTGAATTCCTCTTTTCTGATTGGTCCACGTATCATCGTTAATTACGATTATGACCGTTATCAGTCTCCTATAAAAGGGATACGTGATTAGACCTAACCAAATAAGAAAAAGAAAAGGAATTATCAGAGAATAAGTTTTTCGAGATCTACAAGCCGCCGTCGTCGACGTCGTTACCTCTCAGAAAAGTCTGAATCACTGAAGCCGCCGCCGCCGCCGTTGATCTTCATCGTGCTCGTGCTGAGTTTCTGATTCCTGATTCAGATCTAAGTTTTCTTCTTCTGATCGTGATCAAAGTTTTGCTTCTCATCATCTTCTACATCCGATCGGGAGAAGTCAAAGAAGTTTTCAGATCTAGGGTTGCCGTGTTCTTCTTCGATCTTTCTAAAAAAGCCACAACAACAAAGAGGAAGATCAAGGCCGATCTATTCAGATCTGAGAATTCACTGTTTGTATTATTTGAGTTATATTTCAAACATCTTTATTGTAGGAGAAATTCTCTCCGAGATTTGTAGGAAGTTTTAATCTTCCGAGTGTAGATCCATTTTGGGATCGAGTGTTGTAGGAACGTTGTTCCGAGGTGTAGGATCGTTTTGATCCGAGATAGTGGAGTAGCCAAGTCTAGTGGTTTACTAGATTGGTGAGGAAAGTGGACGTACCCAAGGTTGGGGAACCACTATAAATCTTGTGTCGTCTGTGATTGCTTGGTATTGTGTTGTGCTAGTTCCCTAGTTTTTTTTTTCCGCAAATAGACGCACATCTCACCTATTCACCCCCCTCTAGGTGATTTAGGTAGACAATTTCCTCTCTCAGATATCGCTGCCCAGATCTATCTATTGCTACTCTTTGTGAAGTCTCGCCGAGGTCGAGCCTTTTCAACTCCGGGGGAATTGATGCATCCCGTAAAGCACCCTATAGCATCAAAGTATTTTCTATATTGTAGTTTTATTTTTTTCTACTCATTTTATTTCGTGGAATCGTCTATTTTCCAAATACTGAAATTCATGGCCATTGAGACCATGAATAAAATGGTCTAGTATTATTAGTAGTAGGATGATAACGGCAAGTCCAAGTCATTTAAAGTAAAAATAAATTCAAAATTCAAAATTCAAAATAGAGACAATCAAAGAAACATATTCTGGAGATCTCGCTCTACAAAATAAATGAAGCGGATCTTATTCCTAAAATAACAAAATAATGTTTTGCCCCTTTTACAAAAGGAGTTCATTCCAAACTAAGAAGGACAACCCGGAAAAAGACAGAGAACGACTATTCATCGTTCTCTGCCATTCCCGGACACGGCGCCTTGCTTACATCGTGCCTCACCACTGCCAGACAACGCAAGCTCCTGCGATAGCCACTCCTGCTGTCGTTTCCCCTGCTCATCCCAGGCCACATAGACGGGCCTGCCAGGCATTTCTTGCCGCACTATGATCGACAATGCCTCCTCCTCAAGCCCACTCTAGCATCGTCGCATCCAACGACCTCGACCTCGCCGGGCACCGTCGACCTCGACAATCCTCTCCGGCGTCCCGGTTTCGTGCAACCTCGTCGGCCGGGTGTCTTCCCCGGTCGATTAAACCCATCAATTCCTAGTCCAGAAGAACTCCAGTCCGTGTGTGTCGAAGGATTAGGAAGGAAGAGTCCCGCCGCCAGTACTTTGGGTATATCCTCTGCCCCGTGCATTAGTATAAATTTATGTTTTACTTAAAATAATTTGGGTTTGCCGTTGCATTCTTTTACATCTAATACAGTTTAATTCCATACATTATTATTTGCAATTCGGCTTGTGGTCGTGTAGATTTCACGGAGGACGTGGAACCCTAAAGCGCGTAAGAGTTCCACTCGAACGAATTTTGCGAACTTCTCAAAGCTCAGAGCGACGACGTTGAAAATACGCACGCGAAAAGTCTATTTGGCCTCTCGGCCCTCATGTTTCTTAAATTCCCACACTAATTTTCTACTTTTTCATTTAAAATTTATGTTTTTAAAAATCAAAATCAAGTAAATTTTCAAAACCTTAAATTTGAGATTACATCAGGCATGAACAAGCAATGGTTCTTCACCACCTCCACCTGGAAAAGCCCCAGTTCTCCTAAGATAAGAATGAATAAAGGTTCTTTACTACCTCCATCCAAATGGGCTCCAGTCCCCCTGAGGCGCAAACGAACAAATGTTCCTCGCTACCTCCACTCAGACGAACATCGGTTCTCCTAAGGCACGAACATAGATTTTTCATCACCTCTACCTGGACAAACCCTAGTTCTCCTGAGGCATGAACAAACAAAGGTTCTTCGCCACCTCCATCCAGATGGGCCCTAATCCTCTTGAGGTGAAAACACACAAAAGTTCGCCATCACCTACACTTGGACAAACCCCGATTCTTCTAAGGCATGAATAAAAGTTCATCTCCACCTCCGCTCGGATGAACCCCGGTTCTCTTAAGGCACGAACAAATGTTCTTGGCACCTCCATCAAAATAGGCCCTATTCCTTTAAGGCACGAATAAAGGTTTTTTTCCACCTCTACCTGGTCTGGCCCCGATTCCCCTAAGGCACAAGCAAATAAGGGCTCCTCGCCACCAACTCCTAAGCAAACTCCAGTCCTCTCAAAACGCAAGAGAACGATAATCTCCCACTAGCGACCCATTAAAATGCCAACATTCATGCTAAGTGCTACTCTGCCAAAAAGTGTATGTGCACCAAAGCACAACCAGGACACAAAAGATCCAAAAAATAGGGTCTGCGTTCACGCAAAATAAACAGAGAAAAAAGTGACACAACGGGATCATCCCTCAACATCGACGTCAGCATCGTCATCTGAGGCATCCTCCACACCAATAAAACCACGCTTCAGTATCCTCAAAGCAATATGAAACCCCTTGCCACAACCCAAGCGGTACACGACATCACACTCATCAATCTCAATCGCCACCATACTAGAGCGGACCTCCTCAATGATATGAGATTGCTCCATATCAAAGTCGTGAGATCCTTCATACTTAGCCACTACGGGTGTTCGCATAACCTTAACGTCCTTCAGCTCCACTGTCAGTCAAGCCTTTCCTTCCTTCAGCTACTGCACCTTTATCTGGACGGACTCAAGTCATCTTGAAGAGCGATTGAACAAAGGTTCTTCACCACCACCACACGGACGGACTCTGGTCCTCCTCAGCGAAAGCGAGCAAGGTCACTTCGCTCATCAAAGTGCGCACAAACCAAGGTCTGTCGCCACTACCTGAAATAAATGGTCCCCCAAGTCCATACACACTACCAAGGCAAGGGGGAAAGCATACTCCCTTATCATGCATAAGAAATAAGCTCTCGCTACTAACACCAGACAACAATCTCCAGCAATAGCACACAGCGAATGAGGAACATAAAAGTGCTAGATACGCCCGGGCTGTCGCAATGCATGTCACGACACTAAATTTCCCTTGCGTGGGCACCAACAAGAAACGGTTCAGCAACTGCCAAGCTCCCTAACCTAATAACAATGACAAGATTTTCAACATGGAAGGCCGACACCCTAGGGAAGTCGGAAGCTCAACACGCCACGTATAAAACCTGTGCGACCAAACAAAGGAGGTGAGAAAGGCAATACGTAGGCCAACAATGCTAAGTGTACGTACAATACAAATACAATTAAGTGCTCCCCCGTCGCCAATGCCATCTTTAAGAGAACACCTGATTGGGGGGATGGAATGCCCCTGCGTTCTTCGTATTATATGAAGCCACTCGCCATGTACAAGACATGGATTAACAATGCGTACGTCCCACCACGACTGGCCTACCTTTGTATCCATCATCGCAGGGCCCGCTCAGCCATTCGGCACCACTCCACTCTAAAGCCCTAGGGTTCCCTATGTTCTATAGAAGTGAAAGCTTGCATCTTTGCAACACCCTATGTACAAATGTCATCAATGGCCTCTGCCTCCAGAAGCTTCGTCCCAACTCCTGATAAGAATAGATGCAACACCCCACAAACAACCCGACCCCTAGGAAGTTTTGGTCATGACTAGGTCATGACAAAGCTCTAAAAAGACCAAGAGGATCATGAGTACCTAGGTAAATAGGTAAAATCACCTTAGTCTGCAAAGAGCAATTTCTGGTCACCTAGTCTACGATTTAGCTTTTGGGTCCCAACTTGACTACTTGACCCCATCATACAACTTTCAATCTTATAAGGGCCCTTTAGTGCCCTAATAACCCATTTGGGGTCAATCAAAGAGGTTAAATTAACCAGAGTTAACCCTAACCCAAGTTAGGTCAATTGCCCTAGCCTATCCCAAATGGATTGCACCAAGCCACAAATGGACTTGAGTGGTCACAAGGGACTCAAGACACACATTTGACTAGTCAATCCACTCAATTGACCAAGTCAACTCCCCAAGTCAACCTTGGTCAAATCAAGCCCAAAATGGGGAGGAGAGTTAAGCCCAACTTCAATCCAATTAGGCTAGACCCAATTAGGATGACCCACTAGCTACAACAAGTGAAAATTACCTAGAATGCCACTAAAATTCTAGGTGGGGTGACTAGGAGAGAGAAAATTGTGGTTTCATTCAAGGTAGGAGAGAGAAAGAGGGAGGGGATTAATGGTGAATGCAAAAGACCTTCCCCCTCTATCACGACCCGCATTTCCTCAATAATAAAATTATATCAGAGTACGATAAAATGCGTGTTGTGATGCCACGTCATACAGGGGATAACTGCAGACGCTCAGGCAAAACACCAGACTCAAAAGTTTAAAGAGAATCATGACTTATTACGAAAGAAAACCTAGTAAATTAGATGGTTGTATCCCTCGACACAGGGGATCCTCTAGTACTCAATTAAATATCATTATATGCAGCGGAAAATACTTTGGTTAAGGTGATTTGACATTCTACATGAGCGTAAACGTCCCCAAAGGACAACTCATGATATGCAAGACTCTAAATTTAGTATAGTATACAACAATTGTCTTTACGTTACTTTGGAATGTAGTGCTTTAGTTTTATAAACATGACGTGCATGAGGTACATATAATAATGCTTTTAGGGTTTAAAATACCTAACATGCAACCTAGCATAATTCATTCTCAGAGAGCAAGTAAACAACCCCCACAAAGGCAAATAAAATAGCAGTTTCAGTTCATACTTAGCATCACTAGAAAGCCACCAGTGGGCGTCAACAACCTAACACGAATCCACTAGTGAGTATGCATGTCTATACAGAAAGAAAGAAAACAACTACCTCATAAACTGAGGAAGGGGAGTCTCAACAGCCTAGGAGATCACTAGCAAGCCCCCAAAAGAAAACTAGCCACCCAACCGGCTACTGCTCTGAACCTGAGGCATTCAAAGAAAGAACACCTCAGTAAAAAATATAATCAAATAGAAATGGTGCATTATGTCATAAGCAATAAAAAGGAAGGGGTTTACCAAACCCTTATAGTAGAATGCTGTCAAACTTAACAAAAGAAAATAAACGAGACAACAAAAGTAAATCATTGTCCAAAGAATAAATCAAGCGCACCAAGTGCGAGAAGAGAGAAACATGCCCTGCTAAAAACCTGCAGCAGCAACAAGGCAAACATATGCCAAAATACAGCCATTTAGAAAAGGAAAGGAACTAACAGTCCTAACTTGTGAGTTAATAATAGTGGTAAAACCTTGGGCCCGGGTTGGTAGCCAAAAGCAGCCCTCTTCTAACAACCAGACCCAAAAACTCTCCAGGGTGAAAACAACCAGTGGAAGCTCCAGGGTCCAACACACCAACACAACCAGCCTAAACCGGGGCCAAAATGGTGGTGACCACAGCTTTAAAGCCAAACCACCCCTTACAGAGAAACCAAACAAAACCACATACCATATTTCACGAATCAGCATTCAAAACCAGCTGAGAAACATCACCAAACCGATAGCAAACCCACACTAACCAACTCGCGATAAAAACATCAGCCTAAGGAAAAAGCGTCGAGTCCACTCGACGCCGCGTTGAGTGACTAGTTTTCTTTTGGGGGCTTGCTAGTGATCTCCATGGCTATTGAGACTCCCCTTCCTCAGTTTGTGAGGTAATTGTTTTCTTCCTTTCTGTATAGACATGCATACTCACCAGTTGGTTCGTGTCACGACCCACATTTCCTCAATAATAAAATTATATCAGAGTACGAGAAAATGCGTGTCGTGATGCCACGTCATACAAGGGATAACTGCAGACACTCAGGCAAAACACCAGACTCAAAAGCTTAAAGAGGATCATGACTTATTATGAAAGAAAAACCTAGTAAATTAGATTGTTGTATCCCTCGGCACAGGGGATCCTCTGATACCAACTGTCACGACACGCATTTTCTCGTACTCTGATATAATTTTATTATTGAGGAAATGCGGGTCGTGACACCCTCCTCTTCCTTAAGACCCCATTCCTCTTCCCTAGCCCTTGGGAAGAAATTGCCATCAATTCTAGCCGGCCAAGCATAGGAGAAAGCGCCCATTCACCATGGTTGAAAGCTCCATTCAAGTCCATTAATGTCCATTCATGGTTTGCCTTTCCCACTACCCAAAATGAGCACTCCATCAGTTTTAAAAGCTCCCAAACAATCAAAACGAACCTTTATATAGCTGCCTTAGGTGGAGAATTGAAAATTCGGCAAGGAAGAGCTTGGAGACCGTCGGCCATGGCACACCAACACCACCACACTCGCCTCCAAGCCCGCCTGCAGGTCTAGTCCTCTTCCTCTTCCTTTTCCTCTATACTAGATAAGTAGATCAATAGGTGGAGAAATAAGACTCAATCGAGCCCGATCGGTGAGAAAAAAATGAGAAATTTTCCTTGAAAATTCAACTCTCGTGTTCGCCAGAAATGGCCCTTCTGGTGGTCGTGCCGCCGTCAGGCGGTAGCCACCACCTCAACAGAGTTGGTGGTGGCAGTGGCCAGTCAGGGAGGTGGTCGGATGGCCGGGAATTGAAGCTGGAATGGTTCCAGGAAGATTCAATCACATCCCTTGGCTCATCGGGGATGATGACCAATAGCCGTCAGATTGGCTTGATCGGATATGCGCAGGCCGTGATTTTAATAAATATAAATATTGCATTTATGGCACATTATTTTAGTCATTTTTGTTTAATTATTAAAATAACGAGAGGCATTTTCTTGTAAAATTGACCAATATAGAAAACTTAGCCCTTAGTGTTAATTTAATACAAAATTTGAATCAACCAATTTGGACTACTAGATTTCCCTCAGCACACTTTTTGGTGCAAGTTGTCCAAAGGCTAACCAGAAATTAAAATGAGTGCCCCCAATGATCCACTTAGTCAAATGGTTTGAAAATTTGACCATAGGCTAGACTGGCCATGATTCCCAACATATCCAAAAATCAAAATTTTTGGAGATGATTTTTCTATAGTTTTTGTAATAATTTAATAATTCATATATGTGGTGAAAATCAGGTCTAAGGACCTTAGATTCTCCCCAAACTCTGGTGGATGACCAGAGGGGTCATAAAATGCCCATGAAAAAATATCAGCCCATTTTGAATTGATTTTATGCGGTAACTTGGTGAGCAAAGTTGGACACCTAAGGGAAACATGCCTAGTTCTTCAAAAGTGCACTTAGAGAGGTTGAGTGATCAACCCTTCAATTATTCAAGGTGAAACCTTGCCCACTATCATATTATCCCACTAAACACCCTCACGAATAATTTTAGGAGTATTTAGGGTTGAATTGTCATGAAAACCTAGTTCAAACCTTAGGGCTACCAATTAAGAATAGTGAAGAATATAGGGTCACATCTCCAAGTCTTGGCTCAAGACTTTGTAGGTAGTTCCATTGGGTGGAGAAAAACCTTGGATAATTTAGTTTGAATTTTATGAGCATTCCTCCCTCACAAATCACTTAATAATTAGAATAAGAACTTTCCTATCAAGTGCAAAATACATGCTCATACAGAATTGAAATGTCATGAAACTTGAGTAGTGGGTCTATATTGATGTTATTCATGTCTGCAAACTTTATTGTAATTATTGGTTGAAGAATTATGGTACCTCCTTTGTAGTTCTAGAAATTGTTGACTAGAGGAATAAATTGTTTCAGTACCAAAGGAGACAGAGTTGTGCTCGGGGCCGACGAAGTATCATCTTCACCTAGAAAGTAATAATTCACTTAGGATTAGCTAAAGATGCCTTGAGAAATGGAGCTTTGGGCTTCAGCCCATCATAGTTCCTAGTGCCCTCGAGAGCCCTTCACCGGGCATGCCCTGGGTAGTACAAGGTTAACCCTAAACTGTAGGAATAAGTAGACCAAAAGATTAACTGTTAATAAATTATCATCACACTTTCATTCACCCCGTCATTTTAGGAGGATAGTTGGTTTAAACCCATGAGCAGTGGACTCGGTGTTTGATGGAATTGGTGGATCGGTTTGGTGAGCCGATGTCTCAGAATTAATCTATAACATGTGTAAGACCCTTTTTTGGAGATCTTATGCCCAGAACCGTAGCTTTATGGTGACACCAACTCCCGAGGAGGTCATCGCCACAAATCGCCGATTCTGCCGGCAAGTACTTGACCATATACCACAGAAGAAAAGAAGTAAATATATATAGATATGAATCCAGTCCATAATCACATTGCAACATATGTATATAAAGTCCATACCCTGTATAAAACTGATCAACAAGTAATACTGAATCTGATAGGAAGATAAAAGGGCTCATGCCCGGTACATATAATCCTCACTATATAACGCTCGCGGAAGTAAAACTACTAGTCACTCACCGATCCCATGATTGTTGTTGTTGCTACGGCCACTCCGGGACTAGGCTGGTTCACCTCCTCCTGGACATGCTGGTTCCCCTGGTGCTTCACCCTATCTCCCAACTAGTGTCCCTGGTGTTATGCCCATCAGGCCATTAGTTTAAACTAAGTCTTAGTCCCCCTCCCTCTGTAGTATTTGCATAGTCTGAGAGTCCCATCTTTCTTCTTTACAAACAATACAGGGGCTCCCCACGACAAGGAGCTTGGTCTGACGAACCCGGCTTCAACCAACTCATATAACTGACTCTGGAATTCCACTAACTCCTTAGGGGCCATCAGATATAGAGCCCTAGATACTGGCTTAGACCCCGACACTAGCTGGATTTGAAAGTCCTTCTCTCAGTGTGGTGAAATTCCTGGCAGCTTCTATGGAAAGACATTAGTGAAATCTCGCACTAGTAGGATGTTGGAGATAGAATCCTTCTCCTCGATCATCTCGAACAACACCTGATAGACCCCGTCTCGCTGGAGATGGGCCTTTATGGCATGGATAGAAGAGAGCAAACAACGGGATACCATAATAGTACCTTTGAAGGTCACGTAGGAGTCGACGTATCTCAGCATGACCTTCCTTGTTGGACAATCAATCTGTGTATGGTTCTAAGTGAGCCATGTCATTCCCAAGATGAGATCAAAGTCCAGCAATTCCAAGATTGTCGATGGAGCCTCGAATGTTAGGCCATCGATGGTCATCTCTAGGAGGCATTTTGTAGTAGATAGGATCTCCGTCCCATTGGGAAGAAACACCCTCCTAGTGACTCCTGTGAAATGTTGGACCTGGTCCAAGTCCATGACAATATCCTCCGCCATAAAATTATGTGTCGCCCCCATATCGAATAAGGTATGGGAAGGCTTGCCGCATACCGCTATTATTCTTGAGTTTATTAAACGATCTTAGGTGGCTAGTTGTAAAGTTTTATTCCTTAGCACTACTAGTTTAATATCAGTTCTACTATTTAGGGAAAAGAAGGATAGGAATTGAAATTACTAGCATACCTGATATAACCCTATCCGAGTTTCGGGGTTGAGCAAGGTCCAAAGCATACATCCGATCTCTGTTTGGCCTACGATCGCCGCCTTAGAACCCACGTCCTCGACCACGTCCCTGACTCCAAATCTAGCTTTGAGAACCAATGAGCTCCCTCCAACTGATCAAAAATCTCATCTATTCTCGGTAAAGGGTACGTGTTCCGTACTGTCAGCCAGTTCAACCCTCTGTTCATGTCTATACTTCGGGCGGGGCTGATCCCCATTTCTCCGATCCCTCTGATGTTCCCTCATGCCACCAATAACTGTATTGTCTGCCTGTCTTTTTCCCCTATCGCGCACCGTGAGATGGTCTGCCTCAAACTTCTTTGTCATTTCAAGGATCCGGGCAAGGCTGCCGTCAGAGATGAAAAAGAGTGTCTGCCTTAGTTCATCCCGGAGGCCCTTGTAGAATCTCTTTGCATAGCTGACATCATCCAGCTGGTATGAATCAGCGAAGTGAGCTAAGTGAGTAAACTCCCAGTAGTACTCCAAAACTGACTTGCTGCCCTGCCTCAGCTGTAGAAACATGTCCTTTATCTCATCCCTCACAGTTTGTGGCACAAAGTTCTCCAAAAATGCTGTCTTGAATTCGTCCCATGAGATATTTGCGCCCTCACATCCCGCATAGGTAGTGTCCAAAAGAGACTTCCACCACCTATTTGCGTGGGATTCCAAACATGAGACTGTGAAGGATACATCCATATCAGTCGGGCATCGTATTCCAGCCAATATCTCGTGGATGATGTCCAACTATTCCTCAGTCCGTACAACTGACTCTATCCCCAGATATGATGGAGGGGAAAGTCCTTGGAAGACACTCAACGAATTTTCCCCGAGATTTGGTTGGGGAACCGGAGCTTGTTGTGTCTTAAAATCCTCCAAGATGGTCATCAGTGTCTGTCCCATCTCCGATTACAGGAACAGAGTAGGAACTGGCGAAGGTGGGACACCATTCGGAACCGGAGGTGTTCCTTGTTCAAAGGTCAAAATTCATTATAAGCATTGAAAGAGAAGATTTGCTTATAAGGTTGTTACTAAGGTCTAGTTAAGAGTGGGTTGTTGCATGAAATTCCCCATATAGGCACATCATAGCTTTCGCTGCTTAGTTTGTCCCCAAACTAATCTCGAGCGGGGTGTCCCAGGTTTTGTGGACTTATTTTCTTCGAGTCGAGGTTTCCCTCTGATACCAGTGATGTAAAGATTCATTTTTATTGCTTGGGAGCTTTTAAAACTGATGGAGGGGTAAATTTGGGGAGTGGAAGGGGTAGAGCATGAATGACCATTAATGGCCTTGAGGGAAGCTTTCGGCCATGGTGAAAGGTTACTTTCTCCTATGCTTAGCTGGCTGGATTCAATGGCAAATTCTTCCCAAGGGTTAGGGGAGATGAATGGTGGCTTAGAGAAAGAGAGGGGAAGAGCCTTTTTGCATTTCACCATTGACTCCACACTTTCTCTCTCCTCCCTTAAATGAAACTCCCACTTTCTCTCTCCTAGTCACCACCTCCAGAATTTGAGTGGTATTTAAGCTAGTTTCTACTTGTTATAGCTAGTGGGCCATCCTAATTGGGCCTAGCCCAATTGGATTGGAGTTGGGCTTAGCTTTCTTCCCCATTTTGGGCTTAGTTTGACCAAGGTTGACTTGGGGGTGTTGACTTAGTCCAATGAGTGGGTTGACTGGTCAACTATGTGTCTTGAGTCCCTTGCCGCCACCACCCAACTCCATTTGTGACTTGGTTCCATCCACTTAAGTCAAATTAGTGCAATTTGACCTAACTAGGGTTGACTCTGGTCAATTCCACCCCTTGGTTGACCCCTAATGGGTTATTTGGGCTTTCAAGGGTCCCTATGGGGTTGAGAATGACATGGTGGGGTCAAGTGGTCATGTTGAGAGTCATTGGACAAACCCTAGCTTAGGTGTCCAGGAGATACTATTTGCATACCGAAGTTCTTTCAACTATTTTTCTTCGGCACCCATGGTCCTCCTGGTCTTCTTAAAGCTTTGTCATGACCTAGTCATGACAAAAAAATCCTCCTAGGGGTCTGGTTGTTTATGAGATGTTTCAACATTTGTGTATGTGCATTAATGTGGTGGGTCTTCATTATTGGACGGTCATTCACACCAACATTGATACGTTGACTCGACAAGTGTAAGTGTTCACTTAGCCAATAAAAGACCGGTGGTTTTGCCAACATAGTACAGGAGACTCCGTAGCACCTAACTATAAGTGTACCGAGTAGTATGTAATGTCTAGGTTTGGTAGTGTGAATACCGACCTAGGAGTGGGGAGGCCCAACCCACTACCTCTGTTTGCCACAACGAGAGGTACCTGAGAGTTTAGCTAACTCCAATGGGGGAATTAAAGGTTTGTGCGCATAGAGTCGAGTGAGTGTGTTGCACTTGTGTAAGACATATCATCTAACATGCATAGCACTTCATGTCATACATAACATTGCATAAAACTTCTACCCCTAACGTATAAATTATTATTGGATCTTGTATAGGTTAGGCCTTGCAAAACGACCCCTTAATTTATAAGTTTGTATGTGCATTCATATAAATTGAGATTACCTTCTCTGTAATGATTGCTAACTATTTACCTTTACTTCTCATTATTGTTTTCATTATGTTGTTCCTTTACTTCCAGCTTCATTTATGTACCTGATAATATTGTGATAGATATTTTTATCATTTGTTAGCTAGGGTCATTGTCACTTGCTCTTGTTTACTCTCCACTTTCAATACCTTCCTCTTCATCCTCCCCCGCATTGTGCCTAAGTGTAACACCCTAGTTTTCTAGACTTGAGGCTTTGGACGTTACATCGTAGCGGTAGGTCGCTATCGCCCAACAATAGCCTTCTTACGTTGAGTGGAGTCGCTGAGTGATAGGCGTTGAGTACATTAAGTGGTAGGCGTCGAGTGAGTCGAGAGGTAGCGTGTGGCGTTAGCTAATTACCGCTCGGTGGTAGCCTTCAAGTGTTGAGTGGTAAGCATTTAGTGAGCTACCGTGCATCAATATTGCTACCGCCGGCGGTAACGCTGTTTATTTTTGCTCGACGTCTTGGGAAGTCAATGCGGCGCAGTAGGTTGCTACCGCCTGGAGGTAACATGCAAGAGCAGTTTCGTGACAGATAAATTTAGGCCGTCCGATCCTTATTGGGAAGTAATCAGATGGCCCAAGACACTCCGTCAAAGAGGCTTAAGTAGGGCTGAAGGGTTGTTTTCCCTCATTCTTCTTGTTGGGTCCATTGATCCCAATGTCCTCAATTTGAAGAAGGACCGGCAAAACAATGTATACACATGTTGTGATCTAACTTGTGTTCAAGGTGAATGATTGCAGTTTGTCCTTATAAGCTATGATGGGATAGGTAGCCTAAGTGGCTAAGACAGGTAAGTTCTTACCTAAGTGGTGGAAAGACAGATAATTGTCTAAGTCCACAGGGTTGAGTGAAGATCAGTCACTCAACGCCATATGATTTATAGCGCTGATTGAAGCCAATACAGTCAAAGCCAAGGCAGTGACAAGCTGAGAAAATGGCTAAGTCCACAGGCGTTGAGTGAAGTCAACTCTCTCAATGCCATACATCAAAAAGCTGTGAGATAGGCTAAAGTAGTAAAAGCCTAAAGTTAGAATGAGCTGAAATGTGTCTATGTCCACAAATGTTGAGTGATGTCAACTCACTCGACGCCATGCTATTAAAGAGAAAGTTGGCTAAGTGTTTTGGCGTTAAGTGATGAAGACACACTCAATGCTATTCAGCAAAAAGGCTGTAAGTTGAATTGGTTGAACTAAGTTCAGAATTTGTTGAACTGAGTTCACAAATCGTCGAGCTCAGCTCACATTTCGTTGAGCTAAGTTCAGATCTTGAGTTCTGAGTTCGTCGATCTCAGTTGAGATTTCGTCGAACTGAGTTCGAGTTCATCGAGCTTAGCTCACATTTCGTCGAGCCAAGTTCAGAGCTTGAGTTCTGAGTTCGTCGAGCTCAGTTGAGATTTCGTCGAAATGAGTTAAGAGTTTGTCAAGCTTAGCTCACATTTCATCGAGCTAAGTTCAGAGCTTGAGTTCTGAGTTCGTCGAGCTCAGTTGAGATTTTGTCAAACTGATTTCAAAGTTCGTCGAGCTGAGATTCACCATTCATCGAACTCAGTTCATAGTAAGATAGTCTAAGCCCAGTGGTTTTAAACACAGAAAATTTGCAAAGGCAAAAAACATTGAGTGAGGGGTGCTCACTCAACGCTCTCAACGCTCTCAATGCCTTTATACAGAAATGAGTTAAAAGCAAATAGCGTTGAGTGAGGCATGCTCACTCAACGCTCTCAACACTTCAGTTGCTAAAGAAGCAGATATATGGCTAAGGCAGATGGCATTGAGTGAGGGTTGTTCACTCAACGCTCTCAACGCTTAGAAATAGATTTATATTCTACGTAGTTTGGCGTTGAGTGAATGCTACTCACTCAATGCCAAGAGACAGTAAATCTGTCCAAGTGATTGGCGTTGAGTGATGCTTACTCACTCAACGCCTATGCTAATGTTGCTTGATTTTTAGCTAAGTCCATAGCTGGTGACGTCGGTAATTCAAGAAGTCAACATATTTCAAATAAGTGGTGGAATGGCTACAGTATGCGACAAAGTTTGTCGCAGACCTACTGTACGACAGTTAGCGTTAAAGCAAATTGTAGCCAGAATTAAAAGTGGGGGACCCACTGCTAAAAGAGCCGTTGGGTCTCAATAAATAAAAGGAAGTACTCTTTACAGAAAAAGATTGAGTGACAGTTGTTCTTCCTCTCCGGCATTGTTGTGGAGATAAAGAACATGAAGCTCAAGTTAGAAAGACAAAGAGCAAGTTAGCAGTTGAGATCAACATCTTCAATGGCAAGTTTGTTGGTGTCATCTTTATCTGCACCAGCAAGCAAGCTCAGAGTCATTCTCTGAGAAAGAGATAGCAGCAAGAGACAACCCTTGTTGCAGGAGCTTCACATATCTAGCCAATACTTTCTAAAAGAACATACACTTGAGGAGCTGTGAAGAAGAAGTTGGAGCTGAGTAGTTAGCTCAGTTAAGAAAGGAGCAGAGAAATAGATCTGCTAGTTGCTTACATCATAAGCCAAAGCTTCTACATCATTGTTGTTGTGAAGAAGAAAGAGCTGAATCTTTGGTTCAATTCAAAAAGTGGCAGAATAGTATTCTGCAAGTTTCTTCCAGCTCAAGTGCATAAACTTGTTGCTGTGAAGTAGTTAGGACTAAGGTGCACTCAGTCCAGTAAAGTTTACATTGGAAAACTCTTAAGGTGTCATAGTGGGGGGCTGAGTCTAACTCACCTAAGACTGATTGTCACAGAGGAATTCCTCTTGTGATCAATCAAGAACCCAATCAACCCATTTACATCTTGTAGGATTCTTCTGGATCTGAGCTGTAAGAGTGTTGCAACACTCTGAGAGTAGGGCCTTGTGCCTGAAATTGTAGGGCTGAAAATCTTGAGTTGTAGGCCTTAGAGATAAGGCTGTTGTAGGTGGTTTGAAGACCACTGAGCTATAGTAGCATTGCAGGGCTCTGAGGTAGGAACCTTTGTGGTTCTGAGGTAGGGTTCTGAAGAGAACCTGAGTGTAAGGTTGAGGGCCTGAGGTGTAAGCTCTTTGGATCATTTTGGATAAGTGCCTAGTCCAACAAGATAGTTGGATAAGTGGGAGGGAAAGTGGATGTATCCAGTTGGGGAACTAGAATAAATATCTGTATGCTTTGTTGTGTTGTTTTCTTTGTGTAGGGTAAATCATCTTGAAAGCAGAAATTAACCAACCACTCAAGAAGCAAACTAAAATAAAAGAAAAGAATTAATAAAGAGACCAATAACCTATTCACCCCCTCTAGGCAATTTAGCTATCCTTGAAATTAAAGACTTTCAAGTGGTATCAGAGGGAGGTTACTCAAAAAGGACCTAACAGTCTGAGTTGACCTCCAAGGATAGCTAAAAGGTTAAACTTATGTGTTCAAGGATGAACCATAAGATGTGGAACTCTATGAAATCTACAGAGAGAACAAAATCAACATTGGGCTATTGGATGCTCTTGGTGATGACAATGTCCTTCCAGATGTAAGAGCAAGAATCAGGGCCCCCTCTGTCACATTCAGAGAGTGACACAAAGGTGGATGAAGCTGAAAAAGGGGAATGCAGATGCCATGGACAAATAGCTACCCCAGAAGTAGAATCTTGCCAGGATCAGCCTGGTCAAAATAAGATGCATTCCCTATCTTGCTCATCCTCAGAATCTGGATATGAATCATGTACAGACTCTGATGTCTCCTCATCTAGTGATGATGAGGGTTCTTTGACAGATGATGATATCAATCAATTGATAGACAATCATGCTGCCCTTCTGAAAGCTTTCAAGAAAAGTAAGCTGCTTGTTAAGAAACAAGCAAAGGAAATAGCCTCCCTACAGAAGACTGCTTCCCAGCTTGATGAAGCTTCATCCTTCCTATATGTAAAAGAGAGGGAAGCAGCTCATCTGAAAATCATGGTAGATATCCATGTTGAGTCCTTAAAATATAATGACTATATTATCAAGAATCTTGAGGAGAAACTTGATAGGGAGAGGAGAATTGTGGCTAACTTCTCTAAGATAGATTCTATCAAGAGAAGATCTGAATCTGAGTGGACTTCTAAAGTAATCCAATCTCAGAAAAGAGGCCATGTTCCTGTCAGACCTCAGTCCACCTTTCACAAGGTAATTCTCCCTTCCAAAAGGTATGGCCAAGACTCCAAGGATGGTCACTGTAAGAATGGGAATCTTCCTTGTAAGACTATAAATGTCTCTTACAATGGAAGAAGAAAGGACATGGGTCTGAGTGCTCAGAAGGATCCCCATGAAGAAGTACAAAAGGCCCATCCTGGACCTTTTGTATTTAATGCACCAGCTCCATCTCTCTTGAGCAAGACAGTGGCCTTTTCTCAAAATATCCCTGCTCACACTCTGACCAAGGGTAAATCTGCCACGATGCAAGACTTGGAATCTTCCAAGGGCACCAACAACATGTCCTATACAAGAAGAATTGCTGCTGATAGACCTTGTGAAAAACCAAGCTCTTATCATATCAAACCCACTCTCAGTTAGACTGTGGCTAAGAGAATTTGGAATAAGAAAGCTGCTCTTCCTTCTGTTCAGTCTGCATTCAACCATGCTGCCAGACCTACTTAGAAAAGAAGATAAAATATTCATGAGTGCTGGTGTTGTGGTAAAGTGAGCCACTTTGTCATTGATTGTTGGTACAATCCTAGTGTGCCAAGGGCAAGAGAAAGTCTTCCTGCCAGGGCTCCTGTAGGTAGACATTTGCTTTTTCAAGCTAACAAGAACCTAGGACCCAAGTCAGCTTGGGTTCCTAAGGGAAGGTAATTTTATCTTGCAGGATAGTCCAAGTGGACATAACCATTTATGTTCCTTGGACAGTGTTGTACCAGACCCAAGTCTGGACACAAGAAATGATTCAACTTATCATCATGCACTAAATGTCAATGACAAGTGCAATTATTAAGGGGGATCTTACAAAGGAAAGCCAGATGAACATCAAAGGCTAAAGCTCAGAAGCAAGATTGTTGGTATGCTCAGAAACTGTGAATCCAGCATTGAATTCAAGTCTACAGAGCAAAGATAAGTAAAATTCACCTTTCTTTAATTCTACTACTTAATTTCAAAATTGAATACTCATGTCTGAGAAGGGTAATTGAATCAAATGACTAAGAAGATGTAAAAATAACAACTCTTCTAAATACATGTGTTAGTGGCTTACATGTTCACAATGCCACAAAATATAACTTGTCTCAACATACCCAAAGACATATTGTATATAGAATACTAAGCTATATTAGTATCAAAATTTGGTTGAGCTAATTGAGGTTGGGGGTTAATACACTCTCAGTTGAAATTAATGTAAGGTTATTGAAATTATGTCTAATTGCACCCCAAGTAGAACACAATTTAGAATGTGTACTGCAGGTCTATATTACCCCTGCAAGTTAGGACAACATAGTTAGGGGCTAATTAAAAATTTAATTACTAAAGAAAACTGATGTTAAGCTAAATAAACTCACTTAACAAATACAGGAGAAAATACGGACTGCGGATATGTGTCAAGATTCAATCCTGACCATTAATCAAGATTAAACAACAAATATGGATTAGTGACTTTCCGCCTTCCTTTTAGCAATGCTTATAAATAGAAGGGCTTGTGCAATAAGCCAAGTCACTGTTCCTTACCCTCTCCCACCCGCATTCGCTAAATCGATGGGAAGCCGCTTTCGCTAGCATTCTAAAATTCTCTAGAGAAATGGCGCCCAAGGGTCCGGATTTCCTCTTTGAAGGATCAGAGGTGGTTCAAAATGGATTCTTTAATGCTCCAAAAGAAGTTCAGCAGGTGCTTAATCTTCTACAGAAATCTAACCTAGCCTCCGTCCTTACGGAACCCTGTCTTCTATAGAAGAGGGAAGTACTGGAGTTGTTTGCCAACGCCAAAGCGGATGCTTCGGCTGGTAAAATTAATACCATAGTAAGCGGAAATAAGATCAAGATAACCCCCAGAAGGCTCTGCAGCTGCCAAAGCGCTCTGCAACTGAGGACGAAGAAGAGCTATTACTGGACAATGAAAAATCAGCAATGAAATGGTGTGGACTTTCCAAGCACACAACTGGATCAATTCAAAGGAAAGAACTTAACCTGAGAGGTAAGTTTCTAGCTGATGTCATTGGGAAAGCTCTGATATGCAAAACAGGCTCCCATGACAAAATCTCAAAAAAGATGTTTGAACTAATGGCCAGGATCATACAGTCCAAGAGAATTGATTGGGGGAAGAGTGGTGTTTGAAAGAGTAGTGGACTGCATGGCTGAACCCAATTTGGGGAGAATTCTTTCACTATTTCTGCGAGAAACTGCTCCAGAAATTCTGAATCTGAAACTTGGTGTAAGAATACACCACATGAGAAGGATGGACATCAGGATGCTTGAGAGATGGGACAGGGTCCTTCAGCCTCGTGGTCTAGAAGCTGTGGAGAGAAAAGGAAAGAGAATTGATGCTACTGAGCCCAGCTCCTCTATCATCTCATCTGAGGACGAAGAGCCTCATGATCCTTATCTATCTTCATCTGCTGAAGTGTCCAAGAGGGACATGAATATCCAGGTATCCGTCTCATCTGATCTTACCCCTCTTAGTCGTGTGAGCAGACTAGAGTCAGATTCTGTTCCTGAAGTGGATGAGAATACTGTCGGGTTAGCTGTGTAATGACTCCACCCGTTAAACAACATATAATAGAAGGTCTGACCGGGGCCCCACACTATATACCACAAATAGACGACGAGGTCACAGGTTAATACCACAACACCGTCACATCCTAACTCAGAGCATGCTAGAGGAAGATTTTAACAATAACGATGAACTCATACCAGGAATGTCCACTATATATATAAACCACATTTATATATCAACTCATGAAAGAGTGTACAATAAATACAACACAAGCTGGCCTTAAGACCTTACAGTTCCTCTTTTCACAGTGTGGATTACATACATCGGCGCGCAGGCCGGCCACACATGAACAAAATAAAAGAGAAAACAGCCTTCAAGGGCTAGCAGCAGCAGCATCCGCAAGGACTTCAGCCCTTTCACTTCCCACTCGGCTCTCCAGCACCTGCACAGGGATAGCCACCCAGAAGGTGGTAAACAAGGAAACGGTCAGCATTCAGCTGACCAATTTATAACAATCCTACCCCTTTCCCGGGGTAGTGGCATTCCTTCCCTACAGGCATAGTAATGCATAGACAGATATCACATATATTGTGCTCTCACGCGCAAGCAATCCAACACAACCAGGGTCAACACCACCGTTTACACGGTATTGAGCATTTAGTCTTACTGGCACGCAGTCCTAAGACTCTCATTATGCCACTGACGAAAGCTCAATTCCTTGACGCTCTCCTGTACAGTCGACATAACGCAGGTACGGATCAGCCACCCCCCCGTTGCTCAAGTCGCCTTGCCATCACCGAGTACGGCGTACTCGCGGCTATAACCAAATACACAGGTCGATTTCACCGTTCCTGTTCGGCACGAAGCCTTATTAAGAGCATTCAGCTCATAATAGCCATAACGTCCACTAAGGACTGGCTTCACAATGACCACGCTGTCCGCCAAGGACTGGCCTCATAATGGCCACACTGCCCACAAAGGACTGTCCGCATCACAAGAAATACAAGGGTATTTCCTAGAACTCCTCATTCCAGTACTTCCTTCTACTCCCCTTCACAGGCATAACCCTTTGACTCCACAAACCACACATTTATACGCGGAGTCTTCTCGGTGCGCAATATGCAACATCACCAATCCATGCCAACCTGTCCAGATGGGCTTCACACAGCATGCCTATCCCGTACTACACCTTTCCGGGTCTAGATGCAGACTCAATCAGGGATAGTAACTATCAACCCACTGGAATCACTCACTCTTTCCACCTTTTGGTGGAGAGGATTCCATGCTCATGCATAAAGGAGGACTTCACATGTCCAAGAAGGAAGATCGTCACCCTTGACGATCTATTGGGAGCCATCAAAATTCTAGTCGGTTGGAAAGCATCGCAGCAGCTTTGCCTCCACAGAACTGGCCTCGGATCTCGAATCGGAACTCGGGAGCTCCACCGGTGGCTTGATCTTCTCCTCCTTCTTCTTCCTCATCTCCCTTCTCTCTTCTCTTTTTAGAAAGAGAATGGCCAAGTTAAGAATGGCCTCTTCATTCCAATCCCTTGATTTAACCCAGCAGGAAATCATCTGAGCCCTTGGATCCAGGATAAAGGAATCGAACGGCCACAAATCGGACTCAAAGTCCAATATTTGGGCTGACACGGTCTTTGACACGCCCGTGTCACAGGTCATGTACTCTAAGCGGTACACGAACCGACATACCCAGTCCATAATAAGGGCTTAGACACGCCCGTGTCAATCACCTGACACGCCCGTGTCATATGGCACATGCCCGTGTCGAGGGGCGTGACCCTCAGTTGATACAGGATCAACCAAAATCCCGAAAGGCACACGGGTACCAAACATGTCGTGTTACATTTGACACGCCCGTGTCCTACAGAACACGCCTGGGCTCCAGGCCGTGTCCTTCTCGGACACAATCTGGCCATTAACCTGAGCAAGACATGCCCTGGGACACGCTCGTGTCCCAGGCCGTGTCGCCTCTCAACGATCGTTGAGTGCATGACATCGAGTACTCGAGACGACACACAGAGAAGGACACGCCCTGGGACATGCCCATGTCCCAGGCCGTGTCGCCTCACTCAACGCCTACTCGAGACCAAAAATCACACTCGAGAACACTCGAGAAACAGAGCAGGACACGCCCGTATCCCAGACCGTGTCACCCCCCCCCCCCCATTGTGGGGCTTTAGGATTTTTGTGTGTTACAACCCTCCCCTCCTTACAATAAATTTCGTCCCAAAATTTGCTCACAGCAAGAAAACCCAGCAAACATAATGTTATAACTTCAAAATATCTGTTACAACACAAGAGACGCACGATACAACAGCTTAACCAAACAACTCGGGAAACTCCGCGCGCATGGTCTGCTCCCGCTCCCATATTAGCTCTTCTCGACAACAGTTGTCCCACCGGACCTTGACCATCCCGATTGTTTTGTTCCGCAACTGTTTATCGGCTCAATCTTCGATCCGAATGGGTCTAACCTTCGTCGTTAGCCCATACTCGACTGATACACGATCATTCTCCATCACTTGAGCTGGATCCTTGACGACTTTTTGAAGCACTGAGATGTGAAACACGTCATGCAAAGCCACTCAATTCTGCCGAAAGAGCTAGCCGATAGGCAGCTTCCCAAACTCAATCCACCACTTCAAACAGACTAAGATATCTCGGACTTAGCTTTTTCAACCGCCGAATTCTGGACACGCCTTTGAATGGTTTGATCTTCAAATATACCCAATCGCCCACCGCGAACTCCACGTTCCGGTGCTTGGCATTGTAGTACTTTACTTGACGATCCTGGGCTATCAGTAGTCTCTCCCGAATGGAGCGTATCGTTGAAGTAGCTTCTTCGAAATCCTTACACGGATATAATTTTGATTCTCCTGCTTTCGCCCAAGCTAGCGGTGTATGGTATTTTCGACCATATAAAGCTTCATACGGAGCCATACCGATGCTCGCTTGGTAGCTATTATTGTAGGCAAACTCCACCATATAGAGATGATCTTCCCATCTCTTACCAAAGTCCAGGGCGCACATTCGGAGCATATCTTCCATCGTCCTATTGGTCCGCTCACTTTGGCCATCCATTTGGGGATGAAAGGCTGTACTGAATGCTAACTTTGTGCCCAACAACTGATGGATTAAACTCCAATCATTCTACGTAAATCGCCCATCACGATCACTGAAGATGCTCCGGGGAACACCATGCAATCGGACAATCTGATCCACATAGATCTTTGCCAAGGTTTCCACTAAATCGTCCCTCTTATTCGGTAGGAAGTGAGCCACTTTTTTCAACCGGTCTACAATCACCCAGATTGAATCATTTCTGTGTTGAGATCTCGGCAACCCGTGCAAGAAATCCATTGAGATATCATCAAAATTCCACTCCGGAATAGGTAACGACTTCAGGAAACCGCCAGGCTTCTAGCATTCTACTTTCACCAAAGCACATGTTTGACATTCATCCACATATCGAGCTATGTCTCTCTTTAAGCCTGACCACCAGAACAGCTTCTTCATGTCCTTATACATTTTTGTGCTCCCACAGTGAATTGAGTACTTTGCAAAGTGAGCTTCATACATCAACTCTTCTCTCAACTTACCCATACTTGGGACGCACAACCGGCCATCTTTTCGTAACAAGCCATCATCCCAGGAGAATTGGCCATCTGACCCATACTTTGCATAGCGTTGGAGACTCTCATCAAGCTCGGTTGCTCGCCGAACCCTGTCTACAAGGTCATACTGTACCTCCGTCCAGTTCAAGTATGCATCGGCTATGGAATTCTTATCAACAAAAGAAATCTCTAGCGCTTCCAACTCCTGGATCAGACGCTCATCATGCATTTGCAACCAACTTGCCTGCACCGGAGTCCTGCGACTCAAGGCATCAACGACCATATTTCTCTTCCCGGGAGTATAGTGAATATCAAAGGTGTAGTCCCCAAGGAACTCTATCCACCTTCGTTGTCGTATATTCCGCTCTTTCTGGTCCAATAGATACTTTAGGCTCTTATGATCTGTATAGATATCCACTTTGACGCCATAAAGATACTGCCGCCACAATTTAAGCGCAAAGATCACAGCCGCCAACTCCAAGTCGTGGACGGGATAATTCCGCTCATGCACTTTTAACTGGCGTGAGCCATAAGCAATCACTTTACCAAACTACAAAAGAACGCAGCCTAAGCCGCTCCCTGAAGCATCACTATAGATCTCATAGCTGTCTGTACCACATGGCGATGTCGACACAGTCGTCGTGGTCAAACGACTCTTCATCTCTTCAAAAGATCGCGCACACTCCGGCGTCCAAACGAACTTCTGATCCTTTCTCGTCAATGTGGTAAGAGGCAAAGCGATTCGTGAGAAGTTTTCTACAAACCGCCTGTAGTACCCTGCCAAACCAAGGAAACTTCTAACTTCAGCACTGAGGACAACGCCAGCCACTCCTTTATGGCGCTTATCTTTGACGGATCCACTGCTATGCCCTCTCCACTTACCACGTGGCCAAGAAAAGCCACTGACGATAGCCAGAACTCACACTTTGAGAACTTGGCATAAAGCTTGTTCCTCCGCAAGGTGTGCAACACCATCCATAAATGATTCACATGATCAACTTCCGACTGAGAGTACACCAATATATCATCAATGAATACGATCACAAAGAGATCCAAGTACTCTCGAAACGTTCAATGCATTAGATCCATGAATACCGAAGGCGCATTACATAGCCCAAACGGCATTACCGTGAACTCATAATGACCGTAGCGTGTTCCAAATGCTGTCTTGGGAATGTCACCTTCCCGAATCCACAATTGGTAATATCCCGATTTCAAATCCAACTTTGAATAGACAGTTGACCCCACTAGCTGATCGAACAAGTCGTCTATCTGTGGAATCAGATACTTGTTTTTCTCCGTCAGCTTATTCAACTCACGATAGTCAATACATAATCGTAAACTACTGTCTTTCTTTTTCACAAACAGAATAAGCATGCTCCAAGGTGACATACTTGGGCGAATATATCCCTGTTCCAGCAACTCTTATAGTTGGACTTTCAATTCAGCCATTTCTTTTGGCGCGATGCGATATGGCGAGCAGGCCACAGGTTTCGCACCTGGCACCAACTCAATCGTGAAGTCAATCTCCCGCTGGGGTGGTAACCCAGGAAGATCCTTAGGAAATACATCAGAAAACTTCGATACAATCGGAACCTCATGCACACTGGCCTTTGGCTCAACAGCCTGAATAAGCATGAAGAATAACTCCACGCCCTTCCGAACAGCATTGATGACTTAGAGTGCAGACATCAAGGTCCCGCTCACTCCTCGCATACAAGCGAACTTAGTCTCAAGCTCGGTATTCTGGCCCAGTGTGATCTCTTTTGAATTGCAATTAATATATGCACGCTGCTCCGAGAGCCAGTCCATGCTAAAGATCACATCAAACTCCGATATCGGTAGCACAGATGCACTCAAACCGAAATCCCGATTTCCTATCTGAACTTCAACATCGCAAGCTCTATCCGCAATCATCACACAACCATTCGGCAATAATACCTTCACCCTATCTGTCGTCCCACGACTTGGTACTCCAATTCGCGACACAAAGTCCTTAGACAGAAAAGAATGCAAAGCACCCATATCAAACAGGGCTCTCGTCGGGTTGTTCCGAATCAGGACAAATCCTGTAGCATACACATCATGCACAAGCTACAAACAAATTATATAATAAAACTAAAGCAAGCAATATCTTAAATCATACCTGTGACGACGTCCGCAGGGACTTCAGCCCTTTCACTTCCCACTCGGCTCTCCAGCACCTGCACAGGGACAGCCCACCCAGAAGGTGGTTAACAAGGCAACGGTCACCATTCAGCTGACCAATTTATAACAATCCTACCGCTTTCCAGGAGCAGTGGCATTCCTTCCCTGCAGGCATAGCAATGCATAGACAGATATCACATATATTGTGCTATCACGCGCAAGCAATCCATCACAACCGTCAGCCACACAACCCGACGTTCGTGCACTCAGGGCACATTTTTGGTGCACCGGCGAACCAGGGTCAACACCACCGTTTACACAGTATTGAGCATTTATTCTTACTGGTGCGCTGGCCTAAGACTCTCATTATGCCACTGACGAAAGTTCAATGCCTTGACGCTCTCCTGTACAGTCGACATAATGCAGGTACGGATCATCCACCTCCCGTTGCTCAAGTCGCCTTGCCATCACCGAGTACGGCGTACTCGCGGCTATAACCAAAGGCGCGGGTCGGTTTCACCTTTCCTGTTCGGCATGAAGCCTTATTAAGAGCATTTAGCTCACAATAGCCATAACGTCCACCAAGGACTGGCTTCACAATGGACACGCTATCCACCAAGGACTGGCCTCACAATGGCCACACTGCCCACAAAGGACTGGCTGCAGCACAAGAAATACAAGGGTATTTCCTGGAACTCCTCATTCCAGTACTTCCTGCTACTCCCCTTACCAGGCACAACCCTTTGACTCCACAAACCACACGTTTATACGCGAAGTCTTCTCCGGTGCGCAATATTCAACATCACCAATCCAGACCAACCTGTCCAGATGGGCTTAACATAGCATGCCTATCCTGTACTACACATTTCCGGGTCTAGATGCAGACTCAATCGAGGATAGTAACTATCAACCCACTGGAATAACTCACTCTTTCAACCTTTTGGTGGAGAGGATTCCATGCTCATGCATAAAGGAGGACTTCACATGTCCAAGAAGGAAGATCGTTACCCTTGACGATCTCTTGGGAGCCATCGAAATTCTAGCCGGTTGGAAAGCATTGCAACAGCTTTGCCTCCACAGAACTTGCCTCAGATCTCGAATCGAAACTCGGGAGCTCCACCGGTGGCTTGATCTTCTCCTCCTTCTTCTTCCTCCTCTCCCTTCTCTCTTCTCTTTTTAGAAAGAGAATGGCCAAGTTAATAATGGCCTCTTCATTCCAATCCCTTGATTTAACCCAGCAGGAAATCATCTGAGCCCTTGGATCCAGGATGAAGGAATCGAACGGCCACAAATCGGAATCAAAGTCCAATATTTGGGCTGACACAGCCTGTGACACGCCCGTGTCACAGGCCGTGTACTCCAAGCGGTACACGAATCGACTTATCTAGTCCAGAACATGGGCTTAGACATGCCCGTATCAATCACCTGACACGCCCGTATCACATGGCACATGCCCGTGCCGAGGGGTGTGTCCCTCAGTTGACACAGGATCAACCAAAATCCCGAAAGGCACACGGGTACCAAACACGCCCGTGTCACATTTGACACGCCCGTGTCCTACAAAACACTCCTGGGCTCCAGGACGTGTCCTTCTCGGACACAATCTGGTCATCAACCTGAGCAAGACACGCCATGGGACACGCCCGTGTCCCAGGACGTGTCGTCTCTCAACGATCATTGCGTGCATGACGTCGAGTGCTCGAGACGATACACAGAGAAGGACACGCCCTGGGACACACCCGTGTCCCAGGCCGTGTCGCCTCACTCAACTCCTACTCAAGACCAAAAATCACACTCGAGAACACTCGGGAAACAGAGCAGGACACACCCTGGGACACGCCCATGTCCCAGGCTGTGTCCCCCCCCCCCCCACCATTGTGGGACTTTTGGATTTTGGGGTGTTACAAGCTGGATCTACTGGAGAGGAAGGAGATGATTTGCCTCCAGTCAAGGATGCTGGGCAAATAGCAGAGGAAATTATTTACAAAATATCTGCAGAAATGGAGGATGATACCTCCAGATTGGAAGATTAAGATAGGCATATACCTATGTCTAAATATGAGCAACTACAAGATAAAGGGTCTGTTTGGGACAGCTCTGGCGGATTGAAAAGCTGCTGTCCGGATAGAGCTGTTTTGAAATAGCTCTCTTGGGAGCAGTTTTGAAAAGCTGCAGAGTGTTTGGGTGTCCTGTGCAGAAGTGCGCTTTGAAGAGTGATTTTCTAATTTTGCTGTTTGGATGAACATCTTTTTGAAACATGTTTTTTCAAACTTTAAAATACATTCTGATTTTTAAAGAAGTGAATAATCAAAAACCAACGATAACTACAGTTTATCACATCATTCGTAATAACATGGTTACATAACACCAGATGTCCGATAACAAGTGGCTGGATACCCGTATGTTGACCGCTCTCTCCAATCCTCTCCGATCACCTGTTTGAAGAAAATGCATATACATCAGTGGTATGATTATTTAGACCGTTAAAATATTTTAGCAGATAAGGATCGAATTTTTACCTACGCGTCATGTATATTTCTTCGGCGATGCTATCTCGTACCGCCGACATATATTCAGCTCCGGCAACATCACCCACATCACTTTCAATGTCATCTTCTGCCGCAGGGTTTTCATCCACTAAAGGGACGTAAGAGGCCTCATCCGCATCACAAGCATTAAACTCTGGGTCCCATCGAGAAGGATGTCTACGAATGTAGTTATGTAAGGCCATTGTGGCTAGCACTATCGATCGCTGTTTCTTAAATGTATATTGTGGCATTTTGCTTAGAATGCGCCATTTCTTCTTCCACACTCCAAATGTACGCTCGATAACACTCCGAAGAGATGAATGTGCCTTATTGAAATGTTCCTGTCTTCCATGAACAGGCCGACTCCCACGGGCATAGTCTGCTAAGTGATATCGTGTATCTGGATAAGGCTTCAAATAACCCATCTTCAACGGGTATCCAGCATCCACCAAGTAAAATTTACCTGAATTTATATGTTATGTTAAACACGTGAACATTATGTGGTATTAAAATTTTAAATTAATTTAACAAAAACTGATTTTCGTACCTTGCGTGGGATGCGGAAAATTTAATCTATTATCTCCCAATGCGCGTGCGAAGATGCGGCTGTCATGAGCAGTACCCTCCCATCCAGCCAGTGCAAACGTAAAACACATATTAAAATCACAGACTGCCATCACATTTTGCGTCGTTGTGCCGTGACGGCCTATGTACCTGACTTGATCTTCAACGGGAATCCTCGCATCTACATATGTCCCATCAATTGCACCAACACAATCCTTAAAGAATGGCATGTAACGAGCATCATTCCTAATCTGAATCGGAATCTCCCTGAATTAAGGGTCTGTAGGCTTTATAACCTCAACAGAAAGCAACAGAAGGGATTTAAGGCCTTTTGAAAAGTATCTACTAATGGTCTCGGTCGAGTGCTGAAATCGCTCTTTTGCCAGCCTAATGGAACCTCCTTGTGCAAAGATGTACAATGTAATCCCTAGGACCTCTCTTGCCGTCGTTCGTTGTGATCCTTGGAGTTCATGATCCACCTCTAGTTTATGAAGTAAATCAATGAATATGCGTTTTGACATCCGTAATGAATCATGAATCCTATCTGGATGTCCGTCTAGTAATTCTTTAATCCATTTCGCACCTGTTTGGGTTGATGTCATGCATGGTCTTGTGTCACGAACATAGTAATCCAGTCTCTCAATCGATGACATAACTGCACGACAGTACTCGATATATTGTGTTCGTTCCGGCGAAATACTTGACGAATCCCCGGAACCTTCAGAATCTGAGTAATGCGTATCCATTATCGTACCTGCATTTACAGCATCACAGAGTATTTATCGTAATCTATATCAAGATAATAATAGAACAACTACTATATTTCTAAAGACAGGTAATACAAAAACATTCGCATGTAAAACAAACATAAATATCACAGTGTTCATCAAGCAAAAACACAAAATCTAAACAAGATAGTGTTCATCACAAAATATCATATTGTTCATCACGAAAATCACTGAGCCCTCTTCTCATATGCCTTCATAATCCACCAAACGCGCATATCTTCTGGAATACTCATGAAAATTTCCCTAGTGGTCTTGTCCCTTATGTGCTCCAGAGCAAAGTAATACACGTCTAGGTTTGCCCGTAGTTCTGGACTACTGGAAATCAACTCCACCACCTCCTTCACTGTGACAACTGGTGGAGGCTTCAAGGCTAGAGTGGATTGATGCAAATCTGACATCAAAGACATTGCTATTCCTTTGATTTTCCCGATCTTTCGTCTTTTACTTGCCGAGGAAGACGCATTCGCAGAAGGTGTCGACGCACCACCTATATCTTCAGGACCACCTTCCATGTTATCTACTACATCGATATCATCCAACTGGATCCCCGCCATATCCGGTGGCAAACTCCCAATTGAAGGAGCCCAGGAGTCTTCTCCAGTTGCAACAACTTGACTGAACATGGAGTCTAGTTTCTCCTCCAAGTCTGGTGCAATACCTCCGGATCGAAATTTTTTTGCCCCAGGAACAACCTGTTACAATCAATATATCAATGTAGTAGATGTTGTCAAAATAATCACAAATTTCATGATATCAAACAACAATTTATTCTAACCTTAATCTTATCTGCCCACCATTCTTCTGAAGCAGCAATAGTTCTCTTCTCCGGGTCCCAACCTAAACCAGTCTCGCCATGTTTCAGCTCCTTCCACAACTTCCAATCTTTCTTCAAATGATCCCATTTATTTTTCATTTGGGATCTATCGTAGCTTTTCCCAGTTCATTCTTTAAATGCGACAATCAAATTTTTCCACCCTTCTTTGCTAAAGTGGGTGGTGGGCCGATTCCCTAAACCAATCTCTTTAATGCAGAGATCACAAAACATCATCACTTCAGCTGTCTCCCAACTCGCTACTATTCCTCCATCCTTTACCATTATGTTAGACCCTATGACCGCAATTATAATTACAAGTACAAATCATTAGATAAATAAACAAACACATAAATAAATAAACATTCAACACACACACATACACCATCACATACAAACACACATTCACTACAAACACACACATACACATTCAATACACACACATACACCATCACACACACACATTCACTACAAACACACACACATTCAATACACACACATTCACACACACACACATTCAATACAAACACACACACACACACACAATAGCCCAACACAAACATACCCTCATTCACACATACACACACACACATAAAGCATACACACACAAAAATAAAATAAACAACACACACACACACACACACATTCATTAAAAAAACATTCAACACACACACGCACATTCAACACACACACACGCACATTCAACACACACACACACACATTCAATACACACACATACACCATCACACACACACATTCACTACAAACACACACACATTCAATACACACACATTCACACACACACACACATTCAATACAAACACACACACACACACACACACAATAGCCCAACACAAACATACCCTCATTCACACATACACACACACACACATAAAGCATACACACACAAAAATAAAATAAACAACACACACACACACACACATTCATTAAAAAAAACATTCAACACACACACGCACATTCAACACACACACACACACATTCAATACACACACATACACCATCACACACACACATTCACTACAAACACACACACATTCAATACACACACATTCACACGCACACACATTCAATACAAACACACACACACACACACACACACACAATAGCCCAACACAAACATACCTGCATTCACACATACACACACACACATAAAGCATACACGCACAAAAAAAAAATAAACAACACACACACACACACACACATTCATTAAAAAAAACATTCAACACACACACACACACATTCAACACACACACATACACATTCAATACACACACATACACCATCACACACACACATTCACTACAAACACACACACATTCAATACACACACATTTACACACACACACATTCAATACAAACACACACACACACACACACAATAGCCCAACACAAACATACCCTCATTCACACATACACACACACACATAAAGCATACACACAAAAAAAAAAATAAACAACACACACACACACATTCATTAAAAAAACATTCAACACACACACGCACATTCAACACACACACACACACATTCAACACACACACATTCAACACACAAATTCAACACACACACAACATTCATCCTCAATAACACACACACACACACACAAATTCACACATACACACACACATCCACAAAATAAAAAACACACACACACATCCATTCATGTACACTCACACACATATCCAGAAGTTTGCAAAATCAGAAAGGAAAAGGGGTATACCGCGGGGATGCTAGGGCTGGACCTTGGAGAAGCCAATGGAAGCAAGGGTTGGAGAAGATGGATGCTAGGGATGAACTCAGGGTCTTCGATGCCGCCGCTGGCCTGGAAAACGAAGTCGCCGGAGGTCTGTGGGTTCGGGGAAGAAGTTGCCGGAGTTGCTCGAGGTCTGCGGGTGCGGGGCTGCGGGATCGGGGATGGCCGAGTTGCTCGATGTCGCCGCTGGCCTGGAAGACGAAGTCGCCGGAGTTGCTCGAGGTCGCCGGAGTCGATGTCGCCGCTGGCCCGGAGTCGGGATGTCGCCGCTGCACAGAAGAAACGAGGGAGGCGGGATCAGGAAAAATCGGGAGACGGGAGGGAACTGTCGCGGGTTGCGGGGAGAAATGAAACGCGGATTTCTGGAGAGCGGAACGCAGGGGGGGAATAGCTGCCCTAAAAGTGCTCTAAGAGCAGCTCTTCGAAACGCACTTTTTACGGTCTGCTCTCCCAAACAGCGCATTAACAGCTCTGTCGGCTGGAAAAGTGCTTCTCCAACCGCCAGAGCTGTCCCAAACAGACCCAAAGTCTTGGAAATTCCTAGTGTTGTGGGAAGGATTGCTCAAATTGAGGGAGAGCAACTTACGCAAGAGATAATGCATTATACATTATTTGTAAGGGAGCAACTGAAGGTTCCTCCAATAGAGGTTGCTGCTGTCGCTGACCTGCATGCAAATGAAAGCATGGCATAGTTAGAGGGGGAGATATAATCTAATCTCCCTATTCGTGAAGTGCATGATCTAGTTTCCTCATAATCAGAGGAAGAGGAATCTAGTCATGAGAAGGAACAATCCTCAGCTCATACAGTGGATGACCCCGCTCTAAGAACAGGGGTCAGGCAAGTCCAGCAGACCCAAAATAAAGGCACACCAGCTAGAACAGATCAAATCTTACCAATGCTCCTGGCCCAGCTGAAAAGATTATTAAATGAGCAAAGAAGATCCTGAAAAATTTTGTAGATGATGTCTTAAATAACATCAGGAATGAGCTGGCTATAGAAATCAAATCAATACGAATTGAAGTAAACTTACTAAAGGGTGAAACTTTGAAGTTTTTCACCAGGGCTGTACCAGCTGTCGACTATACAATGGATAAGCTGGATGAGGCAAACAAGAATGTGATCATTACCATATAAAATCAAGACATTCAGGCCCAGAACTCACTGGTTGTACACGATGCTACCCATGTATTGTTGAATAAGCTGACTGCTGCTATACTAACCAAAACAGTTGAATGCAACAAACTGCTAGATGACCACTTACTAGTGGTCAAAAATAATGTAATTGCTGGAGTTAATCATCTGGAGCTCAAGAGATCTGAAACTAGCACCTCTCAGACTACTCAAGTAATTGAAAAAGTCAAAAAGGGGGAGAGAAATGTCATCAGAACAAATACTGAGAATATGGTCTGGGCCACAAATGCTATAAGAGACTCATTGGGAATGGAGCCATTGCAATATAATAACATTCCAATGATGCCTGACCATGTAAAAGAAGCTTTGAACAATATGTATAGCAATGAAGCCCAAGTTCAAGACAATTAAGAATATGTTCAACACATTGAAGAAGGTGACAGTGTTAATGCTCAGTGGGGAGAGAAGACTACTAGTGCTCAGAATCCTTCCTTCAGCCCCACAGTAAACCGGTCACTAAAGGTCAAAGAAAGAATCACTGATGATGCGTAAGAGGAGGCCGGGCAAAGGAAAAAAGAGATATAGAGAAGAAATGGAACAGAGACCTGATTTCGAGAAGTGGAGCCCAGAGTCCAGATCTATTATTCTGCTTGCTTGGGATCAGGTCAAGAATAAGAAATCAGACAGAGGTAAATGGTACAACAAGACTGAATGAGACAAAATGGAAAAGAGAGACACAGGATGAAGGATTTTCTGGAGGAACAAAAAGGCAAATCTTCTCACTCCTGATGTTGTGGAATCATCTAAATATTTTCCCATGCCTTTCAACTATTTTGAGAGACAAAAGGATAAAGCTGAAGCTGGAGCTACTAAGGCTAATGCTGCTGATGAAGCTGATAAGAAAGGAAAGAAGATAGTTGGAGATGAAGACAAGTCGGCAAAGAAATACAGAGGCAGTGGAATTATGATAAGGGAACCTGAAACTTAAAATGTTTCAGGTTCTGCTTATAGGGCTAGGGATGGAACACTGTGCTTATATTGTTTAAACATCTATCCTCTGTATGATTAAATAGAACAACCATTTGTTATTATCTGTCTAATTCATCATTTGTTATGATTTTGAATTATCTGCTACATCATTTGAGATGTCTATAATTTTTCTGAATTCTGCTGTGATGATGTGTTGTAAATATTTATAATATGAGTATGTTAGTGTATACATTGGCTTAGGTTTTGACTTCTTCAAATAAGGGGAGATTGTTGGGTCCATTGATCCCAATGTCCTGAATTTGAAGAAAGACCAACAAAATAATATATACACATGTTGTGATCTAACTTGTGTTCAAGGTGAATGATTGCAGTTTGTCCTAATAAGCTATGATGGGATAGGTAGCCTAAGTGTCTAAGACAGGTAAGTTCTTACCTAAGTGATGGAAAGATAGATAACTATCTAAGTCCACATGCATTGAATGAAGATCAGTCACTCAACGCCAGATTACTGATAGCGCTGAGTGAAGCCTATACAGTCAAATCCAAGGCAGTGGCAAGCTGAGAAAATGGCTAAGTCCACAGGCATTGAGTGAAGTCAACTCACTCAATGCCATACAACAAAAAGCTGTGAGATAGGCCAAAGTAGTAAAAGCCTAAAGTTGGAATGTGCTGAAATATGGCTATGTCCATAGGCGTTGAGTGAAGTCAACTCACTCAATACCATGCTACTAAAGAGAAAGTTGGCTAAGTATTTTGGCGTTGAGTGATGAAGAAACACTCAAAACCATTCAGCAAAAAGGTTGTAAGTTGAACGGGTTGAAATAAGTTCAGAATTCGTCGAACTGAGTTCAGAGTTTGTCGAGCTAAGCTAACATTTTGTTGAGCTAAGTTCAGAGCTTGAGTTCTGAGTTCGTCGAGCTCAGTTGAGATTTCATCGAACTGAGTTCAGTGTTCGTAGAGCTCAGCTCACATTTCGTCGAGCTAAGTTCAGAACTTGAATTCTGAGTTCGTCGAGCTCAGTTGAGATTTCGTCGAACTGAGTTCAGAGTTCGTCGAGCTCAGCTCACATTTCATCGAGCTAAGTTCAGAGCTTGAGTTCTGAGTTTGTTGAGCTCGATTGAGATTTCATCGAACTGAGTTCAAAGTTCGTCGAGATCAGATTCACCATTCGTCGAACTCAATTCAAAGTAAGACAGTCTAATCCCAATGGTTTTAAACATAGAAAATTGGATAAGGCAAAAAGCGTTGAGTGAGGCGTGCTCACTCAATGTGTAACATCCCATTTCCGGCTAGACCCCTAGGAGTCGGTTAGTTGTGACAAAACCCTAGGAAGCCCAAAATTTGAAATAAAGCGATCAATATTTTCGGGTCACGGGTTGGTCACGCCCGTGACCTGGGCGTGACTACTTCGACGATCGTCGATCTCCACGAGACGATCGTCGAACGTGCTATCTGGGCATGTCACGCCCGTGACCAAGGTGTCACGCCCGTGACTATGGGCGTGACCCCATCGACGATCGTCGATCGCCGTGAGACGATCGTCGACCTTGCGGCCCGGGCATGTCACGCCCGTGACATGAGTGTCACGCCTGTGACCTAGGGCGTGACCAGCCTTCGACGATCGTCGATCTCAATTCGACGATCGTCGACCTCGAAATTTGCCGTTCGAGCATGTCACGCCCGTGACCTAGAGGTCACGCCCGTGACCTAGGGCGTGACCAGCCTTCGACGATCGTCGATCTCAATTCGACGATCGTCGACCCAAAATCTGCCGTTCGGGCCTGTCACGCCCGTGACCCAAGGTGTCACGCCCGTGACCATCCATCGACGATCGTCGATCTCAGTTCGACGATCGTCGAACCCAGAATTGGCTATCCGGGCCTGTCACGCCCGTGACCTATGTGTCACGCCCGTGACATTGGCCGAAACGACGGTTCAGGGCCGAAATTATTTTAACACGCGTGGTAATAAATGCTGGTGTGGGAAGTTACACCAGGAGTAATTTCAGGCCGTTTTCCTTCTGTAATTATATAATAAATGCGGAAGATATGGTCCAATAGGAAGCCGCCAGCTGGACACACCTGTTCAGTTTTCACCGTTTCTTATCCCTTCACTGTAACCGAAACGTTAAGGGGAGAACCGTCATGGCCATTAAGGCTTTACCCATTCATCTTCCCACTATCTGACTTATAAAAGCCCACTTGGGGCAAGAGGAGAAGATTACACGCTCAAGTAATCGGATCAGATCCTTGTTCTTGCTGTAGGAGAAGTTCAGCAACGCCACCACCGCGCCATGGCACCACGTCGTTCTTCTCGCCTTCAAACCGCGAACAAGGTCCTCCTCTGCTCCTTCTCTTTCATGGGTAGATCTTAGGATTCTTAGAAAGGAGGTTCGCGCTCAACGGAGCCGGACCCATCTCTCGTTTTCATGGAAAAACCATGAAAAAGATATTTTGAGTTCGCCGGAAACCGCCACCTCCGGCGGCCAAACCACCGCCGACCGCTAGCCATCGCCTCAACGGAGGTGGTGGTGGTGGTGGCTGGCCAGGGAAGTGACCGAACGGCCGGCGACGGATCACGGAATGCTTACAGGAAAAATGTTTTCCTGTGTCTGTTCGGGTTCATGAAGAAGATGAACAGTGGAATTAATATTATAATACATAGATTATTATATATTACTTAATGGAAAATAGATTATTTGAACATATTTTGAGGCTGCGAAACGAGGCACTTAGAGGCCGATTTAGGAAAAATGACCAGTCACAAAAGTTGTAGCCCTCTGGGTTTACTTTAATATAAAATTGATTTTATTCAATTTGGGTGAGTGGTTTGACCACAACACTCATTTTGGTGGGATCAAGACCTAGGCTAACCAGAAATTGAAATGGTTGCCCACGGTTCATAACATGTCCAAATGACTTGAAATTTGAGCTGGAGGTCTATAATATGTATATCGAGAGGCTGACCAAAAATGGGAATTTTTGGAGATACTTTGCCTAAAGTTTTTGTTTTAATTTAATAAACTTAGAGGAATTTATTTAGATGGTCAAATGACCTCCAAACCCTCCCAAATTTTGGTGAGTGGTCCCTGGCTATAAAACCTAGGTCTGTGTAAAATTCCAATTGATTTGGAGGAGTTTTGGGTGAGAAATCTTCTACCCTTAACTAGGCGTTAGTGAGACACCTTTTAATAAAAGGTGCACTGAGAATTTGGAAAGGTCAAATCACCTCAACAGAGGCTGATTTTCTGAGCTCTGACTTAGTATGGTGTTATAACCTGTGTGGAGAAAAATGGAGTGGTTTAGGGTTGGTTTACTCTAGGATCCAAACTCAAATCTTAAATGAAGGGTTTTGAGGTTTGTGAAGGACATAGGAGCAAAAGCTTTTGTATGCCCTTGAAATTTGGAGGAGAGTGGCATGATATGCTGAAAACCCTCTGGTTGAAATGGTGAAGGAATTGGAGGTAGTTGGGTACCTCGGAAGTTGAGAGTTTGAATTAGGATAGAAATGTAATTTAGTTATTTTAAGCACTAAATCTAATACAAAAATTATGAAACTCGGGAGGAGGGAGTTTTAGGATGTTTTAGACTTATGATAATTTTCCTGGAATTTTATGATTGATAAATGTTATACTTCATGTGTTAATGGATTATTGCCCGATTTTGTTGTTTCAATTACTTGGAGGCTTTAAATTAATTATAATCAGTTAAAATTCTGGATTTAGATCTTGACCAGTAGAACATTGATCACTGGATTTTTATAGAATTTTTATGTTGAGTAAATCTAGTACTTTATTCACAAATGATAGAAAGGGCTTTTATGTTTAAAAATTAATTATGGATAAAATACTTGCTGGAAAATTGTGAAATTTGGCCAGTGCTAATTTTAGGCCTTTATTTGCATGGCATAAATTATTTATAATTTTTGGAAGAATATTTTATGTACTTGATTCATAAACAACAGAAGTTAGAGATTATTTCTAAAATAGTTTTCATGCCCTTCTAATGATAGAAAAATTATGATACTTAGGATTTAACCTATTGAGATAACCTAGTATCTAGCATAAATTTGCTGGACATCTTGCATGAGAACTTAGGGTAGTTCATGTTCAAACCGGTAGTCCTTGGGATTTTCGAGGAATTTAATTAAATGCCAAATAAATTAGGAAAATTTCCATTTTTCCGAACTTAGGTCATTTATATCATGGTAAGTCTCCAGTAAATAATTTAGGGCATTTGGATGAGTAATGGATCATTGCATAACCGGTTCGACATGTAGCCTAGGTCGGTCTGCATATAGCAATTTGTGAAATGCAATAGGACATGATCTGAGGAAGTCATTGAAGTTAATCATAATGTCTGGGTGGGCAATGGTGGAGGAAATCGCAATAGGAAGATATAAAGAGTAGTGAGTGGTGGTGATGGCTAGAGTTAAGAGGTGCTCGGGTTGAGCGAAAGATCGCTTTTCCCGAAGAGTGGAAGGTTTAAAAATCACCCTAGGATAGTCTATCGTAATGTGAGAAGGGGAATGGGTTAAGGAAAATAAACCAATAATATTAAGTGCCTTGCGAAAGGGAACTTCGGGCCGTAATGCCGCCGTCTTGGTTCCTAGTGCCCCTTGAGAGCCCTTCACGGGGTATACCGGGGGCAGTCCTGGGCTAACGTAAACTGTAATAATAATCTGGCAAGAGTAACTTAGTAACTAGGATTGCACTTTTCACAAACACTGTTGGCACAGGAAGATTGATGAGAGCTTCGGCTCGGGTGATTTGGAAACGGACGTTTGGGTCCGGGGAGCTTCGGCTCGGTTGGTTAAGAGACGGACGGGATGGTCCGGAGAGCTTCGGCTCGGTTGGTTGGAGACGGACGTTTGGTCCGGGGAGCTTCGGCTCGGTTTTGTGTGTTTACGATTAAACTTGCATGTGCATAAAATAGGAAAAGTTAAGGTGGTGGGTCTTTCGATATCGGGGAGTTCGATTGCACCGACACCGATATCGTTGACTCGGTGAGGTGGTTAGCACTTTGCTAACAGAAGTCCGGTGCGCCAGCCGGCAAGAGTACGCATGCGTCCGCTTAGTGCACCAAGCGTTGAGGCATACGATAGGTCAGACCAGTGGTGCTTTTACTGGTTTTGAGGTGGGCGAGGCCCAACCCACCGCTTCCGTCTGCCACTACGGAGGTATCCTGGGAGGTAACGGCTCCGAAAGGGGGAACTAAAGGTCTGTGTGCACAGAGTCGGGTGTGTGAGTTGCACTTGCATGTTTCATCATACCCACTAGCATGTCATAGCATAATCGATTCATTTAACCCTGACACCTAAAGTATAAGTGGTATGAGACGCTTATACATTAGGACTGCAAAACGACTCCTTGGTCTATAAGCTTGTGTGGGCAAGTTTATAAATCAAAGGTTAATTTCAATATATAACAACCATTGCTGTTTGATAACCGATACCCCAACGTATAAGTGGTATGGGACACTCTATACGATGGGAGCCTTGCAAAAGATCCCTTTTGCTTATGTGTTCTCACATAAGTGAAGGTTTAAATTCATATAATTGCTTTTCTTACTGCTAGACCTATTATAACAATCATATTAACTGCTCACCGAATACATCTTGCTAGATTAAGTCCATAGTCACCTGTTTCTTGATTTATCTCTACCATCATGTCCTTCCCTTTCTTCCTCCCCGCTCGGTACCTAGGAGCCATGGGGGAAGGGGTAGGGGATGATAGGGCTTAGTCTTTATGACTAACGGTTTTCGAACCGCATCATTTAGGGGATCGTGGAGCCCAGCATGGAGGAGCAGCCCCAGAGATCGGTGCGCCTAGAGATGGGGCAGTCTAGCTCCGGAGTTCACATAGCCGGGACCGTGAGTCTCGACCTTGAGTAGTTTCTGTTTTCGCTTCCGCATGAGAGACTTGTAGTGAGGACATATTGTACCGGGCATAAGCCCGTATTTATAGTACTCTGATGATTTCTGTGGACACTCCCTTCGTGAAGATTTTACCTTATTTACATGTGATTTATTATTGTGGACTGTATTGTTCTTACTTCAATAATTATGCTACTTTTTTGTGATCGAATTGGCCGGCAGAATCGGCGCCTTGTGGTGATGACCCTTCAGGACGTGAAGGTGTCACCGCAAAGCGGCGGTTCTGGGCCTAAGACCCCGGTGGTTGAAAAAGAAAAAAAAATGGGGTCTTACACAATGCTCTCAACGCCTTTATGCAAAATGAGTTAAAAGCAAATAGCATTGAGTGAGACATGCTCACTCAATGTTCTCAACGCTTCAGTTGTTGAAGAAATAGATATATGGCTAAGGCAGATGGCGTTGAGTGAGGGTTGTTCACTCAACGCTCTCAACGCCTAGAAACAGATTTATATTCTAAGTAGTTTGGTGTTGAGTGAAGGCTACTCACTAAATGCCAAGAGATAGTAAATCTGTCCAAGTGTTTTGGCATTGAGTGATGCTTACTCACTAAATGCATGTGCTAATGTTGCTTGATTTTTGGCTAAGTCCACAACTGGTGATGTCAGCAAGTCAACAAGTCAACATATTTCAAATAAGTGGTGGGATGGCTACAGTACGCGACAAAGGTTTCCGCAGACCTACTGTACGATAGTTGGCACTAAAGCAAAATTGCAGCCAGCATTAAAAGTGTGAGACCCACTGCTAAAAGAGTCGTTGGGTCTCAATAAATAAAAGGAAGTGCTCTTTATAAAAAAGAGTGAGTGATAGTTGTTCTTCTTCTCCAGCATTATTGTGGAACTAAAGAACAGGAAGCTCAAGTCAGAAAGACAAAAAGTAAGTTAGCGGTTGAGATCAACATCTTCAACGACAAGTTTGTTGGTGCATGCCATCTTCATCTGTACCAGCATGCAAGCTCAGGGTGATTCTCTGAGAAAGAGATAGCAGCAAGAGACAACCCTTGATGTAGGAGCTTCACAGATCCAGCCAATACTTTCTAAAAGAATATACACTTGAGGAGTTGTGAAGAAGAAGTTGGAGCTGAGCAGTTAGCTCAATTCAGAAAGGAGCAAAGAAACAGATCTACTAGTTGCTTCCAACATAAGCCAAAGCTTCTACATCATTGTTGCTATGAAGAAGAAAGAGATGAATCTTTGGTTCAGTTTAGAAAGAGGCAGAATAGTATTCTCCAAGTTTCTTCCAACTCAAGTGCATAAACTTGTTGTTACGAAGTAGTTAGGACTAAGGTGAACTCAGTCCAGTAAAGTTGACACAGGAAAACTCTCATGGTGTCATAGTGGGGGGCTGAGTCTAACTCACCCAAGGCTTATTGTCATAGAGGAATTCCTCTTGTGAGCAATCAAGAACCCAATCAACCCATTTCCACCTTGTAAGATCCTTCTGGATTTGAGTTATAGGAGTGCTGTAACACTCTGAGAGTAGGGCCTAATACCTGAAATTGTAGGGCTGAAAAGCCTAAATTGTAGGCCTTAGAGATAAGGCTGAGGTAGGTGGTTTGAGAACCACTGAGCTGTAGGAGCACTGCAGGGCTCTAAGGTAGGAACCTTTGTGGTTCTGAGGTAGGGTTCTGAAGAGAACCTGAGTGTAAGGCTGAGGGACTGAGGTGTAAGCTCTTTGGAGTATTTTGGAGAAGTGTCTAGTCCAACAAGACAGTTGGATAGGTGGGAGGGAAAGTGGATGTACCCAGTTGGGGAACCACTATAAATATCTGTGTGCTTTGCTGTTGTTTTCTTTATGCAGGGTAAATCATCTTGAAAGCAGAAATTAACTAACCACTCAAGCAGCAAATTAAAAGAAAAGAAAAGAACTAATAAAGAGAACAATAACCTATTCACCCTCTCCCCTCTAGGTGATTTAGTTATCCTTGAAATTAAAGACTTTCACTTCTCTTTTGAGTGGAAGTTAGGGTTTGTGAGAGAGGGTTTAGAGGAGGAAGAATAGAGAATTTCTCCGCCATTAACGAAGCTCCGAGCCTCCGTTTGTCAAACCAAGATCAGATCCGTGGAGAGGACTTGAAGGCGCACATTTTCATCCGTCAAAGCAAGATCTCCATGGCTAGGAAGAGGAGTCGTAAAGTAATGAAACTTCTCCTCATGATCTTTAGGATGCGTGCATGACATCCATTTTATTCTTGCTTTCTTTCAAGCATTTAGGCACCGGATCTCTCAAATGAGAGTGGTTCGGGTTTCCATGGTTCAAGAGTATCCACCGGGTTGATTGTGTCCGTCCCCGGTATGATGTTGCGTTAAAAATCCGCTCCGCTAGTGGATTAGGCATTGTGGGTGAAGCCGTAGTCCCGACCGTTAGTCCGACTCGATGATGTTGCATAACGAGCCTGAAGGATTTTGCTAGAAATCCATTTGTGGCAAGAAGCCGTTTGTGATGTATTTCCCTTTTTATTTCGTGCGAGAACGAATGGTGGATTAGGGCGGGAAAGGCTATGTTTGTTGATTGATGTGCGAAGGTGTGGTTTGTCTCTATGGTCGGTTAGCTAGCCCGTAACGTGCAAGTAATGTGTGGAGAGTGTCCTAGCGAGACAAGTCCCCTTATGTGAAACTGACGAGAACGTCAAGCTTTGGACAAGCCCGGGAGATGAAGCCCACGAGCGTGTGGAGTCAAGAAAGGGTTCTTAGCATCGGCTTGTTATTTGTGAGATGGAATCCTGATGTGAGAAGTCAGAGCTTGCATGCAAGCCCGGGTTTTGAGACCCATGAGCGGGTGGGGCCTTGGCAAGAGTTCTGTGTGTCGACTTGAATGTCATTAGGGGAAACAGAAGTATTTGTGTGATGTGATGTGATGATGCATGATGATAAGTTAGATTCATGCCCTATAGGGTGTCTTGGGTGAAACCCAGGTTTGTATACATGCAACATTGTAGGCCCCCTTTTTATTAACTGCTCAACCTGGAAACGTGTTTGATGTATGTGACATCCTAACATGTTCCTTTACTCTATATGTTTATATACATTTGCATACGAAGTGCTTACCTGCAGGATGATGGAGTGCCTCGGGGTCCGCTAGGGACGTCTAGGAGGAGATGTATTGGTTACACAGTTGAGGTCTGTCTTTGCTGACCCACGTTACAATAAATATTTATAGGGCAAGGATCGTAAGCGGGAGCAAGCTCGCCGGCCAAAAAGGCATAAGCCTCATGAAGTAGATTCTCTTTTATTTACTTATGTTTTGTTGAATGCTTTTCTCCATGAACTGTAATCCGGTCTGCATATCGTGGTAGCCTAGGAGTGTTAAAGCACGTTGCTCTGTTTGCTGTTGTTTTAGTTTTTAGACTCATGATTGTTGTAAAGCCTTAAGGCCGTTTTGATACTCCTATGATAGTGGATAACTTCTAGTGTTTGTGGGTTTCTGTTGTTTTGTATTCTGAGTTTTAAGATGCGTTGTTCTTTTATATCACTTTATAATGCTAATTTTGTGGCATCTATATGTTGTGGGGACTCGGCCGGACCCATATTATATGTTCATTATAGGGGAGGTGTTAGACTAGGTGTCGTAGGGGGGAGGGGGACTAAGACTTAGTTTAAACTAATAGTCTGATGGGCATAACACCAGGGACTCTAGCTGGGAGATGGGGTGTAGCACCAGGGGAACCAACACATCCAGGGCACAATGCAGGAGGAGGTGAACCAATCTAATCCAAGAGTGGCAACAGCAGCAGCCACAGGATCCATGCGTGTTTAGTAGTTTTTCTTCCGCGGGCGTTATATAATGAGGATCATATGTACTGAGTAGGAGCCCTCTTATATTTCCTTTCAAACTTAATATTTTATGTTGCTCGACTTTAATTTTATGTGGACTTCATATATTGCACTGTGATTGTGGACTTGTTTAGTTTTATGAATACTTCTTTTCTTCTATGGTATGTGGTTGAGTACTTGCCGGTAGAATCATCGATTTGTGGTGACGAACTTCTCAAGAGTTGGTGTCACCACAAAGCGGCAGTCTGGGCATAAGACTCAATCAAAAAATGGGGTCTTACAACAGACACCATGTCCTTCTGCGTCTTCTAGTGGGTAGAAAACCTGCAGGTCCTTCCGTGACATTGAGACAAGGGGGCAGAACATTCCTCCACATCGTACCCAAAAATCTGCCACCAGCACGAACTTTTCTCAACAACCACGCAAGATGGCACACGTCGCCGCACATGAGGAGGAAGTGTGAACCGCAACACCTTTCCACACCAACGCAGCACGCAAAGTACAACGTAGGAGAGCGTTTCCACGACACGCTACTTGCACTACACAACAAGCAAAGGAAAAATGTAAGAAGTGAATCACATTCATCGCCTCCCGAGCACCCCCGTAAAACCTTCAACCCATAGAGCAAACACAAGTGGTTCTAAAGGGTAAACATCCATACCAAGGCCTAACCGAGGGGACGTTTCATGTCGCAAACAAATCCACTTGTAACACATGTTGGAATGCTTCGAAGTACATTACTCTGAGACAAAATTAAATTTCTGAGCTCGTTGACTTCGATTCACGACCCGCAAAAATTTGTGGACATTTGATGGAGTTCCCCCAAAAATTTTTGGGCCAAACCGCAAAGACTTAAACAGAGGACACATGGAAAATCCAACCCGACCAAACAAGTCACGTGCACCACGTCAAGGCCCAAAAAATCTAGATAAGAAGTCAACACCCATGCACGTGCACCGACAGTGCCCCCGAGCGCGCACGGCCAAACCACGCTGGCACGCATGGCCTTTGCGTGCAGCCAGCACGCGCGGATAGCCTGTACGGCTGTACCCCGTGCAACCAGCCCGTACGACCGCACCCAACGTGCGCGGTCGTACCATTTGCGGTCGCGCCCCATGCTTGCGTCCCCCCCCCCCCTCCGCGCTCCGCGAGCATCGCTGGCCCCGGTCGCCGCCATCGCCTTCCACGCCGTCTCTGAGCACCCTTCCCGAGCCGCCTAAGCTGCCCAAGCGGTCCGGGGGGCACTTTCGTCATTTTGCTAAAATTGGTGATCCAGGTGACTGAAATGGAGCGACGACATTCGCTAGCACTAATTCCTCCTCGACACAATTACCAACTTATTCCTCCAGAAAAATCTATAAATAGGGCCCCAGACCTTCATTTGAAGACAAACAACTTCAGAGGTGTAAGCCCCCCTCCCAGAACACAAAACACGGCACGCGGGGAGTCTTATGCCCAGAACAGCCGCCTTGCAGTAACGCTAACACTCGGGCTAACCTGTACCACAAGACGTCTATCCTGCCGGCTCTAACAAATATCAACCAATGCCAACCCAATCAAGAATATAAAACAGAAGTCAATCCACATATAAGTAATAATAGTCCAAAAGTACAACAAATAAAGAAGCTACAAAAAGCTTCTAAAATATCAGAGTACGGGTAAAACTTGCCCAAAGGGGCCACAATAAGAGTCTCTCAAACTCACATCGGTGACTGACGGTAGCGATGGCACCGTCCCTTCAGACTTTGTCGTCCTTGTCTGGCTGTCCTTCAGTTCATGGAACGCAGCTTCACACTGGAGTGTCCACTCATATGGCACACCTTTCTTTGTCAGAGTAGTAAGTGGAAGGGCAATCTTTGAGAATCCTTTCACAAACTTGCGATAATACCCAACAAGTCCAAGGAAACTACGCACATCGGCCACTGAATTCAAGGGCGACCATTCCTTCACGTCACACACTTTGGCCGGATCCACCGCTAGTCCAGCTCCACTGATCACATGGCCCAAGAAGGTAACTTCTTGGAGCCAGAATTCGCACTTGCTGAAATTGGCAAATAAGGCGTGCTTTTTTAGCTTCCTCAATACCAAGGTAAGATGTTCGACATGCTATTCCTCTGTATTTGAGTAGACATCGATGAAAACAATGACGAAGATATCTAGATACGTCTCGAACACTTTGTTCATCAAACTCATGAAAGCTGAAGGGACATTTTTGAGCCCAAACGACATCACGGTGAACACGTACAAACCGTACCTTAAGCTAAAAGCCATTTTCTGAATGTCCTCCTCTTGTATCCTCAACTGATAATACCCCGAGCACAAATCCAACTTAGAAAACCAATGCACTCCTACCAATTGGTCGAACAACTTGCCAATCCGGGGTAGCGGATAGGTGTTCCGTACCGTCAGTCGGTTGAGCTCCCGATAGTCTATGCATAATCGTAAGGTTCCATCCTTCTTCTTAACGAACAGAACAGGGGCTCCCCAAGGTGATGAGCTGGGGCGAACAAACCCTGATTCCACCAGTTCTTGTAACCCTGCGAGTTCCTTCGGGGCCATTTGGTAAGGGGTCCTGGAGACGGGCTTGACACTCGGTACTAGCTTAATTTGAAAATTCACCTCTCTATGTGGGGGTAATCCTGGCAATTTCTCAGGAAATACCTCCGGGAAATCCGGCACCACTCTCACATCCTTCATATCTATTGTCCTCTCTTTCAATTTGAAACATATCATATAAACTTCATCCCCTCTCATGTGAGCTTTCAAGGCCTGAATCGAAGACAATAACAAACGTGGTGCGAATTTTATTTCTTGAAAAATGACATCGGTATCCCCATGTCTCATGTAAATTCGCTTCTCCGTGCAGTCAATTCTTGCATAGTGCCAATCCATCCATACCATGCCCAGAATGAGATCGAACTCTAGCATTCTCAAAACTATGACAGTGGTATCAAAGGTCTTTCCCCCAATGAGTATCTCCAATTCGCACTTGGCAGTTGCGGTCATCTCAGAGCCGTCTGGAAGGCGTACTCTTCGAGCAATACCAGTGAAGGATTGCACTCCTTCTAGGTCTTTAATGAAGTACGCAGACACAAACGAGTGCGAGGCACCGGTATCGAATATCATATAGGCCGATTTCCCGCCGACCACCACGGTGCCTAAGTACCAATAGCAATACTCAAAGCTAGATATCTAGTACGTCTTAAGCAAATTAAGGTTAATAATGAAGATGTGATAACTAACTGTAACATACCTGCAATCACCTCCTGAGGGTTCCGCTCCTGTGTCATGTTCAGCACGAACACCTGATTCCGAGCAGGTCCGGGGTTTCCTCCTCGTGGTCCTCATCCTCGGCCACGCATATGTCCCCGCCCTTGCGGATCTGCCGGAGGGAGAGCAAGAGGAGAATTCCCAAACAGCTGTGGGCAGTAATGTCGGATGTGGCCCGGTTGGTTGCATTGGTAGCACACTCGCTCATTCTGCCCCTCGGGTTGCTGAAACTGTTGAAGCTGTGGAGGTGGAGGCAATGCTGGCGGCTGCAGAATTGGGTGCTCCATTCTAAAATTTCGGTGGAAATGCAAGCCACCTCTCTGATGTCCTCTTCCTCCTACGTAGTCGTGACTCCTTCTATTGCTAGGGTCAGCTTCCATCACACCCTCAGCAGGTCTCTTACCACTTCCCAAGTGGTCTGCTTCTAGCCTCTTCGCCATGTCAGTTATTTCCGCCAAGCTGGAGTCCGCCATAAACAAAAGGGCCTGCCTCAGGGGGTCCCGCAGCCCTTTGTATATGAACTTAGCGTATCCTCTGTCATCCAAGTCATATGAGTCAGTAAATCTTGCGAGATGTTAGAACTCTCGTTGATACTCCATAACCGACTTTGATCCTTGCTTCAGCTGTAAAAATCTCTCTTCGAGTTCATCTCGAGCAGACGAGGGAATGAAGTGCTCTAAAAAGGCTCCTGAGAACTCGCTCCAGCTAATCTCCGTATAAACTCGCTCATGAAAGGTGGAGCCCATGAGGGACTTCCACCACCTCTTGGCGTGCAGTTCCAGGAGTGTCACTACCAGGGTCACAACCATATTATTCGGACATCTAATTCCCGCCAGCAGTTCTTATACGGTATCGAGCCATTCCTCTGTACGCACTGCCGACTCTGTCCCAAGGTAGGCAGGAGGGGAGAGAGCTCGGAAAGTGCTCACCCAATTGGAGCCCGGAGCTTGTTATTGTACGGGGGCTTGTTGGGATCTAAAGGCATCCAAGATAGCTGTGAGCGTTTGCCCTAGCTCCGATTGCCGAAACTGTGTGGGTATGGATGGAGCGGGGGTGCCCCCACTGGCTCAACATGTACTAGGATCTACACGTAGAGTACAAACCTAAGGTCAGGTTGGCTAATCTTAAGGTCAAAGTTGGACATACTTAGTGTGAATTACATATGACCACACCACTGCTTCCGCTAAGTCAGTTTGTCCCCAAATTGACTAATCGAACGGGGGTGGCACTATTGTTGAATGATTTCTTTAGGACAGGATCGTAGCAAGCTGATATCATTTGTAAGACCCCCCCTCCCAGAATACAAAACACGGCACGAGGGGAGTCTTATGCCCAGAACAGCCGCCTTGCAGTAGTGCTAGCACTCGAGCTAACATGTACCACAAGATGCCTATCCTGCTGGCTCTAACAAATATCAACCAATGTCAACCCAACCAAGAATATAAAACAGAAGTCAATCCACACATAAGTAATAATAGTCCAAAAGTACAATAAATAAAGAAGCTACAATAAGCTTCTAAAATATCAGAGTACGGGTAAAACTTGCCCAAAGGTGATACAACCAGAGTCTCTCAAACTCACATCGGTGACTGACGGTAGCGACCACACCGTCCCTTCAGGCCCTATCGTCCTGGCCTGGTTGTCATGCTGTAAAACCTGTTGTTGCTTTGTCTGCGGGATTTCCTCCTAAAAAGGAAGATGTAGAAACCATTAGTCATAAAGACAAAGTGGCTTTCACATCCGCTCCCCCAGCGACTCCTTGGCACCGGGCAGAGAAAGGAACAAGGGTGCAATATAATTATATAAGCAGTATTACAAACAGGTGGTATAGAGTGAGCAATATCAAGTATATAAGCAGTATAATGAACGAGTAAACATTCTACTCTAGCAGTTCTACCATCTACAGTAGTATATGAAAAATGTAAAGCTACGACAGAAAGTAACTCAACTTATATGAATGCCCATACAGACATATAAGTTAAGGATCAGCTCAACAGTAAAGTAACTCATCGTATAAGAGTGCCCATACAAACTTATACGATGAGGATCTTGTGTATGCAATGTAATGCAATGTCATGAATGCTATGCAATGAATCACCTATGATCACGCACATGCAATTGCTATGTCGACACAGACTTGAAGTTCCCACTTTTCGAGCAGGTAGTTAACCTCTTAGGCGTCATCCGTCGTGGCCAGACGGTGATAGTAGAGCGGGCATCTCCACTACTAGGCGGGCATCCACACTACCTGACCTAGGACTTTGTATGCCTCAACGCTAAGAGCACAACAACGGAGCTCACATGCGTAATACGGCTCAGTAGGAGTCTCGGGTAGATATGCATTGAGAACTTAGCCCTGAACTGGCCTATACTGTGACCCGGAAGGAGCCTCGAAAAAAGCACGAGGGCCAAGCCCAACCGTCCACTTGGCACAGAAGGAACCTCGGGAATGAACACCGAGGACCAAGCCCAACTGCCCAAAGTCTATCTATCAACTCCGGTCGGTGTGATGACTGGCGAGCCCGTATACCTGCCACACTATCCTTAACCCAGGATTACGACACCGCGTGTCGACTTTCACCGCATGTAATTTCACATCATCGTGGCACAGAAGGAGCCTCAGTAATGAACACCGAGGACCAAGCCCAACCGTCCACTTACGTCTCTTCTCAACATTACCAAACCAGTGCGGTCAAACCTCGCACTTACACCCTTTTACCATCTAGTGCCACAAGCACTTAAAGGATCATCGTCGACATAAAGGTACCTCACATATTCATCAACCATACAACCATTTGTTCATAATATTCGTTACCAATTATGTACAGTATCTTCAAGCCAAACTCATCGTTATTCAACGCATTACCCTTGCCAAGTACATCCTTATTGATTCACATATTTAAACTATTCCTACCATCCCAACCCGCCAATCCATTTGTTCTCCAACCTTCACCAAATCACATTGTTCAAGTATATTTTACCACATCATTTGTTCATTAAGGGTGTATCCAATTAATTTCCTAAACATGTTTTATCACAAATGCTTATAGACTCCATTCAACAAAACAATAGTATTGATGTATTGCAATCTCTCTACCAGCCCAAGGCCGATACAAAACAAACACGAGATCTACATGTGTAGGAATGATTACTGTACATCAACTTCAAACGGGGATTCCTGAGGCTACAGGAATCCAGTGAAGACGTTTAACCCCTCGTTGGAAAGGCATTTCCAAGGGCTGCGACTTTCGTGTTTAGTCAAAAGCCCTGATCTTGCCGCATTGTGTCCAAAAACAGCCTCGAAGGATGCTGCGTGCATAAAACAAATTTTTGCACGCATCTTAAAGCAAGATGAACGACATCGGTTCATCTTCTTCATCAAGCCATATGTTCAAACCATGTCCAGAACTTCCTCCACCCTTATTCACCCTCATGAGACCATTTTCTCTTCACGAACCAAGTCCACCATCTTCTCAAGGAGAGGGGAAAGGTTAATGACATCAATGTCCTTAGGGCACAAGCCCTAGAATAGTCTTTTCCTAGGAAATCTTCATCTCGCAAGTCAAAACTCTCTTGAGTCGACATCTCTCCTAGAAATAACTACATATCTAGCACCAAGGGAGAGGGTAGGAAGCTCACCTCGTTTCCGGCGTTTCCACCATTTCCAGCCATGGATCTTGTCATCCTTCTTGGCCGCATCTTCTTCTTCTCGGTCGGTGTTAATTCTTCACGGGAAGGAGATCGGCTCCAGCACCTTCTTCCTCTCCAGCAGTTTTCTACAGCAATGGCTTGGAAGGAAGAGTAGAAACGGCTAGGATTTTCTCCCCTTTTCATGTGGGAAGTGGGTAACTGCATAGCCATGTGTCGATCTCTCATTGGACCTCCAATCACTCAGTAAATGAGTCCCTTCAAAACGACGCGGTCAGAAAAATTTGCCAAAACCCGAAATTGAACGACACGGGTAGGGACACGCCCGTGTCACTACGCGTGTCCTGCTCGGGAGAACATGGTCGACGATCGTCGAGCTCCGCTCGACGAATCGTCAAACTGTTATGGACATACACGGGTAGGGACATGCCCGTGTCTCTACCCGTGTCCTACTCGGGAGGAACACAGTCGACAATCGTCGAGCTCCGCTCGACAAAACGTCGAACTGCTGCTTGGACACACACGGGTAGGGAAACGCCCGTGTCACTACCCGTGTCCTGCTCGGGAAACATGGTCGACGATGTTAGTCGAGCTCTGCTCAACGAACACACACACACGGGTAGGGATACGCCCGTGTCACTACCCGTGTCCTGCTCGGGAAACACAATAAGGAATCTGCAACGTTTCCATAGAGCCACACGGGTATGGACATGCCCGTGTCGCGCACACACGGGTAGGGACACGCCCGTGTCACTACCCGTGTCCTTCTCTGGAAATTTCACAAAGAAGACCCAAAGACACCAGAGTACCACAAGGGTATGGACACGCCCGTGTCACTACCCGTGTCCTACTCTGGACCAACTTCTCCTCCCTTACACAAGTGTAAGCCTAGCTGCCAGCACTCCCTGAGCCCAAGTCAGCTCTCTTGGCTTAAAAACGCGCACGAGGGGCCTAGCGCGAATTGGGACATTACAAGAGGCAAGAGAGAGCTCTGAGGATTTTTCAGTGAGATCGTGGACTTAGGCCGATCATCTGCTTAGGAATTTGCTTTGCTCATCTTCTTGCACAAAAACTTCGTGGACTTTTAAATTTTCCTGGTCGGAACGTTTCCACCAAGGTTCTGTGGACTTACCCAAATTTAAATGCTGTAACGCTTCCATCAAGGTTCCGTGGACTTAGCCAAATTTTTAGGTCGGAGCGCTTCCAACAAGGTTCCGTGAACTCAGCCGAATTTTCAGGCCGAAATGCTTTCATCGAGGCTCCGTGGACTTAACATTTTTCCAAGGTGGGAGCGCTTCCATCGAGGCTCTGAGAACTTAGTTCCGTTCCCTCATTTTTGTACTTTGCAATTGTAACGGAGAAACGACCTGTCGCCCTCCGAGATTAAATCTCAATTCATGTAAACTCAAAGGAACTAGCGGATTTTGGCTCGACACAGATCCAGCCACGTGATTTTTCACCTTTTCCGGGTTTCCACGTCAAAAAAATCTCTTGTCATTTGATGTTGTTTATTTTGACTGTTTCCGCGCCCAGTCCAATTCCGAGCTAAGACGGTCCGATTTATTTGGACCGGGAAAAGACCGGGCAACCCACAACAATGGTTTAATATTCAAAGCCCTCCTGCAATCAATTCTACATCTAATGCTTCTATGCCATTCAGTAATCAATTATATATATATATATATATATATATATATATATATATATATATATATATATATATATATATATATATATATATATATATATATATATTTGCATTTCATTATCTGTAAATCATGATGCTCAAAGTCTATATAATTCCCTGTCACCCAATTTCAATTTGTTTACTTTGATAAGGGCAAATTAATTTGGTACAATGAACAGTACTTTGTTGTTCAGTTTATATTTTGATTATTCTTCTTTTATTTTTCACAAGGAATAGTTGCTATTAACATGTAATATTTTTTAAAAAGATAAGTAAAAGATATCACAAATACTTATTTTTTACTTGGTGCTTGGTTAAACTACACATCCCTCGTCCAACATGTACTAAACTGTCACAATGCCTAATAGGTGCCTCTAATGGTCTCCATATTTTGAACACGTGCAAAGGAGACCATTAAATGCACCTGTTAGACGTTGTGAGAGTCTAGTTACTAGGCATGTTAAACAAGTGAGGGGTAGACCAGTAAAGACTTGGGACCGAAATTATAAGGAAAGACATGATGTACTTAGACATTAGTGAAATTATAACAAAAGATAAGGTACGATGGTGACAAAGGATCCATATACGTTACCCAATCCCACTATAATGGAAGAAAGGCTTAAGTGTTGGTGTGCTTGGTTAGACTAAAGTTCTAATTCGTCCATTAATATGATTTACGGGCAAATCTTTAATGCAAAGCCTATGTACAACTTTTTTTGCTCAAAGTCTCTCCAAGAGATGAGTTAGTGCCGGCCGCGGCGTGCAGACAGCCTCAAGAGGAACCACCTTGGGCAATGTCAGGCTCGCCCCTTCCATCATATCCACATCAAAATTCCCCACCCTCTCCCACTCAAAGCACTGAATCATTGACCCCAACACCAGCCCGATGACCCTGCCGGCGAACGCCTCTCCCGGGCACCGCCTCCGACCCAGCCCGAAAGGCAGCACGATGCTTCCTTCCGCTCTCGAGCTCTGAAACCTCTCCGGTATGAACTTCTCCGGCTCGTGCCACACCTCCGGGTTTCTATGGATTGAGTAAACGTTCACCAACAACATGGCGTCGCTCGGAACATCGTAGCCATCCATAATGCACGCGCTCGAAGATTCGAGTGCCACGATAACCGGAGCGGCGGGGTAGAGTCGCAGCGTCTCGCTAATGATGCAGTGGAGGTAAGAAAGGTTCCAGAGGTCTGACTCCCGCAGGAGGCGGCTGTGGCCAATGTTATCATCAATCTCTGCTCTTGCTTTCTTCATTTTCTCAGGGTTGTTCAAAAGTAGTGACATTGCCCATTCAATCGTATTTGATACCGTTTCCGTTCCTGCTGTTATAAATCTCTGCCAAAATGAATCCATAATAATATTACTAATACTCATCACAAAATTAAAAAAAAAACATAAAAAATTTATTAATTGCTACTGCCACTGGCACCTCTTATTTTATCCAGTTTTTGCATTTTACCTCACATTATCTTTTTTGTGTCAATATATATCGCATGTTAAAAACTGCACTAATATCGCAATCATACCGCAAAAAATGGACTAAACCGAAATCTCACAGCATAATTCCGGTGTGTTACGGATTTGCTTTGGCTAAAATCACGCCCTTAAGATGCGGTTGTGATTTGAACCAAAATCGCGCCAAAGCTCACACACACACACCCTATCCATTGCCGAGAAGGCATTTTGCTTTGAGGTCACTAGTTTTTCCAATTTAAGATAAACAAAAGTTGCTTTGTGTGATGAGAAGGCATTTGGGGCCACTAGTTTTGCCAATTTATGATAAACAAAAGTTGCTTTGTGAGGGTCCTCATTATTATTGATTGGATATAGATTGCTTTTTTTGCGGGATTAATTTGGAGTAAAAAATATATATAATTTAAAACAATGATTGACAGGCAAGCACTGAGCTCCGCCGACAAACTGCGATAGTATCTCATTGCGATAGTGTATGGGACGGACTCAATGCCCCGCGCAATAATACTTCAGCAATGACATTATCCTGACATGACGGCGCTCTCGCTGCTCGAATGCTATATTGCGCTCGCAGATCATTTTTTCCATTATAGATAAACGTTTTTGCCTATATGAGAGAACATATTATAAAATAAAATAAAAACAAATTAATGAATGAAATTTAATGAAGCTATTTTTTTTTTAATTTTAATATGGTATAGATAATGACGATAATAAAGATGCTTGACGGCACCGACGTGATATAACAACTAAAGAATGGCCAAAATATTGACCAATATAGAACATGAAAATAACGTGCTTTTTTGGTACGCATTCGGAAGGTGCGAGTAGGGCTGATATCGAGTCGAGTTCGAGCGCTTTTGGCTCGGCGCGAAATCGAAATTTTCGACTCGAACTCGGCTCGAACTCGTCTCAAAATCGAAATCGATTTCGTGTCGAGTCGGCTCGACTCGAAATGGCTCGATTCTGAGTCGGCTCGAAATCGAATCGAGTTGACTCGAAATTGAGCAAATTTTCTCTTTATTCTTATTTGGCTCAAAATTAAATTGGACAATCTATAAATTTAGCAACAAAACACTCAAAAACTTCATTCTTTTTATTTTAATTTAAATTTTATTAGTTTTAATTTAAAAATAAGAATATATCAATAAATACATAATATATTTAATTAATTCGAATTTATTTAATTAATAAATTGGACAATCTATAAATTTAGCAAACAAAACACTCATTCCCGGGAAGTCATTTTGCTTTGAGGTCACTAGTTTTTCCAATTTATGATAAACAAAAGTTAGTTTGTGTGATGAGAAGGCATTTGGGGCCACTACTTTTGCCAATTTATGATAAACAAAAGTTGCTTTGTGAGGGTCCTCATTATTATTGATTGGATATAGATTGTTTTTTTTGCGGGATTAATTTAGAGTAAAAAATATATATAATTTAAAACAATGATTGACAGGCAAGCACTGAGCTCCGCCGACAAACTGCGATAGTATCTCATTGCGATAGTGTATGGGACGGACTCAATGCCCCGCGCAATAATATTTCAGCAATGACATTATCCTGACATGACGGCGCTCTCGCTGCTCGAACGCTATATTCCGCTCGCAGATCATTTTTTCCATTATAGATAAACGTTTTTGACTATATGAGAGAACATATTATAAAATAAAATAAAAATAAATTAATGAATGAAATTTAATGAAGCTATTTTTTTTTAATTTTAATAGGTGATTGTTGTTAGCACCGCAGTTTTGGCTAGTTGCACCGCATTTTCTCCTAATTTTTCTCATCTTTTGAAAATACGGCTTGTAAATGCATTTTTAGGAAAAGTGTTCAACACGAAAGTTGTAGATCTCGACGAGATCTACAACTTTCGTGTTGAACACTTTTCCTAAAAATACATGTACAAGACGTATTTTCAAAATGCGCAAAATCTGAGCGTAATTCCATAATACGCCTTATACATGCATTTTTAGAAAAATTGTTCAACACAAAAGTTGTGTATCTCGTCGAGATCTACAACTTTTGTGTTGAACACTTTTCCTAAAAATGCATGTACAAGACGTATTTCCAAAAGACGTGAAAACTTAGGAGAAAGTGCGGTGCGACTAGCCAAAAATGTGGTGCTAATAACAATCACCTTTTAATATGGTATAGATAATGACGATAATAAAGATGCTTGAACGTGATATAACAACTATAGAATGGACAAAATATTGACTAATATAGGCAATGAAAATAACGTGTTTTTTTGGTACGCATTCGGAAGGTTCGAGCAGATTTGACCGTACGATCTCACGACGCAGATCATTCTCATACTTTTCAAATACAACTTTATCACGAAGTCGCAATAATACGACTGTATTTAATCTGTGTCGTAAAAATTGTTTTTTAAAAAATGAAAAATAACGGTGTAATTGTGAGAAGACGGCTTACCGTGACGAGGTCCTTGTTGAATGCGTCGTTATATTTCACCGGGTCAGCCAATTGCAGAGATTGAAGGAGATGAATCATAGATTTCTCACCATTAATATTCTCCCCTGCTTCTTCCCCAACATTCCCACCACTCCTACTCTGCTCTTCAATGAGCTCCTGCAACAACACCTCCATACGCTCCCTAAACCTCGGCAGCCTCTGTCCCACATCCACCATGTCGACCCACCTCAGCCACCGCACCAACTCGCCGGCGCTGGACGCCCCTCTCATCCCGAACATCTCCTCGACAGCCTCCCGAAACCTCCTCCCCTCCTCCACCGCCTCCTCGGCGGCGCCGTAATACCTCTTTCCGGCCACCATTCTCATGACAACGTCGACCGCCATCCCGAACAGCCTCGACTTCAGCTCCACCTTAACAGCTCCCCCAGCAGACCACTCCGCCGCCGCAGCCTCCGCCTCACAGAACAGCCCGCGAAGGAGCCGACGAGCTTCATCGGCACGGATGCGCGCCGCCGCTGAGCGAAGGTAGGGGGAGGAGAGGAGCTCGGCTGCGGCCGCAGATACCGGGCCGATGGAGGCGGGACCATGGGCTGTAAGGCACATCTCAGCGATCTCCGGCGATGAGACGGAGACGACCGGACGGGAGCCGAAGCGCAGCGATACGATCGGCCCGAGGCGGCCGGAGAGGTCGGCGAGAGTCTGGTGGAGCGGTTTGGTGAAGAGGTGAAGGTGTCCGAGGATGGGAAGAGAAGGCAGGGTTGGAGGGAGGGTCCTGCTAACCTTGTTGAGGTGGTGGTTTGGTTTCTTTTTATGGAGTTTTGTGAGGAAGATGATGAAGAGGGAGAGAGAGAGAAAGACTGTGTGAAACAGAGTGACTTCCATGGCGAGGCGATTTAAGGGGTTGCTGATGAAATTTATATGCAAGGAGATATATATATATATAAGTGAATGGCTTGTTGTACACTGGATAAGATTGAGAGAATAGTCTTTGGTGAATTGGGAGGGCAAATGGGGCTGGAAGCTGTTGAATGAATATTTCCTCTGTTTAGGGTTTCATGGGGGGGACTGGGGGAGAATATATATAGGACAGAGAACAGTGGGTCGCGCACGACACCGTAATTGTCTTCCTCGTGCCGTCTAACTTGCACTTGCCAGTCTGCGTAGATAAGTTTCTCCGGGATTCAGGATTTTTGTTTGACCAAGGAGACTGGTAAGTAGTGGTCACTAATACAAATTAGTTATAAATAAATAAAATTATTAAAAATTGGGCTGAGCATGTTATTCGAAACTCAAAAGTCGTTCAAAATTCGTTCAACTATTGAGCTGAATAGGAATCGGTTAAAATTAATTCAACTCAATTTGGGTCTGTTTGGCACAGCTCTGGCGGCTGGAGAATCTCTATTCCAGTCGTCAGAGCTGTTTTTTAACTGTTTGAGACAGCTCCTTAACAGCAGCTTTTCAAAAATCTGGAGCTGTTTTGCAGCTCTTCAGAAATTTCCCCCCGCCCCCAACTTCAGCTTCCGCAAAATAGCTTTCTCTCTCACAGGTTTCTTCAGTTGGAACATGCTCAGAGGCCGAACAGCCTTCCTCCGGCGATTCCGAGCCCCGGACAGCCTTCCTCCGTCGATTCCGAGCCCCCGACGGCCCTTCTCCAGCGATTCCGAGCGCACTTCTGCACAGAACACTCAAACACTCTGCAGCTTTTCAAAACTGCTCCCCAGAGATCTATTTTAAAACAGCTCTATCCGAACAGCAGCTTTTCAATCCGCCAGAGCTGTCCCAAACAGAGCCTTTGACTCACTTGAATTTAATTTCGAGTGAGCTCTGAATTGCTCGAACTATAATTCGAATCAACTCGAATTAATATAAAATATTATGTATTTATTAATATATTCTTATTTTAAAACGAGAAATGATAAAATTTAAAACTAAATTAAAAAAAATGAAGACTTTATGTATTTCATTTGTTAAATTTATAGGGTGTCCAATTTAATTTTGAGTCAACTAGGAATAAAGAGAAAAATTGCTCAATTTCGAGCCGACTCGGATTCGAGTCATTTCGAGTCGAGCCGACTCAATTCGAAATCGATTTCAATTTCGAGTCGACAATATCGATTTCCAACAGAGTCAAAATCGTCCGAACTCGACTCGATATTAGTTCTAATTAAAAAGATTAAAAAATAATTTAATTGGCTTTCTTGTTATTATAACGTATGAATCAATCCTAACACAAAGATCCACATTGACTACCCATGAAGTTAACAAAACCATCACATATGTAATATGCATTGCAGTGAGGATAGGGGTGCAAATAAAGCATGATGGGCCTACTTTTTTACTGTTGGGCCCAGGCCGGGCCTTACTGAAATCGGCCCCAGGTCGGGCCCAAACTCTTGCATAATTAGGGGGCCTGCTGAGCCAAAAAAAACGGGCACAAGCAGGCCCCCAAAAGCAGCAGCTAGCTGCCAAAAGGGCAACTAGCTGTTGTGGGGGCACCAAGGCTGCTGGGTGGCCACACTCAGCATTAAATGATGGCCATGGCCGCCCAGCATCTAATATAAATTATGGGCAAAAGCCCGACATTTAATATAAATTCTAGGTGTTTGAGCCCAACAATATTTAAATGTTGGGCTCAAACGCCTAACATTTATCAAATGTTGGGCTCAACATAAGCAGGAATATTTCCCGGGCGGGCCTGGGCCTCGCCCGGGCCGGGCACCACGCCAGGCCCTCGCTAAATAGGAGGGTCTTTTGAGCCCTCTTATGCCTGGCATGGGCCTGGCTCGGGCCTAACCGGACACAAACCCGGGTCGGGCAACCAGACCTGAGCCAAATTTGCACCCCTAAGTGAGGAGAAGATGCATGAATTTAGGGCTTTAGATCCTGATGAGATATTTAATTAGAGGAGTCAAATTTATGAGCTAGATTATAATGTTGGGAAAAATATTATGGAGTGTTGGTTTGTTGGAAGCGTTTATAGTGGGCACAACACAAAATAAAGGAGCAAATAACTTCTCTATTATATCAACTAGAGGTTACAATAAAATTACAAACAACTTCACAAATACAACTCAACACCACAATACATGTGTGTTACAACACAATGATTCACTGCAACCACTTCACGCAAGAGCTCACACACGTCTACACAAGCTGGTCGCACCTCCTTGCTGAGAGGTAACTTCCAAGACTGCGTAAGTTGCCCGCAAGAACTGTTATCCGCAAGGCAGTCCGCAAATAGTGTTCTCAAGAAGTATATGTCAAGCTATGTTCGCAGCTTTTGATGTTGGCAAAGAATAGTTAAAAATGGCAGTCCTCAATAGTTTCTCACAATAAGCAATACGCTGAAAGCTTGTCGCAATAGCTACTCCTGTTCACGCGTAGCTTCCTCCCTTCTTATTATTCATGTGGCCTCCTTTTCAAATTTGCAAGCTACTCTAAAATCTGCTGCACTTTGCCAAGCTTCCGCATTTTTTTGTTTCACGGAATTTCACAGCTATTTATAGGCATAGCCAACAAATAGAAAAATGGCACAATAACAAGAGAGATAAAGAGACACATTCACGCCATTAATTCTGCCACATTTCCGTTTCATATTGCCTCTTCCGCTTTCTCTCTCTTCCGCCAACCTTGCATTAAATCATTATATTAATAATTAAATATATATATATATAGTTATATATTTATAGCCATTAACCTGTCAAACTCCATATTTGCTCAACAATCTCCCCCTCAGATACGACAACACATGCCGAGTTTGCTTTTGTACTTCAGAAACGTCTCAGTCTTCAACGCCTACGTGAAAATATCCGCCATCTGCTCACCCGTAGGACAATAGACTAACTCCACCACATTCTGCTGCATCTACTCTTGACAAAAATTGTACTTTGTCTCGATATGCTTGTTGCGTCCATGCAACACTAAGTTCTTCGCTAGCTGAATCGCAGACATGTTATCAACATATACCATCACAGGAATATCCTATGTATGATGCAATTCCAGTAAGAGATTTCTCAGCCAAATCACCTGACAAGTACAGACAACCGCTGCAATGTACTCAGCTTCACAAGTATATAAGACAATCGTGGTCTGCTTTTTCGAGCTGCATGAGAACACAGTTATTCTCATATAAAAAGCATACCCAGAAGTGTTATTCCGATCATTCAGATTGTCATCATATATAGTCACTGTCAGAATACCCGATCAACTTCAACTCCTCAATAGATGAGTACATCAAACCATGATCTCTCGCCCCATTCACATACCTCATGATCATCTTTGCTGCTGTAAAGTGATCATGTTTCGGCTCCTCCATGTATCTACTAATAACTCCGACAATATACATAATATCAGGTCTAGTAAAAGTCAGGTAGCGTAGACTTCGAACTAAACTCTTGAACAACGTAGAGTCAACAGCTTCTTCCTTAGAATCCTTCCTCAGCATCTTCCCCGGATCTGCAGGAGTAGAGATAGTCCTGCTATTCACCATCTGGAACTTCTTCGGAATCTCCTCCGCATATTTCTTCTGAGAAATGAAGATCCCATCTTCATTCTATCATACTTCAATGCCCAAGAAGTAAGTGAGTTCTCCCTGTTCAGTCATCTCGAACTCTTTCACTGTCTTCTTGAACTCTTCAAACATAAGAGGGTTGTTGTCAGTGAATATCATGTCGTCAACATACAAGCATATGACCATGATATTCTCAATTTATCATTCTTCTCCACCTTCATGTAGAGTGCATACTCATATGGACTCTTCATATACCCGTTCTTCTAAAAGTATGCGTCCATTCTTTCATTCCATATACAAGACGCTTGCATCAACCAGTACAACACCTTCTTCAGTTTGTAGACCTTCCTCTCTTGGCATTTCACTTCATATCCAGTAGACTGCTGTACATACACATCTTCTTCTAAGTACTCATTCAGAAAAGCAGACTTAATATCTATCTGACAAGTCTTCCACTTGTACTAAGCTGCTAGTGCAATAATCATTCTGATAGTATCTATCTGCGCCACAGGGGCAAAGACCTTGTCATAGTCCGCACCTTGTACTTGTTGATAGCTTTTCATGATGATTTTTGCTTTGTGCTTCTCCACTTCTCCATATTTGTTAGTCTTCACTTTGTACACCCATTTTACTCCTTTGGGTTTGTGACATGCCAACAGAGTGATCAACTCCCAAGTATCATTCTTCTTGATGGATGTTATCTTTTCATGCAACATACCCCACACTTTTAGGCCCCCTAAATTTAGGGTTAGGTCTTGAGTGGTGCATGGAGGCCCTAGTGTGACCCTAACTCAGCTTGAACTTAGGGAAACTGCTATTTGCATCCCCAATATGCACAAGTCAACCTAGGTCAATTCAAACTCACATGAACTCACCACCTCAAGATAAGCTCACTAACACTTCTCTTACCCTAAGAGAGAGGCAACTGGGTAATAGACTCAAGGCTAGGTCAATCTAGTGGGTCGAATTGACCAAAGTCAACCTTAGGTCAATATAGGTTAAACCTTCCCCTAAGATGTCCTATTGGCCTCAAAACCTAAAGTTAACCCCACCCTTAGCCTTGTAATGTCGTTAGGGGCCAAGTGGACCCAAAAGCCCCGTCATGGGGTCACCAAGTTGACCAGTTTGACCAAAGTCAAACTTGACCCTATTTAGGTCAAAATCACGTTATTTGGCAAAGTGAGCCCAATTGGGGCATCACCATGACCCAGTCAACATTGGGTGGTATCAAGGGGCTCAAGAGACATCCCTTGGACAAGTCAACCCATCATGTTGACCAAAATCAACCCCAAGGTAAACCATGGTCAAATTAACTCTAAAGGCTAAATGAGAGCCCAAGCCAATTCAAGAGGGATAAGGCCTTGCCCGAGGCCCAACCTAAGGCCCACTAAGTTTATCAAATTTATTTAATTTGAATTAGGTGATTTAATTAGGATTTAATGAAGGTAATTAAGGGGGAAGTTTCATTTGGAGGAGGGGAATAATGGAGGGAGGTCAAGTGACACTCCATTCTCCTTCCCCAACCCCTCCTTTCATCTTCCCTTATGAAGAGGAGGAGTTTCCAGCAGTTTGATTTCGGACTTGGATGCGGCTACTCCAGCGAGTGGCCATGGTTTTTGGCATTTTCCGGCGAACCTCTCCCGATCTCAGTTCTCTACCAAAAGCTTCGATCCAAGAGTCGATTTCAACTGCTTGAGGGCTTCTGAAGGTGGTGAAAGAGTCGAATTGAGTTTTGGAGACCTCTATATAGGAGTTCCATGAATGGGAGGTGGTAGTCCATGACCATTAATGACCCACCTTGATGGTGGCCGACCTTGAATGCTTCTCCTCCTCTCCCCTTGTGCTAGCTTCCTAGATCAATAGGACTTGAGGTCGAGCTCAATTGAGCCGATTCCAATTTTGAAATCCATGGAAAAACCAAGTTTGGGCTTCCTCTCGGGTTCGCCGGAAACCGCCCCTCCGACGGTCGAGCCGCCGCCCGGCGATAGCCTCGACCTCAACAGAGGTGGTGGGGGTGGTGGCCGGCCGGGGAGGTGGTTGGATCGCTGGCAAATGGCCTTGAAAATTGCTCCAGGTTGGGCAGATCACGACCTTTGGCTGTTTGGGGAAGAGATAATCAGAGGCGTCAAATGTTTTAGTATATAAATTGTTATATGTAATGTATTCTATTTATCCTTTATTATACACCTTTTAAAATTAGAAAATTAAGGCCCTTAGGGGCTGAACCAGGAAAAGTGCCCAACATAAAAAAAGGTAGCAATGTGAGCCTACTTTAATTAAAAATTAAAATCAGGTAATTTGGAGCACTATAGCTCCCTGTAGGGCAGTTCTTGTGGGACTGGTCCTTAGGATAAGACATTCACTATATCCTTAATACCTTTTAATTAGCTGAGGTTATTGACTTGAAATTTGGGTCATGTTAGAATATACCCTAGATACATCTACGGTCCAAAAATAAGAATTTTTGGACAATATTTCTTATAGTTTTAGGTCAAATGTGATTTTTCATAAAACTAAAATATTTTAGTGAACAATAATTATTTTAATCCCAAATTTTGGTGAGAGGTTCATTTGGTGTTAGAAGACCCTGGTAAAAATTTCAGGTCCTTTGGACCACTGTAGATTGGTGAATCCCACTTGCAAGTTATCACGTTGTATGTGATGTGGTGTGCGTTTAGCCAAAAAGATGTATCTTGTAAATTTAGCAAATTTGGAGTGAAACTTTATACATGCAATTATTAAGTTAAAATACACCTCCTCATGAAGTTTTAGAACATTTGAAGTTGATTTGCTTAGAAAATAAATAAATTAGTATTTTTGTTATGCAAATGTATTAGTAAAATTAGGATGACTAAAATAGTTGCTAAAATTATGAAACATTGCCAATAACAAATATTTAGTATTATAAACAATGAATGAATTAGTTGGAATTTTCGAAAGTCCGAATCTTAGGGTTGCAGTTATAATTATCATTTTTTCCCCTTCTATATTATTGAGATAATTGTGCTCAAATTGAGTTATGAAATTATATTTTTTTAGAATAAATAATTATTTACCAGTTTTAACCTCTAGTAATTTTTCTGAAATTATTTGATGAATATTTATAGTACTCAATGTGTAACTTGACCTAGTGGATCAGATTTTTGTAATTAGATATTTTTGTATTAAATATCAAATATTTTTGGAATGATGTGAAATTTGGTCCAGAGCCATTATTACTTATGATGATATTAGAATAATTTTATCTTGCTGGTTTGATAACAGAAAGTGACACTTCATGTTCAAAATCACATGTAGCAATAATTTGGGAAAATTATAATAATTATTGATTATTTTAGAAAAATTATAAATCTCTCGAATTAGGTCTAAGATATCATGATAGGTCTCAGGAAATAATCTTAGGTCCTAGGATCAATAATTTAGAGGATTCCTATTCATACACACATACAAGATCATATGGTCTGCATTTAGCAATTTTAGAAAATTAGTATTTTCAGCAGCTGTTGTTTTGGAGAGGTCACACACTTAGTAACCCTAGGAGTGAGTTTGGTTAAGGGGATAATAAAATTACTAAGTGCCTTGAGAAATGGAACGATGGGCTTCAGCCCATCATAGTTCCTAGTACCGCTGTGAGCCCTTCATAGGGTAACCTCGTGAAGTCCAAGGTTAACCATAAATCACTAGGTAATCCGAAAGTTAGACAAGAGTAGTCTGATAGAATTATAGTGTGTTATATCAATCTTACCCATGTGTTGGTTGGAGTGATTTAGGACTTATTAGTCCTATGAGTTGGAGGCTCGGGTGGTTAGTTGATATCAAGACGGGTTAGTCCTGCAAGCTAGGGGCTCAGGAGGGTATTATTATACCTGGTTTGTGCTTATCTGGTGGGTCACTCGGTACTGGTTCAATCGACACACCGACGGAAGTACGATGACCCTGGTGTGGATTGTAGACCTTTGAGGAGACCGGTAGGATGTTTATACCGTGGTCTGGAAGACTATGTCCCCTAAGAGCACCCCTGACCAAGGAAGACTGGTAGTTTCCAGCAAGAGGATGTAGGGGCTCTGCTATTGTGTTCTTAGCATTGAGGCGTACGAGAGGTCTAGGACTGGTAGTGTGTCTGCCCGCCTAGGAGTGGAGACTCCCGCTTCACTACCTGTAACGTCCCAATTCGTGCTAGGCCCCTTACACGTGTTCTGAGTCAAGAGACTCAACTCGGGCTCGGGGTGCATCGACGCGAGGTGTCAGGTGCATAGAATAAGTGTAGGGTTGGGTTCAAGGATACCCCAACCAGTAGCCGAGATGAGGGAACTCGGCTAAGTAAAAGTTGTCGAGAATGGAGGTTGATGCTCGTCGATCGTCGAGAATGGAGGACTTATTCTCGCCGATTCGAAGGGGTATCGGTGGTCGATACCCGCCGGACTCAGAACTGCCGTAGGCTAAGGGAAAATCGTCGAGAATGCCTGACGATTCTCACCGATCGCCGAGAATACCCGGTGATACCCACCGACCGTCGAGTATCAACAAGGGAAAATCGTCGAGTATCATTGTTGATACTCGACGGATTCGTCGAGAATGACCCGCCAATACTCGCCGATCGACGGGAATCACTGGCTGATTCCCGCCGAATTTGACTTGGGCGTTTCTGCGCCCAGGCCGATCCACCGGCTTGTACAGGCGAACCGAACTAGACCTCGGGATTCGTGCTGAGTGATCCTTGGACCGGTCACTTCAAATGAAACCTAATTTGGGCGGTCCAATTAGAGAGTGACACGTGGCGGAAGGGATTTAGCTTAATACATAATATAAAAAGGAAGTAAACCAAACCCTAACCATCGCATCCGATCCTTCTTGTCGAGCCGTCACCGTGCAAACCGACGGGAGTGGAAGAGGAGATATCGCGGGTCGCCGGAGCCGGATTCTGGAGGAAAAGCTCCGCCATTTCCGTGGAAGAACACTGCTAACGAAGCCAAGGATACCGCCACGAAGAATAACGCGATCCATGGCCGGCAACGGAGGAAACGCCGGAAATGATGTGAGTTTCCTCCCCTCTCCCTTGGTGCTAGATCTATAGTTATTCTTAGGCGAGACATCGACTCAAACGAGTCTTGATGTGTGAGATGAAGCTTTCTAGGAAGGCCATGCTAGAGCTCGTGCTCTAAAGCTTAGTCGTCTTCAACCTTCCCTCGCTTCAAAGTGATGATAGGGGTGGTCTCGTGAAGAGGAAATGGCCTCAAGAGGGAGAATAAGGGTGGAGGAACTTCTGGTTGTGATTTGGGGAAAATCGCTTAAGGAGGAAGATGAACGGATGCCGTTCACTTCGCTTCAAGATGCGTGCAGAATCTGTATTCTGCACGCAGCGACCTTCTTGGCTATTTTTAAGCAAGAAGGGGGCGGATCTGGGCTTTTGACTAAACACAAAAGTTGTAGCCCTTGAAATTACCTTTCCAACGAGTGGTTGCATGTTTCCATGCGATACCTGTAGCCACGGGAAAGTCCGTTTGAATCTGCTGCGGTTGGAAGTTATTGCCCAGGAATTCTGTATCCTGTACGCAGCAGACTTCGAGTTGCATTTCTGGCATGATGTGACCAGATCTGGGCTTTTGACTAAACACGAAAGTCGTAGCCCTTAAAATTACCTTTCCAACGAGTGGTGGCACGTTTTCAGGCGATATCTGTAGCCACGGGAATCCTCAGTCAAAGTTGCTGACTAGATTACATACAGTTCTAGGTGATTATAATATGAACTTGGATTCGATGGAATAGATGTTGCAATTCATCTCGAGGTTGGGTGAATTCTTTTGTGTTATTCACCGAGGTAATGTGAAGATTGATGTTTGAGGACTTGAATCCCTATGCCGAGATGTGAATCAATCCTAAGTGAATGAAAGGCTTTGTTATATTTGGTAGATCTCCATTATGCGCATTGTCTATAATATGTTGAATTCATTTGGAAGAATTAGTAAATGATTAGAACTATGACCAGGATGTGTAATGAATGAAAGGCTTTTTTGACCGTCACTAATGTAAATGAGGTTGAGTTGGATAAAATTGGACGGTTGGGCTTGGTCCTCGGTGTTCACGTCCCGAGGCTCCTTCCGTATTTGATGGATGGTTGGGCTTGGTCCTCGTGCTTTCTCCGAGGCTCCTTCCATGCCACGGAATTATGGAATTGCATGTGGTGTGAGTCGACACGCAGTGTCGTAATCCCGGGTTAAGGATAGTGTGGCAGGTCTACGGGCTCGCCAATCGTCACACCGATGGGAGTTGACAGTTAGACCTTGGGAGGTTGGGCTTGGTCCTCAGTGTTCACGTCCCGAGGCTCCTTCCATGCCAAGTGAACGGTTGGGCTTGGTCCTCGTGCTCATTTCTGAGGCTCCTTCGTTGTCATACCATAGGCCAGTCAGGGGCTAGGATTTTGGTGCATATTTACCCGAAAGAACCCGCTGAGCCGTAGTACGCATACAAGCTCCGCTGTTGTGTTCCTAGCGTGGAGGCGTACGGAGGCCTAGGCCAGGTAGTGTGGAGACCAGCCTAGTAGTGGAGATGCCCGCTCCACTATCACCATTTGGCCACGACGGTTGATGCCTGAGAGGTTAGCTACCTGCTCGAATAGTGGGAACTATAAGTCTGTGTCGACATAGCGATTGCATGTGCTTGAGCATGGGTGTGTCATTGCATTGTATACATAGCATTGCACTTCATTATATACACAAGACCCTCATCATATAAGTTTGTATGGGCACTCCTATACGATGAGTTACTTTCTGCTGAACGACCCTCAACTTATATGCTTGTATGGACATCCATATAGGTTGAGTTACTTACTGTTCTAGTTATATACTCTCTTATTACTGTAGTTCGTAGATATGAAATAAGAGCTTGTTTATTATACACTACTGATGTTGCTACTTATAATATGTATACTCACTTCACATGTTGTACTACTGTTATTTATATATTGTGCTTGTTCCTTTCTCCGCCCGGTGCCGAGGAGTCGCCGGGGGAGCGGATGTGAAACCACTTAGTCTTTTTGACTAACGGTTGCTACGTCTTCCTTTTTAGGAGGAAACCCCGCAGGTGGAGCAGCAGGCTATGCAGACGGACAGCCAGGCCAGGGTGACAGGGCCTGAAGGGACGGTACCATCGCTACCGTCGGTTACAGATGTGAGTGAGAGAGAGATTTTGTTGTAGCCCTTCGGGGCAATTCTGTTTACGTACTCTATAATTAGAAGCTTGTTGTAGCTTCTTTATTTATGATATTATGGACATATGCTTGGTGTGGATTTGACTTTCATATTATTATGGTTGGGTTGGCATTTATCTATTGATATTGTTGGTAGCCGGCAGAATAGGCGTCTTGTGGTACAGGCTAGCCTGAGTGCTAGTATTACCGCAAGGCGGCTGTTCTGGGCATAAGACCCCTCTCGTGTCGTGTCTTGTGTTCCGGGAGGGGGGGTCTTACAAATGGTATCAGCTTGCTACGATCCTCCAAGGCAAAAGTCACTTAACAATGGTACCACCCCCGTTTGATTGGTCAGTTTGGGGACAAGCTGACTTAGCGGAAGCAGTGGTGTGCTCATATGTAATTCACACTAAGTTGTCCATCTTTAACCTTAGATTAGCCAACCTAACCCTAAGTTTGTACCTTATATGTAGATCCCAGCACTTGTTGAGCCAGTAAGGGGCACCCCCGCCCCGTCCGTACCTACACAATTCCAACAATCAGAGCTGGGGCAGACGCTCACAGCTATTCTGGACGCCTTTAGGTCCCAATCTCAACAGACACATGTACAACAACAGGGTCTGGGATCTAGTTGGTTAAGCGTTTTCCGAGCTCTCTCCCCTCCCGCTTATGTTGGGACAGAGTCGGCAGTGCGTACGGAAGAGTGGCTCGACACTATACAAGAGTTGTTGGCAGGAATAAGATGTCCAAACAACATGGCGGTGACCCTTGTGGTGACACTCTTAGAGCTGCACGCCAAAAGGTGGTGGAAGTCCCTCATGGGCTCCACTTTTCGTGGAAGAGTGTACACGGACATTAGTTGGAGCGAATTCTCCGAAGCCTTCTTAGAGCATTTCATCCCCTCGGCCGCTCGGGATGGCCTGGAAGAGAGATTTTTGCAACTTAAGCAAGGGTCCATGTCGGTGACGGAGTACCAACGGGAGTTTCAGCACCTGGCTAGATTCGCTGACTCCTATGAGCTGGATGATAGAGGGTACGCCAAAAGATTCTATAAAGGCTTGCGAGACCCCCTAAGGCAAGCCCTTTTGTTTATAGCGGACTCTAGTCTGGCGGAGATTATTGATATGGCGAAGAGATTGGAAGCGGACCACTTGGGAAGTGGTAAGAGGCCAGCAGAGGGCGTGATGGAAGCCGGCCCCAGCAACAGAAGGAGGATTGACAATAAAAGAGGAAGAGGATATCGGAGGGGTGGCGGGCGTTTTCCCCAGAACTTTGGAGAGGAGCGCCCGGTTCCACAACCGCCAGCATTACCTCCACCTCCACAGTTTCAGCAACACGGTGGAAGGCAGGAACGGGTGTGCTTCGAATGCAACCAACCGGGCCACATTCGACGCTACTGCCCACAATTGTTTGGTGATGCGCCTCTTGCTTTCCCTCCAGTAGCCCCTCGGGGGCGGGGATATGTGCGTGGTCGAGGACGAGGACCACGAGGAAGAAGACCACGAGATCAGATGTATGCCCTGGACATGACTCAAGAGCGGAACCCTCAAGAGATGATTGCAGGTACGATTCGAATTGGTCATTTTGCTTTCATTAATATCCTCTAGTTGCTTGAGATATACTAGACATCTAGCTTGAGTATTATTAATGACACTTAGGCACCGTGATGGTCGGCGGGAAACCGGCTCATACGTTATTTGATACCGGTGTCTCACATTCATCGTGTCTGAAGACTTCATCAAAGATATACACGGAGTGCAATATTTCACTGGTATTGCTCGAAGAGTACGCCTCCCAGACGGATCTGAGATGACGGCAACCGCAAAGTGTGAGTTAGAGATAGCCATTGGGGGAAAGACCTTTGATACCCCTGCCATAATTTTGAGAATACCAGAGTTCGACCTCATCCTGGGTATGGCGTGGCTGGATTGGCACCATGCGAGAATCGACTGTGCGGAGAAGCGTATCTATTTGAGACATGGGGATACTGATGTAGTCTTCCAAGGTATAAATTTTGCACCACGAATCTTGTTATCCTCGATCCAGACCTTAAAAGCTCATATGAGAGGGGATGAAGTCTACATGATACGATTCGAACTAAAAGAGATGAAGTTAGATATGAAGGATGTGCGGGTAGCACGGGATTTCCCTGAGGTATTTCCCAAGAAACTACCAGGGTTACCCCCGCATAGAGAAGTGGATTTTCAAATTAAGCTTGTACCAGGAGCTAAGCATGTCTCCAGGACCCCTTATCGGATGGCCCCAAAAGAACTTGTGGAGTTTAGAGTGCAATTGCAGGAGTTGGTAGAATCAGGGTTTGTTCGCCCCAGCTCGTCGCCTTGGGGAGCCCCTGTTCTATTCGTCAAGAAGAAGGATGGAACCCTGCGTTTATGTATAGACTATCGGGAACTCAACCAACTGACAGTATGGAACACCTACCCGTTACCTCGGATCGATGAGTTGTTCGACCAACTGGTGGGAGCGCATTGGTTCTCCAAGTTAGACTTGCGCTCGGGGTACTACCAATTGAGAATACAGGAGGATGATATACAGAAAACGGCTTTCAGCTCCAGGTACGGCTTATATGAGTTCACAGTGATGCCGTTTGGACTCACAAATGCCCCATCGGCTTTCATGAGCTTGATGAATAAAGTGTTTGAGGCCTATCTAGATGTCTTCGTCATTGTGTTTATTGACGACATTCTTGTCTACTCGAAGACGGAGGAAAAACATGCCGGACATTTGGCCTTAGTTCTAGAGAAGCTAAAAGAGCACGCCCTGTTCGCCAAGTTTAGCAAGTGTGAATTCTGGCTTAAGGAAGTTGCTTTCTTGGGCCATGTAATCAGTGGGGCAGGACTAGCTGTGGATCCAACCAAGGTGTGCGCTGTGAAGAAGTGGTCACCTTTGAAGTCGGCGGCCGATGTGAGGAGTTTTCTTGGACTTGCCGGATACTACCGCAAGTTCGTAAAAGGATTCTCCAAGATTGCCCTCCCGCTTACTTCCTTGACAAAGAAAGGAGTGCCATTTGAGTGGACACCCCAGTGTGAAGCGGCATTCCAGGAATTGAAGGATAGACTTACCTCCGCCCCCATCCTTGTCCTTCCGACTGGGAAGGAAGGATTTCAAGTTTATATGGATGTGTCTTATCAGGGGTTGGGAGCGGTGTTGATGCAGCACGGGCACGTAATTGCTTATGCTTCAAGACAATTGAAGAAGCATGACATCAATTACCCTGTGCATGATTTGAAGCTAGGAGCGGTGGTGCTCGCCTTGAAGGTATGGAGGCATTATCTATATGGCGTCCACTGCGAAATCTTCTCGGATCATAAAAATTTGAAGTACATTCATACCCAGAAGGAATTGAACTTAAGACAACGGCGGTGGTTAGAGTTTCTATGCGACTATGAGTTCATCTTGAACTACCACCCCGGAAAAGCAAACTCGGTAGCCGATGCGTTGAGTAGGAAAGTACCCGGCTCGAGCCCAGAATCTCGATTGATGAGCATGGAGTTGGCACGGATGATCGAGGAGATGGACATCACCTTAATATTTAAGGCTTCTTCGGAAAATACGGAGTATCTGTCCAACATGAGCATAGTTTGTGGTATCCGGGACCGGATCCGAGTGGAGCAAGGATTGGATGCGGCTTTGGCCCCGGTAATAAAGTTAATCGAAGACGGGACTACCGACAAGTACACACTAAAGTACGGCCTCGTTTACTTTCGCGGCCTACTCTACATTCCCAGAGGTGGCAGAATCCGGGAGGATATTATGAGAGAAGCACATTGCTCTCAATATTCCGTGCACCCAGGAATTTCAAAGATGTACGCCGGCTTACGAAAGACGATGTGTTGGCCAGGGATGAAGAAAGATATCCGGTACTTTGTCACGCATTGTGAAACCTGCCAAAGAGTGAAGGCGGAATGTAGGAGCCCGGGTGGCCTGTTGCAGTCGTTGCCAATCCCCGAATGGAAGTTCGAGGATATATCCATGGACTTCGTACATGGGCTACCTCGCTCCCGCTCAGGGAATGATTCAGTATGGGTGATCGTTGATCGCCTGACGAAGGTTTCCTTGTTCATTCCTATGAAGAAGGAGGCTCACGTGGATGTCTTGGTACGCCTGTTTGTGGAACAATTTGTACGGTATCACGGCGTACCTAAGACGATAGTTTCGGATCGTGATGGTCATTTCACCTCCAAGGAATGGAAGGCGGTACAGACGTATTTGGGCTCACGTCTTACCTTCAGTACCGCATTTCATCCTCAGACGGACGGACAGTCTGAGCGGACCATCCGAACATTGGAAGATCTGTTGAGGTTGTGTGTGATAGATAGGGGAGAGCCGTGGAAAAGACTCTTGCCCTTGGTGGAATTCTCCTATAACAATAGCCATCAAGCTAGTATTGGCATGGCGCCCCATGAAGCCCTATATGGAAGGAGGTGTAGGACCCCCTTGTCTTGGGTGCAAGATGAAGACCCGAAGACTTTGGGAATTGAGTACATAGATGACACTGATGCGGTGGTTAGGCTAATAAGGGATCGCATGTTGGAGGCTCAAAGTCGGCAGGCGAAGTATTACAACGCAAGGCACCGTATGGTGGAATTTCAAGTGGGTGATAAGGTGTTTCTAAAAATTCGGCCGATGCATGGAGTGTCACGAGTGCGAGGAGTGAAGAAGCTCAGTCCACGGTATGTTGGGCCCTATGTCATATTGGAAAGGGTTGGCCCTTTGGCCTACCGGCTGGAGCTACCGCCCGAGCTAGAGAATCTCCACGATGTGTTCCATGTGTCGTCGCTTCGGAAGGCGCTGTTGCGGCCCGAACAATACATCCCCACAACTGATGGAACTGTGGCGTCTGACAGATCTGTGCGACTGGAGCCGGTGCGGATCGTTGATAATGAGATAAGAACCTTGCGCCGCAAAAGTGTCCCCTTGGTAAAAGTGCTATGGTCTAATCATGGGAAGGAGGAATTCACATGGGAGCCAATGGATTTGATGCAAAGACGTTACCCGGAGTTGTTTGCTTCAGGTAATTTTATTTAAAAGCATATTTTGTTTTTTGGTATGCTTTACTCCCCACGACCTCAGCCTGATTTCGGGGACGAAATCTTTTTATTTTGTTTATAGGATTTGTAACGTCCCAATTCGCGCTAGGCCCCTCGCACGTGTTCTGAGTCAAGAGACTCAACTCGGGCTCAGGGTGCACCGACGCGAGGTGTCAGGTGCATAGAATAAGTGTAGGGTTGGGTTCAAGGATACCCCAACCAGTAGCCGAGATGAGGGAACTCGGCTAAGTAAAAGTCGTCGAGAATGGAGGTTGATGCTCGTCGATCGTCGAGAATGGAGGACTGATTCTCGCCGATTCGACGGGTATCGGTGGCCGATACCCGCCGGACTCAGAACTGCCGTAGGCTAAGGGAAAATCGTCGAGAATGCCTGACGATTCTCACCGATCGCCGAGAATACTCGGTGATACCCACCGACCATCGAGTATCAACAAGGGAAAATCATCGAGTATCATTGTTGATACTCGACGAATTCGTCGAGAATGACCCGCCAATACTCGTCGATCGACGAGAATCACTGGCTGATTCCCGCCGAATTTGACTTGGGCGTTTCTGCGCCCAGGTCGATCCACCGGCTTGTACAGGCGAACCGAACTAGACCTCAGGATTCGTGCTGAGTGATCCTTGGACCGGTCACTTCAAATGAAACCTAATTTGGGCGGTCCAATTAGAGAGTGACACGTGGCGGAAGGGATTTAGCCTAATACATAATATAAAAAGGAAGTAAACCAAACCCTAACCATCGCATCCGATCCTTCTTGTCGAGCCGTCATCGTGCAAACCGACGGGAGCGGAAGAGGAGATATCGCAGGTCGCCGGAGCCGGATTCTGAAGGAAAAGCTCCGCCGTTTCTGTGGAAGAACACTGCTAACGAAGCCAAGGATGCTGCCACGAAGAATAACGCGATCCATGGCCGGCAACGGAGGAAATGCCGGAAATGATGTGAGTTTCCTCCCCTCTCCCTTGGTGCTAGATCTATAGTTATTCTTAGGCGAGACATCGACTCAAACGAGTCTTGATGTGTGAGATGAAGCTTTCTAGGAAGGCCATGCTAGAGCTCGTGCTCTAAAGCTTAGTCGTCTTCAACCTCCCCTCGCTTCAAAGTGATGATAGGGGTGGTCTCGTGAAGAGGAAATGGCCTCAAGAGGGAGAATAAGGGTGGAGGAACTTCTGGTTGCGATTTGGGGAAAATCGCTTAAGGAGGAAGATGAACGAATGCCGTTCACTTCGCTTCAAGATGCGTGCAGAATCTGTATTCTGCACGCAGCGACCTTCTTGGCTATTTTTAAGCAAGAAGGGGGCGGATCTGGGCTTTCGACTAAACACGAAAGTTGTAGCCCTTGAAATTACCTTTCCAACGAGTGGTTGCACGTTTCCATGCGATACCTATAGCCACGGGAAAGTCCGTTTGAATCTGCTACGGTTGGAAGTTATTGCCCAGGAATTCTGTATCCTGTACGCAGCAGACTTCGAGTTGCATTTCTGGCATGATGTGACCAGATCTGGGCTTTTGACTAAACACAAAAATCGTAGCCCTTAAAATTACCTTTCCAACGAGTAGTGGCACGTTTTCAGGCGATACCTGTAGCCACGGGAATCCTCAGTCAAAATTGCTGACCAGATTACATACAATTCTAGGTGATTATAATATGAACTTGGATTCGATGGAATAGATGTTGCAATTCATCTCGAGGTTGAGTGAATTCTTTTGTGTTATTCACCGAGGTAATGTGAAGATTGATGTTTGAGGACTTGAATCCCTATGCTGAGATGTGAATCAAGCCTAAGTGAATGAAAGGCTTTGTTATATTTGGTAGATCTCCATTATGCGCATTGTTTATAATATGTTGAATTCATTTGGAAGGATTAGTAAATGATTAGAACTATGGCCAGGATGTGTAATGGATTGATGGAAGGGAATGGATAGTCCAATGCTTAGAGTGTCGTCTCCCCACGGGTAGCATTGTGAAAGTTAACAATTACGGTGTTGACCGTCACTAATGGGAATGAGGTTGAGTTGGATAAAATTAGACGGTTGGGCTTGGTCCTCGGTGTTCACGTCCCGAGGCTCCTTCCGTATTTGATGGATGGTTGGGCTTGGTACTCGTGCTTTCTCCGAGGCTCCTTCCATGCCACGGAATTGTGGAATTGCATGTGGTGTGAGTCGACACGCGGTGTCGTAATCCCGGGTTAAGGATAGTGTGGCAGGTCTACGGGCTCGCCAATCGTCGCACCGATGGGAGTTGACAGTTAGACCTTGGGCGGTTGGGCTTGGTCCTCGGTGTTCACGTCCCGAGGCTCCTTCCGTGCCAAGTGAACGGTTGGGCTTGGTCCTCGTGCTCATTTCCGAGGCTCCTTCCGTGTCATACCATAGGCTAGTCAGGGGCTAGGATCTTGGTGCATATTTACCCGAGAGAACCCGCTGAGCCGTAGTACGCATGTGAGCTCCGCTGTTGTGTTCCTAGCGTGGAGGCATACGGAGGCCTAGGCCAGGTAGTGTGGAGACCAGCCTAGTAGTGGAGATGCCCGCTCCACTGTCACCATTTGGCCACGACGGTTGATGCCTGAGAGGTTAGCTACCTGCTCGAATAGTAGGAACTATAAGTCTGTGTCGACATAGCGATTGCATGTGCTTGAACATGGGTGTGTCATTGCATTGCATACATAGCATTGCACTTCATTATATACACAAGACCCTCATCGTATAAGTTTGTATGGGCACTCCTATACGATGAGTTACTTTCTGCTGAACGACCCTCAACTTATATGCTTGTATGGGCATCCATATAGGTTGAGTTACTTACTGTTCTAGTTATATACTCTCTTGCTGCTGTAGTTCGTAGATTTGAAATAAGAGCTTGTTTATTATACACTACTGATGTTGCTGCTTATAATATGTATACTCACTTCACCTGTTGTACTACTGTTATTTATATATTGTACCTATTCCTTTCTCCGCCCGGTGCCGAGGAGTCGTCGGGGGAGCGGATGTGAAACCACTTAGTCTTTTTGACTAACGGTTGCTACGTCTTCCTTTTTAGGAGGAAACCCCGCAGGTGGAGCAGCAAGCTATGCAGACGGACAGCCAGGACAGGGTGACAGGGCCTGAAGGGACGGTACCATCGCTACCGTCGGTTACAGATGTGAGTGAGAGAGAGATTTTGTTGTAGCCCTTCGGGGCAATTCTGTTTACGTACTCTGATATTAGAAGCTTACTGTAGCTTCTTTATTTATGATATTATGGACATATGCTTGGTGTGGATTTGACTTTCATATTATTATGGTTGGGTTGGCATTTATCTGTTGATATTGTTGGTAGCCGGCAGAATAGGCGTCTTGTGGTACAGGCTAGCCTGAGTGCTAGTGTTACCGCAAGGCGGCTGTTCTGGGCATAAGACCCATCTCGTGCCGTGTCTTTTGTTCCGGGAGGGGGGGTCTTACACTACCACCGTGAGCCACGACGGTTGGTACCTGAGAGGTTGGCCACCTCCAAAAGGTGGGAATGCATGAAAGGTCTGTGCACAGAGTCGTGTGTGTGAGTTATATAAACATAGCATGACATAACATACGCACTTGAAGATCCTCATCATATAAATTAGTATGAGCTCTTATATATAATGAGTTATTATTTCGGAAACCTTAACTTATATGTTTGTATATGCATTCATTTAAGTTAGGGTACGCTTCTGTGATGGTAGTGTAGTTGCTTTACTTTACTAGTTTTACCTAGCCCCTATTACTGTACTTTTATACAGCATTAGTTGTTGCTCTTATTCACTGCTCATTCTGATATAGAACTGCTAGAGAATTACCTATATATACCACTATCACCTGCTTGTACATTCTACTATTATTGGTCCTCTGCTTTCTTCCTCCCACGCAGTGCCTAGGAGTCGCAGGGGTGAGGCAGGGACGAAGTAGCTGAGTCTAGTTTGACTGACGTTCGTTTGACCACATCACTTTAGGGACACGTGGAGACGTCGCCGTAGTTCGACCAGGCACAAGAAGAGATTGAGACACTAGGATCTGAGGAGCCGGAGCCCCGCACTACTACGACTCGTCGTCAGGTTGATGGTCATATGGTTTAGCTTCTACATTGTTAGTTGAGAGTGAGAGATATTTATGATGGCTATGTACTGGGCATAAGCCATTTTTCTTCTACTCTTTTATTATCACATGTGGACCTTTACTTAGATATTTATATATATTTGTTGTGATATGTGAGCTTGTTTTACTTTTTATTTGGTTAGTTATGTGAATGATCGTGCTTGCCGGCATGGTTGTTGTCTTGTGATGGCAACTAACTCGTAGTTGGTGTCATTATAAGGCGATGGTCCTGGGCATAAAATCTCTCCTCAATCGTGCCCAATTCCTGGGAGGAGGGATTTTACTTCATCCAATGCTTTCCTCCAATTCTTCTCTTGAGCAGCTTTATTATACGAATACGGCTCACAATCTGCTAAAAGACAATATAAAGAAAAGTTAGCATGAAATGGCTCCGTCTCCTCATAGATTTCTTCCAACCTTCTCTTCCTTGGTTAAGGACATTCAGAGCTGCTCCTGCTAGTGCTTTCTCCATTAGAACTGCCTCTGTTGGTGCTTACTCCTCTAGAGTAGGGAGTCGAAGCTCCTCATGAATCTCTGCTTGGTTGTGATGGTGGTTCAGCTCCATCATCCGCATCTTCAGCTTCATAACCACCTTCTTCATCATCATCATCATAGAACATTCCCTTGACACCTCTCTCCTTCTCATTCCAGCTTCAACAACTATCTTCCTCAAATAAGAAATCTTTTGAGATAATTGCCTTCTTCATCACTGAGTTGTATAACTTGTAAGCCTTACTCATAGGAGCGTATCCCATAAATATACATTTCTCACTCTTGTCATCCAGTTTCTTCCTCTTCTGATCAGGGATGTGAACATAAGTTATACACCCAAACACCCTCAAGTGTTGAACACTTGACTTCCATCCACTTTATGCCTCATATTGAGTCTTGTACTTCAAACTCTTCATCGGTCATCTATTCAACAAGTCCACAACACATTGTACTGCTTCAACCCAGAACATCTTCGGTAACTTCTTACCCTTTACTCTATGTCAAGTTCTTTTTCTCCGCTACTCCGTTCTGCTGAGGCGAGTATTTACTGTCAACTAATTAGCAATCGCATGCTCTTTATAGAATGAATCAAACAATTTTGAGGTGTACTCCCCACCCCGATTAGTTCTAAGTACCTTCAAATATTGTCCACTCTCCTTCTAAGCCATTGCCTTGAACTCCTTGAACTTGTCAAGGGCCTCAAACTTTTCTTTTAAAAAATATACCAAATACTTCCGACTAAAGTCATTAGTGAAGGTAATGTAGTATTTGCTTCCACCAACTGAGACAATATCAAATAAACCAGCAATGTCTGAATGCACTAACTAAAGCTGTCTCCTTGCTCTACGAGACTTCCCTCCTTTAAAACTCTGTCTCTTCTGCTTGCCTTTAGTAAAAGCTTCACAAATCTTTTGTGGTGGTAAGATCTTAGGCAAACCTTCCACGATCTTTGTATGTGATAGAAGCTTCAGACCACTGAAGCCTAAGTTATCCATCATGTGGTGTCATAACCAAGTTTCTTCCTCCTCCTCAGTTTTTGCTAAACATGTCATCTCCTCGACATCCATCTTTAATGCAAAGAGACGATTCATCATCATCTTTACCTTCACAACCACTTTTCCACATTGGTTCAATATAACCAACGTACCATCCTTCAGCTGAATACAATAGCTTTTCTCCACCAGTTGTCCAAGGCTTAAGATATAACTCTTAAAGCCTTGAACGTAGAACACATCATTGAGGTGCACCTTCTCACCGTTCAAGGTGACCGCTATCAACCCTTTTCCTTCTACCGAGATCTTTGAAGCATCAACAAAACTAACCTCACCAACACTTGGTTCGATTTCAGTGAACAACTCCTTCTCATCACACATATGGTTGCTGTCTCATGTGTCTAAGTACTAGACTTCATTTCTACCTCCTTCAGCTTCTCTGTAAGTCAAGAACATCATTAGGTCACAACTAGTGTTGCTTGCTTTGGCATGGTGGTTAGTCTCCTCTTTCCTCCTCAAAAGTCTGTAGTCATAACTCATGTGCCCAAATCGGTTACAATTATAACACTGGACTTGGGATGGCCTCTTCCTCGGCCTTTTCCTCTTCCTGCCTGCCTTCTTGCTTGAGGTTGCTCTACTTCTCTCTGGAAGTTCTGATGTCTTCCTCCTCTTCTTCCTCTATCTCTACCTTGGTGGCCTCGACCTCGCTGGCCACCTCCTCTTCCTGAACTCTCACTAAAGTTCAGCTGAGTCAAAAGTTCTTTCTCTAAGATACTTGACTCTTCATCTTGTAGCATGTGGTATTCATGGGCTTATAGAGAGTTTATGAGTTCATTAACATACATCTGAGTGAGATCCTTAGACTCTTCTATCGCCACTACTATATAATTAAACTTCTTCGACATCGACCGCAGAATTTCTCCATGAAACTCACATCATTAATCGTCTCTCGATTCCGCTTCATTTCGTATGCAAGTGTCCTCAGACGAGTCACATAGTCATCAACCTTCTCAGAGTTTTGCATCTTTATAACTTCATAGTCTACTCAGAGAAATTGCAGCCTTACCATCTTTTCCTAATCAACACCTTGCAAGGAGCGTTGCAATGTTTCCCATGCTTCCTTAGAACTTATAACATCCGAGATCTATTCAAAGGTTGCTTCATCAACCCCTTGATATAGCAAGAAAGGCCTTCATATCTCTCTTTCTTGCTTAATGTAGTGTCGTCCTCTGGGTGTTAGTAAATGATGCCTCTGTTTCAGCAGTTAGCTCTTCATATCCATCTTCCACGATCTCCCATCACACTTTTAAGGCAAGCAACACTCTCATCTGGATACTCCAGTTGCCATAATTTGTCTTTATTAACTTAGGAACTTGACCCAACATAGCATTTACCATCTCCATCATGACGTGCTCTTCACTTCTTCACTTCTTCTGAGTGACTTTCAAGGTTCGCAACCTCCTCCGATACCACCGTTGGAAGCATTTATAGTGGGCACAACACAAAATAAAGGAGCAAACTGAAAGTATCTAGTGTCGACTAAGTCCACCTATGGGGGGGGGGGGAATAGGTGTCGTGTAGTCTTTTGCGGAATTTAAATAACTTGCACAAATAACAAACACAACACAGAAAAGCACACAAGCAATTATAGTGGTTCCCCGATTTGGGTACGTCCACTCTCCCCCTTCGACCTATCTTCCACCAAGGGACGACTCGGTCACTTCATCAACCGGATTGAAATCCAATCCTCACACAATGGAAGGAACCCTTCCAACCAAAGGAGTCACTACACTGAAGGATCAAGCGCATACCCAACTGCACCAAAAGCCCGGACTGTTAGAGAGGGCGCTACTTAATTTTTTATATAAGTAGCAGAGCGCCACGAGTCAAGTGAAGGAACGCCGGACCCAACAATCCCCCCCCCCCCCGGCGTCCAGCACAACCCGTCGGCTCAGAGGTGGGGTTACCACATGGCCCACACGGCTCAGAGGTGGGGTTACCACATGTCCACGGTTGCCCGACCCACCGGACCCACACAGGTAGAAGGGAAAAATCATGATTTAATAGCGCCCCCTCGGTCTTGAACCCGTGACCTCCTCTGATACCAATTGAAAGTGAGGCTAAGATCTATCTCAACTCTAGAGGGGGGGTGAATAGAGTATTTTAAAATAATTTTTCACAGTTGAAATAAACAGCACATATAAAATTCAATTTATGATATAGTGTAGAGTGCTAGTAAGAAGTTAAAAACTAAGAAGTAAAAAGCACAGCACACAGCAAACAAATCACACAAACAAACCAGAAGACACAAGGAATTATAGTGGTTCCCCAAAAACCTGGGTACATCCACTCTTCTACCACCCTTGGTAGGAATCCACTCAGGATGAGTTGATCAGGTGTCCTGACACCAATGAGCTTTTGATAAGGTGCCCAAAAACCAAAACTAGATTTTTTGATAAGGTGTCTTGCCACCACTGAGTTTTGACAAGGCTCTCAGAACCAGACAGAACTTTTGAAGGGAGTTCAAGAACCCTTTTACAGCAGGAAAAGAAAAATAAGAGTGAAGGGTGTCTTCTCTGTTCTCAATCAAATGAGAGAAGCACAAGTGGATTGATGATGTCAAAGCTCCCCCTGAGATGTAGAAAGGTTCAGGAAAAGAAGCTTTGCTCTAGGGTGATAGGTCTTCAGAACTTTGATCTCCAGCACAGGATGGTTTCAGCAAGAAGGCTGAAGGTAAGGTGTCTGGAGTTCTGAGATGAGATTGTGAACACTTTTTCAGTCAGCAAGAAGATTTTTGGAGTCACAGTTCTTCTGTTGTTCTTCTGCTATCAGTATTCTCTATTCTGTGTGTTCACACTTTTTTCTTGTCAATCTCTGTGTATCTTGATAACACAGAAGAAAAGAATTAAAATTTTCTGACAATTCCTTGTCCAAAATTAGCCGTTGGGAGTCATAAAAGTCTTCCAAAAATAGTCTTGTCTTCTAGAGGAAAGTCCAGCAAACATTCTCTGAATAATTCCTTGAAACTTGCTCCAGAAATAAAGACAAACGGCTGGGAGATCTTCTGACATAAATGCTGATAATATTCAAAAACATTCCAAAGAACAGCATCATTTGAATTCCTGGAAGCGTCGATCTCTCCAAAGAAAACGTCGATCTGAGCTCTACGATCATCGAACTGAGCTCAGAGATTAAATGGACAAGCAGACAGAAAACGTCGATCTGAGCTCGACGATAGTCGAGGGGAGTTCGACGACTCAGCAGAAGCTAGACAAAAGCAGATAGTCGATCTGAGCTCGAAGATCATCGACCGGAGTTCGACGTTTTATTGAAGATACCAATTGAAGGATCAAGCGCATACCCAACTGCACCAAAAGCCCGGACTGTTGGAGAGGGCGCTACTTAATTTTTTATATAAGTAGCAGAGCGCCACGAGTCAAGTGAAGGAACGCCCGACCCAACATACACCTCCACCACGGGTTGCACCCAACCCTTACAACTAGGAATCAAAATTCCTTCACAACAAAACAAAAATTAAATGTACAAGAAATACAAACAAACTTATGGAGATCCCGATGTCCTTCTTCGTTCGTTGAAGCTTTCTTGAAAGAGATGAAGAGTCCACGACCGGTGTTCTCTCTTGGAGAGGATCTTGACAAGATCGGCGGCGGCAAGTGAATGCGGCGGCGATGCTTTGTAGATCCAAGCTTCTTGACGAAGCAAACAAGGTCTTTCAACGATCTCAATCGGATCAGTCATCTCAATCGATTTGGAATGAAGAACGATCCTCGTTCAACAAATCGAGAGACAAGAGATCTCGAGAGAGAAGCGTGAGACGCTAGGCTTGCCTCGGTACTGTCGTCGGAAGATCAAAGAGGACCTCTGAGATCGGCGGCGACGACTATCTTGTGAGCGACGGCGGCGGTCGGTGAAGATCCGCGATCGGCTAGGGCACGCTCGGCCTCGGTTTTACTTTTCGTTCTGCGATTTTCTGGTATGTTCAAATACGCGAGTATATATACTGGAAGCCAACCCTAAATGACTGTTGTAGGGCCCACAAGGAGAAGCCCTAGTCCCGGGCAAAACAGCGCACAGAGAACTTGTTTCGGTCCAGCGAACGGGAATTTTGTCTAAGGCAAATTCGACGAGAATCGCTGGTGATTCCCGTCGAAGTCGGCGGGAATCACTCACGATTCCCGTTGAATTTGCCTTGGCAGAATTCCAGTTGGACATCTGGTCATCCGGAGGGAATCAGCGGGAATGCAAGGTGATTCTCGTCGAATCGACGAGAATCACTTGGTGATTCCCGTCGATTCTGCCTTAGCAGAATTCTTGTAGGAGGACAGTCAACCGGATAAAGTCTGCGGGAATCACTGACTGATTCTCGACGATTTGGCGAGAATCACTAATGATTCCCGTCGAATCGGCGAGAATCGCTTAGTGATTCCCATCGATTTTTACTTAGACGCTTTTTCTCTTCCTTCCTATGAACTTGGTCTTTGACCCATCTCTGCTCCTCTTCTGCTCTTGATCTATCTCGACCCTGTACTTGAAAGTAAGTACACTCCAATAGAGAGAGCACACGTGAGTCAACACACTGATCTGCTCAATGAGGGATTACGTTGCGCAGACCCGTGTATATTGACACATTGCACCCTGACATTGGTGTGTACTTAGCATGGAATAACTACAAGCACATCTTGATAGAAAATCATCAAATACATTGTGAATTCATCTTAGCTTGACTGGAGTCTTCTTCAAATCTAGGTAATTGTGGATACAATACCCAATAATATCCCCCTATTTGAAGAAGCCAAAATCCTACTAGCTAAGATGAATTACACTAACCAAAATGATATACATAAACAATATGCGAGACAAGAGATCAGAATAATAAGCGCATTCAGAACAACAATTGTGTTGGAACACCCTATTACTATTTGGACCAGGATGACTATATTTCTATAGGGATTGTATGCTGTGACCTCCATGTTGTTATATAGGTCACATAGGCTAGTTAGAGTAGTCTTCAGCTCGACGCAGAGTCGATCTCAGCTCGACGCAGAGTCGACCTCTGCTCGACGCAGAGTCGATCTCAGCTCGACGCAGAGTCGATCTCAGCTCGACGCAGAGTCGACCTCAGCTCGACGTGGAGTCGACCTCAGCTCGACGTTCCGTCGATCCCAGCTCTGCTTCCAGAAAACACTCTCTGACCAACGTGTGTCGTACTCAGATCGACGTTTTTCTGTGAGTTCGACGCTTTCCAGACTTCCGTCGATTTTGGATAGGAATTCAAATTCCTTCTGACAGGCAATTAATGCTGAAGAATTTATTGGCCGTTACAGCATATCTGGTGCATGGCTCAAGGAATTTTCTAAGGAATGTCTGCCTGTCATTTCCTTTGAGGCATGGACAGTTAAGGAAAGCAATCAATGCTGACTTCCAACGGCTATCAAAGTAAAGGAAGAAGAAGACTCAAATATATTTTCTCTCTTGGACAATAATAAGAAGAATACACAGAGAATACACAGAACAAGAAGAGAACAACAATACAAGACTTCTCATCTTTCTCTCAGTGAAAAATTATTTCTGAAAGACTCTCTTACAGAAAATCTGATTGCTTCAGACACCTCCATCCAACTCACTTGGATCATTCTTTGCTGGAGCAAATCAGACCTTTGAAGACCTGTCACCCTTGTGCAGAGCTCTCCTTCCTGAACCTCATCTTGATCTCAGGGGGAGCTTTGACAACAACTTCAGATCCACTTCTGCTTCTCTTTGCTTGTTGAAAAGAGAAGACAACTTCATTCTTTTTCTTTTTCTTTCTGTACAGGGTTCTAACTCCCTTCAAAAGTTACTTTTGGTTTTGCTGAAACCTGGTCAAAATCAGCTTCTGTTGGTTTGTGAGAACCTGATCAAAAACTCTCTGGTGCTCAAGACACCTGATCAACTCATCTTGAAGTGGATTCCTATCAAGGGTGATAGAAGAGTGGATGTACCCAGATTTGGGGAACCACTATAGCTCCTTGTGTCATCTGGATTGCTTGCTCCTTTCTGTGTTTTGCTTTGTGCTGTGAATTTATTTTTTACTCTGATTACTTGCTATAGCACCATACACTAAGTAAAGTAAAAATTTTCTCTGCAAGTTTTATTTGGAAAATTATTTTAAATAACTCTATTCACCCCCCTCTAGAGTTAGGAGTGATCTTATCCTGCACTTTCAATTGGTATCAGAGGGAGGTTGATCATTCATACAGGCTAACACCTGGATCAAAAGATCTCTGATAAGATCATTTCCCTCAAAGGGTTACTTTTCTTAGTTTTACTTATCTTTTAAAACTCATGGCACAAAACAAGGACTTTGCTAGCACCAGACCTCCTATGTGCAATCTATCTAAGTTTGCACTATGGAAGGCAAGGATTAGACTTTATATGAACTCTTTTGATGAAGACATCTTCAATTCTGTATTGACAGATTGTCCAAGACCTCCCACAGGAACAAGTACATCAGCTGTTCCTCCTCCTTCAGGGACTGATGCTGACATAAAGAAGTGGAAGGCAGCAGATGCTAAAGCCATGAACATCTTGGCTCAAACCATGTCAGATGACATTTTCCAGAAGGTAGCAGATTGCAATACTGCCAAGGAGATCTGGGAAAAACTCTCAGAAATTGTATCAGGTTCTGCAGATGAAAGAAAGGATAGGAGATCCTATCTCATCACACAGTATGAAAACTTCAAAAAGGCAGAGTCTGAGTCAGTTGCTGACATGTACAACAGACTGAGCCTAATCATAAGTGAACTTAGATCACTAGAGAAGGACATATCTCTTACTGAGATAAATGACAAGATACTGACTTGTTTCCCTAGCTCTTGGGACTCAAGAATATGGTCAATTAAAGATGGAAGAAATGTCTGTGAGCTATCCACAGAAGCTCTTCTAGGAAAGCTCAAGAGCTATGAGCAATTTATTAAGAAAAGAGAAGAAGAGCAGAAGACATCCACACCAACAGAGAAGGCTGAGAAAACTATTGCCTTCAAAGCACAGGAAGAAGAACCTAAAGAAAAGGTGTTGGGAAATGAAGAGCTTATGAGCCTACTGGTCAAGAGGTTCAATAAGCTAAATAAAAGGAACTTCAGAAGATGGTCATCCAAAGACAAAGACAAGCCAAGGTATGACAGATCCAATAATAAAGATATTATCTGCTTTGGTTGCAGGAAACCAGGACATATCTTCCCAAACTGTCCAGAAAATCAAGACAAGGACAGAAGGGACAAGAAGGAAAGGAAGGATAAAAGGAAGGACAAGGAGTCAAGGAAATACCATGACAAGCCTTCCTCCAGCAACAGCAAGCACACCAGGAAAGGATTTGTGGCTGAATCCTGGAGTGACTCTGATGAGTCTGATTCATCATCCAGTTCTAGTGATGATGAGGATGATGCAGAAGAAAAGGGATTCTGCATGATGGCCATCAGTGCATCTCAAAAGAACACTGATTCAGAGCCTGAGGCTGACTATCCATCTGATCAGGAACTTACTGAGGATCAGGTAATAGATTCATTTGACTTTACTTCTGATGATTTCAAATCTGAGTTTAAATCTATGTGCATTGACTTAATTGAGTCTCAAAAGCTGATTAAAACTCTAAATGAACAATTAATTGAATGCAAATCCATTAACTCAGATAACCTTAGACTCTTAGAAGAGTTGAAGCAGTGTGGGGAGGAGATAGCTTCACTGAAAAGTGAGCTATCTAAGGCCAAACAATTTGAAGAAACCCTTAATGGGAGAAGTATCAAATTGATGGACATCACAAGTACAGTGAACTCAAGATTGAATGGTTCACTGGGCTTGGGTGCTTCATCCAGCCAACCCATAGTGCTGACAACTCCAATCAAATTTACCAGTGAGAAAGGTAAAGGAGTCTTGATAGTGGCTAGGAAGAATGCTGACTTAACCCAGGAAACTGGACAAAAAATGTCGAACGAAGCTCGACGGACGTCGACCAGAGCTCGACGTAATCGCAAGAAAACGTCGAACCCAGGTCAACGCCCTCTACTCTCTGAACAAAGCAAGACCTTGCCGTCGAACGGAGCTCGACGCACTCACTTGAGTCCGTCGACCGAAGCTCGACGTGCGTCGAGCCGAGTTCAGAGCAAAACCCAGTTCTCAAGGGTTAACTCAAATTTCAATTCTAGCTCCACATCTCATTTCTTTAACCCTTATGCTGAATGGATCATACCTCCTAGGAGATATCATCCTGTAGGCTATAAGAGTCAACCTGAGATGTCCTTCATTTCAGAATTTAAGGGATATCAACCTAGGCCCAAGGTTAACTGGGTCAAAAACAAATAAGCTGTTTTTGTGCAGGTAAAGACCTATCCAAGTGAGAACCATCAATGGTATCTGGATAGTGGGTGCTCAAAGCACATGACAGGAGACAAGGACAACCTCACTTCCTTCAAAACCAAGCTTGGACCCAAAGTAATTTTTGGAGACTCAAGCTTTGGAACTACAAAAGGATATGGGACAGTTCAAATTGGCTTAGTCACTTTCAAAAAGGTGGCATATGTTGAAGGACTCAAACACAACCTGATAAGCATCAGTCAATTGTGTGATGAAGGATACCAAGTAACCTTTAACAAAGCCATATGCAAAGTCAAGTCAGTGGACAACACAACTGTGTTGACAGGTAACAGAAGAGGTAACATTTACTTAGTGGATTTTCATTCACCTGTAGTAGATATTTGCCTGTTTAACTCCATTTCAAAACCAAACATCTTGTGGCATAAAAGATTAGGACATGTGAACCTTAGAACCATTGCTAAGTTATCCCAAGACAACCTTGTTAGAGGACTACCTTCTGGTCCCTACAAGAAGGAAGGACTTTGCAAGGCCTGTCAATTAGGCAAGCAAACCAAAAACAGTTTCAAGTCACTTAATAAGAGTGACTCACCTAGAATCTTGTACTTATTGCACATGGACCTTTTTGGACCAATTAATGTACAAAGCCTAGGAGGGAAATCTTATGCTTTAGTAATTGTAGATGACTTCTCAAGATTCACTTGGGTGTTCTTTCTGAGGAAGAAGTCTGATAACTTCAAAATTTTGACAGATTTTCTCAAAGGCATACAGATTGAGTTCAATACTCACATTGCCCTGATCAGAAGTGATCATGGGACAGAGTTTGATTCTCTTCTTATGCTAGAGTTCTGCCAGAATGAAGGTATCAGGCATACTTTCTCAGCTCCTAGAACTCCTCAACAAAATGGGGTAGTTGAAAGGAAAAACAGAACCCTTATTGAATCTGCCACAACATTGTTGACAGATGCTCACCTTCCTCTAACCTTTTGGGCAGAGGCTGTGAACACCTCCAACTATGTTCTGAATAGAAGCCTGATACATAAGCTAAAGGGTAAGACTCCTTATGAGCTACTCAAAGGGAAGAAACCTAAAGTGAACTACTTCAAAATATTTGGTTGCATTTGTTTCATTCACAATAATGACAAGAAATACCTAGCTAAATTTGAAGCCAAAGCTGATGAAGGAGTGTTTATGGGATACTCCATGACTAGCAAGGCTTATAGGGTTTTTAACAAGTGCACAAATAAAATTGAAGAATCCATGCATGTTACATTTGATGAAACTAACATGTTTTATAAGGAGAAGGAGACTTCTACCATAAGCAATTTGCAAGAACATTCAATTTCAGAAAATCTGAAGCAGCTTACCATCAAAGACAAAGGGTCATCACCTTCACCAATTCAACAAGTCACTGAACTTAGTGACAATGAAGAGGAACTTCAAGTTCTGGAAAGTTCAAAGGGCCAACAAATTGAAGAACCAGTTGTTGTTCCACAAGAGGAAACAACAACACAGGTTGGTGCATCATCAACACCCCTTGTTGATCTAGCAACAACAAGAGATCACCCAATCTCACAAGTGATTGGAGATATCTCAGTGGGTGTGCAAACAAGGAATCAAGTTAACCAAAATATTATGCACACCTGCTTCCTTTCTCAAATTGAGCCTCAAACCATACAAGATGCAGAGCAAGATCCAAACTGGATCATTGCAATGCAAGAAGAGTTGAATCAATTTGAGAGGAATAAAGTTTGGAAATTAGTACCAAGACCAAGGAACCAGCAAATTGTTGGAACCAAATGGGTATTCAGAAACAAATTGGATGATCAAGGAATAATTGTGAGAAACAAGGCAAGACTTGTTGCACAAGGGTATTGCCAAGAAGAAGGAATTGATTATGACCAAACCTTTGCACCAGTTGCAAGGTTGGAGGCCATAAGAATCTTCCTTGCATATGCAGCTCACAAGAGATTCAAAGTATATCAGATGGATGTCAAGAGTGCATTCCTCAATGGAGACATCAAGGAAGAAGTCTATGTAAAGCAACCTCCAGGTTTTATCTCTCCAACTTTTCCTGATCATGTATTTAAACTGCATAAAGCTTTATATGGTCTCAAGCAAGCTCCTAGAGCATGGTATGAGACCTTAGCTTGTTTTTTGTTGGAAAATGATTTTAAAAGGGGTAGTGTAGACCAAACTCTTTTTGTTAGAACCCATAGGTCCCATACCCTACTAGTACAAGTTTATGTAGACGACATCATATTTGGATCTACTGATTCAAATTTATGCAAAAAGTTCTCACAACTTATGCACTCAAAGTTTGAAATGAGTAGCATGGGTGAGCTTGCTTTCTTTCTTGGATTGCAAGTTAAACAACATGTGGATGGCATTTTCATTTCTCAAACCAAGTATGCAAGAGAACTGGTTAAGAAATTTGGAATGTCTGAAGCATCATCCATGAAAACACCTATGCCTACAAATGCTGTTTTAGATGCTGATGAATCTGGAAAACCAGTTGATCAGACAAACTATAGAGCAATCATTGGCTCATTACTTTATCTAACAGCTACTAGACCAGATATAATGTTTGCCACATGCATTTGTGCTAGATTTCAAGTAAGCCCTAGAGAGTCCCACCTCACATTAGTTAAGAGGATTCTTAGGTATGTAAAAAGTTGTCCTAATCTAGGTCTCTGGTATCCACATGACTCAGGATTTGATCTAACTGGATTTTCAGATTCTGATTATGCTGGATGTAGAGTAGACAGGAAAAGCACCAGTGGAACTTGTCAATTTCTTGGTGATAGACTTGTCTCCTGGTTTTGTAAGAAACAAACCTCTGTGTCCACATCAACTGCTGAAGCTGAATACATGGCTGCAGGTAGTTGTTGCTCACAGATTTTGTGGATTCAAAACCAGCTCCTAGACTATGGGTACAACTTAGAGATGTCTAAAATCTTTTGTGATAATACCAGTGCAATATCTATTGCTCAAAATCCAGTTCTCCATAGTAGGACTAAGCACATAGAAATCAGACATCACTTCTTAAGGGACAATGTAGAAAAGAAGAAAATTGCACTAGAATACATTTCCACTGAACTACAGAGAGGAGATATCTTCACCAAACCCTTGGATGAAAAGAAGCACCTCTTTTTCCTCAATCAGTTGGGAATGCTAGATGGAGACAGCATAAATTAAAACTCCAAGATTTTGAAACCCATAATTAACAGGAATAAGAAAAATTTCATTTCAAAATTTCCCTGTCTGAGTGGTTGTTCTGAGCTCTGAACTAAGCTCGACGCTGCGTCGAACGGAGATCGACGGTCCGTCGCCCTCAAAAGCGTCGAACGTCGAACTCAGCTTCTAGCGTCGAACTAAGTTCACAGCTTCCTGGCTTCTTGAGTTTTTCTCTCCCCGGTCGACGTCTTCGTTCAACGTCGACCTGAGCTCGACGTATAGCTTCAGCCAAAGAGTCGAACGTCGACCTAAGCTGGACGCTGTTGAGTCGTTTCAGTTCTCCTAGAGCCCTTGAGCGTCGAACTGAGCTCGACGTTCTTTCCTTTTCTGCGTCGAACCCTAAGTATAAAATCATTTTTTCTCCGTCGTTCGCAGTTGCGCTTTCATATTTCTCTGCTCAAGTTTTCTCCCTCCAAATACTATACTTTTGATCTTGGAAGGTACTCTTTCTTTTGCAGGACAATGGCAATTACAGCAGGAGCTCTGGCGGCTATGAAGTTCGACTCTGGTTTCGACATTGATTTCGATTCTTTTGATGGATCTCCACAACACTTTCTGGATATACTGAATCTTTTCAAGGAGCAGCAGCTAGTCCACTTTATGTCTACCAGGATACCCCTTCCCGAATCAGAAATTAAAGAATGGTGTCTTACAGCAATCATTTCAGATAACAACATCTTGACTGGGAAGATTGCAGGAAATGAGGTAGCCATCTCACCTCAAGTCATTACAGAAGCCTTCAACTTTGCTGCTGGAGATGATGATATAGAACTATCAGTGGAAGATTATACCTTGATGCTGGACAGGATGGGGCATGCTGCTGGTAACCCCTCCAAACTCCTTAAAATTAACCTAGCAATTGAGTACAAGTTATTAGCAGATATAACTGGAAAGGTGATCTGTGCAAAGAGAACTGCACATGATGCAATAACAAGGCATCAGTTTTGCCTCATGGCTGCTCTAATGGATAAGAAACATCCCAACTGGGGATTACTTGTGTTTGATATGCTTAAGAAAAAGTTGGATAAAAGCTCTGTCCATTTTGGAAGAGTTCTTGGGTTGATTCTCAACCACTGCTACCCCCAACTGCTGGTGTCCTCCAAGAAGCACATAAATGCTTCCAAGAGGCTCACATGTGCTTTAATTGGCAAATGGGACAGGAGAATCGTGAATCCCAGGGCAGCAGCAGCCATGAAATCCTCTGCAGACACCAGGACTATAGAGGTCACTTCCCCTCAGTCCACTGGTCCAGAAGAAGGGATTATGCCATCTCTCTCCCTCACCCTTCCATCCACCTTCATCCCCTCAACCTCACTTATCTCATCCTCTCAAACTCTACCCTCCTCCATATCCACCATTGCCTTCTCCCTTCCTCCTCAAACTACTTTCCTTCCAATAAACTTGGATTCCACCCCTCATGAGGATATCTTTTCCCTTGACATGCATGAAGACTCATTCATGGATGCTTCTACCTCCTCTCCTCATGACTTCCTCAATTCATCTACCTTTTCCGACTTACTCTTCTCCTCCATTCAGGAACAAGCTACACCTCCTCTGTCTGTTCCTCTCTCAACATCTTCTTCATTCTCAGCTTCTGCTACTCCCTCTACCTCTACTCAAGTTCCCCTTGAGCAAGTAGCCCTCCTGCCCTTAGCCAATCAACTTTTTGATCTTCTGTCTCCTAGGCTCTCCTCCCTTTTGGATGCCAAGCTGGCTCCTCTCCTACTTTCATTGAGAGCTCTTTCTGCCTCTGTCTCCTCCCTTTCCTCCCATTTGGCACGCCCTTCTTCTGGGGGCCTAGAGTCAGCTGCCCCTGATTCTAGGCAGGGGGAGATGTCAGCAGAAGAAGAGCTGCCTCCTTCTTCAGTTCAGATTGCTCAGACTCCTTCAGAGACAGTATCAGTTACTTGTTCACAGACAGTGTCTGCTGCAGAAGATCAAATGGTATCTGAGGCCTCTCCTCCAGTTTCAGAGCAGCAAATCAGCAGTGCCTTAGACATTCAGTCTTTGGCAGCTTCTCTTCAGATCTTCTCTCCTCCAGCTTCAATACAAGAAGACCTTGATATAGCAGAAAAACAGCTTCAAGAAGATATGTCCAGGGCTATTGTCCCCTTCCAGAAGGTCCTGACTTCTGATTTAGCAGTGGTAGCAGTGGCTCCTGTTAGTGTTGGATTTGGTGTGGTAGTCTCTGCTGAGACTTCAGGTGAAGTGACTGAGACACCTGATGCTGCAGAGGCCAATATCTCCCAAGCTCTTCAGGAACCAGTCTCCTCAGCCTCTATGGGTTTTGAGGCTGTGCCCTCTCCTGCAGTGGTTGCTTCCTCCTTCCCACTGACAGCAGAGCCTCCTTTAGTCTCTTCCTCAGCAGCTCCAGCCTCCATCAGCTTTCCCCTCTCCAAAAGAAAATATATAGATCCATATGAAGAATCACAAAGTTCTGAAGATGAGTTTGCCACAGATTCTGATGACTCCTCTGCAACTATTGCAAGGAAGAGGAAAGCCAGATCAAAAGCCTTGAAAAGAGTACCTTCTGCCAGAGCTACAGATCATGACATTCCCTATTACATCAAATATAATTGTGAAATCACAGAGCCTTGGATGCAGTACTCTCAGAATCAGAGAAAGGCAATGAAGAAGAAGAGAAAATTCAATGAAGGTCCATCTAAACCAGTCCATCAGCCTCCACCTCCACCTCCTCCTGATGCAGGTGCAGGTGCTAGTCTTTCTTCAAAACCAGCCCCTTCAGCTCTTCATGGAAAAACTTATCAAGCCAGAAGATATCAAGGAAGTAGCCAGCAAAGGGGAGGTCAACAAAGAGGAAATTATAAAGGCAGGCAGTCCAGGGGAAGAATCTTTGATCCAACCTCTGGTCCCTATCCCTATAGGCCTAGAGTTGACCTCACTCCAAGAACTTCTCAAGAATCATCCTCTAACAAATTTGAACCAGCTGTCCCCTTTGAAGATCCTACCAAGACTCCTGCTTACTGGAAAGCAAGGATGACAGAAATGGCTGCCTTAAATGAGATCAGCAAAGCCAGAGAAAGAGGACTGGATACATCTCATATCAGTACTATGTCAGAACAAAGAAGAGAAGAATTGGAAAAGTATGGCTCAAAGAAATTTTTTGATTCAGACAGATACATGGAACTCCACCCTGCAGCTGTACCACCCAGTGCTAGAGATCAAAAATCTTTAGGTGCAGCTGATGACTTCAGATCTAAAAAGGAAGCTTCCAATCCAAACAGAGAAATCATCTTCAAAAAGAGTGATCAAGACAAAGCATCAAAGGACAAGTAAAGTAAGGTATTCTGACACTTTCTATATTCTGGACTCAGGACATTTAAACAATTCTGCTGCTATATAGTGCTTCATATATGCTGCATATTATTCTGTTATGTCTGGTTGTATTATATTGTGTTGTATCTGCTTTATTTCTTTTCTTTGATTCCCTAAAATTCATGTAAATAGTAATCCTAATCCAAATAGGGGGAGATTGTTGGAACACCCTATTACTATTTGGACCAGGATGACTATATTTCTATAGGGATTGTATGCTGTGACCTCCATGTTGTTATATAGGTCACATAGGCTAGTTAGAGTAGTCTTCAGCTCGACGCAGAGTCGATCTCAGCTCGACGCAGAGTCGACCTCTGCTCGACGCAGAGTCGATCTCAGCTCGACGCAGAGTCGATCTCAGCTCGACGCAGAGTCGACCTCAGCTCGACGTGGAGTCGACCTCAGCTCGACGTTCCGTCGATCCCAGCTCTGCTTCCAGAAAACACTCTCTGACCAACGTGTGTCGTACTCAGATCGACGTTTTTCTGTGAGTTCGACGCTTTCCAGACTTCCGTCGATTTTGGATAGGAATTCAAATTCCTTCTGACAGGCAATTAATGCTGAAGAATTTATTGGCCGTTACAGCATATCTGGTGCATGGCTCAAGGAATTTTCTAAGGAATGTCTGCCTGTCATTTCCTTTGAGGCATGGACAGTTAAGGAAAGCAATCAATGCTGACTTCCAACGGCTATCAAAGTAAAGGAAGAAGAAGACTCAAATATATTTTCTCTCTTGGACAATAATAAGAAGAATACACAGAGAATACACAGAACAAGAAGAGAACAACAATACAAGACTTCTCATCTTTCTCTCAGTGAAAAATTATTTCTGAAAGACTCTCTTACAGAAAATCTGATTGCTTCAGACACCTCCATCCAACTCACTTGGATCATTCTTTGCTGGAGCAAATCAGACCTTTGAAGACCTGTCACCCTTGTGCAGAGCTCTCCTTCCTGAACCTCATCTTGATCTCAGGGGGAGCTTTGACAACAACTTCAGATCCACTTCTGCTTCTCTTTGCTTGTTGAAAAGAGAAGACAACTTCATTCTTTTTCTTTTTCTTTCTGTACAGGGTTCTAACTCCCTTCAAAAGTTACTTTTGGTTTTGCTGAAACCTGGTCAAAATCAGCTTCTGTTGGTTTGTGAGAACCTGATCAAAAACTCTCTGGTGCTCAAGACACCTGATCAACTCATCTTGAAGTGGATTCCTATCAAGGGTGATAGAAGAGTGGATGTACCCAGATTTGGGGAACCACTATAGCTCCTTGTGTCATCTGGATTGCTTGCTCCTTTCTGTGTTTTGCTTTGTGCTGTGAATTTATTTTTTACTCTGATTACTTGCTATAGCACCATACACTAAGTAAAGTAAAAATTTTCTCTGCAAGTTTTATTTGGAAAATTATTTTAAATAACTCTATTCACCCCCCTCTAGAGTTAGGAGTGATCTTATCCTGCACTTTCAAATTGAATCAACATGTGATCATATATATATATATCCAAAGGTTATTCATTTAAATACAAGAGAAGATATACACGCATATAGAGAATAAAAACAAATCTAGATTCCAACTCTATCTCTCCTTTGCCTGAGCATCTCTTAATTGTTCAGCCATGTACTTCTTGCTTTGCCTCTCAAAGAATTCCTTCGGCTTCGGGTAATATCGGGGTGGAGGAGCTTTATGTTCCACAGTGTTAGACCTGAAGAATATGCTTCTTTTCGCCTCATACTCCTTGTGCATCTCCCACTCATACTAACTGTATACTTCATTTCTATTCAGCTCTCCCCGCTGTTCTCGCGGCTTGCGTCCTGTACAGATCAAACCGGAAGTAGTATAACTGAAACTTTATTATCAGAAAAAGGTATCTATTACAAAGGTATGCCCTCCCTTATATAGAATGGAGAAGAGGAGAGAGAATACAAATAAGAGATGTGGGACAAAAATTTACAGGATACTCTCCCAGCAGGACTCGACCTTCTCCTCCTGTTCTCGCGGCTTGCGTCCTGTCCGCACGGCTTGCCCCTTCCTCTCGCGGCCTGTTTCCCGCGGCTTGTTTCTTCCACCTGTTTGCTTGCGCCCTGTTCGCGCGGCCTGTTTCTGTTGCTTGCTTCTTTCTTGCGACCTGTTCTAGTCGCCGCTTCCTCCCTCTCTTCTCTTCTGTTCGCGCGGTCTGTCTGCTAGCCGCCCGACTTCTCTCCCTCTGTTTGCTTCTGCGGCTTGGTCGTGGTTTTTCTTACCGCTGTGTTTTCTCTCTGTTCGCGCAAGTTCTTCCTTGTTTAGGCGGCCTTTTTGCCCTTCTTTCTTTGCCGCTCTCTCTCTTGTCCCCGCGACCTCTCTCTAAGTCGCGCGGCTTGTTCTCCTCTGTGCGGCTCTTCCTTTAGCCGCTCCTGCTTGTTAGTCGCTGCGCCCTCCTGCTGAGTCGCGCGGCTTGTGCTTTCCTAACCGCGCGGCTTGTTTAGGCGGCCTAAGGCGAGTTCTTTTGTTCCTCCCTTCATGGCTTCCATATACTCCTCAGAGCCGTTCGCCTCGGTGGTCACGTCTTCTGGTAGTGCCCACGTTGTTACTCAAGGAAAATGGTTGATCGACACCGGTGCTACTAATCATATGACCGGCAATCCCCAGTGTTTTTCTCTCCTAGAAACACATGGTCGGTTTCCCCCTGTTACTCTCGCTGACGGCTCTTCATCATCGGTTCATGGGACGGGGATAGTTCATGTCACTCCGTCTCTTCGCTTGGAGGATACTCTCTACGTGCCCAAGTTCCCGTGCAACTTATTATCTGTTACCTCTCTATGCAAGCAATTACAATGTTCTGTTACTTTTACTTCTACTACTTGCTCTTTTCAGGATCCGGACTCCCAACGGACGATTGCTACTGGGACTGAGAGTGGCGGCCTATACTTTCTGGACAACATTTCCGCTTTCTCCACCTTCTCCTCCACCTCCACAGATCTTCTCCAATGGCATCTCCGCCTTGGTCATGCTCCTCCTCATCTTCTTCCTCAACTTCTGCCCCACCTTCCTCCACAAAGTCCACCGCTCAACTGTGAAGCTTGTCAGCTTGGCAAGCATCACCGCTCCTCCTTCCCTCCAAAGCACATTCGTGGATCCACCCGTCCGTTCGATCTCATCCACTCCGATATTTGGGGTCCTTCTCCTACCCTTACCGTTGGTCGGGGTAGTTCATATTTTGTCACATTCATTGATGATTTCTCTCGTTGTACGTGGGTGTATCTGTTAAAAGATCGCTCTGAATTATTCTCTGTATAGACGTCATTCTATCTCATGATCAAAACTCAGTTTGATGTTTCCATTAAAGTTCTTCGCTCTGATAATGCCAAAGAATATATCAGTCATGACCTTTCTGCCTTCTGCATGCAAAATGGGATTATTCATCAAACGAGTTGTGTCTATACTTCACAACAAAATGGTGTGGCAGAACGCAAAAACCGTCACCTTCTTGATGTCGCTCGCTCCTTGATGACTCAGATGCATGTTCCTCGCTCCTATTGGGGCTATGCTGTTCTCCTTGCCTGTTACCTCATCAATCGCATTCCCTCCACCGTTCTCCACGGAAAAACCCCTTTCTCCATTTTGTATCCGGGCAAAGAGCCGTTTCATCTCCCTCTCCAAATATTTGGATGCACTGCCTTTGTGCATACCCCTTCTGCCACTCGTGATAAGCTATCTCCTCGCTCCACCAAATGTATCTTTCTGGGGTACTCCACTACTCAGAAAGGTTATTGTTGCTTTGATCCCATCCTTCGTAAGCAGTTCGTTTCTGCTGACGTCACCTTCTTCGAGAATACCTCCTACTTCTCGGATGACTCCCCTCCTCTTCTCCCAGCCTCTGATTCTCCTGCTGTTCCCTTTATTTCCTCGACTCCCACTACGATATTCACCCCTACTCCGCCCTCGTCCACTCCTCTTGTTCCACCTCTCTCTCCCTCTTCTCCACCTCCATCTCCCGCATCTCCGCCGCCGTCGCTCTCTACTCCCGGGCCAGCTCTCTCTGCCACGGATGCTCCGGATGCCGAGGAACCTGCTGACCTGGATCTTCCTATAGCTCTTCGCAAAGGGGTGCGGACGTGTACCCAACACCCTCTTACTGCTGTTGTTTCATATGATCATCTTACCCCTTCTCGCAGGGCCTTTGCTCTAGCTATCTCCGCCACTGCCACGCCCCGTTCCTACCAGGAGGCCCTTGCTATTCCTCACTGGAAGATGGCCATGGATGAGGAAATGGCCACCCTAACAGAGCGGGGTACCTGGACTCTTGTTCCTCCTCCCTTCAGCACTGATGTTGTTGGCTGTCGCTGGGTCTTTGTGGTGAAATTTGCCCCGGATGGCACGGTGGACCGTTATAAAGCTCGCCTTGTTGCTAAGGGCTTTACTCAAACCTATGGGGTTGATTACTTTGACACCTTCTCTCCCGTGGCTCGTCTCAGCACTATACGTGTTCTTCTCTCTGTGGCGGTCAATAAGGATTGGCCGATTTCCCAGCTGGATGTCAAGAATGCCTTCCTTTATGGTGATCTTCAGGAGGCCGTCTACATGGAGCAACCTCCTGGGTATGTTGCTCAGGGGGAGACACGAGTATGCCGGCTGAAGAAGGCAATTTATGGCCTCAAGCAGAGCCCTCGAGCTTGGTTTGACAAGTTCAGCGGCATCGTGGCGGCCGTTGGTTTTGTGCGCAGCTCTGCTGATCACTCTCTATTTGTTCGCAAAACCTCCTCGGGACTGGTGGTTCTTGCAGTTTATGTTGATGACATTCTTCTCACTGGCGATGATCAGGAAGGGGTAGCCTTGACAAAGCGGCACCTTCGTCAACATCTAGTCACAAAAGACATGGGCTCTCCGAAGTATTTTTTGGGGATCGAAATCTCTCGGAAGCCCAACTCCTTAGTCCTCTCTCAGCGTAAGTATGCCCTTGATCTTTTAAAAGAAGCAGAATTGACTGGGGCTAAACCTGCCCGGTGTCCCATGGCTGTTGGAGAAGACAAAACCTGGACAGATGATTCGCCTCTTCTTTCAGATACTACGCGGTACAGGCGACTTGTTGGTAAGCTCATATACCTCACCGTGACCAGGCCCGATATTTCCTATGCTGTGGGCAAGGTGAGTCAATTCATGCAAGCACCCAGGGAGTGCCATCTACAGTCCGCCTTGCGGATCTTGGAGTACGTCAAAGCAGCCCCTGGGAAAGGATTGCTCTTTCAGAAGAATGGTCATCTGAGGGTTGAAGCATACTCAGATGCGAGTTACGCTGATGACAAAGGGGATCGCAAGTCCACCTCCGGTTTCTGCACTTTTGTTGGGGGAAATCTGGTAAGCTGGAAGAGCAAGAAGTAGTCTGTTGTCTCCAGGTCCAGTGCTGAAGCAGAGTATCGGAGTATGGCATCGACCACTTGTGAGTTAAAGTGGCTTCGGGCTCTCATGCTGGATTTAGGAGAGGTCTACAACCATCCTCTACCTATGTTCTGTGACAATAAGGCTGCTATATACATCTCCAAAAATCCAGTCTTTCATGAAAGAACCAAGCACATTGAGGTCGATTGTCATTTCATTCGTGAAGAGATTTTAAAGGAACAAATTTGCACTCCATTTGTTACTTCTGAGAAAGAGCTGGCTGACATCTTCACCAAGCCAGTATCCGCCTCGTTCCTGCATATTTGTGACAAGCTGGGCATGATCGATATATATGCTCCAGCTTGAGGGGGAGTGTTGAAGTGTGACCGGGCGGTCTGTCTTGGCGAGTTGGAGACCGCGCGGTCTGGCGGTCTCCCTCAGCGGTTTGGTTGCTGTGCTGTTGCTGTCTGGTGGTAGCCGTGCGGTTAGCCCTTCTGTCTAACCGCGCGGCCTGTGCGGTCTCCCCTGGCGGTCTCTCTCTCTCTCTGGTGGTAGCCGTGCGGTTAGCCGACGGAGAGAGGACAGCGGTGGACTGCAATCGACGGGAGCTGGAGTTGACGAGAGCGATCGGGAGTCGATGAGAGCACCACGCGACGGGAAAAACGGGAGAAATTTCCGCTTTTTCCAGAAGGCGAAGGGTCGGGATTTCCGAGCGCTATTTATTTCCTAAGATTGCCGCTTTATCCTGTATTTCCGCTGGGAATGGCAGGTTTCCTCTTGACCGTTTTTATATCAATAAATTTAAATTGTCGAATTGAATTTCTGTTAATTTGAAACTTTGCCATATTAACTGTTGGATAATAACTATCCCGGTCAGAATAACTAAGCCGAGCCAAAGGGAGGTTAACCCTAGAATTAAGCACTGGATATTTCTTGGTGAGTCAAAAGGTAAAATTTTCGTTATAACTACTGGCACACGTCCCTTGAGTTTCATCGGACCGATTGACATCCACTGTCACACATTATCAATGATATATATATATATATAATATCAGATTCCAAACTAAAGATCATACAGGTATTAACATCTGTGTCCTTCCATCAGATGTGTGTGTATATATATATATTTATATCTTGAAGGAGAATCTATATATTTGTTTGGATATATATATATATATATATACTTCTATGTAATGCGATTCAATTTTCGAAACTGAATGCGCGTACCTGGGATCAATCAGATCCTCTATTTGAAGTACAACAGGTATCCAGTTCAAGTAGGACAATGTAGTCAGCATTAGCTCTTATTCCATATACTTGTTCCATAGCATTCCTGGAACACCTCTTGTCTAGGTCTCATTCTGTTCAAGGGTACCTAGACTATCCTGCAAAAACGAATTACCTTACCTTAGGAACCCAATATGTATTGGGTCCTAGGTTCTTGTCAGCGTAAAATACAGGATGCCTTCCTACAGGATGTCTGTCAGGAAGGCTATCTCTAGCCAAAGGATGTGGACATGCCCTTGGCATAGAAGGATTGTGCCAACAATCTATGGCAAAGTGACCCACTTTTCCACAGCACCAGCACTCATGAATATTGTATCTCCTTTTCTAACTAGATCTACTGACTCAATTTGTCACAATCATAGGTCTGACAAGGGCAGAGCAGGTTCTGCTCTCAGATTTACCCTTTCCACCGGGACACGAGGGAGGGTGGATGGAGAACATGTGGTGAGTGTAATGAGGCCTGGGAGGTGGTGCCTTCTTTTCAGTCAGCACACATCCGGGGGCCCCATAGATACTTGCTACATGTTTGCCAACCCCCTTTCCCTGCGTCCTAGGGTGGTGAGAGGTACTGTGAGAGCTGGTTCCTGCAATCTCATGAAGTGTTGAGGCTGAGGCAGTGAATACAAAAGGTTCATGATGAGCCAGATGTATTTTCTTATGGGTAGCCATAACAGCACTTGCACTATGGGTATTTCCACATGAGGGTTGATCATTCTTGCAGTGATCATAGTTGTTCTTATGGTCATACCTGAAGGCATGATGTGTGCCCTTCCTACTTGGTGTGGGGGGTCTGAAAACAGTTTCCCCATTTCTCCACGATTTTATAATTCTTGAGATCCACCCATTTTCTCCCTTTCTTTTAATAACATCTACCTTGGAAAAGCTAGATACTATTCTCTTCTCGGTCTCTAGTGAAAACTCTAGATCCGAGATCCTTGAGTCCTTCACCTTGATGGATTCCAATTGGAGATCCATCATGGTCCTCAACTGAGCAATTTCCATAGCTTGTTTCTCCACAAGCAAGTTGCTCTTCTAAAGGGCACTATGAAGGGAATCAAGAGTTTCAATCCTTTGATTGAGGCTGTCAATCTCCCTTGTATCACTTGATGGACAAACCTCTGAACTTCTCCTATCTTCAGGAGATTCAAGAGGCAAGGAGCAAGATGAGGAAGATACCTGATCCTGATTGTGCTGATCAGGGTTAGCGTTAAGGTCTGCAGAGACTGATGTTTCAGCTTCATCACAGCTGCATTCCTCAATCTCTTTTTCAGTCTCAGATAGGGACATGGGAGCCCTGATATTGAGAATTTTGTCTTGACTTTCATCTTCAGAGACTAGGACCCCCACATATGCTTCATCATCTTGTTGGCATTCGGTCCCAGTCGTCTTCGTTCACTCCATGAGGTCAGAGATAGTTAGCCACATAAACTTTGCAGTCTTACACTTATCCAATCTCGTATAAGATGATCCAGACCAAACATCAGAGATGATCTATCGAACCAGCTTGTCCAAGTTGAATAGTGAGAGCTCAGTTTCTGACATCTCTTCGGGACTCTTGGGGATTTGGAGATCTTTTCAAGAACCGGAAGCCTTCATGGGAATGAAGGGACCCTCTTCCATAATGAAAGACGCACGAGGGTCAATGGCCTCCAGATGATACTGAACTCTCATTTTCCCGATGGGATAATACTCTTTTGTGCAGACAGAGAGTCTTAGAGGAGTGACATCAGTGTATAGCTCCATGCTTGAGTCTTGTTTTCTTCTTGACACTAGATGCAGGATCTTACTCAAGGTGTTAACCTTATTGACGAGTAACCTGCCTCTGATATCACTTGAAAGTATCTAGTGTCGACTAAGTCCACCTATGGGGGGGGGGGGAATAGGTGTCGTGAAGTCTTTTGTGGAATTTAAATAACCTGCACAAATAACAAACACAACACATAAAAGCACACAAGCAATTATAGTGGTTCCCCGATTTGGGTACGTCCACTCTCCCCCTTTGACCTATCTCCCACCAAGGGACGACTCAGTCACTTCACCAACCGGATTGAAATCCAATCCTCACACTACGGAAGGAACCCTTCCAACCAAAGGAGTCACTACTCCTCCACCACGGGTTGCACCCAACCCTTATAACTAGAAATCAAAATTCCTTTACAACAAAACAAAAATTGAATGTACAAGAAATACAAACAAACTTGTGGAGATCCCGATGTCCTTCTTCGTTCGTTGAAGCTTTCTTGAAAGAGACGAAGAGTCCATGACCGGTGTTCTCTCTTGGAGAGGATCTTGACAAGATCGGCGGCAGCAAGTGAATACGGCGGCGATGCTTTGTAGATCCAAGCTTCTTGACGAAGCAAGCAAGGTCTTCCAACGATCTCAATCGGGTCATTCGTCTCAATCGATTCAGAATGAAGAACTATCCTCGTTCAACAAATCGAGATAAAAGAGATCTCGAGAGAGAAGCGTGAGACGCTAGGCTTGCCTCGGTCCTGTCGTCGGAAGATCAAAAAGGACCTCTGAGATCAGCGACGACGACTATCTTGCGAGCGGCGGCGGTGGTCGGTGAAGATCCGCGATCGGCTAGGGCACGCTCGGCCTCGATTTTACTTTTCATTCTGCAATTTTCTGATATGTTTAAATACGCGAGTATATCTACTGGAAGCCAACCCTAAATGACCGTTGTGGGGCCCACAAGGAGAAGCCCTATGTAACGCCCCCGATTTTTTCTGCGTTTATTTTTATTCTCGTTTGGCGTTACGATGACGCATTTCCGTGGCTTGTGCCATTTGTGGAGTGTGGTTTAGCTCCTTAGAACTGAGTGCCCTATTCTGTAGCCTGTTGGCAAGATCTCCCTAGCAAGCCGAGTCGTTTTGGGTGACCCGGTGTGGCCTCTCGGGGGGATGTTGGTGTTTGGCTTTATTTGGGTATAACTCGAGTTCTGTTCATCGAAAATTAATTTCGACTTCGCCGTTGTGTTCGTAGCGTGGGTGTTTAGCTACGGTGCAAATTTCGTCGAATTCCGAGGTAGTTTGGTTTTCGCGTCGTTTTGGTGCTTTATGTAATTTTGTAATAAATTATATTATTATATATTAATATATATATGATAGAATAGAAAGGCACGCCTCATCTTCTCCAAATAGGAAACCGCCGCCCCTGTACGAGAGAAACGGAGAAACCGCCGAGCCCTTGCCTTCAACCGCCGATTCCCGGAGCGTTTGTGGACGGAATTCGATTCCGAGAGTGGATTCGGATTGCTCTCGTCAAGACCTTCATTCTTACGGTAAGATTTCCAAGTTTCGTGGCCTTGCTTATGGTTTTGAATTTCGGGTTTTGACTTGTTTTTCGCCGGCAATGTCCAGATTTTTGGCCTTGTGCTTCGTTGCCGGATTCGTGCGTGAAGAGGAGGGAAAGCCGACCAAGCTTCGCTGGAAGTCGAGGCAAGTGGTGTTCTCGCCCTTGCCAAGTTGTTTTTTTCTTTCGATTCATGCATCCTACTCATTTCTACCATTTCTGTCTCCGGTTTTCATTTCGAACGATTTGGCATAGTTGTGTGGTGGTGGTGAACGAGTAGAATAGGTAGAAATTATGTTAGGTGTGCCGTAGGCCGTTTTCGGTGTGTCGTAGTTGTGGTTCGCAGTGTCGGGAGAGTGTGATGCGCGTTCCGGTGTCGTTCGGGAAATCCCAAACGGTACAGGTTACCCGCGCACGATCATCAAACGTTAGGGCGCACGACCACTGGTCGTGTGCCACTGTTCGTGCGCGGCTACCTGTTCATTTCTCCGAAGTTCTGTCTCGGCTATCGCACGAGCGCTGGCAACAGTGCGCATGACCACTGGTCGTGCGACACTGATCGTGCGCTAATGCTAAGTTTTCTGTCAGGTTTCAATTTTCCCAGGTTCACTTCGCACGATCATCAGCCGATGAGTGCGCACGACCACTGGTCGTGTGACACTGATCATGCGCTCTGAATATTTCTTTTTTTTTCGGCACCCGTTTTTAGCTGGCGTCGATACGCGGGTTAGGTGGGCATGAGTGTTTTGTGTAGTGTTAAGATAGTAAGGTAAGAGTTATTGTTGTGATAGTTCGCCTTGCGTGGCACGTTGAGTGGGTGAAGCTCACTCATTGCGGTGTCGAGAGGACCCAGCGCCACGTCGTGTTGAGTCATTTTAACACTTTCTTTTTCTCTATCCTCGATTTACGTTCCCGAGTGAATTCCTTGTTGATATTTGTAATTTCCTTGTCGGCCATGTTTCTCTTTCCTAATGGCCGAATCGTGGGTCGTGGGTAGTAGTGGTGGTTTGTAGCTCTTTATGGGGGTGGAGTTGTGTAATTTAGCCAAGGCCACTTATGATTTTCTTGCTCCAGGTATGGGCTGGGCATGTGGGTGGAAGGTCCCTTGTGCTTTCACGTGTAGACCCTCGAGCTTGTTGACTTGGACATGGTGGATGGGGGGACTGAGTTTGCCTCCAATCCAGTTCCTCATTGTTTGTTTTTGCTACTACCACCTCCCACAGTTTAGGGTGTTAGAAGTTTCTTCCTTGGTAGTTTGCAGCACTTTGGGCTCTTGGTAGCCTAGTAGGCCCTGCAGGATGTTGTTCCTGGGCTGGGTTGTTGCTGTTTCCTCGCACGTAGTGCTTTTCTTGTTGTCCTGTTTTGGACAGTTGTGGCTCTTTCTACTGCATGTTTTTCAGGTACTTTTCCCCTTTTGGTTGACTCTTTCATGCAGTTTTACTTTGTTTAGCTTGCTGAGGTATTCTGTTTTATTTTGGAATACCCCAGGTTCTGAGCCGTAGCCAGTTGGGTGGCTAGTTTGCAGTGGTGGTGTTGGTGGACTCTTGGTCTTTGGAGTTCCGTTTGCCGTGTTGGTGAGGTAGTTTTTCAGTACTTTCTTACAGACATACATGTGTGTCAGTGGGTTCGTGTCAGGTTGTTGGTGCCCACTGGTAGTTGTTACCTTTGTACTGGATATATTTACTTATGCTGCTACCGTTTTCTGGAGATAGTCTACTTGCCCTGAGAAGGTTTTATGCTAGGTTGCTAGTTATTTTTAAACTATAATTATTATTATAAGTAAAGCTCATGATCAGCATGTTTTATAAAACGTAATCCTTATTTTCCAAATCACGTATAAAGACCGTTTTCTTATATATTATATAAATTAAATGTAGGGTCTTTCATAGCATGAGTGGTTCTCTTGGGACCCTTATGTGCTCCTTAGGATGTCAAACTTGATAAAGTATTTTCTTTCCGCAGCGTTTAAATATAGTTTTCTTTTGTGGACTAGGTGATCCACTAAGCCGGGGGATACGGCCTCTAAAATATAACTGATTTTTCTAATCATTAATCACATGATTTTCTTTCATTAAGTTGGTAGGTGGTTTTGCCTGAGCGTCAGCAGTTATCCCCTGCTTGACGTGGCATCATGACGCGTGTTTTCTCTTACTCTGATAATTCTTAATTCGGAGAAAATGCGGGTTGTGACAGTTGGTATCAGAGGGAGGTTGCTTGACAAGTTAGTTGAGCAACCTTCCTTTGTTTGCTTTTTAGTAGTTCAGCATCATGTCATTCACACACCGATATGTCATCAGCACGTCTTGGCAAAAGCACGAACACTGCACTCATAGCATAACATGAAGTATACGGGGCATATTATGTAGTATGGGATGCATAATATGTGTTCATATATGGATCCATCATAGGGGCAATATGTGAGGGTTATGTAGTATGGGATGCATAACCTCACCACATAGCTTCGACTAGCACGTTTTCTTTTTCGTTGCATGAGAATGTTATGTAGTATGGGATGCATAACATTTTCATGTGTACGCCGCTCATAACATACATTAGGGCCTTTTTAGAATGCATAACACAAACATGCATATCATAACATTGCATAAGCACAACGTGCCATGCTAAAGACTGGCAGGATGACATATGTACACACATAAGTTTTCAAATTAATATAAAAGTCATGTATTCCCGATCTAGGCACAAGAGTTAGTAAGGTGGTGGTTAACCATCCTAGGTTAGGGCATAACATCTAAATTTTGTTAAAAAGATAAACTCTCAGAGCAAGTTTAGCAGCTTTAAGTCTATATCTATATATGTATTGTCTGTACTTGTATTTGGTTCTAGACGTTGTAGTAGAGTCTAATTTGTGTTGTTATGATTTTAGAATGGCAAGGCATCCTGCGACTCGATCGACTCCCCTGTCTGAGGGTGAGTCATCTGGGGCTCAGAACGATGCGGTGATCGAGAGTCTGCGTCAGAGTAACGATTCCTTGGGCAGACAGTTGGAGGAGGTGCGAGCCCAGATTCAGTCTTTGGTGGCGGTCGTGGCAGGTCAGACTCAGGGTGTGCAAGTCCCTGCTGGGGGGTTAGCTGTTCCTCCTCCTCCTGCACCCTTGAGACCTCCAGTGGTGGTGCCAGCAGAGATGGCCTTCATCTCGCAGTTTCAGAGGCTGAGCCCTCCCACTTATGATGGGAAGGCAGATTTCATGGTGATAGACGACTGGATGATCTCCATGGAGGAGATGTTCTCATATTCAGGAATTGTAGATGATCAGAGGGTGATGATAGTCGCTTATCATCTTAAAGGTTTGGCTAAGAGTTGGTGGCTGAGAGAGAAGGAGAGTTTAGTAGCTGGATGCTCTTGGGAAGTGTTCAAGGAGATGCTGTTGAGGAAGTTCTTACCCTCGGTCGAGCGTGACCGCCTCATGAACGACTTCCTCCATCTGAAGCAAAGGCAACTCACGGTGGGTGAGTATGAGATAGAGTTCAGCAAGTTGAGCCGTTTTGCCCCTGGATTGGTCAGCGTTGAGGCTGATCGAGTTAAGCGATTTCTCGGTGGATTGAGGAGCGAGGTGCAGCAGTTGACCAGTGCTTATGGGTCAGAGACTTATGCAGGTGTAGTAGAGGCTGCTCTGAAGGTGGAGGCTATTGAGACCGCGAAGAGCAGATGCCAGCAAATGAGGTTGGACAAGAGAAAGTCGGTGGAGGAGAAGAAACCCCAGGTACCCGGTGCGGCTCCGGGAAAGAGGGGCAAGGTGGAGTGCAGCTTCTGTGGCCGGTCAGGCCACCCTGCCGAGAAATGTTTCAAGAAGGCAGCAGCTCAGAGGAAGGAGCAGGTTCATTCGATTCAGGGTGCTCCTAGGAGAGATGTCTCCTGTTCCGTTTGCAAGCGATCCGGCCATGATGCGGCCCAGTGTTGGACCAAGGATAAAGTCTGCTTTCAGTGTGGGCAGAAGGGTCACATCAAGTCGAGGTGTCCTCAGGTTCAGTCAGCTCTTCTTGCGGTTCCATTACAGGCTTTACCTCCACCTCAGCGTGTGGACAAGGGAAAGGGGAAGCTGAACGTGATCTCTTCCGAGGAGGCTCAGGCTTCGACCCAGGTCATCTCAGGTTAGTTGTTTGTTGTTTTTCCAGCCTGATAGTTCTTTTTGCTAGAATGTTTGCAGTATTGTTGTGGTAGTTCCTTAGTTTTCTATGCTCTTATAGGTAAATTTAAGGTAAAGAACCGCTGGGCGCGGGTTTTGTTTGACTCCGACGCTACCCACTCGTTCGTGGCTAGAGCCTTTGTGGAGCGACATCGGTTGACCTTAGATCGTGTTCGGGATTCCTTCCGTGTCAAGTTTCCCTCTGGTGAATCTGTGTTGTCAGATTTGGGCATTTTGGATTGCCCTGTTTTGTTGGGGAACTTTCTTGCGAAGGAGGACCTGAAGATGATTGATCTGGAGGACTTCGATGTTATTCTGGGCATGGACTGGCTCTCTAGGTGATGCAGTCATTCAGTGCAAAGGAAAGCGCTTGGACTTCATCAGGGACGACGGTCAGCCCGGCAGCGTGTATGCTGATCCGTGTCAGGATTCTCCTGTCATCTCTGCGGTATGTGCTCAGAGGTTGTTTCTTTCTGGTTGTTGTGCTTGTTTAGTCTCGACGGTTGAAACCGCTGTTAGCGTACCACGCTTGGAGGAAATTCCTATTGTTTGTGGTTTCGCCGATGTTTTTCCTGATGACCTTCCTGGTCTTCCTCCCGAGCGGGATGTTGAGTTTGTGATCGATTTGGAGCCGGGTACGCGTCCTATTGCTAAGGCGCCGTACCGGATGGCCCCTCGTGAGTTAGAGGAGTTGCGAGGTCAGTTGGATGAGCTGTTGGCTAAAGGTTTTATCAGGCAGAGTTCGTCGCCTTGGGGTGCTCCTGTTTTGTTTGTAAAGAAGAAAGATGGGTCGATGAGGCTTTGCATCGACTATAGAGAATTGAACAAGGTCACTATTAAGAACAGGTACCCTCTGCCGAGGATCGATGATTTATTTGACCAGTTGCGCGGTAACACGGTGTTCTCCAAGATCGACCTTCGTTCTGGTTATCATCAGCTTAGGATCCGTGAGGCAGATATTCCACGGACTGCGTTTAGATCGAGGCATGGACACTTTGAGTTTTTGGTGATGTCGTTTGGTCTGACCAACGCACCAGCAGCCTTCATGGATATGATGAACCGGGTGTTCAAGGATTTCCTCGACAAGTTCGTTGTGGTCTTCATTGATGACGTGTTAGTTTATTCTCGAAGTGCTGAGGAGCATGAGCAGCATTTGCGTTTGGTCCTATCAGAGTTGAGGAACCACAAGTTATTCACCAAGTTGAGCAAGTGCGAATTTTGGTTGCCTCAGGTTTCTTTTCTAGGCCACGTGGTGAGCAAGGAAGGGATCTCGGTCGATCCAGAAAAGATTGCAGTAGTGATGGATTGGAGTAGGCCAAGTACACCTAAGGAGATCAGGAGTTTCTTAGGGTTGGCTGGATATTACAGAAGATTTATGGAGGGTTTCTCTTCCCTAGCTGCACCGTTGACCAAGCTGACTCAGAAGAATGTGGCATTTGTTTGGAGCGAAAAGTGCGAGGAGGCTTTTCTGGAGCTAAAGAAGAGATTGTGCACTGCCCCCGTTCTGACCCTGCCTATTGAGGGTGTGGATTATGATGTGTATGTGGATGCTTCGCTTGTAGGTCTGGGATGCGTATTAATGCAGGTTGGGAAGGTGATTGCCTATGGGTCAAGGCAACTGAAGACCCATGAGAAGAATTATCCTACGCATGACCTTGAGTTCGCAGCGATTATTTATGCGTTGAAGCTGTGGAGACACTTACTTTATGGGGCTCAGTGCAAGATCTTCACCGACCATAAGAGCTTGATGTACGTGTTCACGCAGAAGGAGTTGAATCTGCGCCAGCGGCGGTGGCTAGAGTATGTGGCTGATTATGATGTAGAGATCTAGGGTCTGTTTGGCTAAGCTGTGGCGGTGTAGGAAGCAGTGGTGGGAAACAGTGGTGCAGGAATCAGCTGTTTTGCAGTGGTGAATAAATTTATGAAACTGTTTGGAAAACTGTATTTGCAGTGCTGTGTGAAACAGTGGTGCAGAATTAAACAGTGGTGTAATAATTAAACAATTCGGAGAATTTAAGAAATCTAAAATAAATAAACAATTTGCTATATATAAATTAAATATATATATATAATATAAATTTTAATTTTATTTAAAGAATAACTATACATAAATATTAATTATTAATTCATTATGAAAATAGATGAAGCTCTCTTGTTAGTATCACAACAAACATCACGAGCAAAAAAAGAGTTACGATAGATTTGGACGTAAATATATATATATATAGAGAGAGAGAGAGAGAGCTTGTATGTAGCTCATGTCATATATACATCACCTGCACAAGGCTCCCCTGGGCCAACAACGACACTCAAACGAAAGTGTTCGTCTGTATAATTATTGTATTAAAAATTCATATATTAAATGATAACTAACTCTTTTGGTTTATTAAAAATTATTTATTTTATTAAAATTATAAATTATAATATTAGTTATTTTATAAATATTAAATGATAACTATTTTTTTGTGTATTTAAAATTAATTAATATATATATAATTTAATATAATATATATAATATAATTTAAATAAATAATATGTGTAATATTAAAAGTTAATATAATATATATTATAAATTTTTTATATATATATATAAAAAGTACTGTAGCGCTGCAGCCCTTTTTCAGGGCTGCAGCGCTGCTGCACTGCAATTTGGGCGGTGGCTTCAGCCACCGCCCAAAAAATCCCATGTTTACTTTTATGTTTGGCGGAGCAGCAGCAAAAACAGCGGCACGCCACTGTGCTGCCGCTCCGCCAAACAAACCCCTAGTATCATCCGGGCAAGGCCAATGTGGTGGCCGATGCCCTGAGCCGAAAGGCGGGAAAGATCTTTAACCTCTCCGCGGATCGGTTAGTTGAGGAGTTCCTCCTTATGGATATTTCAGTGGGATGCTGTGGTTTGCAGAGTAGTTTGTCAGTGGCAGAGCCGTCCTGGATTTCTTTGACCAGACTGCACCAGAAGGACGACCCGGATCTGTTGCACCTATTCATCCGGACAGAGAAGGGAGAGTTGCCAGATTTTGCTATCGATGATGCGGGTACTTTGAAGTACCGCGGCAGGTTTTGCATCCCCGCCGTTGGGGATATTAGAGGTATGATTTGCAGAGAGGCTCATGGATCCAGCATTGCCTATCATCCAGGATCTACGAAGATGTACCGTGACTTAAGGCAAATTGCCTGGTGGTATGGCATGAAAGGTGATATAGCCCGATTTGTTGCTGAGTGCCACACTTGCAAGCGCGTGAAGGCCGACCATGGAAGGCCTGGTGGCAAGTTGACCTCGTTAGAGATCCCGACTTGGAAGTGGGAGAGTATATCTATGGACTTCATTACGGGCTTACCAAAATCTCCGAGGGGATTTGATTCTGTTTGGGTTATAGTGGATAGATTGACGAAGTGTGCTCACTTCGTGCCTTATAAGATTGATTACCCGATGAAGAAGATAGCGGAGTTGTACTTGAATGAAGTCATCCGACTCCACGGTGCGCCGGTTAGCATCATTTCTGATCGAGACTCCCGGTTTACTTCTCGTTTTTGGCAGAGTCTGCAGGAGGGTTTGGGTACGGATCTGAGATATTCTACTGCGTACCACCCACAGACCAATGGGCAGACGGAGCGGGTGAATCAGATTGTTGAGGATATGATCTGATGCTATATTTTAGACCACGGCGGAGCGTGGGATGAGCGGCTGCGGCTTATGGAATTTGCTTACAACAACAGTTATCAGGAAAGTTTGCAGATGGCTCCGTTCGAAGCCTTGTATGGGAGGCGCTGTAGGACTCCGTTGCTTTGGGCCGAGGCTGGTGAGAGGTCGTTGTTGGGTCCTGATGCGCTGGAGGATATGGAAGTCGCCGTGAAGCTTATTCGGGAGAAGCTTCGTATAGCTCAGGAGAGGTACGAAAAGAACGCCAATCGGCGTAGGTCTGCCTTGGAGTTCTCTGTAGGGGACCTTGTATTTCTTAAGGTTTCCCCAATGGTGGGTGTAAAGAGGTTTGGTAAGAATCGGAAATTGGACCCAAGGTATGTGGGCCCGTTCGAGATTTTGGAACGGATTGGCGTGTCAGCTTATAGATTGGGTTTGCCAGCAAACTTCCCAGGAGTTCATAATGTTTTTCATGTTAGCCAATTGCGGAAGTGTGTGCGCAGTAGTGGGCAGGTCTTGGACGTTGTGCCCCAGTTGGAGCCCAACCTCTCTTTTGTTGAGGTGCCGGTTCGTATTTTGGATACTCAGGAGCGAGTGCTGCGAAAGAAGTCCATACCGATGGTGAAAGTTCTGTGGAAAAATCAAGATTTGGAGAGCGCGACTTGGGAGCTAGAGTCGGCCATGGGGCGGGCTTACCCTCACCTGTTTCCCTGATTTGATCGGTATATTTCCCTTCTTGTAACTCCTATTGGTTACTTTTCCTTCTTTAGTAGGGGTGTTGTGCGTAAAATTTCGGGACGAAACTTTCTTTTAGGGGGAGTGACTGTAACGCCCCCGATTTTTTCTGCGTTTATTTTTATTCTCGTTTGGCGTTACGATGACGCGTTTCCGTGGCTTGTGCCATTTGTGGAGTGTGGTTTAGCTCCTTAGAACTGAGTGCCCTATTCTGTAGCCTGTTGGCAAGATCTCCCTAGCAAGCCGAGTCGTTTTGGGTGATCCGGTGTGACCTCTCGGGGGGATGTTGGTGTTTGGCTTTATTTGGGTATAACTCGAGTTCTGTTCATCGAAAATTAATTTCGACTTCGCCGTTGTGTTCGTAGCGTGGGTATTTAGCTACGGTGCGAATTTCGTCGAATTCCGAGGTAGTTTGGTTTTCGCATCGTTTTGGTGCTTTATGTAATTTTGTAATAAATTATATTATTATATATTAATATATATATGATAGAATAGAAAGGCACGCCTCATCTTCTCCAAATAGGAAACCGCCGCCCCTGTACGAGAGAAACGGAGAAACCGTCGAGCCCTTGCCTTCAACCGCCGATTCCCAGAGCGTTTGTGGACGGAATTCGATTCCGAGAGTGGATTCGGATTGCTCTCGTCAAGACCTTCATTCCTACGGTAAGATTTCCAAGTTTCGTGGCCTTGCTTGTGGTTTTGAATTTCGGGTTTTGACTTGTTTTTCGCCGGCAATGTCCAGATTTTTGGCCTTGTGCTTCGTTGCCGGATTCGTGCGTGAAGAGGAGGGAAAGTCGACCAAGCTTCGCCGGAAGTCGAGGCAAGTGGTGTTCTCGCCCTTGCCAAGTTGTTTTTTTTCTTTCGATTCATGCATCCTACTCGTTTCTACCATTTCTGTCTCCGGTTTTCGTTTCGAACGATTTGGCATAGTTGTGTGGTGGTGGTGAACGAGTAGAATAGGTAGAAATTATGTTAGGTGTGTCGTAGGCCGTTTTCGGTGTGTCGTAGTTGTGGTTCGCAGTGTCGGGAGAGTGTGATGCGCGTTCCGGTGTCGTTCGGGAAATCCCAAACGGTACAGGTTACCCGCGCACGGTCATCAAACGTTAGGGCGCACGACCACTGGTCGTGTGCCACTGTTCGTGCGCGGCTACCTGTTCATTTCTCCGAAGTTCTGTCTCGACTATCGCACGAGCGCTGGCAACAGTGCGCACGACCACTGGTCGTGCGACACTGATCGTGCGCTAATGCTAAGTTTTCTGTCAGGTTTCAATTTTCCCAGGTTCACTTCGCACGATCATCAGCCGATGAGTGCGCACGACCACTGGTCGTGCGACACTGATCGTGCACTCTGAATATTTCTTTTTTTTTTCGGCACCCGTTTTTAGCTGGCGTCGATACGCGGGTTAGGTGGGCATGAGTGTTTTGTGTAGTGTTAAGGTAGTAAGGTAAGAGTTATTATTGTGATAGTTCGCCTTGCATGGCACGTTGAGTGGGTGAAGCTCACTCATTGCGGTGTCGAGAGGACCCAGCGCCACGTCGTGTTGAGTCATTTCAACACTTTCTTTTTCTCTATCCTCGATTTACGTTCCCGAGTGAATTCCTTGTTGATATTTGTAATTTCCTTGTCGGCCATGTTTCTCTTTCCTAATGGCCGAATCGTGGGTCGTGGGTAGTAGTGATGGTTTGTAGCTCTTTATGGGGGTGGAGTTGTGTAATTTAGCCAAGGCCACTTATGATTTTCTTGCTCCAGGTATGGGCTGGGCATGTGGGTGGAAGGTCCCTTGTGCTTTCACGTGTAGACCCTCGAGCTTGTTGACTTGGACATGGTGGATGGGGGGACTGAGTTTGCCTCCAATCCGGTTCCTCGTTGTTTGTTTTTGCTACTACCACCTCCCACAGTTTAGGGTGTTAGAAGTTTCTTCCTTGGTAGTTTGCAGCACTTTGGGCTCTTGGTAGCCTAGTAGGCCCTGCAGGATGTTGTTCTTGGGCTGGGTTGTTGTTGTTTCCTCGCACGTAGTGCTTTTCTTGTTGTCCTGTTTTGGACAGTTGTGGCTCTTTCTACTGCATGTTTTTCAGGTACTTTTCCCCTTTTGGTTGACTCTTTCATGCAGTTTTACTTTGTTTATCTTGCTGAGGTATTCTGTTTTATTTTGGAATACCCCAGGTTCTGAGCCGTAGCCAGTTGGGTGGCTAGTTTGCAGTGGTGGTGTTGGTGGACTCTTGGTCTTTGGAGTTCCGTTTGCCGTGTTGGTGAGGTAGTTTTTCAGTACTTTCTTACAGACATACATGTGTGTCAGTGGGTTCGTGTCAGGTTGTTGGCGCCCACTGGTAGTTGTTACCTTTGTACTGGATATATTTACTTATGCTGCTACCGTTTTCTGGAGATAGTCTACTTGCCCTGAGAAGGTTTTATGCTAGGTTGCTAGTTATTTTTAAACTATAATTATTATTATAAATAAAGCTCATGATCAGCATGTTTTATAAAACGTAATCACTATTTTCCAAATCACGTATAAAGACCGTTTTCTTATATATTATATAAATTAAATGTAGGGTCTTGCATAGCATGAGTGGTTCTCTTGGGACCCTTATGTGCTCCTTAGGATGTCAAACCTGATAAAGTATTTTCTTTCCGCAGCGTTTAAATATAGTTTTCTTTTGTGTATTAGGTGATCCACTAAGCCGGGGGATACGGCCTCTAAAATATAACTGATTTTTCTAATCATTAATCACATGATTTTCTTTCATTAAGTTGGTAGGTGGTTTTGCCTGAGCGTCAGCAGTTATCCCCTACTTGACGTGGCATCATGATGCGTGTTTTCTCTTACTCTGATAATTCTTAATTCGGAGAAAATGCGGGTTGTGACACCCTAGTCCCGGTCAAAACAATGCACAGAGAACTTGTTTCGGTCCAGCGAACGGGAATTTTGTCAAAGGCAAATTCGACGAGAATCGCTGGTGATTCCCGTCGAAGTCGGCGGGAATCACTTACGATTCCCGTCGAATTTGCCTTGGCAGAATTCCAGTTGGAAATCTGGTCATCCAGAGGGAATCAGCGGGAATGCAAGGTGATTCTCGTTGAGCTCCATGAGAACACAGGTGTTCTCATATGAAAAGCATACCTGGAAGTGCTCTTCTGGTCATTCACATCGCCATCATAGTCAATGTTAGAGTAACTGATTGACTTCAACTCCTCGGTAGATGAGTACATCAAACCATGATCTCTTGCCCTATTCACATACCTCATGATCCTATTTACTGCTGTGAAGTGATCATGCTTCGGCTTCTCCATGTATCTACTAATAAATCCGATAATATACATAATATCAGGTCTAGTAAAAGTCAGGTAGCGTAGACTTCCAACTAGACTCTTGAACAACGTATAGTCAACTGCTTCTTCCTTAGAATCCTTCCTCAGCATCATCCCCGGATCTGTAGGAGTAGAGATAGTCTTGTTATTCTTCATCTGGAACTTCTTCAGAATCTCCTCCGCATATTTCATCTAAGAAATACGGATCCCATCTTCACTATACTGTACTTTAATGCCCAAGAAGTAAGTGTGTTCTCCCAGATCAGTCATCTCGAACTCCTTCATCGTCTTCTTGAATTCTTCAAACATAAGAGGGTTGTTGTCAGTGAATATCATGTCGTCAACATACAAGTATACGACCATGATATCCCCATTCTTATCCACCTTCGTGTAGAGTGCATACTCATACGGGCTCTTCATGTACCCGTTCTTTTGAAAGTATGCATCTATTCTTTCATTCCACACACGAGGCGCTTGTTTCAACCCATACAATGCCTTCTTCAATTTGTAGACCTTTCTCTCTTGGCCTTTTACTTCATATCCAGAAGGTTGCTGGACATACACATCTTCTTCTAAGTACCCATTCAGAAAAGATACTGAGCTTCTAGTGCAATGATCAGTCTGATAGTGTCTATCCACGCCACAGGGGCAAAGACTTCGTTATAGTCCACTCCTTGTACTTGTCGATAACCTTTCGTGATGAGTCTTATCTTGTGCTTCTCCACTTCTCCATCTTTGTTAGTCTTCACTTTGTACACCCATTTTACTCCTATGGGTTTGTAACATGCTGGTAGTGTGGTCAACTCCCAAGTATCATTCTTCTTAATGGATGTTATATCTTCATCCATCGACTTCCTCCAAGTCTTCTCTTGAGCAGCTTCATCATACAAATATGGCTGTCAATCTACTAAAAGACAATATAAAGAAAAGTTTGCATGTATTGGCTCTATCTCCTCGTAGATTTTCTCCAACCTTCTCATCCTTAATTGAGGACATTCAGAGCTTTTCCTGCTAGTGCTTGCTCCATTAAAACTTCTTCTGTTATTGCTTACTCCACTAAAGTAGGGAGTCGATGCTCCCCCTGAATCTCTGCTTGGTGGTGAGGGTGGTTCAGCTCCACCATCCGCAGCTTCAGCTTCATGACCACCTTCTTCTTCATCATCATCATAGAGCATTCCCTTTACTCCTGTCTCCTTCTCATCACAGCTCCAACAACTATCTTCCTCAAACAAGAACATCCACAACTTAAGCTTGAGATGATCGCCTTCTTCGTCACTAGGTTGTATAACTTGTAAGTCTTACTCATTGGAGCGTAGCCTATAAATATACATTTCTCACTCTTGTCATCCAGTTTCTTCCTCTTCTGATCAGGGATGTGAGCATAATCTATACACCCAAACACCCTCAAGTGTTGAACACTTGGCTTCCATCCACTCCATGCCTCATATGGAGTCTTGTACTTTACACTCTTCATCATATATTTATTTAACAAGTACATAACACATTGTACCATTTCAGCCCAGAACATCTTCGAAAACTTCTTGCACTTTACCATACTCCTTGGCATGTTCTGAATTGTCAAGTTCCTTCTCTCTGCTACTATATTCTACTGAGATGAGTATACTATTGTCAACTGATGAGCAATCACATGCTCTTTACAGAATGAATAAAATAACTTTGAGGTGTACTCCCCACCTCGATCAGTTCTAAGTACCTTCAGATATTGTTCACACTCCTTCTCAGTCATTGCTTTGAACTCCTTGAACTTATCAAGGGCCTCGGACTTCTCATTTAACAAATATACCCAACACTTCCGACTAAAGCCATTAATGAAGGTAATGTAGTATTTTATTCCACCAACTGAGGCAATATCAAACGGACTAGCAATTTCCGAATGAACTAGCTCAAGCGGTATCCTTGCTCTACGAGACTTTCTCCTTCAAAACTCTGTCTCTTCTGCTTGCCCTTTGTACAAGCATCACAAATCTGTTGTGGTGGTAAGATCTTAGGCAATCCTTCCACCATCTTCACATGTGACAGAAGCTTTAGACCACTAAAGCCTAAGTGACCCATCCTGTGGTGCCACAAACCAAGCTTCTTCTTCCTCGTCAATTCTTGCTAGACATGTCGTCACCTCGGTATCCATCTTCAATATAAAGAGATGATTCATCGTCATCTTTACCTTCATAATCTCTTTTCCACGTTTTTTTTCCGTATAACCAACGTACCATCCTTTAGCTGAATACAGTAGTCTCTCTCCACAAGTTGTCTAAGGCTTAAGATATTACTCTTCAAACCTAGAACATAGAACACATCATTGAGGTGCATCTTCTCACCATTCAAGGTGACTGATATCAACCCTTTTCCTTCTACCAAGATCTTTGATGCATCATTAAAACTAACCTCACCAACACTTGGTTCGATGTCAATGAACATCTCGTTCTCACCATACATATGATTGGTGGCTCCTATGTCAAAGTACCCGACTTCATTTCTACCTCCTTCAGCTTCTTTGTAAGTCAAGAACATCATTGGGTCACCACTAGTGTTGCTTGCTTCAGTATAGTGGCTATTCTCCTCTTTCCTCTTAAGAAGTCTGTAGTCATAACTCATGCGCCTAAATTGGTTACAGCTGTAACACTAGACTTGGGCCATTCCACCACGGCCTCTTACTCGGCGTCTTCCTCTTCATTCCTATCTTCTTGCTTGAGGTTGCTTTACTTATCTCTAGAAGTTCTGATGTCTTCCTCTACCTCTGCCTTGGTAGCCTCGGCCTCACTGGCCACCTCCTCTTCCTGAACTCTCTCCAAAGTTCAGCTGAGTTTAAAGTACTTTCTCTAAGCCACTTGACTTATCATCTTGTAGTATGCGGTATTCATGGGCTTGTAGAGAACCTATGAGTTCATCAATAGACATCTGAGTGAGATCCTTCGACTCTACTATCGCCTCTAATATATAATTAAACTTCTTCGACATCGACCACAGATGTTTCTCCATGAAACTCACATCATCAATCGTCTCTCCATTGTTCTTCGTTTCATTTGCAAGTGTCCTCAGACGAATCACATAGTCACCAACCTTCTCAGAGTTTTGCATCTTGATAACTTCATACTATGCTCGGAGAGATTGTAGCCTCACCTTCTTTGCTTTGTCAACACCTTGCAAGGAGCATTGCAAGAGTTCCCATGCTTCCTTAGAACTTCTAGCATCTGAGATCTTTTTAAAGATGACTTCATCAACTCCTTGATATAACAAGAACAAGGTCTTCTTGTCTCTCTTTCTTGCTTCTCTTAGCGTTTTCCTCTGGGCGTTAGTTAATGTTGTCTCTGCTTCAGCAATTAGCTCTTTATATCCATCTTCCACGGTCTCTCATAACTCTTTTGAGGCATGCAACACTCTCATCTAGATACTCCACCTTCCATATTTTGTCTTTGTTAACTTAGGAACTTGACCTGACATAGCATTTATCATCTCCATCATGACGTGCTATTCACTTCTTCTGAGTGACTTCCAAGGTTCGCAACCTCCTCTGATACGACTGTTGAAAGCATTAAATAAAGGAACAAACAATTTCTCTATTATATCAACTAGAGCTTACAAGAAAAGTACAAGCAACTTCACAAATACAACTCAACACCACAACACATGTGTGTTACAACACAACGATTCACTACAACCACTTCATGCAACTCACACACGTCTACACAAGCTGGTCGCACCTCCTTGCTGAGAGGTAACTTCCAAGACCGCGTAAGTTGCCCGCAAGAACTGTTATTCGCAAGGCAATCCACAAATAGTGTTCTCTAGAAGTATCTATCAAGCGTTGTTCGCAGCTTTTGAAGTTGGCAAAGAGCCGTTAAAAATGGCAGTCCGCAAAAGTTTCTCCCAATTAGCAACTCGCTGAAAGTTTGCCGCAATAGCTGCTCCTGTTCACACGTAGCTTCCGCGCTTCTTACTTTTCATGCATGCTCCTTTTCTTATTCTCAAGCTACTCCAAAATCTGCTGCACTTTGCCAAGCTTCCATATTTTTTTGTTTCATGGAATTTCACGGCTATTTATAGGCATAGACAGCAAATAGAAAAACGTCACATCATCAAGAGAGAGAAAGAGACACACTCACACAATTAATTATGCCACCTTTCCGTTTCATATTGCTTCTTCCGCTTTCTCTCTATTCCGTAAACCTGGCATTAAATCATTATATTAATAATTATATATATATATATAGTCATTGACCTGTCAAATTTCATATTTGCCCAACATGATTCACATTAATTTTGTAGAATTAAATTGGCTTCATGTTATGGGATCTATTATAAAAGTGTTTTTTTTTGTTTTAAGATATTTAGTGGTACCAATTAAAATATCTTTATATGATTTACATTGATTGGTGATCTTACTATCCATAAGATTTAGGCTCTGTTTGGTACAGCTTATGATGATGAATAAGTCGCTAATTAAAAATTTATGCTTGCATAGAGATTTTATAAAAACAATGATGAATAAGTAGTCGACTGTTTGGATAGTTTATTCATAAGTGCTTATCTAAAATTTAATTCATTCATAAGGGTCCGTTCGTTTGGACGCATTTTTTTCGCTCAGGCGCGATTTATTCGTTCGGGCGCGTTTTGTTCGCAGGTTTGCGATTTTTTTCGCCCGTTCGTGATTTTTTTCGCCCGAGCTCGATTATTTTTTCCCAGACGGATTTTTTTCGCTCGGGCGTGATTTTTTCGTCCTGGCGAATTTTTTCTCCGGTTGTGGTTTTTTTTTTCGCCAGGTCGCGATTTTTTCGCCCAAGATATTTTTTTTGCCCGGACGCGTTTTTTTCGCCCGAGCGTGATATTTTTTGTCCGGGCATGTTTTTTACGCCCGATGGCGCTTTTTTCGCCCGGTAACGCTTTTTTCGCTCGATCGTGTTTTATTCGCCCGGATGCATTTTTTCGCCCAAGCGCGTTTTTTTCGCCCGGGCATGTTTTTTTTGCCCGAGCGCATTTTTTCCGCTCGGGCGCGATTTTTTTGAAAGAGTGTGTTGGTACCCTAATTTGGATTTGAGTTAAGTCTTTCCTTTTAGTCTCTTAACCTAAGATTTATCTATGGTCAAAGTCTAGCTGTAGAGTATTTTCTTTTCTAGTGAAATTCTGGCTAAGGAATTTCTGGTTCGACTATAGTCGAACGCCGATCGACTATCGTCGATCATCCGATCGACTATCGTCGATCATCCGATCGACTATCGTCGATCATCCGATCGACTATCGTCGATCAGCCGATCGATTATCGTCTATCTCCTGTCAGCTCGACGTTCTGCTAGATCGTCGAGCTCTGGTCGACTATCTGTCTAGATAGTTCGACCATCTGCTGTGTGATAGGTCGACTATCTATTGATAGTTCGACTATCCGCTCTTGCTTTGAGCTCCGGTCGACGCTTTAGCTTTGAGCTAAAGCTCGACGTTTTCTGTCAGCTAAGCTCGACGTTTTCTATCAGCTTCGCTCGACGCTTTCTGTCTGAGTCGGTCGACTATCTGACTGATAGGTCGACGATCTCAGTAGGTCGGTCGACTATCTGATTGATAGGTCGATGTTTGCTGTGAGTCGTTCGACGATCTCCGAGTGTCGTTCGACGATCAGCTGTCTGCATATATAATATTATATGCGTTCTTTTCTGTGTTTTATTTCCTGTATTTCCTAGCATATTTTATTATAGTTTATTTAATTGACCTTATGCATATATCCCAAAGCATTACCTGCTTCTATCCTTTATGCATGAGTCAATTCCTTCTGACATATCTTTTGTCTTATTATTTGACTTACTTTATCTGCAGCTATCCTTTATAGCCGTTGGCTGTAAAGAGTTTTCTGATGTGACTTTATCTAATATCCTTTATCAGATTGCAGCTGCTGTAGCTTTATGCTTTATATAGAAATATATATCTACAAGATACGTTTTGCCTTTGTGATATTTGCAGATTCCAGATGAAGACAAAAGCTCAATTAAAATATTAGAGCCGTTGCTGCTGCTCCTATTTAAAGAGTTCTTTTGCAAAAAGAACCAAGGCTGCTACCAGCAATATACAGCAGTAGAAGGAAGAAAACAAACAGCTGCTCTCAGGATTCAACTGAGAAGATACAACTGCTCTCAGCAATATCCATCAAACTGAGAAGATATCTCTTCTGCTTTTCTTCAACCTGAGTGCTCCTGTTCCAGGAAGATACACTCAGAGATATTGAAGAAGAAGAAGAAGGAAGCTGAAGAAGAACACCATTCCAGATCTCTAGTCTTCTTCAAGCTTTTCCTTCAGAACTTCAAGACAGTATTCTGTCTTGAGTTCTGAAGAGGCCTTGTGCTTCTCTAATCTATTGTAAAATAGAGAAGACATTCTAACCCTCTTCCCCCCTCCTATAAAGGGTTGTTTACTCCCTTCAAAAGTAAAGCTTGGTTTTTAGACACCTGATCAAAAGTCTAAAGGGTCTCTAGATCTACCTGCAGACGATCTTGTTGGTGGCAGGGCACCTGATCAAAAACCTGTAGTGGATTCCTACCGTGTGGGTAGAAGAGTGGACGTACCCAGTGTTTGGGGAACCACTATAATATCTTGTGTCGTCTGGTTGCCTTGTTTAATTATTTGCATTGTGGCTGTGATTAGTTTTAACTAGGATTGCTAGTTGCTAGATAGGATCCAAAGCTAAACTGTAATTACAGTTAACTTTAGTTTGTGCACAACACTTGTGTTAGGCTTTAGGGTTATCTCCATATCTATAATCTTTAATTCCGCAATCGTATTTATCCCTTCTCTTTCAATTGCTATCAGAGGGAGGTTGACTGACTGTACAGGCTAACACCTGAGTCACAAGATCCTGATAGATACCAAGGATTATAGATATTCACATTCACTTTCATGGCCCAGTACAATGATTATTTTAGCACCAGACCTCCAGCTTGCAACTTAGCTGAGTTTAGCATCTGGAAGACAAGAGTCAAATTATATATGAACTCTTTTGATGAAGAAATATTTTCTTCTATTTTGACAGGTCTTCCAACATCGGTAACAACAACAAAAAGTGTCAGGCTAGCTGATGCCCGAGCAATGAACATCCTAGCTCAGTCATTATCTGATGACTTATTTCAGGATGTTGCTGAATGCTCAACAGCTATGGAGATGTGGGAATCCCTTCACCAAATGGCTTCTGAACCCTTGGATGCAATATCAGAAGGAAGCCACATCATCTCATCTGAAGGAGAATCAACATCCCTAGATGTTATCTGGGATGTCTCAGGTGATGACTCATCATTTGAAGATGAAGAGGAGGAAGCAAGGGCCAAACAATTTTGCATAATGGCCATCAATGCCTCCTGCAGCAATTCAGAAGCTGAACTAACAGAAGGAAAATCAAAACCTGAAAAGGTTCAGGTAATATCTAAATCTGTTTTTAGTTCAGTTAATTTAGATATTCAAAATTGCTGCCAAGTTTAAAATATACCTGAGAAGGAACCAACACTTCTCAGAGAAATGTTTTCTTTATATTTTAATGAGTTCAGATTTGAGAACTCAATTTGCTTTTTCATAAATTTGTTTTATAAACAAAAGGATAAATTACTTAAAATATTTTTAAATCCTTTTATTATTTGGAACAGATTTATTAGGAAGCATTTTCTTTTCTTATAGCTGACTATATCTGATTGATATTATGTTCAAATAGTTTATTTGGATTTCTGTATGAGAATTCTTTGTCAGATAACTCTATTTCTTATAGATCCTTTTCTAATTCCATTTAGATTGAGTCCTCTACTCTAGTTGCATTTGTCAGCTGAGTTTGAATCTCGTCTAATGAAAAGAAATTCTATAGGAAGGAAGATATCTGATTTTGTTTTTCAGATACAGAATCCAAATTAAATTGGCTGGACAAAATATCATTTTTTTTGCTGCTAACATACCCTTTTTCAAGGAGAGAGCAATCTCTATCATAGCTTTCTGCAGGTACTATCTACAAGAGTTTGCTGGATGACTCAATCAAAACTCAAAGTCATCTCAGCCTTCTTCAATCACAAGTACTGCATCAACATAGGGGGAGATTGCATATGCCAGCAGCAGCCAGCTAAGCAAAGTTTTTCTTTATATATTTTATGCTTTGCTTTATTTATTTTGCTAATAGGATCCTCACCCAAATAGGGGGAGATTGTTGGAACCCTGGTTCTGATTTGGGCTAGGATCTCTATTAAGTTATTTAGTTTAGTTTATTTATTTCTTGTAGTTTTAGTTTTTGAAAGACTTAACCCAAATAGGGGGAGATTGTTGGTACCCTAGTTTGGATTTGAGTTAAGTCTTTTCTTTTAGTCTCTTGACCCAAGATTTATCTATGGTCAAATTCTAGCTGTAGAGTATTTTCTTTTCTAGTGAAATTTTGGCTAAGGAATTTCTGGTTCGACTATAGTCGAACGCCTATCGACTATCGTCGATCAGCCGATCGACTATCGTCTGTCTCCTGTCAGCTCGACGTTCTGCTAGATCGTCGAGCTCTGGTCGACTATCTGTCTAGATAGTTCGACCATCTGCTGTGTGATAGGTCGACTATCTATTGATAGTTCGACTATCCGCTCTTGCTTTGAGCTCCGGTCGACACTTTAGCTTTGAGCTAAAGCTCGACGTTTTTTGTCAGCTAAGCTCGACGTTTTCTGTCAGCTTCGCTCGACGCTTTCTGTCTGAGTCGGTCGACTATCTGACTGATAGGTCGACGATCTCAGTAGGTCGGTCGACTATCTGATTGATAGGTCGACGTTTGCTGTGAGTCGTTCGACGATCTCCGAGTGTCGTTCGACGATCAGCTGTCTGCATATATAATATTATATGCGTTCTTTTCTGTGTTTTATTTCCTGTATTTCCTAGCATATTTTATTATAGTTTATTTAATTGACCTTATGCATATACCCCAAAGCATTACCTGCTTCTATCCTTTATGCATGAGTCAATTCCTTCTGACATATCTTTTGTCTTATTATTTGACTTACTTTATCTGCAGCTGTCCTTTATAGCCGTTGGCTGTAAAGAGTTTTCTGATGTGACTTTATCTAATATCCTTTATCAGATTGCAGCTGCTGTAGCTTTATGCTTTATATAGAAATATATATCTGCAAGATACGTTTTGCCTTTGTGATATTTGCAGATTCCAGATGAAGAAAAAAGCTCAATTCAAATATTAGAGCCGTTGCTGCTGCTCCTATTTAAAGAGTTCTTTTGCAAAAAGAACCAAGGCTGCTACCAGCAATATACAGCAGTAGAAGGAAGAAAACAAACAGCTGCTCTCAGGATTCAACTGAGAAGATACAGCTGCTCTCAGCAATATCCATCAAACTGAGAAGATATCTCTTCTGCTCTTCTTCAACCTGAGTGCTCCTGTTCCAGGAAGATACACTCAGAGATATTGAAGAAGAAGAAGAAGAAGAAAGCTGAAGAAGAACACCATTCCAGATCTCTAGTCTTCTTCAAGCTTTTCCTTCAGAACTTCAAGACAGTATTCTGTCTTGAGTTCTGAAGAGGCCTTGTGCTTCTCTAATCTATTGTAAAATAGAGAAGACATTCTAACCCTCTTCCCCCCTCCTGTAAAGGGTTGTTTACTCCCTTCAAAAGTAAAGCTTGGTTTTTAGACACCTGATCAAAAGTCTAAAGAGTCTCTAGATCTACCTGCAGCAGATCTTGTTGGTGGCAGGGCACCTGATCAAAAACCTGTAGTGGATTCCTACCGTGTGGGTAGAAGAGTGGACGTACCCAGTGTTTGGTGAACCACTATAATATCTTGTGTCGTCTGGTTGCCTTGTTTAATTATTTGCATTGTGTCTGTGATTAGTTTTAACTAGGATTGCTAGTTGCTGTATAGGATCCAAAGCTAAACTGTAATTACAGTTAGCTTTAGTTTGTGCACAACACTTGTGTTAGGCTTTAGGGTTATCTCCATAACTATAATCTTTAATTCCGCAATCATATCTATCCCTTCTCTTTCAGAGTGTGTTTTTCTCTCTAGCGCGATTTTTTCACCCTACCGCAATTTCTTCGCCCCAGCACAAATTTTTCGCCGCAGGTGCGATTTTTTCGCCCGGGAGAAAACGAAGAAACGTGCCCGGTGTACAACCCCGTGTCCGCCGAAGGGGCCCAAGCAAGCAGGCGGGCCGGGCCCCAGCCGCCTCTCTCAGGCGGGCCAGCCCCCGCTCGCCTCTCCTAGGCGGGCCGGGCCCCAGCCGCCTCTCTCAGGCGGGCCAGCCCCCGCTCGCCTCTCCTAGGCGGGCCGGGCCCCCAGCCGCCTCTCTCAGGCGGGCCAGCCCCCGCTCGCCTCTCCTAGGCGGGCCGGGCCCCCAGCCGCCTCTCTCAGGCGGGCCAGCCCCCGCTCGCCTCTCCTAGGCGGGCCGGGCCCCAGCCGCCTCTCTCAGGCGGGCCAGCCCCCGCTCGCCTCTCCTAGGCGGGCCGGGCCCCCAGCCGCCTCTCTCAGGCGGATCGGCTGCAGTCCACCTCCCTCCAGATGACAGGGGGTGACTCGACAAGAGGTGCGCATAACCAGCCAGAACAGCGGGGTTTGGCTGTTGGCAGGCCAACCCAAGGGGCTCTTTAGTAAATTCAGGCTACCAGGGGCGGGTTATTTGAAGACCATCCAAGGTAATCTATAAATAAGACCCAAGGGGTACCTCAGAAGGCACGCTTACTAGTTCACAAATCTTATAGCGCTTTCTGAGGTACCTTAGCCCGGCAACTGGTTAAGGAGGGGAAGCGCTCTAAGATCTTCCGGGTGTGTGGTGGGACCTCCGAGCCGGGCCCTTGGTCCTGTCCTCTGTTTTTCTTTCCCTTGTTGTTTCTCTTGCAGGAGCGAAGTAGGTGCGAGACCACCCCTTCCCCAAGGGTCGAACTCCACAGAGGCCGGTTTCCGGTTTCAACATTTTGGTGCGGTGAGCGTGGAGCGTGGTCAGCAAGGAAAACCTTCAGCAAGTTCGATGACGGGAGAGGAAGGACAAGGATCAGGCAGGGGCAGCTCGCCACCCCCTCCCCCACCCCCAGCGGCGAGCGTGTCAGCAGAACTTAGGGAGGAGATCCTCGGGCTCGTCAGGACCGCCCTCGGCATGCGAGCGGAGAGCGCGACACCAGTAGTCCCAGTAGTCGCCGCTCCCGCACTCGGCGACGACGCGCCGCTCAGGCGACCGGGGAAGGAACCCGCCGAGAGAGGCGAGCGCGAGTTCCAGGGGCGAGTTCTGTTCCCCGGCTCGGCCGCAGAATACCATTTTGGCGAGACGGCCGGGAGAGAGTTCCCCCTCGCCCAGTTGAGGGAGGAAGCCCCTTCAGCGAGTTCGTCTCCTCCGCCCTAGTTCCAGAGGGGTTTTGTGAGCCGGAGATGACCTACTACTCCGGGAAGGGAGACCCTGTCCACCACATCCAGTGGTTTGAGGACATGGTCTCTATTCGACAGATGTCCGACGGCTTCAAGTGCCGACTCTTCGCCATCACCCTCCGAGAGAAGGCGAGAGAATGGTTCCACCAGCTCCCGACCGGGTCCATCTTCTGTTTCGAGGACCTGCGTCGGGGGTTCATGTTAAGGTTCACCACTTCCAAGAAGAGGAAGAAGGAGGTGGAGTCCTTGTTCCGTGTCAAGCAGAGGGTGGGAGAGACCCTGGGGAGTTACCTGGACAGATTCCAAGAGGAGTTGTCTCAGGTGCAGGAGATGCCAGGGCACACCATGATGGTGGCCTTCACCCTGGGTCTCCAATCCGGGTTCTTCGCAATGGAACTCAAGAGGTCCCCCCCAGTATCTTTTGAGGCGCTCCTAGAGAGGGCGGCTAGGGAGGCCGATATGGAGGCAGCACACCCGGAGTTTGCCCGAAGGTTGGCCAGATGGGCCGTGGAGGAAGAGAGGCCAAGGGGTGGCCGAGGGCAGGAGGAGAGAAGGGTTGAGCCCCGGCAGAGGGAACAGCCGCCGCCGCCGCAGCATCAGCAGCAACCCAGGCAGGGGAGACAGGAGCCGAACTTTCGGCTGGGCTGGAGACCCGAGTGGCAGGAGCCCGGGGCAAGGAGAGGGTTCCGCGGAGGGGACTACCGTCAAGGAGGACAGGGTCAGTTCTACCCTCCGGGCGGGATGCAGGGCCAGAGGCCGGCCCTCCCCGACCAGGAGCAGGCTATGGCCATAGCATTGGGAGAAAGGAGAAGAGCAGCACGGAGAAGAAGAAGGGATGTGAGGGTGGAGTTGCCTTACTGCGACTTCCATCAGGAGGAGGGGCACGCCACAGCCACGTGCCCCGAGTTCCTCGAGATGAGGGGCAACCGGGAGCAGCAACAACAACAGCGTCCGGAAGTGCGGATTGAGGAAATCCGGCCTCGGGCGGAGGAGGGTCGGTGCGAAGACCGGGCGGATGTGGGCTCCCGAGGTAGGATCGGAGCGATCCACGGGGGGGCTGGGATCGAGGCTTCCCGCAAGTCAAGCCTCCACACTATGTACCGCAGGAGCGTTGGCTCCACGTCCCAGTCCCCTCCCCCGGACGAGAAAATCACCTTTTCCATGGAGGACATGCCGGGTCACGAGGACCCCTTCTGCGATGCGCTGGTCATCCAGACAGCCATCGAGGACTTCACCGTCCCCCGGATCCTCGTCGATAACGGGAGCTCGGTCAACGTCATCTTCAAGAAGGCGTTCGATGCGATGAAGGTGGAGGCCCGAAGGGTGTTGGCCTCGGACGGACCCCTGTTCGGCTTCTCAGGGGAGAGGAAGGAGGTTGAGGGAGGAGTGGGACTCCATGTCGTTCTGGGGGGGCAGTCCCGCAATTGCAAGTTCGTCATCGTGGACGCCCCGAGCAGCTACAGCGCCATCTTCGGGAGGCCTCTCATCAGCGCCTTCCGCTGCGTCCCCTCATCCTTCCACCAATGCCTAAAATTTAACGTCGAGGGGGTCCAGGTTCGGGTCCGCGGAGACCCCAAGGAAGCGAGGGAGTGCTATGTCACGGCGGTGAACTCCATCTCTTGGCTGGAGGGAGCCGAGGAGATGGGGCGGAGGCTGAGGGAGGAGGAGCCGGAAGCGGGCGGGGATGAGATGGAGGTGGAGGAGAGTCGCGCCCAGGAGAAGGTCGCTGAGGAGATTCAGGAGCCGGCTGAGGCGATGGCCGTTGCAGAAGCTGAGGAGGAGGTCCTCGCCTTCGACGAGGGGGAGACTGAGGAGTGGGAGGCACAGTCCCGCCTTGAGGCGGCAGAGGAGGTGGCGGAGATGGAGGTTCTAACCACCGGAGGCAGGGTGGAGAGGATCCGCATCAGCGGAGGATTGACCCCGGAGGCTCAAGGCCGGATGCTGGAGTGCGTCCAGAAGAACGTGGACATCTTCGCATGGAGTGCCGCGGAGATGCCAGGGATCGACTCCAACATCGCCTGCCACCGCCTCAACCTGGACCCGGAGGCTCCCCCCATCCGACAAAAGAAGAGGCCCGTTGCGGACAAGCTCGCCGAGCCCATCAGGGAGGAAGTAGCAAAGCTCCTCAAGGCCGGCTTTGTATCCGAAATCCAATACCCCGGCTGGGTCTCCAATGTTGTAATGGTTAAAAAAGGAGACGGCCGGTGGAGGATGTGTATCGATTTTTCCCTTCTTAATAAATCATGCCCTAAAGATTGTTACCCCTTGCCTCGGATCGACGCGCTGGTTGACTCAGCCGTCGGTTTCCCTTTGATGAGTTTTCTAGATGCCTTTTCAGGTTATCACCAAATCAGGATGCACCCTCCGGACGTCAAAGACGTCTCATTCATCACAGGGGATGGATGCTATAGTTATAAAATGATGCCCTTCGGGCTGAAAAATGCAGGGGCGACCTACCAGAGAATGATGGACAGGGTCTTTCAAGGGCAAAAGGTAAGGAACCTGGAAGTTTATGTAGACGATCTCATGGTCAAGAGTCCGGACCTCGAATCCCACCTCCGGGACCTGGAGGAGACCTTTGCCACTCTCCGCGGGTGCCAGATGAGGCTGAACCCCCTCAAATGCACCTTCGGGTCAGGCAGAGGAAAATTCTTGGGGCATCTCCTCACCCCTGCCGGCGTAGAGCCCAACCCCGACAAGGTGAGGGAAATCCTGGAGTTGGAGTCTCCGCGGAATGCGAAGGAAGTGCAGCGATTGACTGGGAGGCTGGCGGGACTGGGCAGGTTCCTCTCACGGGCCGGGGAGAAATGCTCTCCGTTCTTTAAAAGCTTGAGAGGAGGCCAAAAATTCGAGTGGACCTCGGAGTGCGAGGAGGCATTCCAGGCCCTAAAGAAGCAGTTGACTCAGGCCCCCCTACTACAAGGGCCAAAGGAGGGGGAGGACTTATTCCTGTACTTAGGGGCTGGGACCGAGGCCCTGAGCTCTGTTTTAGTTCGGGAAGAAGGGAAGAGACAACTCCCAGTTTACTATGTAAGTCGGGTCTTGAGGAAGGCCGAGCTCCGGTACCCCATCCTAGAGAAGCTGGCCTTCGCCCTCATCATCTCGGCCCGGAGGCTCCGGCCCTATTTCCAGGCACACTCGATCCGAGTGGTGACTGACCACCCTCTCCGCAACATCTTCGAGGGGGTGGAGCATTCTGGCAGGTTGGCCAAGTGGTCGGTGGAGCTGAGCGAGTTCGACATATCCTTCATACCTCGCCTCTCGATCAAGGCCCAAGCCATGGCCGATTTCCTGGCTGACTATGTGGTCGAGGTGGCAGAGGAAGAACTCACTCGCCCGGTTCCCTGGAAGGTCATGGTGGATGGTGCGTCAGGGAGGCACTCCCTGGGGGCTGGGGTCATCTTGGAAAGCCCCCAGGGGGTGAGGATCGAGCAAACGGTGGTGGTGCATTTCACCATCACCAACAATCAGGCCGAGTATGAGGCCGTGATTGCGGGTCTACGCCTGGCCAGGGAGCTAGGGGTGCACGATGTGGAGGTCCTCACTGACTCCCTGGTGGTGGCCTCCCAGATCAACGGGGAATTCGAGGCAAGGGATCCCACCCTGCAGCATTACTTGGCGAAGGTAAAGGGAGTCATCGGCACCTTCCAGACTTTCTCCATCCGGCACGTGCCTCGGGAGGATAACGAGCAGGTGGACCAGCTGGCAAAGCATGGACCCCGGGCGGGGGGAACCATCACAGACCTCTTTCGCCCATCCATCGAGGAGGGGGAGCTGATGGAGGTGGAACAACACCCCTCCTGGATGGACCCATTCGTCACTTTCCTGACCACCGGGGAGTACCCTACGGGAATGGACGGAAAGAAACTCAAATACAAATCGGCATACTACCTCATGCGAGATGGCCAGTTATATCGAAAAACTCTCTCAGGGATGCTGGCGCGTTGTGTGGGCGAGAGGGAGGTCCCGAAGATTCTAGAAGAGGTCCACTCCGGGGAGTGTGGGAGTCACTCTGGAAGTCGAACCTTAGAAGGCCGGATCGTCAGGCAGGGATACTTTTGGCCGACTCTGGGTCTCGACGCGGCAAAATTCACAAAGGAATGCCATAAGTGCCAGCTATTTGCTCCCCTCCAACTGCAACCGGCCCAGCGCCTCAGGAGTATCACAGCTCCCTGGCCATTCGCCATCTGGGGAATGGACCTGGTCGGGCCCTTCCCCCAAGCCAGCGGCCAGAGGAGGTTCCTGCTCGTGATGATTGATTACTTCTCCAAGTGGCTGGAAGTTAAGGCGCTGGCCAAGGTGACCTCCCAGGTCGTCAGAAACTTTGTGTGGGGGGAGATCATCTGTCGTCATGGGTTGCCCCAGGCCATCGTCACGGACAATGGCCCTCAATTCGCCAGTGCCGAGTTCACCAGCTTCTGCGAGCAGCTCGGGATCGACCTCAGGTTTGCCTCAGTTCATCACCCCCGAAGCAATGGGCAGGTAGAAGCGGCAAACAAGATTATCGTTAACCTCCTCAAGAAAAAGGTGGAGAACTTGAGAGGAAGCTGGGTGGAGCAACTCCCCTCGGTCCTCTGGGCCCTCCGAACCACACCCAACACAGCAACAGGGGAGACGCCTTTCAAACTCTCCCACGGGTGCGAGGCAGTACTTCCGGTGGAGTTTGAAGTCCGGACACCTCGGGTAGTCGGGGCCGGAGAACACAAAGAGGAATGGAGAGCCCATAATGAAGAAGAGTTACGGCTCTCTCTCGACATGGTTGAGGAACTGCGGGACCTTTCAGCCGTGAGGCAGGAGGAGATAAAGAGAAGAATGGCCAAGTATTTCGACAAGCACGTCAGAGTCAAGCAGTTTGCCGAAGGAGATTTGGTCCTGAGGAAGGTGGACGCGGCAGGGAGATCAGCCGCAGTGGGAAAGCTCCACCCCAATTGGGAGGGACCATTCATCGTGCAGGAGGCATTGAAGTCGGGGGGATACCGCCTCCGGAATGTGGAGGGCGAGACCCTAAGTCTCACTTGGAGTGGAGACGACTTGAAGCGTTTTTTTCCCTGAAACTATGTAAATCATGTTCAATCTCTAGTGGAATTTCTGGCAAGAATCTTGTTTCCCCCCGATGATAGATGAATGTCACTGCCCCAGACCCCGAGCAGATCCCGCTGCCAGGCTCTCACCAAGCCGGCAGGGCTGGATGTCACTCGGAGGAGACTGCCCCAGACCCCGAGCAGATCCCGCTGCCAGGCTCTCACCAAGCTGGCAGGGCTGGATGTCACTCGGAGGAGTCTGCCTCAGACCCCGAGCAGATCCCGCTGCCAGGCTCTCACCAAGCTGGCAGGGCTGGATGTCACTCGGAGGAGACTGCCCCAGACCCCGAGCAGATCCCGCTGCCAGGCTCTCACCAAGCTGGCAGGGCTGGATGTCACTCGGAGGAGTCCGCCTCAGACCCCGAGCAGATCCCGCTGCCAGGCTCTCACCAAGCTGGCAGGGCTGGATGTCACTCGGAGGAGTCCGCCTCAGACCCCGAGCAGATCCCGCTGCCAGGCTCTCACCAAGCTGGCAGGGCTGGATGTCACTCGGAGGAGTCGGCCTCAGACCCCGAGCAGATCCCGCTGCCAGGCTCTCACCAAGCTGGCAGGGCTGGATGTCACTCGGAGGAGTCCGCCTCAGACCCCGAGCAGATCCCGCTGCCAGGCTCTCACCAAGCTGGCAGGGCTGGATGTCACTCGGAGGAGTCTGCCTCAGACCCCGAGCAGATCCCGCTGCCAGGCTCTCACCAAGCTGGCAGGGCTGGATGTCACTCGGAGGCGTCGAACTCAGACCCCGAGCAGATCCCGCTGCCAGGCTCTCACCAAGCTGGCAGGGCTGGATGTCACTCGGAGGAGCCCGCCTCAAACCCCGAGCAGACCCCGCTGCCAGGCTCCCGCCAAGCTGACAGGGCTGGAGGTCACTTAGAGGGGTCTACCCTAGACCCTAGGCAGGATCGAGCCGTCGACCCCTCGCCGGGCAACCAGGGATTAGACACCATCCCCAAGGAATGTCCGGGCGAGTCGGCGAGCCAAGAAGGTTGGTCCCAGCGCGTAAAGGGACGAGCCTTAAGCGCAACGCGCGAGGGAAGGGGTTGGGCTCTCGCGGCGCAAGAAATTGAACGAGGCGGACCGGCAAAAATGCTCGGGCAAGACGGCGAGCCAAGAAGGCCGGCCCCGGGGGATAAAGGGGCGAGCCCTAAGCATGGCGTGTGAATGGAGGGATCAGACTATCACGTCGCCAGAAGTCGGGTGAGCGGGCCGGTCAGGATGACCTTATGAGGCCGCAACGCCGGCCCCAACCCACCACTCGGCGGGTCATAGGGTGAATTAGGGGCAAAGGCTCGGAAGCGCCAAGCCCCCCCGAGAGGCCGACCCACACGAAGTCTTTACGCACGGAGGACGGGCCCAGTCCACTCGCGTCGCGGAAGGTGCGACTCGCCGCTCGCGTCGCGCCGGCCTTAGTGTCTCAAACCTAGATCTACGTCCCGAATCTCAAATGGGCGGGCGTCCTCCCTTGCTCGCTCGCAGCAACGAAAATCAGAGAATCAACAAACAACGCACGGTAGCGATTGCGAGGCGGGAAATAATTGACAATCGAGGAAGTATATGAAGTGAATATATTCTTATACAATTATAACTGCGGCCCGCTGAGCAGTCGCACAAAAACAAAGAAAAAACAAAATACATGTCCAGAGAAGGGGGGGAGAAAAAAGCCACAAGACGGCGGGCCCTTCAGATGCGGTGGAACCCTCCTGGCTTGGGTACTGGAAGGAACAGCTCCGGCACCACTTCGGTCACCCGCAAGCCAGAGCACTCGTCCTTGAGGAGCTTGGCCCGCTGCAACGTCTTGAAGAGGTACGTCACCGCGTCGGCCCCGTTCTCTTGCATCAGAACCGCCAGGTCATACTCGTTGTGGTGAACGAGTTGACAGCCGCTCGAGGAGGCCGGCGGGACGGCAGCAGCAGCCTCGAGCGCACCCACCCGCGCCCGCAGGGTCTGGTTCTCCAGCTGGAGGGTGGCGATCTCGGTACCAAGTCGGCTGGCGGTCACCGCATCCTGCAAAGAAATTTATTAGGACGAGTCGCGGGATAAAGGCGGGTGCGAGTGAGATGGCTTACCGCGCCACCTTGGTACTGCGCGAGGGCGGCGTCAGCCGCTTCGAGCCGCCTCCGCAGGTCATCCGCCTCCTCCTGGGCGAGCTTGCGGGCCTCCTCCTTCTCATCGATCAACTTGTTGAGCGAGGGGGCATCTCTGTCCAACCGGAGGCATCGCCGGCCGACCATGTGAGCCAGGGCGAGGCTTTGAAATTGCGCCCGCGCGCTCTCATAAATAAGCACCCGCGTGGCCTCCTCGCCGTAGGTAGAGGCGTCCTCCCGCCCGTACACGCCGAAGGAGAGATTGAAGGCGTCCCTGGAGGCGGTGTCCTGCTCCGACCAGCTAGGCAGCAGCGAGGATACCGAGATGCGGTTGCCCTCCTTGTCCCACTGAAGTAACGGGGCACCGGATCGGTCCGTGGGCCCTTCGCCGTAGCCGAAGTTGGGATGCCCTCGGGGAACCGGCTTCTCGGCGGGCCGAGTCGCCGCGAGCGGCCGCGACGACCCAGCCGCCCCGCCGGCGGGATCAGCGGTCGAGGGAACCGCAGGGGCAGGGGCAGAAGATGGTTGATCCGCGGGGGCCTTGCCCTTGTCGCCGACTGAAGGAGCCTGACCGCCCGTTTTATTCGGCTTCTTTGGAGGAGGGCCCTGAGACAGCTCACCTCCGGATCGCTTCTGGCCGACGGGAGCCGAGAGCTCGCGGTGAGCTAAGGCTGCCGCTTCCGCACGGCCAAGCTCGCCCAAAGCGGACCGCGCGCTCTCGTAAGGCGGGCGGAGAGGGACGTCGCGCTCGCCTGCAAGAACAGGAGTTAGAAAAGCCAAGGTACGATTCAAGCAGAGGCGAGCGAGCCGCTTACCTTCCCCAGGCGGGACGGGGACGAGGTCGTCCAGATTCCGGCGGAGGAAGGCGACCTCGAAGTTCTTCCCGGCGAAGAACTCATATAGCTTCGCCTCATGGCCCCCCAGGCTAGGGGGCCGATAGCTCGCCTCGCCGAGTTGCACCGGCGAGAACGGAATGTTGCCGAAGTCGCCCTTGACGAAGACGAACTTCTTGAGCCAGTTGTGGCTCTTGTTGACCGTCTCCCGCACCTTGGCGTGCATGCTCGCGAAGCACGCGGTCCCGTCCTTATTCGCGCGGAAGGAGAACAGCTTGCGGAAGACCGCAAGGCTGAACTCGATCCTCTCCTCGCGAAGGTAGCAGGCGAACCCGACTACGACAGCGATGGAGTTCGGGGTCAGCTGCCCCGGGACGACCCCATAATACTTGAAGACCTGGCGGACTTCCGGCCAGAGGGGTAGCCGGAGCCCCGCCTCGAAGTGGGCCGTCGGGAGAGCCAGCTCATCGCCTGAGAGCTCGTTGATCCGTTCATCCTTCCCGGGCCGCCTCGCCACGAAGCCAGGCGGGATGAAATTGCCAACGGTGTCCAGAAACTCCTTCTCCGAGACCGAGGCGGGAGGGAAGCTGTGGTCGGCAAAGATCCAGGCACACCTGCCCCTCCCGTCCGCTTCGCCACTGCCGCCCGTCATCTCGCGGGATTGATAAGCAAGCCGAGCGAGAGGAAAGAGGAAAGAGAGGGTTCTCGCGGGGTAAAATGGGAAGGGATCTTGAATGCGGTAGGTAAAATAATAAATGAAGGGCCTATTTATAGGGCCGGGAAAAGGGCGGGAAAAATCGGAAAGGGCGGGAAAGTGAACTGACAGCAGAGCCAGCCCCGACGCTTCGATTCCCGAGCCCCGCCCGGGTCCGCGTCGAATCGCCGGTCGGCCGCGAGATTCTCCCGGCCACGAGCCATCCCCTCTCCCGCGCAGAGTAGATTTTGAGAGGAATGCCCAGTCGAGGGGGGACGAGCGAACCGCCCGCCTCTTCTAGGCGGGCCGGCCCTCGCTCGCCTCTTCTAGGCGGGCCGGCCCTCGCTCGCCTCTTCTAGGCGGACCGGCCCTCGCTCGCCCCTTCTAGGCGGGCCGGCCCTCGCTCGCCTCTTCTAGGCAGGCCGGCCCTCGCTCGCCTCTTCTAGGCGGGCCGACCCTTACCCGCCTCAACTAGGCAGGCTCTCCAGGGTTAAAGCTGAGAACCCAGCAAAAAAGAAATGAGAATAAATGATAAATAAATAAAAAAAAAAGGGGGGGAAAGAGAAAGGCATGCGCCCTGGAACGGGCGAGAAGACCCCTGAATTATTACAAGCAATCGTTCTTGGATAATATCCGACACCGACACACTGGGATGGATCGCATCGAGACGATTCAGACCCTGCGAGCAACTGCGGGCACGGGCGGGCGAGGCAGGTGGCTTAGTACTCAATCCATTTCCACCTACCCCGCCTCTGCGAGCCGGTTCGAGGCGGCACGCGAGAGTCATGATACTCCCGAACCGCCGCCAGCTCCCGCTTGGTCTGATCGGCCTGTTTCGAAATGTTTGACAGCCGCTCCTCAGCTCGCGTAATATGCGCGCCCGGAGATGTCGGCTCTTCCTCCTCAGTCGAGCCCCTTGCCCCCTCCAAAGCAGCGAGTCGCTCCTCCGCCCTGACTCTGTCTCTCTCCATCCCCACGAAGGCCTCTTTGAGCAGCATCGTGTGTTTCTGAAACATTCGCGCCACCTGCGCCTTCATCTTCTCGCTATCGTGCGGGTCGCCCAAGAAGTCCGCGATGTCTTCCGGCTCCACGGGAGGCGAGTACCCCTCGCTCATCTCGACATCGGGAGAAGCGGCGCGATACCCTGCGGAAGCGAGGTCAGAAGCAGACGAGCGGCGAATGGGTTAACTTCAGGGGGGTTACCTGGCGTCGGTACGTCTCCCGCGTCGGGAGCAGACCGAGAGGAACCCGGCCGACCTTGGAATGATTTCCCTCCCGGGGCGACGAGCGGCTTCCCCAGACCCTGGACTCTCAGCGGGGGAGGAGTCGCAGGAAGGCTGCGCGCTGGAGAGAATGGACTGACGCCCAGGTCGACCATCTCCACGGAGAGATCCGCAAGGTTCCCGGAGCCCCCTTCCAATGCATCTTCAGGGGGCGTCTCCTGCGAAGGAAAAAGTCAGTAGAAAGCATAGGTCACAGGGCGAAACCACGCACCCAGATTCAACCTCGGAGCCGCCGGAACCCAGATCATCACTCGGCGTGGAACGGCGGACAACCTTTCCCTTTGCCGGCTTAAACTGCGGGCCGGAGGATATGGGCGCCAACCACGGGGCGGCCGCGAGGGCCTCCTCCCGACCCTCCTCCCTAGCGGCAGCCAACCGAGCACGTATCTCCTCAGACGCAGGCATCTCCTGGCCTCAAACCACGCAGGAAGTAAGAGGAGAGGGCCAGTTATCGAAGGCCCGGTGGCTTATTTATAGCTAAAAGGTGGGTCCCACCAAAAGATTCCCTCCAGCTCAGCAAGGACGTCACCGGACACGAGGGTTGGACATTTCTTTCCGAGCTTCTGCGAAGCACGCAAAGATCGGGGATTGTGTACAACCCCGTGTCCGCCGAAGGGGCCCAAGCAAGCAGGCGGGCCGGGCCCCAGCCGCCTCTCTCAGGCGGGCCAGCCCCCGCTCGCCTCTCCTAGGCGGGCCGGGCCCCAGCCGCCTCTCTCAGGCGGGCCAGCCCCCGCTCGCCTCTCCTAGGCGGGCCGGGCCCCCAGCCGCCTCTCTCAGGCGGGCCAGCCCCCGCTCGCCTCTCCTAGGCGGGCCGGGCCCCCAGCCGCCTCTCTCAGGCGGGCCAGCCCCCGCTCGCCTCTCCTAGGCGGGCCGGGCCCCAGCCGCCTCTCTCAGGCGGGCCAGCCCCCGCTCGCCTCTCCTAGGCGGGCCGGGCCCCCAGCCGCCTCTCTCAGGCGGATCGGCTGCAGTCCACCTCCCTCCAGATGACAGGGGGTGACTCGACAAGAGGTGCGCATAACCAGCCAGAACAGCGGGGTTTGGCTGTTGGCAGGCCAACCCAAGGGGCTCTTTAGTAAATTCAGGCTACCAGGGGCGGGTTATTTGCAGACCATCCAAGGTAATCTATAAATAAGACCCAAGGGGTACCTCAGAAGGCACGCTTACTAGTTCACAAATCTTATAGCGCTTTCTGAGGTACCTTAGCCCGGCAACTGGTTAAGGAGGGGAAGCGCTCTAAGATCTTCCGGGTGTGTGGTGGGACCTCCGAGCCGGGCCCTTGGTCCTGTCCTCTGTTTTTCTTTCCCTTGTTGTTTCTCTTGCAGGAGCGAAGTAGGTGCGAGACCACCCCTTCCCCAAGGGTCGAACTCCACAGAGGCCGGTTTCCGGTTTCAACACCCGGGTTGAAAAATCATGCCTATGCGAAAAAAACATGCCCGGGCAAAAAATACGCGTCCAAGCGAAAAAATCGCGCGCATGCGAAAAAAATCGTGCCTTGGCAAGAAAATCGCTCCCGCTGCACCTGGAAGGAAAATTCGCGTCCAGGAAAAAAAATCGCTTCCGAGTAAAAAAATCGTTCGCCATTTTTTCGCCCAGGCAAAAAAATCGCGCCTGGCGAAAAAAACGCTCCCGGGCAAAAACAAATGAGCCCTGGCGAAAAAATCGCGTCGGGGCAAAGAAATCGCGGCGGGGCAAAAAAATCGCGCCCGGGTGAAAAAAATCGTGTACAGGAGATAAAACGCGCTCGGGCAAAAAAATCACACTCGGGTGAAAAAATCGCACCCGGGCGAAAAATAATGCGCCCGGGCGAAAAAACACTCCCGGGAGAAAAAAGCATGTCATGGCTAAAAAATTGCTTCTAGGCAAAGAGATCGCCCTCGGGCGAAAAAATTCCCGCTCGGTCTAAAAAATTGCGCCTGAGCGAAAAAATCGTGCCCCGACGAAAAAATCGCTCCCTTGCGAAAAAAATTAGTTGGGTCGAAAAAATCGCGCTAGGATGAGAAATTCTCTTGCGGACGAGAAATTCGCGCCCAGCTGTAAAATCACGTCCGGATAAAAATATCACATTTGGACAAAAACATCACGCAAATGAATTTTTAAAGAGATAATCGCTTATGAGAAGCTATAAGCTAGACCCCAGTAGCTTATTGTTGGGTCCATTGCCCACAATGTCCTGGATTTGAGTGAAGTCAATATTATCAATGATATACACATGTCTATAGATGACTATGATAGGTCAGGTAGCCTAAGTGGTTAAGTCAGCTAAACACTTACCTAAGGTGTAGGATGACAGAAAACTGTCCGAGTCCACAAGCATTGAGTGAAGATAAGTCACTCAACGCCAGATGACTTATAGCGCTGAGTGAAGCCTATATAGTCAAAGCAAAGGCTGTGGCAAGCTGAGAAAATGACCAAGTCCACAGGCGTTGAGTGATGTCAAATCACTCAACGTCATATAACAAAAGGTTGTGAGATAGGCTAAAGAAGTAAAAGCCTAAAGTTAGAATGAGCTAAAATATGGCTAAGTCCACAGGCATTGAGTGAAGTCAACTCACTCAACGCTATGCCACTAAATACAGAAAATTGTCTAAGTGAGAAAGCGTTGAGTGAGACGTGTTCACTCAACGCTCTCAACGCTTACATTGCTGAATAAGCAAAAATTTGGTTAAGGCAAAAAGCGTTGAGTGGAAGTTACTGACTCAACGCTGTCAACGCCTTGTGAATACAGAATTTTGTCTAAGGGGTTTGGCGTTGAGTGATGCTTACTCACTTAACACTAAACAGCTGAATGCTGATAAAGCAAGATTGGCGTTGAGTGGAGCTGAATCGCTCAACGCTTAGAATCAGATTTATATTTTAAGTAGTTTGGCGTTGAGTGAAGGTTACTTACTCAATGCCAAGAGACAGTGAATCTGTCTAAGTGTTTTGGCATTGAGTGATGCTTACACACTCAGCGCTTATTCTCTGATGCTCAATTTTGGCTAAGTCCACAGGTGCTGACATCAGCAAAATCGACAAAGTCAACTAAGGTCAAATCAGACACATGGAAGCTACACTACACAACAAAACTTGTCGTGAAGCTACTGTATGTCTTCTTCCATTAAACCAAGGCGCAGCTGGAAGCTGCATGTGGGGCCCACCGATCTCTAAGAGCCGTTGATCGGCGAACTACAAAAAGGAAGAGATAGAGCCAAGACAAACACAAACTTTTAGGGCATACTTTATTCAAAAAGGACACCAACCATCTTCATCTTCCTCGCCATTGCTGCAAGTGAAAAAGCTTGAAGCTCTCCAGGAAGAAAAGTTCAGTTAGATGTGCAAGTCTCCAACTGCCATAACAGATTCAGAATCTATTCTGAAGAAAGAAGAACCTTCATCTTTTGGGAGGTTCAGTGAGCTGTTTGAAGACTCAAGATCAAAAGATCTTTAGCCTTCTGTAACAAGTTCAGAAGTTTTCTTCTTAGTTCCTCCAACAAATCCTTTCTCTGCTGTGAGAAGAGTAGGGGCGGAAAGTTTTCTGTTCAAGTGGTTGACACAGAGAAATTTCTCTGTGTCAAAGTCAATTAAACTATTTCTCTTTATAGGATCCTTCTGGATCTGAGCTGTAGGACCTTTGGGTCTGAGGTAGGGAAAATTTGCCTGAGCTATAAGAGAGTGTATCTCTCTAAGTTAGGTGAGTGTTACTCACTGAGAAGTATGGCAGTATTGCCTGAATTATAGGAGAGTGTATCTCTCTAAGTTGTAGGAGCAAGCTTGCTCTGAGGTAGGGCTATCCTCCATAGCCTGAGTGGTAGGCTTAAGTGTCTGAGGTTGGTGATACTTGTATCACTGAGTATACGCCTTTGTGGCTAAGGTATAAGTTTTGGAGGAGACTGAGAGATCCTGAGGGATCTGAGATGTAAGATCCTTAGAGCATTTGTTTGGAGAAGTGCCTTGACTAACAGGAAGTTAGCAAGGCGGGAGGAGAGTGGATGTACCCATAATTTTGGGGAACCACTATAAAATACTTGTGTGCTTTTCTGTGTTTGCTTTTATTTTCTTAATTACAAGTGTTAAGGACAAGCTCTAAATCACTAGAAGCTAAAAGTCTAAAGAAACAATCAAGTTATTTAAAAAGACTCTCAAATGACCTAAGCAGACCTATTCACCCACCTAGGTTGCGAGCTACCTTGAAATTAAAGACTTTCACTTATGAAAAATCAACTTATCATCAATTTTAAAATAAGTGATTTTCTATAAGCTACACAAAAAAACAGCTATAAAACAGCGTTTGTGTTTTAAATAGAGATTATTCATCAGCATAAGCTGTCCAAACAGAGCCTTAATATGGTGTTTAAGAAAATATGTTTGGCATGGAGATTTCATAGATGATTTTCAAGGCATATCGTATTTTCGTGCAGCCTGAATACTTGTGACTCTTGAGGGAAATCTGATGCGTTGACGCTCTGTGATGGAATTAGGATTTTAACTCAACTCGGGCCCTATATAAAAATAATTATTTATGATAATTTAGGGATTAGGGGAACCAAAAAACCAGTACCTATTAAACTGATACCCTCTCTATGTGACTGGCGTCTTTTGAGAAAGGAGACGAATAAGGAACACCGTCGGCGTTTGGAAAGAAATCAAAAGCGAAATGGATAGTCCTAAGGAAATAAGGGTCGATGAAGCCACGACGTAGTCGGGACTGGCATCTGGCGAGAAAAGTGGTGAACAATGAATGGGAGATATATGCTACTCGCTAGGGCAACGAGATTTTACGCAGACGAAAGCGGGATCTTGCTATTTTCATGCCCGGGCGTGTCAGAACATAAATCCACCTTTGATTATTCTTCTTCTCGTTGACCCGTTTCAGCATTTCAGGAACGTAAATAATTTATGAAACTTGAAACAGCAGCGGGAGCCGGGAATCAAGAGAGAAATACACTATGACACTCTTAGAAGGAGAACGAACCTTCAGAAAACCATTGTCTGTAGATTTGTAAACGAGGCATTTCCCACTCTCCTTCGGAAAATCAAAATGGAGAAAGGCTAGCTGGATGCTCCCATGTTCGACTGTTCATGACGAGAACTTTGACCTTGAATCGACTAGTTCCCATTTCTTCCTTTCATCCATTTAGCTATACCATATCTAATGAACCAAAAAAGCATTCAATGGCCTATTGGCCTTGTAGTTGCAAGCTGACAAAGTGTACTAAGCGAAGCGCAAGGATAATGTCACACTGGGCACGAGGGCCCCACGTGCATTATTGTAGTTGTGGTACTGTCGCGGTTGATCGTAGGGGAGGAGCCCCGTGTCTGTCACTCGTGTGTGTGTGTGTCTACACACACACATATTATAAGGCAATATACTATTCTTGTTGTACAAATCATATTCGTCGAGGGTGGACCCAGTCAAACAGAAGTCAAAATCAACATGTCAAGACAGAAATCAGAGTCAATAGTTCTAGTCAGAAGAAGGTCTAGGCGAGTATGGGTGAGCATCTCTTGCATACTCGCCAATGAGCGACTATGGGATATACTCGTCGAAGCCATGCGAGGTCCTCCCATGGACGCGTAGTCGCCGGGTGGGGGTGATCTATAAATAAGACCCTCACCCCTTGGATTTCCCGATAAATAGAACCATAGGTGTATAAGGATTGAGACTTTTGACTGAGCTTTTAGATTTTGCTATCGAAGACTTGAGCCGTGAGACAGTGATCATCACCCTTGGTCGTCATCCATTTATTATTCACCAAGTTAGTGTCATCGTCGTACCCTGCTCGGCCATTCTTGGTTGTGGAGGGGAATCTTGTTCTAAGGACCTGAGTACGTGGTAGGACCTCCCTGGCGCAGTGTCTATGTTCCTCTTAGTGTTCACTTAGTTCCTTTGTCCTTGCTCGTCAAGTCTTGAAGCCCGACCGTCAGACTAGAAACCTTAGGTTGCACATGATTTGAATTTGGATTAGGGATTTTCCAGCCTTCAACACTTTGATGTGATGAGCGTGGATCACAGCTATAGAAGAAAAATCTTGCGAGTAATGTGAGATGGTGGATGCATGCAATCATGAAGAGATAGTTGGCAGCTCGATAGGTGGAGGAAACTATGTGACAATGATGGTTTTTGAAGATTCATGCGCAAGATAGAGGGGACCTTGCGAGCAGTGTTTCTACCTCGCACGTAGGTCACGGTGACTTCGCTCCGTCGCGTGACTCCATCGGAGGATGGTAGCCACCCAAATGACTTGGGAAGGAACATGTGGTGGAACAACGGGAGCGACTAGTTAAGTTGCAGTTCTACCAGGTGAGTAGTCAGGGCATCAGGTTCCTATATGTGGATAATCCGATGAGGTTCCAGGATAGTCGCCCAAGGGGCGAGTATGGAGGAGTTGCTCGCCAAATCAAAGATCATCACTAGCAAGGGGTGAAGAGTCTGTTCTGCAATGAGATCCTTTCTGTACCAGTCCCGGAGGGTTTCAGGGAACCCATTTTGAGTTAATACTCGGGGAAAGATGATCCTGTCCGGCATCTTTAGTGATTTGAAGATGTAGTTTCCATCCACAACATGACGGATGCGTTCAAGTCCAGACTCTTTGTAACACCCCAAAACTTGGAAAAGGAACCGACGACATTGTTTTGGCCAAGTCAGTTTTTGGGTAGGCTGACACGGCCTGTGACACGGGCGTGTCATAGGGCGTGTCACGCTCGTGTCGTCGAGCATCGTTGGGGTCGACGATCGTTGAGAAAGAACACGGCCTTGGACACGGGCGTGTCCCTGGCCGTGTCCTTCTCGGGTGGCTTGCGGGTTCTGTGCACGGCCGTGACACGGGCCTTGACTCGGGCGTGTCAGCTGAGACACGACCGTGTTCGAAGCCGTGTCATGGGCCGTGTCCCGTTCGGGAATTTTTGGGAGTTTGGTACAAGGCCTGACACGGGTTGTGACACGGCCGTGTCGGATCTGACACGGGTGTGTCAGAGGCCGTGTACTGGTCGGGATTTCTGGTTCGACGGCGAATGGCTCACACGGCCGTGCACACGGCCGTGTTACAACCCGTGTTCAGCCCAGATCTTCTATTTTAGGCCCCGATCGTGGCCGTTCATTTTCTCTTGATGGGATCTGACGGCTGGGGGTTGTCTCTGGCGGTTTAAGTCCGGGAATAGGGTTCTCAAACCCTTATTTCCCTTTTGTCTTTATCTCTCTTGAATCTAGACAGATGGGAGGGCAAGGAGGAGGAAGAAGGCCAAGATCCGGCCGCCGGCGAAGCTTCGGTGCCCCGTTTCGCGAGCGGAGTCCAGATCCGTAAAGGCGGGATTGTTGCGGTGGTGTTCAATCGACCAAGTTTTCTCCATGGCTAGGAAGAGGGTCGAAAGGTAACGACACTTATCCTCTTGGTTTTTAGGATTTAGGATGCATGAATAACATCCCCTTCCTTTCATGTTTTGAGAACCGGATCTCTCAAATGAGAGGGATTCGCGTAGCCTTGGTTCAAGAGGAACCTCCGGGTCGATTGTGTCCGTCCCCGGCATGATTTGCATTAGAAATCCGCTTCGCTAGTGGATTAGGCATTATGGGTGAAGTCGTAGTCGCAACCGTTAGTCCGACTCGGTGATGTTGTATAGCGAGCGTTGAGGATTCGGTAGAAATCCGTTGCGGCAAGATGCCGTTGTGTTGTACGCATTCTCCCCCTTCTTGTGAGTGAGTACTCGTAGACGGAACCAGACAAGGTTAGCTCCGCATTGGCGGTAGATGTTTTCCTTGGTGCACGGGGAAGTTACGGTATGAACGGTAGATTAGGGTGGGGAATTGTTTGGTTGTGCTGTGCTAAGGTGCGGCTATGTCTCTGTGGTCGGCTGGCTATCCCGTGATGCGCAAGTCACGTGGGGAAAGTGTCCCGGCGAGACTAGCCCCTTCTGTGAGATTGACGAGAATGTCGAGCATAGGGCAAGCCAGGGCAATGAGGCCATGAGCGGGTGGGGTCCAGCAAGGACTCTTAGAATCGATCTGTGTGAGACAGAATCCTGACGTGCGAAGTCAGAATGTGCGGGCAAGCCCGGGGTTTATGACCCTTGTGCGGGTGGGGCCTTTGCAAGGTTTTCGTGTGACGGCGTGTGTGTCGTTAGGGACAGGGTGGTTCCCTTTTATTTTCGGCTTTAAGCCAATGGGGAAACAGAAGGACTTAGTTGTTTGATGTTGCGTTAGATGCATACGAGATAGGGTGCCTTGGGTGAAGCCCGGGTTGTATTCATATTGCATAGTAGGCCCCATTCACTCCGTTCAAAACATAGAAAACGTTTATGTTGTATGAGACATCCAAACCTATTTTAAAGCTTTATATATTTGTACTTTTGGTATACGAAGTGCTGACTTGCAGGTTGGAGGGGTACCCCAGGGTCCGTTAGGGATGGCCGGGAGGAGATGTGTTTGTTACACAGTAGAGGTCAGCCTTTGCTGACCCACGTTACTTCAAATTCTTACAGGGCCAGGATCGCAAGCGGGAGCTAGCGCGCCGGGCGAAAAGCCCTAAGCCTCATTAAGTGATGTTGTGCTTAGATTGTTTCTCCTTCTTGTAATGTTACTCTTGTTTGTCCGGATTGCACGTTGAGGTAGCTTAGGGGTGCTTTGCACATTCATATTTTTGGACTTGGTTATATAAGGCCTTAAGGCCATTGCTTTGATACTCCTGTTAGTAGTGGATAACTTCTTGTTGTTTGGTTTCTTTTTATCTGCTGCGTATGTTCTGAGTTTGGAGATTGGGTAGGTTATATCATCATTTAATGCTAAAGCTGTGGAGTCTGTATGTTGTGGGGCCCCGGCCGGACCCATATTATACGTTCATTACAGGGGAGGTGTTACATTTTGGTATCAGAGGGAGGTTTAGCGTTCCAATGAGAGGTTTCGCGGTCGAAAGTAAAAGTCGAGTTGCGTATAAGAAGTTATCCACATAGGAGTATCGCGGGACCATGAGTGTCCTTGTGTTCGAGTCTTGCGAATAGAGACTGATTTGTCTTTTCTTGCTTGTGTTTAGAGCGCAAGAAACGAGGCAGGGACGTCGAGGCCAGGAGAAGAGCTCTCGGCAAGTAGCGCTACTGCGCAAGGTCTGTTGGGTATGGGGGTCACACCGACCGACTTCTGCCGCATACTTGCAGAAGCAATGGTGGCGGCCCAAGCTGCAGCGGCAACACAGGTAGCAGCCCCCGTTGCTCAAGCAGCAACTCCTGCTACCCCGAGCACGGCAATGATCGTGCCGGTCGAGGAAGACAGATGGGCAGAGCCGTTGGCCGAAAGGGTGGTTGTCGGACATGGGGACCGGCAAATGAAGTATTTTCTGAGTTTCCACCCTCCAACCTTCAAGGGAATAGGCACGCCCACAGATACGGAGGACTGGTGGGCTAGGATTCAGGAGCTTTTGAGGGCGACAGAGACGTCAGATGAGAAGAAAGCAGAGTTTGCAGCCTTCATGTTGGAAGGAGATGCCAAACTATGGTGGGTGAGCCATAGTGGCCGGCAGTTTCCAGGACGCACGCCGTCCATTGATGAGTTTGAGAATGCTTTCCTGAAGAAGTACATTCCCGCATCAACGAGGTTCGCCCTCGAGAGACAGTTCCTGCACTTGGTGCAGCGAGACAAGACCGTGGACGAGTATGTTCAAGAATTCACTCGCTTGGGTCGTTATGCGGGAACGACCATGGCAAACGATGAAGAGAGGGACAATCTCTTCTACCACGGATTGAGGGAGAATCTGAGACAGCCCCTCATATCTATGAAATGCGCGGGTTTCAATGAGTTGGTGGAGGCGGCCAAGATTTTGAAAAGCGACATGGAGCGATCCCAGCGCCGCAAGGGTTTCACACCCAAGCAGGGAGAAGGAAAGCCTGCTCAGTCCCACGGAAAGTCGGAAGGGAGCAGATGGAAGAAGAAGCCTCACCCATACAAGTCAGGCGAGAAAAGTAATTGGACGTCCGGAGGGTCACGCTCCAAGGGGCCTCAGACGTGCTATAATTGTGGCAAGCCAGGACACATAGCGAGATTCTATACCCAAGGGGGCACTGAGCAAGAGCCAAGACAGGAGCAGACTGTACGCTCCGGCCCCAGTACCGCAGAGAAAAGGAAGATGGTGGAGTCGAGTGCTTCTCGGTTTCAACCAGTGCAGCCAAGGGCCTATAACCTTGGGCAACAGGAAGCAATCCGTCAACCCGATGTGGTGACAGGTATGAGAGTTCAACCTGCACCTTAGATTTCTGTCTTTCAAGCCATTTATGTTTGTTGTATATATTTAGGCTTTGTGGTGGTTTCTGGGTACCCCGCTAGGGTACTTTTTGATACGGGAGCGTCGCACTCCTTCCTTGTGGAAAGTTTTATCCGGAGGATTGGAGTTGAGTCTTTTTCAACGGACGCAGAGTTGAAAGTGCACATGCCCAATGGGTCGTCTATGACTACCAGGGCTAAAGGGCGTATTTGCTGGAGTCTTGATGGAGTCGACTTCATGTTGATAGCGGCGATCTTACCGTTGTCCGAGTTTGATATAATTTTGGGGATGGACTGGCTAGCGGAGCAGCGTGCCAGTATCTATTGCTTGTCCAAGGTGGTAACCCTGAGGGGCGTGGGGCAAGCAGAAGTCAAGTTTGAGGGTCTTCATGGAGTTTCCTGCTCCCTAGTTTCGGCCATACAATTAGTGCGGGCTATTAACCAGGGAGGTGTAGCCCTAGTAGCACTGTTGGAGGTTAGCTTTTCCAGGCTGTCCCTTAGAGAAGTACCGGTAGTGGCGTAGTTTGAAGATGTGTTTCCTGAGGAGCTACCGGGAGCACCTCCTCGGCGGGAGATTTATTTCTCTATCGAGCTAGTGCCAGAGGCTAGACCGGTGTCACGTCCTCCCTTTAGGATGGCACCAAAGGAGTTGGCCGAGCTTAAGGTTCAGTTGCAGGAGCTTTTGGAGTATGGGTATATCAGACCCAGCTATTCACCGTGGAGTGCGCCGGTGTTGTTTGTAAAGAAGAAGGACGGTAGTATGTGGTTGTGCATAGACTACCGAGAGTTGAACAAACTTACTATCAAGAATAAGTACCCGATTCCTCGGATAGACAATCTTTTCGACCATTTGGTGGGGTTGGTGGTGTATTCCAAGTTAGACTTGAAGTCAGGATATTATCAGTTGTGGATTCGAGATGAAGACATACCCAAGACAGCGTTTGGTACGAGGTATTGTCATTTTGAGTTTTCGGTGATGCCGTTCGGGTTGACCGACGGCATTGTTTTGGCCAAGTCGGGTTTTGAGTAGGTTGACACGGCCTGTGACACGTGCGTGTCATAGGGCGTGTCGTGCTCGGGTCGTCGAGCATCGTTGGGGTCGACGATCATTGAGAAAGAACACGGCCTTGGATACGGGCTTGTCCTTGGCCGTGTCCTTCTCGGGTGGCTTGCGGGTTCTGTGCATGGCCGTGACACGGGCCTTGACTCGGGCGTGTCAGCTGAGACACGGCCGTGTTTGAAGTCGTGTCATGGACCGCGTCCCGTTCGGGAATTTTTGGGAGTTTGGTACACGGGCCTGACACGGGTCGTGATACGGCCGTGTCGGATCTAACACGGGCGTGTCAGAGGCCGTGTACTGGTCGGGATTTCTGGTTCGACGGCGAATGGTTGACACGGCCATGCACACAGCCGTGTTACAACCCGTGTTCGGCTCAGATCTTCTATTTTAGGCCCCGATCGTGGCCGTTCATTTTCTCTTGATGCGATCTGACGGCTGGGGGTTGTCTCTGGCGGTTTAAGTCCTAGAATAGGGTTCTCAAACCCTTATTTCCCTTTTGTCTTTATCTCTCTTGAATCTAGAGAGAAGGGAGAGCAAGGAGGAGGAGAAAGAAGGCCAAGATCCGGCCGTCGGCGAAGCTTCGGAGCCCCGTTTCGCGAGCGGAGTCCAGATCCGCAAAGGCGGGATCGTTGTGGTGGTGTTCAACCGGCCAAGTTTTCTCCATGGCTAGGAAGAGGGGTCGAAAGTTAACGACACTTCTCCTCTTAGTTTTTAGGATTTAGGATGCATGAATAGCATCCCCTTCCTTTCATGTTTTGAGCGCCGGATCTCTCAAATGAGAGGGATTTGCATAGCCTTGGTTCAAGAGGAACCTCCGGGTCGATTGTGTCCATCCCCGACATGATTTGCATTAGAAATCCGCTTCGCTAGTGGATTAGGCATTGTGGGTGAAGCCGTAGTGGCGACCGTTAGTCCGACTCGGTGATGTTGCATAGCGAGCGTTGAGGATTCGGTAGAAATCCGTTGCGGCAAGATGTCGTTGTGTTATACGCATTCTCCCCCTTCTCGTGAGTGAGTACTCGTAGACGGAACCAGACAAGGTTAGCTCCGCATTGGCGGTAGATGTTTTCCTTGGTGTATGGGGAAGTTAAGGTATGAACGGTAGATTAGGGTAGGGAATTGTTTGGTTGTGTTGTGTTAAGGTGTGACTATGTCTCCGTGGTCGGCTGGCTACCCCGTGACTCGCAAGTCATGTGGGGAAAGTGTCCCGGCGAGACTAGCCCCTTCTGTGAGACTGACGAGAATGTCGACCATAGGGCAAGCCCGAGCAATGAGGCCATGAGCGGGTGGGGTCCAGCAAGGATTCTTAGAATCGGTCTGTGTGAGACGGAATCCTGACGTGCGAAGTCAGAATGTGCGGGCAAGCCCGGGGTTTATGACCCTTGTGCGGGTGGGGCCTTTTCAAGGTTTCTTTGTGACGGCGTGTGTGCCGTTAGGGACAGGGTGGTTCCCTTTTGTTTGCGGCTTTAAGCTAATGGGGAAACTGAAGTACCCAGTTGTTTGATGTTGTGTTAGATGCATACGAGATAGGGTGCCTTGGGTGAAGCCCGGGTTGCATTCATGTTGCATAGTAGGCCCCATTCACTCCGTTCAAAACATAGAAAATGTGTATGTTGTATGAGACATCCAAACCTGTTTTAAAGCTTTATATATTTGTACTTTTGGTATACAAAGTGCTGACTTGCATGTTGGAGGGGTACCCCGGGGTCCGTTAGGGACGGCCAGGAGGAGATGTGTTTGTTACACAGTAGAGGTCAGCCTTTGCTGACCCACATTACTTCAAATCCTTACAGGGCCAGGATCGCAAGCGGGAGCTAGCGCGCCGGGCGAAAAGCCCTAAGCCCCATTAAGTGATGTTGTGCTTAGATTGTTTCTCCTTCTTCTAATGTTACTCTTGTTTGTCCGGCTTGCACGCCGAGGTAGCTTAGGGGTGCTTTGCACATTCATATTTTTGGACTTGGTTATGTAAGGCTTTAAGGCCATTGCTTTGATACTCCTGTTAGTAGTGGATAACTTCTTATTGTTTGATTTCTTTTTATCCACTGCGTATGTTCTGAGTTTTGAGATTGGGTAGGTTATATCATCATTTAATTCTAAAGCTGTGGAGTCTGTATGTTGTGGGGCCCCTGCCGGACCCTTATTATACGGTCATTACAGGGGAGGTGTTACACTCTTCACCACCATCTGAGTGAAGGTCAGAGATTGGTTCCACCAGCTAGTAGGAGACTCCATTTACTGCTTTGAGGATCTGCGTCAAGGGGTGACGATGTGATTTGCCACGTTAAAAAAGAGGAAGGAGGAGGCAACACCCCTCTTCTATCTAACCCAAGAAGATCATGAGACGTTAGGAAACTATATTGACCGTTTCTAGGAGGTGGTTTTAGACATCTAGGAGGTGGAAAGCTTCACTTTGCAGCTAGCCCTGACGTTCGGTCTGAGAGAGGGCTTTTTAAGATGGAGACTAGCAGAGATCCTCCCTTGTCCTACGGAGATTTGATTGAGAGGGCCAAAAAGTATGTTCAAGGAGAGGCGTCAAACCGTGCTTTTTTGGCCATGATCACAAGGGCGACCCAGGATAAAGAAGGTGAAGAGGTGAATCCTCTAGTGCGTGAGAAGAAGGAGGAATCTTGAAGGCAGGAAGGGAAGAACCAAGTTAATAGGAGGCGAGATGAGCTGAGGTGGATGGAAGAACCTAGGAGGGAGGAGCTGGGGAGGGGAGAAGTGAGGAGGCCCTTTGTGGCTTCGGAGCACCGAGAAGAAGAGAGGAGGTATTAGGTTCCTGCCAATTGACCACTATGAAGGCCGATAGGAAGACCTCGCTTCCAAGGTCATGGAAGGAAGTTCTCCCCTGAGAGTAGGAATGCCCGTCAGCAGGAGAGGCATCAAAAGGAAGGGCATGTGGAAGTAATGAGCATTACCTGTCAAGGGAATAAGTGTCACTGAAGGAACCAGCATAGGAGGAACCAGGCGAAGGAGGTCCCTCTCTACTGTGAGTTGTAATAAGTAGTGGGGCATGAGACCATATCTTGCCCGGAAAAAAAGCCTGTTAACCACTGCCATTAACCTCCAAGACGAAACATTTTTAGATACAGAGGTTTTATTTCACTCATGAAGTGGGGAGCACGAGATTTCTTCACATCCCCCACTAAGGTAGTGGGGGTAGGGGAGTTCTTGCTATTGGCATCCTAGAATTCCTACATATTTAGCATGGGTCTATCAATTCTAATTTAATTACAGGACTTTTGTAGCACTACTTCTCATTTGTTTAAAACAGCTTCATATTGTATTATGTTGGTAAAATAACCTTAGACTTTAATTATCTTTAGTTCAAACTTCGGGAAGTTTAGGAGTGTTTTATCTACTATAAATGATCTACAAATAATTTTGATTTAAAATCTAGAAATATCTCTTTTAAGCCATTTTCCCTCATCCACCTCTTGCTTGGTGTGTTTGGTAAAAAGATCATGTCATGTGAATTCTAAAAGATTATATGTCATGGAAAATAAATTCCTTTTCCTAAATATATATAAATAAAAATTAAATGAGATGTATGAGAGGATAAAATTCATCACCTCCAATCAAAAATATCTTTTATTACCAAATTTTGTACCCCTTATCCAATATAACTGAAACCTAGAAATAAATTAGAAGTTTGGGAGAGCATATTTAGTAGGTTTTATTTTTCCTTAAAAATTTCTTTGAAAAGTTAAAGTTTTTTTTATTCTAATCTAATCTTGTTGTTAATGATTGCAATTTTTATTGCTATTTAGCTAACTTAAGAATTCTTTTGACTAAAACATTTTGCTTTTATTAAATCATTATCATAGTGTAGGACTTACCTCTTTGAATTTCTAAAGTTTATCTTAAGCTTACTTTTGATTAAATAAAATGTTAGTTTAAATTAGAAATTTTATTAATGTCTTATGAATATCTCTCTTACTTTTGCTTTAGAATAACAAAAGCTTAAGTATGAGGTATTTGATGAATAGTAATTTATACATATTTTTAGCATAGTTTTAATTAATATTGTGCATTTTATATGTTTTAATGAATAAATCATTTTGTTTTATATTTTTTGTTCTAACTTAGGTTTATTTATGTTTTGTAGATTTTCTGCAATTTTTGGAAAAAATTTCTTAGGTCATGCCCTAGGTCACGACTGTGACCAAGGGCGTGTCTACTTAAAACATCAAATTTTGCCTTTAGCCACTTTCTGTGCAATTTCATGAAGAAAAGACCAAGTCATGCCCGTGACTTGCCAATTCAGGCAAAATTCACTCCATGATATCACAACGATATTTTACCGTTGTGATATCACGCTAATAAAATATTGTCGTGATATCATAGAAATGCTGCTCTACTCAATGGCATGCTTGTGTCAAGTCATGCCCGTGACCCTGGTGACACACTCGTGTTCATCCCATTTTCGGTCAACTCTTTAAGAACGTTTCAGAATGCCTGCTGCCGTAAGACTTGTTAAACACACAAATGGTCACACCCGTGTTCCAGATGTAACTCGTGTGTTCATCTAGAAAATCTCTAAATCACGCCACCTATCCCGCTAGTTTCTCCTAAAGACCAACTTTCCGGACATGCCAGATGACACGCCCCTAGGTCACGCCCGTGATCTAGGGCGTGTACATCCATTTTTTCCTCTATAAATACAGGCTGACTCCCTTCCATTTCAGCTCTCTTGGACTGCCCATTTGGGTGGTTTTCCACCCTTTTCCACCATCTTTTTATGTTTACTTTTTATAATCTTTGGCTAAGATTTCATTTTTGTATTTTTTATGTAATTTCTTATTTCATGTCTTATAATGTCTCTTTTTAATTAATAAAAAACTTGGTTTTATTTATCCATTATCTCTTTTTTCCTCTATCCGATTGGGTAGAGGTTGTATTTATTTTTCTGTATTTTCATTTCTAGCTTAGTTTCAATTTATTGCACTTATGTCTTTTTTTATTATGTAATTTCAATTTCACAACTTAGTTTTATTTTCTTGCACTTTTCATTCCAGACTTTAATTAGTTCTTATTTTATTTCGCACTTTGATTTGAAACTATCATTTTTCGCTTTATTTTTGCTCTTTCTTCCTTTAGTTTTTTCTCGATTAATGATTGATTTCATATATCCATGTATGATTTCAAATACGTCATCGTACGGTTAGCCGAGAGGCTCAAATATGAATCGATCGCTTAAGAATAAAAAGAATCGAACGTATTCTACGAGAGATTCTTCCGGTTTGCGGGATTCACCACTTAAAACGAGTATTAGATTATTAAATGAAAATTCGTTTAATATCCCTAATCTCAGGTACGTGGAAGTATTCTTCGAGAGAGATGCATTTATAATTTGGGAATGCCCGCGGTCAAGACATAGTTCAGAACGTAATAATATATCTGTTATTTTCAATCCAAAGCGTGTTTTATTCAAGTCTTTTGCTTTCTTTATTTTTGCATTTAGTTTTATTTGTATTTCATTTAAGTGTTTTCTCTGATAGAATAATTGTTTGTATAGAAATATTTGACTGACCCGAGGATTTATACAATCTTGATATGTTTTTCATATCCTATACTATACGCAATAGGTGTACATGCCTCTTTATAGTTAGTATTTTACCTATCAGGGTAGAGGCAATAAGCTCGGTGCTTGTCAGAGAAGAAGGAAGGGGTAGCCACCCATCTACTATGTGAGTCAGGTACTCAGGAAAGCAGAGATGAGGTATCCCCTCCTGGTGAAGTTAGCCTTCGCCTTGGTGGTGTCAGCGCGGAAGCTCCAATCATATTTTCAAGCTTACTCAATCAAAGTTGATACCGTTCATCCCCTCCAAAGTTTATTAGATGGGGTGGAGCATTCGGGAAGGCTTGCAAAGTGGGCAGTAGAGCTCAGTGAGTTCGATATCGCTTTCTCGCTTAGGGTGGGGATCCATGCGCAAGCAGTGACAAACTACCTGACTGACTTTTCAATAGAGGCAAGTAAAGATGAGTGCTTATCAAGCCCACTTTTCTAGAAGATGTTTATGGATGGAACTTCAGGAAAGAACTCAGTGGGAGTGGGCATCATGCTAGTGAGTCGCATGGAACAAGGATCGAGAAAGCAGTCGAGATCCTGTTTCTCATCCAAATAATTAAGCAAAGTTCTAAGCCATAGTGGCAGTCTTGCGTCTCGCTAGAGATTTGGGGATCCAGGATGTTAGGGCATTCACAGATTCAATGGTGGTTGCATCGTAGATCAAAGGAGAGTTCAAACTACGCAACCCCATCCTGCAAAGATACTTGGTGAAAGTTAAAGACTTGATTGGAGGCTTTCAGTCTTTCTTCATCGAGCATATATTGTGGGAGGAGAACACATCAACAGATCATTTGGACAAGTATGGCTATATGGCCGGTGGAATGATCATAGAATTATTTTAGTCATCTATCGAAGAAAGAGAGATGAAAGAGATCGAGCAACAAGCTTCCTGGATGGATCTACTCGTCACCTTTCTAGCTTCCATCCTACTCCCTGCAGGCAATGAATAAAAAAGGAAGTTCTGTAACAATACAACATACTACTAGCTACATGTAGGAGATCTGTACCGTAAGACCATCTCAGGCCCCTAGCAAGGTGCGATGCAGAGTCTGGGGTTATTCAAGTGTTGGAGATGATCCATTCAGGAGAGTGTGGAAGTCACTCTGGGACTCGCAATCAAGATCAGCGAATCCTAAGGCAAGGTTACTTCTAACCAACCATCAGGAAGGATGTTTCGGCCTTCACAAAGAGGTGCTAGAAGCGTCAACTCTTTGCCCCCTCTAGTTGTAGCCAGCCCAACAACTTCGTTCAATCACAACCCCTTGGATGTTTTCCATCTAGAGAATGGACTTGATAGGCCCTTCCCCCAAGACAGAGGTTAGAGAAAGTTCATTCTCATTATGATCAATTACTTCTCAAAGTAGATCGAGGCCAAAGCTCTAGACAAGATTTCTTCCCAGGTTGTGAAGAACTCCTGGTGAGAGATCATCTGCAGGTTTGGGATCCCTCTCGTCATCATCACCGACAATAGTCCACAGTTCTCCAGCTTGGAGATGGAAGATTTCTACATACAGCTAGGGATTGATCTTTGATTCGCCTCTATCCACCATACTCAGAGCAATGGACAGGCAGAAGCATCCATCAAGCTAGTCAGCAACCTTTTGAAGAAAAAAGTCGGAAATATAAAAGAAAGCTGGGTAGAACATCTCCCCCCGATTCACGGATCGGAGAACTACACTGAACTCAGCCATGAGGGAAACACCTTTCAAGTTGTCCCACGGGTCTAAGGCTCTCATCCCAATAGAATTTGAGGCTAGAAGGCCGAGAGTGGTTGCGACTAAAAAAGGAGATGAAGAATGTCGCTTGGAAAATAAAGATGCACAGAGGATTTCCTTCAACTTCATCGAGGATCTTCAAGACCTAGCCTCGAATCGACATGAGGAGATTAAAAAGTTAATGACTAAGCTCTTTGACAAGCATGTCTGCCTCAAGTAGTTCTATGCAACAGACATCGTTCTGAAGAAAGTGGATGTGGCAGGAAGAGCGGTTGTTGTCGGAAAGCTTAATTCAAACTAGGAGGGGTCGTTCATCATCCACCAATCACTGACAACCGGAGGATATCACCTGTAGTGCCACAATTAGAGGGCTACTTGGGTGAACTTAGAGCACCGATGACCTGAAAAATTTCTGCCCTCAGCATGAAAGGGTATGATCATTATGCACGTGTATTTACTTACATTAATGATTTCTTCACCCCATAAAATGTGGGAAAGTGTGAGTCTCCTTTCTAGAAAATGTCTCATGAAGCTGACAAGTGCGCCGATATCTCATATAATATAAAATGGGAGAGTTTCCCCAAGAATTGATCTCTCTAGAGCACAACAAGGTGGAGTTATCTTTCGAGAGAGGATTGAGATTGAAGTCCTTGCGGTCGGATGGGTTGCGAAAGAATTGGTTTAATTTGCAAAAACAAAAAATAAGAAACCTAAATTAACAATGCGGGTTGTCGACACCGCTTTTAAAGGTGGTGGATTACACAGGCCATTAGCACTGCTTCACTTGGCAGATGGAAGAGTAGGCACACAGAATGAAGGAGTATGCTTGCATAGTGGAAGAGTAGGCTCGCGAAATGAAAGAGTAGTCTTACGAAATGGAATGGAGGGTAATGGTGGAATGAGCGCACTTCAAGCATAATCTAAATAAACTAAATATTTTATTATAATGAAATTACAAATAAAAAACATGTGTTTAGAGAGGCCTAAGTCATCAACTAATGAATAATACATTCAACAACAACAATCCAAGCAAAGAAAAAAGCAAAAGATACAACAAAATCTGGAGGCTTGTTGTAGATTCGCGGTAGGAATCGTCGGGTCATCAATCCACATCCTAGCTTGGTCCCAACTATTGTCTGAGGTAGAGGAGGGTTGTCACTTCCTCCCAATTGACCCGTCTTCTCTAGTAAACTACAATCCAACCACATCCTATGCGAAGAACTTCTTGCTTGGTGATCAAGATGAGTGTAGATCCTCTCCTTGAATCTCTTGGATGATGTGAAGCAGCCTAGGGCAAAGCCCTAACACATAGTGGAGGAAGAAGAAGCCAAAGATCTTCCCTTAGGGTTTGCGGCTGAACTAGGGCGGAATGAAGAAGTGATCCCTAATCGGGCAGAATAATGCGCTTAAATAGCAAAAATCATGAGAAATGAACTCGCACAGTTGAACATACATCCATGCATCCGCCATCATGTGATATTTATAAGAAAAAAATTCCACTACAGGCCAAGGGTTCGCCCTTGCGATTTATCCTCATGCATGGTTGCAACAACCATACACGAACAAAATCACACGAGCAGAGACAAAACTATGATTTTCAGGCCAAACACCACCTCGTGCAATTTTCTTCTCACAAAGTTGAATCCAATCGTGCATGAAGGAAACACATGACCAATAAAAATATAAAATTTTAGACATAGCAGGTCGCTCATGCAATTTTGCTTGCACGATTGAAATCAATCGTGTGTGACCAAAATGCACGTGCAAAGATAGTATTCTGAATTTCAGCACATTTGTCTCGGGCTGGCAAAACAACTAGTGCACAAAGAGAAATCACACGATGATGCAATATGCGATTAGGATGATCAAACAGATAAAAGATAATGCACAGGCGGAATGCCGGTGCACGAAGGGAAAATGCACGACCTTGTGAATTCACAGAATTCCAACAATTGATTGGGCTCTCCCTCAGTGTGTACAAAACTATAATAAGAGATATAAAACACAACAGGGAGCACCATGTACTTATCCCCAACAAAAGTGAGCGCAATTGCGCGCCATAACGAGCAAATTTGCACTTCATGTGAAAGTGAAGACCAAGTGAAATATAAGCATTTATGAAATAAAAGTGAAATGCAAGTGCGTGAAAATGAGCGTAGATGAGTTCGAAAAACCCTATATAAATCAGACTCATCACACCCCTAGACTTGCCCATTTACTTGTGGTAAGCAAACTATTTCCCATGTAGACGTGAAAAACAACCGCTGACATAATAATTGAAATGTGGAGTACCATGCAAAGTTACATATTTGCGCGCGTAAAAATACACTAGAAAGAAATTTTAATATATTATACTAAATAGATTATAGATTTCTATAATGCGTATCTACAAATTATTTCTACTCATAATTCGAATCACGGTGAATCCTTAGGTCACGCATAAGGAGAAAGTAGGTTGATCGCTAATATGTGCATTGCCAAAGACCGGGGCTCGGGACAACCTCCAAAGAAATCCATCAATGTCGATGGCCATAAGCTCACCAGTTCACACTCACTCCACAACACTGGTTCGGTTCAATGCACGAATCAATAAGACTTATAGGTTTAGAATGGGGCTTGGATTTAGGTAGGGTATACAAAGATAAAATCGAAGGCTAACCACACCTAACCCAAATGAGCATGAAAATAAAAACTATTTACACAAATATTAAATGAGTGCACCACACCCCCAGAATTGAACTTGAAACTATGGGTGTGTATACCGCCTAATCCCAAATATTACACATAATTTTTAATTTTCAACGTTTTCTTTTCATAATTTTTTCAACTTTTTCATTTTTTTTAATAATAATTTTCAGCAATTTTTTTCAATGGAGCCTTTTCACACATTTACGAACAGTACACCACATCGACATCCCAAAAATAATAAAATATAAATCTTTAAACTCAAAGTTGGGTGTGCGATTAGGATAAGTTTTTTGGATTTGGTGAAATGACGGTGTAGCTGAATTAATAGAAGGGGTAGGCACAAAGGGGCTAAGCAGGGATAGAGCACTGGAATGGTGCAAAGGCTCAAGCGGACAAAAGAGATGGCCTATATCACACTCACACTATTGAACAAACCTATACCCATGCTTCGAGAGTTGATAGAGGGAAGTTCTTAACCACCGAGAAAGACTATCCTTCCTCCTGACTCGAGCAATATGACTCTAGTGTTTATCTACACACATCACATATGTCACTGTCAGATTCACACCAGATTCACCAATTATGAGTAGAACAAACCGTATATACACAAATAGAAAAGTATAAAGCTATAAGTATAGAAAAAAGCTAATTCTATTCGAATTTCTTGGTGAGACGTAAGTACTCGACTAGGAGCACTGTATGAGTCAACATTTTACTCTATCCTTCAATCCCATGCAACAAAATTGATTTTACCAATCACACACGAGAGATAAAATTCACCTGTGATGCATCCACAGATAAGTGCGTGCTACATGGGTATTATGGTGCACAAGACAAATGTAAACTAAAATAATTAAAATTGAAATTAAAAGAGTGCTTCTGGTATGCAAATGAAGTGGTGCACGTGAGTGGATAATGTAAAAAGAGCTAAATAAAAAGGCAAATTGTATTGCTCTAAAAAGGTAAATAATATCAAGGTATGCTCCATATTTATAGAAGATGGGGGAGAGGAGATTATAATAAGAGATGTGGGACTAATTACACTTCGTGCGGGCTATGCGGTCTGTCTGTGTCAACCCGCAAGTCTACACAATAGTGACAAACTTTGTGGTCAGTCCTGGGATGTCATCGAACCGTAAGGGAGGAAAGCCGCCAGACCGCAACTGCGGGTTGCCACCAGACCGCAGTTGTGGGTTGCCTCCAGACCGTAGCAGTAGGTTTCCACCAGACCGCGGATCTGGGTTGCCACTAGACTGAAACTATGGGTTTCCAACAGAACGTAGCTGTGAGTTACCACCAGACCACAGCTTCGTGTTGCCACCAGACTGCAACTCTGGTTGCCACCAAACCGCACAGGCAGAATGCCTGTGCACGAAGGAAAAATGCACGACCGTACAAATTCACATAATTCCAACAATGGATTAGGCTCTGCCCCAGTGTGTCCAAAACTACATTAAGAGCTATAAAACACAACGGGGAGCACCATGTGCTTATCACCGAAAAAAGCGAGCGCAATTGCGCACCATAACTGGCAAATTGTGCACTTCATATGAAAGTGAAGACCAAGTGAAATAAAAGCATTTATGAAGTAAAAGTGAAGTAAAAGTGCATGAAAATGAGACCGGATTAGTATGAAAACCCTATATAAATCAGACTCATCACACCCCCAGACTTGCCCATTTGCTCATGTCAAGCAAACTATCTCCCATGCAGACGAGAAAAACAACTGCTGCCATAACAATTGAAAAGTGGAGTACCATACAAAGTTGCATACTCACACACGTAGAAATATAGTAAATAGAAATTTTAATTATACTAAATATATTATAGATTTTTATGATGTGTATCGACAAATTATTTCTACTCATAATTCAAATCACGGTGAATCCTTAGGTCACACATAATGAGAAAGTAGGTTGATCACTAATATGTGCATTGCCGAAGTCCGGGGCTCGGGACAACCTCCAAAGAAATCCATCAATTTCGACGACCATAAGCTCACCAGTTCACACTCTCTCTATGACACTGGTTCGGTTCAATGCGCGAATCAATAAGACTTATAGGTTTAGAATGGGGCTTGGGTTTAGATGGGGTATACAAAGATAAAATCGAAGGCTAGGCGCATCCAACCCAATTGAGCACGCAAATAAAATCTATTTACACCAATATGAAATGAGTGCACCACACCCCCGGACTTGAGCTTGAAACTATGGGTGTGGGTACCGCCTAATCCCAAATATTACACATAATTTTTAATTTTTAAATTTTTTCCTTTTCATAATTTTTCAACTTTTTCATTTTTTCTTATTTTATTGTTAACAACAATTTTCAACATTTTTTTTTCAATGGAGCTTTTCCACACATTTATGAACAGTACACCACATCGACATCCCAAAAATAATAAAATATAAATCTTTAAACTCAAAGTTGGGTGTGGGATTAGGATAAGCTTGTTGGCTCTAGTGAAATGACGGTGAAGCTGAATCAATGGAAGGGTAAGCACAAAGGGGCTAAGTGAGGATAGAGCATTAGGAATGGTGCAAAGGCTCAAGCGGACCAAAGAGATGGTCTATATCACACTCACACTATTGAAATAACCTATACCCATGCTTCGAGAGTTGATAGAGGCAAGTTCTTAGCCACCGAGAAAGACTATCCTTCCTCCCGACTTGAGCAATATGACTCTATCGTTTATCTACACACATCACATATTCCATCGTCAAATTCACACTGGATTCACCAATTATGAGTAGAACAAACCGTTTCTACGTAAATAGAAAATTATTAAACTATAAGTATACAAAAAAAGTTAATTCTACTCGAAATTTTAGGGGAGACGCAAGTACTCGACTAGGAGCATTGTTGGAGTCAACATTTTACTCTATATCTCAGTCCCATGCCAACAAAATTGATTTCCCAATCACACACGAGAGATGAAATTCACCTGTGATGCATCTACGGATAAGTGCATGTTATATGGGTGTTATGGTGTACAAGACAAATGCAAACTAAAATAATTAAAACTGAAATTAAAAGGGTGCTTCTGGTATGCAAATGAAGTAGTGCACATGAGTGGATAATGTAAAAAGAGCTAAATAAAAAGGGAAATTTTATTGCTCCAAAAAGGTAAATAATACAAAGGTATGCTCCCTATTTGTAGAAGATGGGGAAAGATAAGATTACAACAAGCGATGTGCGATTAATTACAATTCGTGGGGGTTATGCGATTTATCTGTATCAAACCGCAAGTCTACACAACGGAGACAAACTTTGTGGTCAGTCCTGGGATGCCACCAAACTGTAAGGGAGGATAGCCGCAAAACTGCAACTGCAAGTTGCCACTAGACCGCAGCTACAGGTTCCTCCAGACCATTGCGGTAGGTTGACACCAAACTGCAGTTGTGGGTTGCCACCAGACCGTAGCTGCGAGTTGCCAGCAGACTATAGATGTGTGTTGCCACCAGACCATAACTTAGGTTGCCACCAGACCGCAGTTGTGGGTTTCCACCAAACCGCAGTTGCGGGTTGCCACCAGACCGCAGTTGCGGGTTGCCCTCTAGACTGGAACTTGAGTATGCAAAACCTCCTGGACAACACAGTAGGATATTAGTCGACTATAGCGGTTTGCCAAACTGCTAAGACTGTATTGCGGATTTGTCAAACCGCCAGGACTTGCTAAACCTCCAATCCGTCAAGACAAGCCTCCATAAGGACCCCAACCAGTACCCGCTATGCCAAACCGCCAGACTACCTAACCAGCAGACTGCTGAGACTAGTTTGCCAGACTGCCCAGTCTCCATAAGTTTTGACACCCCCCACCTAAAGATGGAGCATATATGTAAACTTTGTCCAGTTTGCTACAGACATCCAAAAAGGAGGTAATTGGTTTGGTGAAAATATCAGCTAGCTCTTTATCAGAGGTAATGAACGGAGTGCTGATTTGATTCTTTAATATCTCTTCTCTGATAAAGTGACAATCAACTTCAGTATGATTTGTCCTCTCATGAAACACTGGATTTCCTAATATATATAGCTATCTTTTTGTCACAAAACCTACGCAGGGGATGATCATAAATTTCTCCTAACTCAAGCATAAGTGTCCGCAACTATTTCGGCTCACAGGTAGTCAAAGCCATGCTTCTATACTCAGCTTCAGTACTTTACCTGGAAACTACAGCATGTTTCTTTCTCTTCCAACTAACCAGATTCCCTCCTACAAAGGTACATAAACCAGACGTAGATTTTCTATCTTCCATATCATCTACATAACTAGCATCAAACTAGGCCTCAATCCTCAAATGACCCCTCTTCTGAAACAGAAGCCCTTTCCCCAGAGTGTCTTTCACATATTCTAAGATTTTTAGAACTGATTGTAGATGACACTCCTTAGGAGCTTGCATAAACTGGCTCACCCTTCTTACACTCTAATAGATATCCGGTCTTGTGACTATCAGATAGATGATTTTTCCCATAAGCTGTCTGTATCTGGTGACATATTCAAGAAGAGGTGAATCTTCATTCCAGCACTTGTCATCACCAATAGCCATTGGACACCGAGCAGGTTTAGCCCCAAGAAGACATGTCTCTTTCAAAAGATCCAAGAAATACTTCTGTTGTGAAAGAACTATAGAATTGGGCTTTCAGGAGATCACAATCCCCAGAAAGTACTTGGGGGATCCCATATCTTTTGTAAAAAAATATTGAAGATGATGCTTCTTTGTTAAGTCAATTCCCTTCTTATCATTCTCTGTAAAAAGAATGTCATTCACATAAATTGCAAGAACAACTAAGACAATCGTGGTTTTGCGAATGAATAGAGAGTGATAAGTAGCACTTCGAGCAAACCCAATAACAGAAATAACTTCATTGAACTTCTCAAACCAGACTCACGGACTTTGCTTAAGACCATAGATTGCCTTTCTCAATTTATATACTTGAGGCTCCCCTTGAGCAACATACCCAGGAGGTTGCTCCATATAGACTTTCTCCTATAAATCACCATAAAGAAAGGCATTCTTAACATCCAACTAAGAGATCTCCCAGTCTCTGTTGACAACCACAGAAAAGAGAACACAGATTGTAGTAATCCGAGCAACATGAGAGAAGGTGTCAATGCAATCCACACCATAGGTTTGAGTAAAATCTTTGGCAACAAGCCAAGCCTTGTAACGATCACTAATACCATCAGGAAGAAACTGATCACAAAGATCCAGTGACAGCTAACAATATCAACTCTTGAAGGGGTAGGGACAAAAGTCCAAGTACCCTGTTCAGTTAGAGTTTTCATCTCCTTATCCATTACGTCTTTCTAATGAGGGATAACAAGGGCTTCTTGATAGGTGGCTGGGATAACACTGGCCGAGAGAGCGAAAGCAAAGCTCTGGCAAGTAGGAGATAGCCGCACATAAGAGACAACATCACGAATAGAATGTTAAGTGCATTTTCGAACTCCTTTTTGAAGGGAAATTAGAAGATCAAGGTATGACCTATCTACTATATCAGATCCATCCGGATGATAAATTGCTGGCCCAGGAGCTGTCGGTAGTGGCTCATAGAGAGAAGAAGAATAAGATACGAGTGGATAAGAAAGAGGCACAGGCTCAATTAGAGGTGACAAAATAATAGGGAAAGAAGAAGAACTATCAGAAGGTGAATGAGTAGATGTGGGAGAAAAGTATGGAGCATCCTCAAAGAAAGTGACGTCCGCAGAAACATACTATTTTCGTAGAATAGTATCATAACACCGATATCCTTTTTGTGTCAAATAATAGCCTAAAAAGATGCAATTAACAAAACGAGTAGAGAGTTTGTCACGACCAAAAGAAGGAGAGTGAACAAATACTGTGCATCCAAAGACACGAGGAGGTAAAGGAAATGGTGTTGCATCACGATACATAATAGAGAAAGGGGTTTTGCCATTGAGAATCGAAGAAGGAACTCGATTAATGAGGTAACAAGAAAGAAGAACAACATGACCCCAATAGGACTGAGGAACACTCATGTGAGTGAGAAGGCTGCGAGCCACATCATGGAGATGTCAGTTCTTGTGTTCAATAATTTCATTCTGTTGAGAGGTGTAAGGACAACTAGTTTAATGTGCAATGCCATGATGAATAAAAAATGTGAAAAACTGATGACTCAGATACTCATTAGCATTATCAGTGTGGAGTACTTTAATAGGAACACCAAACTATGTACAGATCTCATTATAGAAAGCAATGAAAACAGAAAAAATTTCATAACGTTCCTGTAAAAAGTACAACCAAGTACACATCGAAAAACCATCAATAAAAGTAACGAAATACAGGCTACCCCTATCAACAGTCTTGGTAAGAGCAGGACCCCAAACATCAGAATGAAAAAGTTTAAAAGGACGAGATGAACTACGTCCTTGCTTTGCTTGAAAAGTGGAACTAGGCTATTTTCCAAACTAACAAGCTTCATAGTTCAGAAAAGAATCTCCTCGAGGTAGATCAAGTAGAAGATGATAAAGAATACGAGGAGGAGGATGCCCAAGGTGAAGATATCACTGTATAAGAGAAGAGGAGGCAGAAAAGGCAGACATATTATCAAGGTAGAACAAGCCTCCGCGTTCAGTCCCAGTAGCAATCGTCTCTTTGGAGTGAGGATTTTGAAAAAACAAGTAAACACGGTAAAAATAGCCATACAATTCAACAGTTTACAAAGAGAAGTAACAAGAAGTAAGTTACAAGGAAAGTTTGGGACATAAAGAGTCCTCAAGATGGAGAGGAGTGACATGCACTGTTTTAGATCCACGCACATGAGATGGAGAACAATCCGTAAAAAGAACTAGAGGTAACCAATTATGTTTGCCTAGACGAGAGAATTTATGATAATTTCCCGTCATATGACTAATAGCACCAGAATCAATGAGCCACCTACCCCTAGTGGCCAACTGAGAAGCAACCGAAGAGGTAGCAAGAGAAGAATCAGACTTCTTCGAGGAAGTATCAGCCAAAGCAGGGCAAAGATGAGGATTTTTGACCTAACAGCGATCAACAAGGTGACCAACTTTTCCATAATGAGAGCAGAGATACTTAGAGGAACCACGACCAGCAGAGCGGCCTCCTCGACCATTGAAAGTATCATGATGAGCCGGATGAGTAACAGTATCAGAAGAAGGTGGAGAGGAAAGTAAAGGATGTTGAAGAAGAGTGGTAACAATGAAAATGCGAGCAGCAGTAACATCCAGAGTAGGAGTATCAGCCTCTCCAAGAACATGTTGTCGAATCATATCATAAGATTCTGGTAAGCGAAGCAAGTAGAAAACAACAAGATGTTCCTGAAAATGTTTATGTTGCTCAGCAAGATCTGTAGAAAATGGTCAATGCTGAAGAAGTTCAATACCAAGAGTTTGAACTTATTGATAAGCAACGGGTGGAGTCATGACAGGCCGGGTAAAAAGATTCGCATACAAAGTATATATGTGTGAAGTTTGTGCTCCCTTGAAGTACAAGAAAGCAAGATGATTCTTGGTAGCCTTGACTGTCGCATAATATCGACTGACAAGAAGTCACTCACCAAACAAACTGTTAGCCAACCACATTCTCACCAAAGCATCACTAACATCCCAATCATCAAAAGCAGCAGACTTATATGCAGGAGGATCATATGTCAAACGATTGTTCTTAGACTGAGAGCATAACAGAAAGACAAAGGAAACACTCAAGAATAACTTGGGCCAGTAAGCTTGGAAGCAGAACCCAAATTATTAGAAGAAGTGGAAGCAGAGGAAGTGGTAAGAAAAAGAGGAGCAGATAGAGTAGAAGAAGAAGAGAGAGACGAACTTTCCATATAAAATGAGAAAATACCTGACAAAAGGAGCAAACCGTGCAGACTAAATGTGTCGAGTAGAAGAAAAACTCTAACCGAATAGTTAGAAAGAGATCGAAGGCCGTACGAATAAGGAAAATCGCAGGAAGGCGAAAAGCAGGAGAAAGAGCTAACATAAGTGGCCATAAGCAAAGAACAAGTCGCAAGGGTGGACAGGAGGGAGATCGCATGCGGTTACAAAGAGAAACTACGAGCGCTACCAAGAATCTGCACAACAAACTGGAGCAAAGGACCAGTTAGCTCTAATACCATGTAAAAAGAGCTAAATAAATGACAAATTTTATTGCTCCAAAAGGTAAATAATACAAAGGTATGGCCCCTATTTATAGAAGATGGGGGAGAGAGGAGATTACAACAAGCAATGTGGGACTAATTACACTCAGCGCGGGCTATGAAGTCTGTCGGCATCAAACTGCAAGGCTACACTGCAGAGACTAACAATGTAGTCAATCCTGTGACACCACTGAATCTCAAAGGAGGGTAGCTGCCAGATCGCAACTATGGGTTGCCACCAGACAACAACTATGGGTTTCCATTTTACCGCAGTTGCGGGTTGCCACCAGACCACAGCTGCGGGTTTCCACCAAACCTCAGATGCAGGTTGCAACCGGACCGCAGCAGTGGATTGCCACCAAATCGCAGCTGCGTATTGCCACCAGACCCCAGCTGTGTGTTGTCATCAGACCGCAGCTGTGTTTTTCCACCAGAACGCAGCTGCGGGTTGCCACCAGACCGCAGCTGCAAGTTGCCACCAGACCGCAGCTGTGGGTTGCCACCAGACAACAGTTGCAGGTTGCCACCAGACCGCAACTATGGGATGCCCATCAGACTGCAACTCGAGTAGGCATAACTTCCTGGACAGTATAGCATGACGCTGGTCGACTAAAACGGCTTGCCAAATCGCTAAGACTGCACTACGGATTTGTCAAACTGCCAGAACTTGCTAAATCGCCAGCCCGCCTAGACAAGCCACAAAAGGACCACAACCACTGTCCACTAAGCCAAACCACCAGACCACCAAACCAATAGACCGTTGTGACTAGTTCGCCAGACCGCTCGGTCTCCATAGGTTTCAATAGATAACAAACAATGACTCTCCCCCAGATTTAAACTAAGCACTACTAAACAGTATACAATAAAAAAATATTAAAAAGGAGACTAAAGAATAGATTACCCTATGATCAGCAAGTGAGTATCCTAGAAGATGCATGTAAAACATAGAATTGCAGCATCCACCATCCAAAATTGGTACCTGTAGGGGTTAGCTCTGCCAAAACAAAAGAAAATAGGTGAACCAAAATGAAATTCAACTAACAACTAGACTTGAAATGATAAAAATGCAAGAAAAAAAGTAGGATAACTATTAAGGTTATTATTCTTCAAGCTCTACTTATTCCGATTTTTAACAGTTCTAACTGATGTTAGTATGGAAGAAGAAGTGAACAGGTAACTGTTCTAATATCTGTGCAAGTAACGGGTATCGATACGATGATAACATAGTTAATGTTGGGAATATTGTCCTCAATATTCCAAGATTTGAAGAAGCAACACTTACAATGTTGAGTGCATATTGTATTTGATAGCATATATATTTCATGATTATGCAGGATATATTATGTTGACTCTAAAAAATATTTAGAGCAAAAAAGAGCATATAATGTTGAGATCAGTATATGATTCTACACGGTCTCGAAATGATCGCGGAGAAAGACTCAAAAGCAAGATCCAACAATAAAAGACTATATTGTTGAGATCGGTATAGGGTTCTCCTCTATACCGTTGAGATCATGGAACACTACGAGTCAATATCGTGGAGAAGATGCTGAAAGGAGCAGTTCTCAACGTCAAGGTCGATATAATTGAGAAAGAAGATTTTGCTCAATGATATCGTGAAGATGGGAATAAATGTTACCATTGAGCCCATGCAGTTTGACGGGATTCAAAATTGGCACTAGCGCATAAAGAATGGATAAAGTATTCTATTCTCGTCCATACCATTAATAAGACATTTCCTGAGACTATTGATGAAAGTCAAGGGATATAAAAGGATAAGTTAGGGCAATGTAACAGTACCTTAAACTAGTGTCGCTGCTATTTTCCATTATATAGAAAGAAAAATGGTGAATCAAAAGTGGCGCACTGTTCAAGCAAGCTAGTACTTTCTGAATACTTTCAGATGAACAAACCAAAGTCAATCATTTACACTCAGAGTTAGATCTTCTATCTACTAAAGAAGAAGATCAAGGGGGAAAGCGGCAAATCTGTTCTACCTGAAGATTCAATTCATTCAGAGGCTGATTCCAAAAAACTTGTTTTTATAGTAAACACAACAGAAAATTCTTATTTAAGATCTATTTATTTTAGTCTTCTGTTGTAAACATTATATTCACCTATTTTTGTAGGATCTCTTAGGAGATATGATATGTAGGACTGTACTCCCATTCTAAGTGTAGAGCTTGGTGATAAGCCTGAGTGTTGGTCTTGGTGTAAGTCTGAGGTAGGAAACCAGCTGGGTTTCTGAGCTGTAGGAGTGGGGGAACTCTAAATTGTATGGCATGTCTGACTGAGTGTAGGACTTCTTAATAAGTTTGAGTGTAGGGCATGTGCTTGAGGTAGGGTCTTGGAGGAGACCTAAGAGATCCTGAGGGATTTGTGTTGTAAGCGCTGAGGAGTCGAGATTTTGAGGAGTTTGCCGAGTCTAGCTCACTGCTAGATAGGTGTTGGGGGAAAGTGGATGTACACATACCCAGGGGAACCACTATAGCTGAATGTATGTTGATCTATGTTTGCTGCTTGTGTTTTATTCTGCTTTTATTTGCTACAGTCTGAAAAGAAACCATTAAAGTACTAGTCCACCTATTCATCCCCCATTAGGTTATTTAGACTAACAACAACAACAAATTATCAATTACCCATCTACCTAAATAATAATACCTACTCCTTACAGGTAGAGGGAAGAGAATGTAAGAGGAGGAGGAGGAATCCTCACTCATCTCACCAAAAATATCTTCCCAACAAGGTGTCGTCTTTAGGGAGGATGCAAGAGGAGAAGGTCACTAGTGGAGCTTCCTCTTTGGAGGGTGGATTAACCTCCTTGCATAAGAGGATGATCACATCATTGACTCAACGCTCTCGACGCCATCAACTCAACGCTCTTGATGTCGTCGACTAAACGCTCTCGACGCTCTCGATGCCAAGATATACAATGAATTTGCCTTAAGAAAAATCAGAGAAGTAGCGTCGAGATGATTCGATGAATTTGGCGTGTATCATCATGTATATTCGACAAATTTGGCGAGTATCGTTAGATACATTTGACGAATTCGACGACTATACATGATGATACTCGACTAATTTTTTTTAACTGTTTTTCCAGAATTTCAGATATTCTACACAAGTATATAAGATGAATTCGACAAGTGAGAGTAAGTATATACGACGAATTCGACGAATATCAATGATACTTGACAAATTTGACGAATATCCCGCACGATACTCGACAAATTTTACTTGGGTAAAATTTTTGTTTTTCTGAAATGAAGCTCTTCTTCTTCCTTGAACCTCCTCATGTACTTGGCATATAAGTATACCCCAATAGAGAGATTGCATGTGAATCAACACCATAGCCTATACAATGAAGGATTACATTGTGTAGTCATGTGTTTACTGATCCACTATAACCTGACATTGGTGTGTACTTAGCATTGTAAACCTGCAAGTACATAACAATATATAAAATATCAAATACAGTCACACTTCATCTTAGCTTAACTGGACCCTTCTTCAAACTAGGATTATTATGGATACAATACCCAACAATACTAGGGGCAAGGCGGGATCTGGCGAATTGGCTGTCCGCACTTTTCCCATCTAGATATTTTTCTCCTAAAGTTTTTTTTATAAATAGACCCCTTACGTACCGCATTAACCATTGCTCTTGATAACTTCCTTCTTTCCAATTTACTTTCTTTCGAACTCGCGCTTCCTTGTTCTCTTCCAACTTATCGCGAGATGAAAGGTGATGCAGATGGATGAACAAAGTGTGTGGCCGCATTTGCCGACTACCCTTTCATGAACTGTACTCTGACGAAAGAGGAATTTCACTCGCTCGTAGGACTCTACGTATCGCCCAGCTTCACTGCGCGACATCCGGAGAAGGATGAGTTGATAAACCACTTCTCTCCCGCCAAACTCGCCATCCCCACCAAACACTTTGAGGTAGGATTGCACCTCCCCATCTAGTCAGAGATGCGCCAGAATTTGCGGTACTTCGGCGTTGTTCCCACACAACTCAACCCCAACTCCATCGCCTTACTGGTGGCATTCTGTAACATCCCTAAGACAACTAGACCCCCTAGGAGTGGTTTTGTCATGACTAGGTTATAACAAAACCCTAGGAAGCCCAAGAAGACCAAGTGGACCTAAGAATATAGGTGAGATCATTATGGTCTGCAAATAATAGATTCCTAAACCCTAGTTTAGGATGATCATGGGGCTTCACCATGACTCCAAGACCCTACCATAACCTCACCAACCCATGGGAAGGTCCATTAAAGCCCTAAGGGTCCATTGGAGTCAACCCAGGGTTGCCAAGTTGACCTAAGACCATCCTAGGCCTGAATTGGGCAAGGTGCCCTAATTAAGGGTAATGTGCCCCATAATGAGCCCAACTGACCCTACCAAGGTCTTCCCAGACCTAAAGTGGGGTCAATGGATTACCAAAGATCCAATGGGGTCAACCTTGGAGCCTGAGTTGACCCAAGTCAACCCTAGCCCTAAAGTGGTCAAAGTGCCCTAACTAAAGGGCAAGTGACCTTCAGTGTGCAAGTTAATCCTACATAACCCTTCCTAGGCCTTAAGGGAATCCAAGGGGTCACCAAGGACCCCTTGGGGTCAACTCAAATGGTCATGTTAACCAAAGTCAACTCTAGCCCTAACTTGGTCAAAGTGCCCTTCCTAAGGGTCAAGTGACCCCCAAGTGTCAATATAGCCCTACCCAGCCCTACCTAGGCCCTAGGGGAGGCCAATGGGTCACCAAGGACCCATTGGGGTCAACCCAAAAGGTCAAAATGACCAAGGTCAACCCAAATCGAGTTTAGGTCAACTTATCCCAAATGGGCTAACCCAAGCTCAAGCCCTCTTTCATTTGGGCTAACCAACTCTTAATTATGTGATGATATGAATTAGTGGACTGCAAATAGCCTAAAGGGGTTGATCAAGTTAGCCTTGATGACTAGGAGAGAGGAAACTTCATTTTCTACCTTTAATGGAGGAGAGAGAAGATGAAGGGAAGGGTCATTCATGGTGAGGAAGGCCAAGAGCCCTCTCCTCTTGCTGGAATCATCTCCCCTGGTCAGTTAAGAGGAGGCCAAGGGTTTTCCCGGCTATGGTAGTTCCTAGGGGAGGAGAACCACCATGGTCGAGCCAAACTTTCAATGGCCATCGATGACTTGGCCTCTCCCCTCCCTAACTGAGGCTTTAAACACCATCAGTGGCCTGAGATAAGTTTTACCCACCATTTACCTGAAGAATTCGAGCCCTTCCACTGTGTAGTTGTAGAAACCCAAGCGGTGCCACCACCACCATGATGACCCGATGATCGGCGCGACTCCAGACCACCACAAAGGTCCTCCTCCTCTCCTTACTCTGTGGGCAGATCTTAGGGTTCAGTTAGAGTGAAGATCGGGCTCAATTGAGACCGATCCAAGCTTTCAATTTCCTAGTTTTTCGGGAAATTTTCTCTTGTCGGGATTGCCGGAAAAGGCCCCTCCGGAGGCTGTGCCGCCGCCTGGCGATAGCCACCACCTCGACGGAGGTGGTGGTAGCGGTGGCCGACCAAGGAGGTGGTCGGATGGCCGGGAATCAGGCCGAAAAGTGGCTCCAGGTCGGGATGATCTTGGATGTCAGCTGGAGGTAGACGATGGCCAGATTCCATCCATCATGCGCCAAGATTCGTTCTGAATAATATTTAAACTATAGGTTATATATTCATTTCATTTCATTTTTGTCACCGATTTTGTATTTAATTTTTCTATTTATTAAAAATATCTAGGTTCACCTACAGAAAAAGTGTTAAGCAGAAACGTTGTAGCCCTAGGGATGTACTTTATTTTAAAATTTGTTTGAACCAATTTGGGTGCCTGGTTTGACCAGGGCACTCATTTTGGTAGGGTTTATACCTAGGGTTAAACAAAAACTAAAATGAGTGCCCCCACTTCATCCCTTGTCCAAATGACCTGAAATTTGGACAGGGAGTCACCCTAACCTATACCTAGGTCCTGATTAAAAATAGGAATTTTTGGAGATAATTTTTATATAGTTTTAGAAATTATTTAATAATCCTAGGGTAAAATTAATTAGGAGACCTAATGACCTCCAAACCCTCCCAAATTTTGGTGAGTGGTCCTTAGGGTCATCATGTGATTCTATATAAATTTTCACCTCATTTAGAGTTGATTAAGTTGAGAAATGAGTAAACCCTAGTTTTGCCCTAAAAGGGGTATTTAGGTCAAAAGTGCACCTTGTGGGTTTGGGTGGCAAAACAACCTCAACAGAGGCTGAAATTTGGGCCACTGGTTTGACATGACATTTAACACCCTCATATTGGTTATGGGGTTATTTGGGGTAGAATTGCCCTAGGACCCAAGTTCAAACCCTAAGTTTGGATCTTTGGGGTTTGAGAAGGGCATGGGGTCAAATGCCCTTATATGTACTTGAAACTTGGTCGAGAGGACCCTACGGTGGTTAAAGTACTCTAGTGGGAATATTAGTGGATTTAGAGATAGTTAAACCCCTCAAAACCCTAACCCTAGTTTAGGTCACAAATTTCATATTGGTATGATGGGTTGTCAAAACTTTAAGAAAAATTGTGAAACTTTGGTAGTGTAGTCATAGGGTTAATATGAGCCTCTGGTAATTTTATTGGGAATATTGGAACAATATATTTAGTACCTCCTCTATATTACATGGATTTGCCCTTGATGGTCTTTTGTTTATTATGATCTCACTGTCCATTAGCAAATTGTGAAAATTGGGCAGACGAAGTTTTAGGTCATTATGCTCATACCTGATTGTTATTATAATTTTTAGATGCTTATTTTCAGTACTTACTTCACAAGCTTTTAAATATGCAAATATGTTTGATATAAGATTCAGAGCACAATGTTTGTTAAAAAATTGTGAAGCTTGTTCAGTAGTAATATTAGGACACTATGCTCATAAGGAAATTTTATCATAATTTTTAGATGAATATTTTCAGTAGTTGTTTCATTGAATTATTGAAGAGGATTATCATTCTAAATTAAAGTTTCTAGATTTAGGCTATAAGTGTCATGATAGGCCTCCAATAATTATCTTAGGGTGTCTGGATGAGGATTTCGAGAACCTCCTATCATGCACGTCATATAGCATAAGGTGGTAAGCATTTAGTAAAACTGCGGAAATCGTGTTAACATGGGGAATGGTCGTAGGGAGATGAGATTGTTGTTTACTGATTTTAGTAAAGTGGATTGAAGTATACCATTGGAAGTTGGGATGAGTAGGTTGTAAAGTTGTCTAAGATTAGGTGGTGCTCGGGATCGACGAAAGATCGTCTTTCCTGTGGAGGGAGAGACAGAATCAAAACACATTAGGGTCAGAACCAGTGTAATACTAAAGAGATCGAGAATCGGATATTAACCAATAATAATAAGTGCCTTGCGAAAGGGAGCTTTGGGCTTCAGCTCATCGTAGTTCCTAGTGTCCTCGAGAACCCTTCACGGGGTATGCCTTGGGCAGTCCTGGGCTAACCTAAACTGCAGGCAAAATAAATAGCAAGATTAATTAGTATAACTAGGAATTCACTTTCACTCACCTTGATGTCTCAGGGTGTTAGGTTGGGTCACTCGGGCAGTAGGCTCAGTGGTTTTGGTGATGGGCAGGTTTGTCTAGCGAGCTTTGGCTCGGTTTTTGTTTGTGACGGACGGGATGGTCCGGGAAGCTTTGGCTCGGTAGCTGATACATAAGGTTGCATGTGCATAAATTATAAGGTAGTGGGTCTTTGGTGTTGGATGGTCGATGCATCGACGCCAATACGTTGACTCGGCAAGTGTGGTTTAGCACTTCGCCAAATTAAGTCTGGTGGATCAGCCGGCAAAGAGTATGTAGGAGATCCGCTTAGTGCACCAGCGTAGAGTCATACGATAGGTCTGACTGGTAGTTCTATTACTCGTTTAGAGGTGGGCGAGGCCCAACCCACCACTTCCGTTTGCCACTACGGAGGTATCTTGGGAGGTTAGGCTCCAGAAAGGGGGAACTAAAGGTTTGTGTGCACAGAGTCAAGTGGGTGTGTTGCACTTGCATGATTCACATCATAGCATACTTGCATGTCATAAAATAACCATTGCATTAACCCTTGACACATATTGTATAAATTGGTATGAGACTTTTTATATAATAGGCCCTACAAATGACCCCTTGGTTTATAAGCTCGTGTGAGCGTACTTATAAGTTAAGGTTTCTATTCTATAAATATATACATGCTTGCTAGAAAACCAACACCCTATCGTATAAATTGGTATGAGACTCTTTATACGATAGGAGCCTTGCAGAAGATCTCTTAGATTATGTGTTTTCATATAAGTTAAGGTTACTTATTTCTTGCTAAGTTTTTCATACCTTTGTTACTGCCACCTGTACTTATAGAACTATTAGATTAGTTCCTCCATCACCTGCTTCTTGTTCATTCTCCACTGTTGGGAATTGTCTCCACAATACCTCAGATTTGTAAGAAGTCAGACCTTGAACTAAGATGAATTAAGTTATATTTGATATTGTGTTTGAGTTGTATGTATGCAAGACCATATTGCCAAGTGTATACCAATGTCAGTCTATAGTGGGTCACCAAAAATAGGATCATACAATATAATTTCTCATTGTGTGATCCAAGGTGTTGACTCATGTATAGCCTCTCTATTGGGATACACTTCATCTTCATGCATTTGGACTTATGGACTATGGAGTACTGAAATTTATTTCAAAGAAATTTTTATAAGTCCACATACTCGAGTAGTATCCTTCACATACTCGAGTGAGTGACTTAGTACTCGAGTAGATCCTTAGACATACTCGAGAAGACTCTATATACTCGAGTATATGAGCTTACTCTAGTAGATTTCTTTATACTCGAGTAGGTGATATCTTATACATGAGTAGATGGTTAGTCACTCGAGTGGGTTATGTTTCATACTCGAGTAGATCATTCTGCATTCAGTCTGAAAATTTTCTAAGTACACATAATAGAGTACTTCCCTGATATACTCGAGTAAGTGACTTAGTACTCGAGTAGATTGGTTTTCATACTCGAGTAGGTGTTCTGTGTACACTCAAGTAGATCTGGACTCTCATCTCAGATTGTCTTCATACTCGAGTAGATTTATTTTATACTCGAGTTGTTGCTCAGGTACTCAAGTGGATTCTTTGTTTTGATTCGAGTAGTTCGTCTTCTATGTACTCGAGTATTTTCAATTCTTGTACTCGAGTATGTTCTTCAAGTTTTCTTTTCTGAGAAGTATTTTTGTGTTTACACTCGAGTATATTTTCCCATACTCGAGTAGGTCTTATCATACTCGAGTAGTTGTTTCCTGCTATACTCGAGTAGTTTCTCTAGTCACTCGAGTAGTTCTTCCCAAGATACTCGAGTAGTTTCTCTCCTTGTACTCGAGTATATTCCTCTCTTATCTACTTGAGTAACAGACCTCTTATACTCAAGTATATCATTTCTCTCGGGTATATTGGTTCAGATTTCCTGGAATATTTCTAAGACCAAATTCAACGGGTATTTTGAATTACTCTTTTCTGATTGGTCCACGTGTCGTCATTAAAGACTATTATGACCGTTGCAGCTCGCTTATAAATAGGTCCTTTCCGATTTGACCTATAAACATTTTTCTTTTAAGAATACAGAAAATATTAAGAAAGAAATTTTTCCGAAAACCTAATTTCTCTCAGCCGCCATTACTGGTTTCGGAAAGAGCTCTGGATCCTCCTCCTCACAGCCGCTGCTGCCGATCTCTAAGTCTCAAGCGATCCAGAATCAAGAAGAATCATCTGATCACTTCGTGCTCCATCGATCTCTGATATTTTTATTTGATCATGGTGATTTCAGATCTCAGATCCGTGAATTTCTGTCAAGTCTTCTTCAACATTTTCTGTCCAAGCCGAAAGCTCTCAATAAAGAAGACAAAGCCAAAGATCCAGATCTGTGTTATTTTGTTTGTATTTTTTCTTCAAACAATTTTCTTTGTAGGAGATTTATCTCCGAGTGGTAGGAAGTTCTATCTTCCGAGTGTAGATCCGTTTGTGATCGAGTTTTGTAGGAACGTTGTTTCGAGGTGTAGGATTGGTTTGTAATCCGAGATAGTGGAGTAGCCAAGTCTAGTGAGTTGCTAGATCGATGAGGAAAGTGGGTGTACCCAAGATCGGGGAACCACTATAAATCTCTTGTCGTCTGTGTGATTGCTTGCTTACTTATTTGTGCTAGTTGCTAAATTTTTTATTTCGCATTTGACGCACATCTCACCTATTCACCCCCTCTATGTGATTTAGGTAGACAACTCATATCTTTCAATTGGTATCAGAGGGAGGTTGATCGTTAAATGGTTAACACCTTGATCTGATCCTTCCCAAGTTATCTTTAGAGAAGTATCAAGCATGAGTAAGACCAAGGATTTTGTTAAGCTCCCTATATGCACCAAGAAAAATTTTCCTATATGGAAGGAAAGAGTTAAATTCTTCATGGAAACAGTGGACCCTCGGAACTTCATGATTGTTGAAGAAGGTCCGTATGTTCCTATGATTTCATCTACAATAGATCCAACCAAACAAGTCCCAAAGAAGTTGATGGACTTGGATAAAGACGAGATTGCACTTGTCTCCCTGGACAAGAAAGCTAAAAATATTATAGCAAGTGCAGTCGATGACTCGATGCTGCAAAATCTGATTCATTACCAGTCTGCCAAGGAGATGTGGCAATCCCTGGTGACTCTGATGGAAGGCACTGAATAAGTTAGGGATGATCAGAGATCCCTTCTAAATCAGAAGTATGTAGCCTTCAAGCAAGGTCACAAGGAAGCCATAGTTGATACCTTTAAGCACTTCTTCAAGATAGTCAATGGCCTAAGAGTTTATGGCCGAGTCTTCACAAATAGGGAACTTAATGACAAATTCTTAAGATCCCTGACCAAGGAATGGGATAATAAGGTATGCGCCATTCGGGAGTTCGGAAGGTTAGCTGAGACGGACCCGCAGAATCTATTTGGAAAGCTTATGTCTTACGAGCTCCAAATCAACTCAAGAAAAGCTGAAGAAGAGATGAGCAGGTCTGCATCCAAGGAGAAGTCTGTCGCTCTGAAGGCAGATAGCTCAAGGAAGACAAAGGCTAGCTCTCCTGCCCCAGCTCCTGAAGCTGATGAAGAAGAATCATCTGAGCCAAGCTTCTCCGGCTCAGAGCTATCTGATGGAGAGTTCTCTCTACTCTCAAGGCAGTTCAAGAAATTCTTGAACAAGAAGCAATGGAAAGGCAAGGATGCCTCCTATAGAAGATCACGCAATGATGGTGATCACCATAGAAAAGGCTCAAGCAGCCACGAAAGGTATGGTTCTAAACCAAATAAACATTATTAGACTGACATTGTTTGTTATTGCTGTAATAAGCCAGGTCACGTCATTACGGATTGCCCCCACAAGAAGAAAGAGGGTGGAAAACGAGAAGAGGAGAAGTCCTACAATAAAAAGAGGATAGAAAAGAGCCTGTTAGACAAGAAGGGCAAAACCCTCAGTGACTCCGACTCATCTGAGTCGATTGCAGAAGAGGAAGAAGCCTACTTTGGGCTAATGGCTCTAACTGATGATGAACAAGTCCCCCAGTTCACTGGGGAGGTAAAATCTCACACCCCTCTTTTAGAATCTGATGATGATAATGAGCAAGAGGGCTATCCCTCTGAGGATGAATCTGAACTCATGGGACAATATAAGGAGTTACTCGAGGCTTACGACAAATGTCGCCGAGTCGTGAAAACTCAAGCTAAAGAGATAAAGTCTCTAAAAGCTATAGAGAGCACCTTAAGAGAAGAAGTCTCAAAGACTGACTCTCTCAAGGAAGACTTCAATAAATCTATTGAAGAATATAACAAGGCTCTTTAGCACCTTGACCTTAAGGAGAAAATCATCAAGGAGTTGGAAGAACAACTCTCGGCTGAAAAGAAACTTGTAGAAGGTTTCTCTAAGCCTAAGACTGTACTTCCTCTGATTACTGAATTCTCAGCTAAGGCCAAGGGTGCTGGTCTAGACCTTAAAGGTGCTCATATTAAATCCTTTAGGAGAAACAAGACCAGGAGAAAGAATTAGAATGCCAAGAAGGCCTTGGCCGAGGAAAAAGGGAAAGCTCCTTTGGAGCCAGTCTCGTTCAAGAAAATTATCTTTCCTACGAACAAATTCGACTATGAGTCCACCTATGGACACTTCACTTGGCCGATCCCGGAGAAGCCTAAGTCAAGGTACCAAGGTTGGACTCGCCCTCGTAACTTTGGCAAGAGTGCCTTCAAGGCACCTTATGAAGAGATTCAACTTCAGAGCTATGGACCTTATGCTCATGGTCATAACATCAAGAAGGCACCAAAGGTAAAACCTGTTATGGAAAAGCTTATGAAGGAGAAGACTTCATGTAGTTGCCATCAGCATGAAGCCTCTTCCTCTAAGAATGCTACCCCTGCTGGACCTCCTCTCAAGAAGGTCAAGCAGGAGATTATAAGGCAAAGATACAACAGATTCGACTGTTGGTTTTGTGGTAGAGTTGGTCACTTTGCCATAGATTGTTGGTTCAATCCTAAAAATGCTGCAACTCCTCAAGTTAGAAACGTGAAAATGACCACTCATGAGGCTAATACTCGTAGGGGGAGTATTCTAACTCGAGACCAAGGACCCAAACGTGTTTGGGTTCCTAAGGCTTATTGATTATAATTGCAGGTACGTCCAAAGGCCATTAAAACGCCAATCTGGTATTTGGACAGTGGATGCTCTTAGCATATGACCGGGACAAGGAGCCTACTCCAGAACTTTTCACCGGTGTTGAATGGACCAAAGGTCATCTTTGGAGGTTCAGATCTAGGAATTACCAAAGGCTATGGTATGATTACTAACAGTAACGTATCCTTTTCGGATGTAGCCTATATTGAAGGATTGGAACACAATCTCATTAGAATAAGCCAACTATGCGACAAAGGATACGTGGTTGAATATCATGCTGACAAGTGTTTGATAAAATTGGTTGACAACATGTAAACTATTTTATCAGGCACTCGAAGCAGAAATATTTTCTGTTTAAATTTCATTTGTATTGACTCATCTACACTAGTATGTCTTTTAGCAAAAATTAGTGCATCTCTTACTGACCAATGGCACAAGAGACTAGCACATATTAATTTCAAAACTATTAATAAACTATTCTCTCATAACTTAGTACGTGATGCCCCTAATGTCAAGTGCGTTAAGGACAGCCCTTGTCATGCCTGTATAAAAGGCAAGCAAACAAGGAGTTCATTTAAAAGCATTATAGGCAAGGATTCTAATAGAAGCTTACACCTTCTTCATATGGACTTGTTCGGTCCACTGCAAGTTAGAAGTTTGGGAGGTAAGGAATACACGTTGGTTAATATGGATGATTACTCGCGCTTTGTGTGGGTGTTCTTTCTGAAACACAAGTCAGATACCTTCAATATTTTCACTAATTTTGTCAGGCAAGTCCAGAATGAATACAACTGCTCCGTAGTTAAAATCAGAAGTGATAATAGAACGAAATTCAAGTGTGGGGCCATGACAGAATATTGTGAAAGTCAAGGTATCTTTCATGAGTTTTCCTCTCCTCGCACTCCACAGCAAAATGGAGTAGCTGAGAGAAGAAACAGAACACTCATAGAGGCTTGCCGGACTATGTTGAGTGATGCCTCACTTCAAGAGTACTTCTGGGCTGAAGCCGTCAACACTGCTTGTCACGTGCAAAATCGAGCACTCATCAACAAGAACCATGATAAGACTCCTTACGAACTTCTAAAAGGCAGGAAACCAACCATTTTATATTTAAGAATCTTTGGCTATAAGTGCTTCGTACTTAACAACGGTAAGTATCACACTACCAAGTTTAGCGAGAAAAGCTTTGAAGGTATTTTTGTAGGTTATAATATCCATAGTAAGGCTTATAGAGTATTTAATAGAAAAACTCTGGTGGTAGAAGAATCGATATACATTGTATTTGATGAGACGAGTTTGCTGCAAAGCAACTCTTCTAGTGTGCTCATTGAAGATGCAGGCACAAAGATAAAGGAACTCAGCCTGGATGAACCTACTGAAGATAAAGATGAAAAGTTCATCAAGATCACCTCTACAAACCCGATTTGAGAGGTAGATGATCAAGATGAAGAATTCATCCCAGCTGAAGATGCAACTCCAGTGGCTGAAGAGATCCCAGATACAAGGACTCTAGAGCTCAAACACCTGAAGGATCATCCCTTGGATCAGATCATAGGAGATCCCCGGGATGGTGTCAGGACTCGGAGAGGAACAACTAACGAGAATTTATTCTTAAGTTTTCTATCACAGGTTGAACCTAAGAAGTTCGAGGAAGAAAACTCGGATGCATCCTGGATTCTAGCTGTGGAAGAAGAGTTAAATCAGTTCAAACATTGTAAAGTCTGGACACTTGTTCCTAGACCCAAGAGCAAGAACGTCATCGGGAAAATACTGGTCTACCAAAACAAGATGGACAAAGATGGAACTATTATAAAGAATAAAGCAAGACTCGTTGCCAAGGGCTATCGTCAAGAAGAAGGAATTGACTTCGATCAAACGTACGCTCCAGTGGCAAGACTGTAGGCGATCAGGTTATTGCTTGCTTATGCTGCACTTAAGGGCTTTACCGTCTATCAGATGGATGTAAAATCCGCCATCCTAAATGGTGACATAAAGGAAGAAGTGTATGTAGAGCAACCGCCAGGTTTTATTGACTCAACTTTTCCTAATCATGTTTATTTACTGCAGAAAGCATTATATGATCTTAAACAAGCTCCTCAAGCTTGGTATAAGACGCTGTCTAGCTTTCTTCTTGAGAACAAGTTCACAAGAGGAAATATAGACAAGACATTATTTCTTAGGGAAATAAAAGGCAAGATTTTACTAGTACAAATCTATGTCGATGACATTATTTTTGGCTCTACGGATAACAACCTCTGCAAAAAGTTTTCTAAACTTATGCAAGTGAAGTTTGAAATGAGCAGTATGGGAGAGCTGAAGTATTTCTTAGGGCTTCAGGTAAAACAATCTGAGGATGGAATTTTCATCTCACAGACCAAGTTCACCAAAGAGCTACTTAAGAAATTCAGAATGGAGAATGCAACCTCTATGAGGACTCCAATGGCCTCAGCTATGTCTCTGGACAAGGGTGAGAAAGGGAAACCTTTTGATGAAACCAAGTACAGAAGCATAATTGGGTCCCTGCTCTACCTTACCGCAAGTAGACCAGATATAATGTTTTCAACATGTGTATGTGCTAGATTCCAGGTGAACTCTAAGGAATCTCATTATATTACTGCAAAGCGAATTTTGAGATACCTTAAAGGTACACCAAATCTTGGCTTATGGTACCCAAGAAGTAATGATAGTGAACTGATTGGATTTTCAGATGCAGATTTTGCAGGAAGCAAAGACGATAGGAAAAGCACTTCCGGGACTTGCCAATTCCTAGGAAGGAGACTTATTTCCTGAAGCAGTAAGAAGTAGAACTGTGTAGCCATCTCAACGGCTGAATCAGAGTATATCTCTGCAGGCAGCTGTTGTGTACAGCTTCTGTGGATCAAGAATCAATTTGAAGACTACAACATGAAGTTCCAGAACATTCTTCTGTTTTGCGACTCGTCCAGCGCAATAGCGATCGCCAACAACCTAGTCTCCCACAGCCGTACAAAGCATATAGAGCTTCGATATCATTTCATCCAGGAGCATGTGGAGAATGGAGACATAGATCTATAATATGTCTCCACAGACAGGCAAGTTGCAGATATATTCACTAAACCGCTGGATGAGACCAAGTTTTCGTTCTTCAAAATGGAACTCGGGATGCTCAACAAAGAAGAATAGTGATGGTTATTCATTCAAAGGCTCAGAGTTGAAGAAATCGATGAAGGTAAAATTTTTCTCCAAAAAAAAAAATTTTAAAAGTGATATACTCGAGTAAGTGCATTCACATACTCGAATACTTGGTAATTTACCCGAGTAGATAAACTTACATACTTGAGTAAATGAAAATATACTCGAGTACCAAAATTATATACTCGTGTAAGTAAAAATATACTCGAGTACCAACTTTACATACTCGAGTACATGGAAACATACTCGAGTACTTCAGGAACTATTCGAGTAGTTTTAAAACCTACTCATGTATTTCCTCGACCCACTCATGTATGTTCAGAAAATACTCGTGTATGACGAAATATACTCGAGTATACGAAAATTCCAAAACTTTGAAAATTTTATTTTTCTATATTCGGACACCGAGACTCTTGCCGCTCCCTCGTAGTTATGATTTAAACTTTAAATACCTCCTTAAACCTAATTAGGGTTATATATAAATAGAAAAATCGGAAAATCCTTTCCACGATTTCCATTCTCTCGAGTAAGACGTCGATGATTCGTCTTCCAGAGCCCGCAGAGCTTTGTCTTCCCCGTTTCAGATTTACAGAAATTCGGTGATGGCTCCCTCCTCGAAGATTGGGATCGGCTCGGAGCTTACTCCTGAAGGGATAGCATACCTCTCGGATGACTTCCGTAATCTCTTGATCTTGTTCGATACCGCTGGACTCACCTTCCTCCTGTAGTCTCCGTGTAAGGTTCTTCTTCCCGATGTTGAAGAATTCTACAATAATCTGAAGATAAAGAGAAATGGTAAAGTACTGAAATCTAAGGTGAAAGGGGTAAAAATCCGTCTAGACAAGACCTCCATAACTACTCTGTTACGACTGCACGTGGTAGATGTAGAGGATGACTTAGGTTCTAAAGATTCCGACAGAACAAGCTTATTCTGTGGAGTAGATCCTGAAGCCAATTCCTTTAACAGAGCAGATTTCAATACAAAAGGTAAATTCCTGGTGGATGTAATTTCTAAAGTAATTCTGTGCAAAACCTATTCGATCCGAGAGATATCCATGCATATGTTTGACATTATGCAAGCTATCGTCTGCTGAAAGAAGTTCCAGTTTGGAATGTTGCTACTGGACAAAATCAAGAACAGTGTAAAACAACCTAATTTTGCTAGGATTATTTTTCTACTCCTCCATGAGATTAATCCCGAAGTTTTCAATTTATCCAAAGGAACTCCCCTCCACCACATGATAAAAGGTCTCCATTTCTTCTATCCAGAGATATGAGATAAAACTTCAGAACACTGCTCAAGCATCCAAAGCTCCTGTTATCACAGAAGATATCCCCAGAGAACCCAATATTTCAGATGACAGGATTCCATCTCCTCCTTTACATCAAACTATTGACACCTTGGGTGCAATAGTTGAGGGGAGCCTACTTTATCTAACCCTCAGCATCAGAATTCAGTATCTCCATCTCAGCCAGCTCAGATCAGAGATCCATCCCCTCCTCCAGCAGATATTCTCTCAGATGTACAAGTTCAAGAGGACATCCTCTCAACTACTGCAGATATTGACAGATTCATTGAAGAGCTAAGATCAGATGATCCCTTGCATCCAGAAGAATCTATTGTTGTCTCTCCTGAGCATCAACTACCTGAAGATCAGTTTCCTGCAAAGGACCCATCTCCCTGTCCCTCCCCTGCTCAGTCTCCTGCTGAAGACCCAAATCAGCATGAGAGTTTCCTCCTGTCCGATGACGAGGACATGTCCCCAGAGCATGTTGATCCACCTCTGAGGACACTTAATTTCTCTCTCTCTCTTCTTTCATAAATCCAGAAGATTCAGTTGAGATAGTACCTACAAAGAGAGCTGTAATCTCAGTTGTGATTGAAGAATTTCCTCCATGGGTAGCCCCTGTTCCTCAAGCCCCTGTTTCATCCTCTGCTCCAGCCTCTGCTCCCCCCAGTTCTTCTGATATTATAAGTAAGATTGAGCAGATGCTCCTAGAATAGAGAAATCACTTTGATGATTCTCTGAAATCAGTAAAAGACAAGGTCTCTACTCTTGAATCTGAGATGAGTAGAGGCTTTGCAAAAATTCAAGCAAATACTGATGAGTTAAGAAAACTGTTTCAATTGGGTGGAAAAGCAATAGACCATACTATCACTAGTATAGGTGAAGTAAGGAACCAAGCTGAAACAATGGTATACAATCAAATTCAGTTGGACAAAAGGGTTGAAGCAAACGTTATGAAGGTTTGTGAGGAAGTTGGAACCTTCAGAGATGAAGCTATTGCTCAGCTATCTGTAGAAATCAGCAAGGGGGAGAAAATAGTGAAAGAACAAGTTGAAAAAATCTCTTCCCAGTTCTCTGCCTAGTCTCAAGCTACTTTGGATGAAAAAGTTAAAGAAATGAAAGCAGATATCCTAGCCCAACTTCAGTCAGTTAAATTCTACATATATGATACTGCAGTCTGGGTGCACAATCAGAATTTCCACGATTTCCAGCTTGATCCTACCATCATTCCCAAAAGTCTAGATCCTCTTGAGGAAAATCCTCCTTCAAACGCTCAGGTTCATGTTAACATTTCAGAGGCTGTGCCAGTCTTCACTCCCAGACCTGCTGATGAGATGTCTGAGCCTCCTCTATCTTATTATGATGTTTAGAAACATGATATTCTTGGTAGCTCTCAGGGACACTTTGATCAAGGTGCTTCCTCTTATAGAAGACCTGCTGATCAAGGTGCTCCCTGCAAGAAAAGAAAGTATGGTGACGGCGCTTCTGACAGCCGTTATGCACCTAGGAAAGAGCCATCCCCAGTTCTAGAGGAAAGACCTGAAGTAGTGCATGTTGAAGTCTGTAGTCCTACCTCCAAGTCTCTGATTTTTAATACCTTGAAGCTGGTGACAGATTTTGGAGAACATAAAGATCAGTTCTACAGTTACTCTGAATGGAAAGCCTATGACGTATCCCAGATAAAAATCAGATTGCATGACAAGTGATGGGGATACAATAATCCAGCTGCTCCTCCAAGGCCCAAAACTTACTTTCCTAAACCTTTCAGCTACTTGGAGAGGCAAAAGCTAAAAAGAGAAAGATTGTATAGAGAAGCTTATCCTTCAGTGAATGATGATGTGGAAATGGAAATTTCTATTATATATAACTTTGATTATGGTTATCCTTAATTATTATTTCTTTGCTAAAGTAGTTTACTGCTTTATTTATCATTGATATATGCTATCATTGTTCTTTTTACTCTAAGTAATTCACCTAAATGTAGAGGGTGCTGACTTCTATAAATAGGGGGAGATTGTTGGGAATTGTCTCCACAATACCTCAGATTTGTAAGAAGTCAGACCTTGAACTAAGATGAATTAAGTTGTATTTGATATTGTGTTTGAGTTGTATGTATGCAGGACCTTATTGCCAAGTGTATACAAATGTCAGTCTATAGTGGGTCATCAAACACAGAACCATACAATGTAATCCTCATTGTGTGATCCAAGGTGTTGACTCATGTATAGCCTCTCTATTGGGATACACTTCATCTTCATGCATTTGGACTTATGGACTATGGAGTACTGAAGTTTATTTCAAAGAAATTTTTCTAAGTCCACATACTCGAGTAGTATCCTTCACATACTCAAGTTAGTGACTTAGTACTCGAGTAGATCCTTAGACATACTCGAGAAGACTCTGTATACTCGAGTATATAAGCTTACTCGAGTAGATTTCTTTATACTCGAGTAGGTGATATCTTATACTTGAGTAGATGGTTAGTCACTCGAGTAGATTATGTTTCATACTCGAGTAGATCATTCTGCATTCAGTCTGAAAATTTTCTAAGTCCACATAATCGAGTAATTCCCTGATATACTCTAGTAAGTGACTTAGTACTCGAGTAGATTGGTTTTCATACTCGAGTAGGTGTTCTGTGTACACTCAAGTAGATCTGGACTCTCATCTCAGATTGTCTTCATACTCGAGTAGATTTATTTTATACTCGAGTAGTTGCTCAGGTACTCGAGTGGATTCTTTGTTTTGATTCGAGTAGTTCGTATTCTCTGTACTCGAGTATTTTCAATTCTTGTACTCGAGTATGTTCTTCAAGTTTTATTTTCTAAGAAGTATTTTTGTGTTTACACTCGACTATATTTTCCCATACTCGAGTAGGTCTTATCTTACTCGAGTATTTGTTTCCTGCTATACTCGAGTAGTTTCTCTAGTCACTCGAGTAGTTCTTCCCAAGATACTCGAGTAGTTTCTCTCCTTGTACTCGAGTATATTCCAATCTTATCTACTCGAGTAGCAGACCTCTTATACTCGAGTATATCATTTCTCTCGGGTATATTGGTTCAGATTTCCTTCAATATTTCTAAGTCCAGATTCAATGGGTATTTTGAATTACTCTTTTCTGATTGGTCCACGTGTCGTCATTAAAGACTATTATGACCGTTGCAGCTCGCCTATAAATAGGTCCTTTCCGATTTGACCTATCAACATTTTTCTTTTAAGAATACAAAGAATATTAAGAAAGAAATTTTTTCGAAAACCTAATTTCTCTCAGCCGCCATTACTAGTTTCGGAAAGAGCTCTGGATCGTCCTCCTCACAGCCGCTACTGCCGATCTCTAAGTCTCAAGCTATCCAGAATCAAGAAGAATCATCTGATTACTTCGTGCTCCATCAATCTCTGATATTTTTATTTGATCGTGGTGATTTCAGATCTCAGATCCGTGGATTTCTGTCAAGTCTTCTTCAACATTTTCTGTCCAAGCCGAAAGCTCTCAACGAAGAAGACAAAACCAAAGATCCAGATCTGTGTTGTTTTGTTTGTATTTTTTCTTCAAACAATTTTCTTTGTTGGAGATTTATCTCCGAGTGGTAGGAAGTTCTATCTTCCGAGTGTAGATCCGTTTGGGATCGAGTTTTGTAGGAACGTGGTTCCGAGGTGTAGGATTGGTTTGCAATCCGAGATAGTGGAGTAGCTGAGTCTAGTGAGTTGCTAGATCAGTGAGGAAAGTGGACGTACCCAAGATCGGGGAACCACTATAAATCTCGTGTAGTCTATTTGATTGCCTGCTTACTTATTTGTGCTAGTTGCTAATTTTTTTATTCTGCATTCAACGCACATCTCATCTATTCACCCCCCTCTAGGTGATTTAGGTAGATGATGAGTCCCTATTTTATACCTTATTTTGGACTCATCTAGGCCTTTTTCCTCAGCTTTGCACTATCTTTTAGCGCCATTAGTACTCCTTTTGGTTAGCTACGGCATTCCACGCCCTGTGCACCTTTTTAGCCCATTCTGTGCTTGTGTGCATTTGCATTCTTGTTATGATTATTATTGTTTGCTGCGGCTGCCGCGATCGATGTCCCGTGCAGTTTTCCTGTAGGTTTGGGGATCGTGAGGGCATTCGGGATAGGTGTTTCACTATTTTTGGCAAAGGAGTCAGTGGTCGTGCGTTTTTACCCACGCACGACCATCGACCTCCTGGCGCACGATCACTGATCGTGCGCAGCTCGGACTCATTTGTGAAATCTCTGTCTTGAACCTTCCGCACGATCACTTGCCATACCGTGCACGACCACTGCTCGTGCGCCGCCGATCGTGCGCAGTCATACCCATTTTACAAAGTTCTGCCTGGCTATTTCCGCACGATCAACAGCATTGCCTCGCACGATCACTGATCGTGCGCTGCTGATCGTGCGCGACCAATTATTTTCTGATGCAGGTCTACAGGTTGCTCGCGCACGGGCGCTGACCTTGGTCGCGCACGACCACTGGTCGTGCTCCAGTGGTCGTGCGCCATATTTATTCTGCAAGCTATAAAACGCCCTGTTCCGCGAATTAGGGTAACGGACGTTGTTACGAAACCTCCGTCAGTCTGCCGTTTCGCCCTCCAGCAGTTCCATTTGCCTCCACCTTCATCCCTACCATCGGGAGGACCTTCTCCGGCAATTCCGAAGCATTCCGCATCCTCCGGTGATCCTCCCGGCCATTGAAGCATTCTTCTACGAGCTTTCCACCAAGGAAGAAGACGAAGCATACCTAGAGAACGGAATTACAGGCCCTCGAGGTGACAGCTCGGTGGTACTGGAAGCCCTCCTCGGACTGCGCTTGGAAGCGGATTGACAACCCGCACCTCCGGCCAACAACCGCGATGGATCTTCAATCTCGTGTTTTTGCATTTTCTATCTTTTCTTGTTGCATGGAATGTTTATGCATGTAATGAACATCAATTCTAGTGTTAATTTGATCATTGGTGTTTCATCTTGCTTATGAGAATTATTCTTTGATGCGCCTCGCTCTATCTCTCTCCACTCCACACTTTCGTTTCACTCAATTTCACTCCGCACTAATCACCTCACTCGCTAGACTTCCGTCCACTCACCAACCGAAGTACGGCATCGCGGCCGCTACATCCATCTCTCCTTGAGAAGCGGTGATTGCGACCCGCATAGTTTACATTAGTGTAATCGGTCGTAAGACCACCAACCAAAGCCCCTTCTTTTTCTGTTTATTTCAATTAACTCTCATAACAATAGTTTTAGAGTCTAAATCGTTCTACGCTAACTGCATTCCTCAAGAGACCGACATCCGGGGATTTATTCCTAACTTTATTACTTGTACGACCGGTACGCTTGCCGTATTTTACGCGCATCAAGTTTTTGGCACCGTTGCAGGGGAATGCAACTGTTGAACGATTATGATTTCTGGAAGTATTGGTATAAGAGTTAGTGCTTTTTCATTTTTGTTTCTTTGTTTTGTTATTTTTGTGAATACAGGGCCAATATTCTATCAATGCCTTCTATTCAGCAGCTAATTTATCAAGCCCGTCCCACCAATCGAGTGGAAACGGGAAATGACAGTTTCGAGATTTCCTCTGATTTGATCGAATACATTATCGAAAATTGTCAATTCAACGGAGATGGAAGTGTTGATGCCTTATGCCATGTGCGCAGGTTTTTAGAAATTTACGACACATACTCTTCGAACACTGCCAACGGCGAGCAGCTGAAGATTCGACTCTTCTCCTTTTCCTTGAAAGGCAGCGCAAAACGATGGTATCATTATACCAGGAAGGAAATGTTTCATTCATGGAAGCAACTCGAAGGAAATTTCTTGGCCAAATTCCGGCAGCAAATGCTAACCACGGACGATTACAAGGAGCTCATCACCTTCTCCCAAAGAGATGAAGAATCCTTGTTCGCAACCTGGGAGCGTTTTCAGTATTTGCGAAGGGAATGCTGCAGAGAGGGAGTGTCAGATATTTTGCTGCTCCAAACCTTCTATTTTGGGATCCTAGACAGATTCCGGCCAGCACTTGACATTGCAGCTGGCGGAACTCTGTTTAACAAACCTTGTCAGGATGCTTGGGAAATAATTGACAACATTGCCCAAACTAGCAGGCATTGGAATTCCCCACCTTTCCCCAACCTTTCCGTGGAGGCAAAGTCGGTGGTCACTAATGAAGCCGCCAATCTTCCCGCGTCTGTGATGGAGCGTTTTTTCGCGTACGTTTGCAAAATGATGGATGTGTTCAACGATCAAGCCACCACCATTCAGCGCCTACAAATGGCCATTGGGATTCTTACGGAAACGTTGCTCAGCTCTATCAGTCAGAAATAGAAAACAGTGCTTTCAATGAGGCTGAGAAGTGGAAAAAGTCTCGAGAGAGTCTTGCCGCCCGATCCTCCTACACAATCTTCTTGTGTACCCATTTCTGACTCGACAATTGAACCTCCGTCTGCACCGATCGCGCAAGAACCCATGTCAGTACCGCCACTCGTGAGGAACACCTCGAGGCCGCCGTTTCCCCATCAGCTAAATAATGAAAAGACTGAAAGGCATTTTCAGAAGTTCCTGGAGATCATGAAAGGAGTTCAAGTTAGCATACCTTTAACAGAAGCTATCACTCAGATTCCAGGATACTCCAAGTTCCTCAAGACCCTCATCTCGAGGCGTAAATCCTTGGAAGGTCTGAAGATGATTAACCTCACTGAAGAGTGTTCCTCTCTCCTCGCCAACTTTCCTCCTACCAAACGCAGAGATCCTGGCAGCTTCACAATCCCTTGCAGAATTGGTCTCCACAGGTTTGGCCACGCACTTTACGATTTGGGAGCGTCGATTAACCTGATGCCCCTCTCCATCTTCCAGGAGCTGGGAGTTGGGATTCTCCAGCCCACCCATCTGAGGTTGCAGCTAGCCGATCGATCGATAAAAACGCCCGTTGGGATGGTTGAAGACCTCATTGTCATGGTTAACGACCTCGCTTTCCCGGCCGATTTCGTCATCCTTGACATGAAGGCTGATCCCAAGGTTCCTATAATTTTAGGAAGGCCCTTCCTTGCCACTGCCTGGGCTATTATCAACGTCGACCAGGGAGAACTGACCCTAAGCCTGGGAGAAGAATCAATTTCCTTCAATGTCCATGAATCTCCACAATAACTCAGAATCACTAAGTGTGACAACACTGACTTGATTGACGAACCGGGAACGTGCAGCGAATTGATTCTTGACCATGACGAGCCAGAATGGGAAATTGAGGACACACAACCCGTTACCTCGTCTGGGACTCCGCATCTGATCAAAGAACCCCCATCACTTCTTCTATCACTGCCACTACCGTAACCTTGAAGCCGCTGCCCGAATCCCTGAAATATGCTTTCTTGGAGGAAGGCACAGCATGTCCGGTGATCATCTCTGCTACTCTCTCCGCCGACAACGAACGTGCATTGGTCGACGTGTTAAAAAAATATAAGAATGTTTTTGGACGATCTTTGGCTGACATTAAAGGTATTAGCCCGGCGTTCTGCATGCACAAGATCCTCCTTGAAGATCAATACAAACCATCGGCACAACCGCAAAGAAGACTGAATCCCAAGATGCATGAGGTAGTTCAGGCGGAAGTTATAAAATTGATTGACGCCGGTATAATTTATCCCATCAGTGACAGCAAATGGGTAAGCCCGGTCCAAGTTGTGCCCAAAAAGGGCGGAATTACTGTGGTGGCCAATGACGAGAATGAACTACTGCCTACCCGTGTGGTCACCGGGTGGAGAGTTTGCATCGATTACAGGAAGCTGAATGAAGCTACACGCAAAGATCATTTCCCGCTTCCCTTCATCGATCAAATGTTGGAAAAATTGGTTGGTCAGGAATACTACTGCTTTCTGGATGGATATTCGGGATACAACCAAATCGCAGTCGATCCCGAAGATCAAGACAAGACGACATTCACCTGCCCATCTGGCACCTTCGTGTTTAGGAGAATGCCGTTTGGATTGTGCAACGCCCCGGCAACCTTCCAACGTTGCGTTATCGCCATTTTTGGCGACATGATCGGTGATTTTCTCGAAGTCTTCATGGACGATTTCTCTCTTTTCGGGAACACCTTTGACTCCTGCCTCGCTAATTTAGCCAAGGCCCTGCAGCGTTGTGATGATACCAACCTTGTCTTGAATTGGGAGAAATGCCACTTCATGGTTCGCGAGGGCATCGTCTTAGGCCACAAGGTCTCTCGTCGGGGGCTCGAAGTCGATCAAGCAAAAATCGGTGTCATCAAGAATCTTCCTCCTCCATCTTCTGTCAAGGGAATCCGCAGCTTTTTGGGACATGTCGTCTTTTACCGAAGATTCATTAGCAATTTTTCATCGATATCCAAACCTCTCACAAATCTGTTGACTAAGGACGCCTTGTTCGTCTTCGATGAAAATTGCATGCAAGCCTTCACAGCTCTCAAGGACCGGCTAATCTCCGCTCCCATTTTGGTGGCGCCGGATTGGACTTTGCCCTTCGAGGTCATGTGCGATGCCAGCGATTTTGCAGTTGGTGCGGTGCTCGGTCAAAGGAGATACAAAGTATTTTACACCATCTCTTATGCGAGCCGAACCCTCAACGATGCCCAGCTCAATTACACTACCACAGAAAAGGAGCTTCTGGCCGTGATTTTTGCTTTCGAGAAATTCCATTCGTACTTGGTGTTATCCAAAGTCATTGTCTACACCGACCATGCAGCTCTAAGGTATTTATTCAAAAAAAAAAATGCCAAGCCTCGGCTTATCCGATGGATTCTCCTGCTGCAAGAATACTCCATTGAGATCCGAGATAAGAAAGGAGTGGAAAATGTCATCGCCGATCACTTATCTAGATTGGAGAATGATAGTGGCGGACCTGTTTTAGAGGATGAGCGCAATGCGATAGCTGAATGTTTCCCGGATGAGCGATTACTCTCCATCTCTTCCCTCCCCTTGATGACCCCGTGGTACGCAGACATGGCCAACTATCTCGCATGCAAATCTGTCTCCCCGAGCCTATCATCGCAGCAAAAGCGGAAACTTCTATCTGATGTCAAACATTATTTCTGGGAAGACCCGCTACTTTTTTGCACGTGCAATGATGGAGTTATTAGGCGCTGCGTACCCGAGAGTGAATTCCAATCCATTTTAAACCACTGTCATGATCGGGAGGCCGGCGGACATTTCGGCGCCACAAGAACGGCACGCAAGGTTTTGTAATGTGGCCTATTTTGGCCAACCCTTTTCAGAGACGCCCATAGTTATGTTACTAAATGCAATGAATGCCAAAGGACAGGAAATATCTCTAAGAGGGACGAAATGCCCCTCAACAACATGCTCGTTTGTGAGCCATTCGATGTTTGGGGGATAGATTTCATGGGACCCTTTCCCATGTCGCACGGCAAACTCTATATCATTATTGCGGTTGACTATGTCTCCAAGTGGGTCGAAGCCGAAGCTGTTGCCGCAAATGACGCTCGCACTGTTTTAACCTTCTTGCACAGAAATATTTTTTCTAGATTTGGCGCTCCGCGCACAATCATCAGTGACGGCGGGAACCATTTCTGCAACAAGTCATTCTTACAACTCATGAAGAAGTTTGGAGTTCATCACAAAGTCTCTCTCGCCTACCATCCTCAGACTTGTGGGCAAGTAGAAGTCTCCAACAGGGAGCTGAAAAGAATAATTGAAAAATCCATCAATTCCAACCGAAAAGAGTGGGCTAAGAAGGTCGACGACGCCTTAACCGCCTTCAAAACTCCTATCGGTATGACCCCCTTCCAACTTGTCTACAGAAAGGCTTGCCATTTGCCGGTCGAATTAGAACACAAGGCGCTATGGGCAACCAAATTTCTGAACATGGACATTGAGACTGCAGCAGGCGAACGCCGCTCCCAACTGAATGAACTGGAAGAGCTACGGCATTTTGCTTATGAAAACGCGCGGATCTACAAAGAAAAAATAAAAAAATGGCACGACCGTCACATCATCCCAAAAGAATTCCAACCGGGAGACCAAGTCCTAATGTACAACTCCCTCCTTCGCTTATTCCCCGGAAAGTTAAAATCGCGATGGAGCGGCCCCTTTACAGTGATCGGAGTCTCCCCCTTTGGAGCTATTGAAATATCCGGGAAGAGCGGCGACAAATTCAAGGTCAACGGGCATCGGCTAAAATTGTACGATGGAGGTGCTATCATCAGCGAACCTCAAAGCTTACAGCTCGAAGACCCACTACATGGTGACGGGGCGGCTCCTTGATCCCAATTTCCGTTGCGGATCTCCTATTTTGGTTAAAACATTTTGAGTTCTATTTTATTTTGCTGCAAAAACATTATATACAACTGCTAATACAGGTATTTGGTCCACCTTAAGGACGGTAAACAAAAGGGCTATTCGGGAGACAACCCAAGCTGGGACCTTTTGGTCCCCTCGTTTATGCTTTTTATTTTATGTTTCTATTTTTTGTATTTTCTGTTGTTCGGCCTAATTCGCAGGTTCAGCTTATCTTTTGTGCGAAGCAACAACTCCCGCGAATCATCACGCAATCTTCTGGCATGCTCCCCTCTTTGGAGCATAGGTACTCTCTCTCTCGCTTCAGATTTCATTCCTTGGTTGAATGTCTATTTTACTTGCTTATGTTTTTCATTCAAGTCTGGGGGGAAGAGCCGCTTGTGCACTCCACGAGCACATTTAATTTCGCATGCCAATAGTTTTCCTTTTTGCTTCATTGTTTTAAACTCCTGCTGCACACACTTTGGCACCCACATGAGCGCGCACTTGACCACGCGTGCGGCTCGAGTATGTATTATTTCGTGTAAACTTTAAGATGGTGGTGTTGACGTAGGATTTTGATTTAGAGTAGTTTGAAACTCGTGCAGTGCTCCTAATCGAGTGCTCACGTTGTGTAGAAATTGTATAGATTTAGTTTTTCTTTATGCTTGCAATTTATATTTTTTTTTCTGCGCTCGTAAATACTGTCTGTCCTACTCAAATCTATGAATCCGGAGTAATCACTCGGTAGTGTAGGAATGTGTGTAGGCGTCGCTAGCTTTGTATTGCTCGAGTTGGGAGGACGGATCACTTTTCTCGGTGACTAAGAACTTGCCCCAGGCTACTTTCGAAGCATTGGTGCATGGTTAGTCGAGCGTGAGCGTGACGTAGGCCATCACTTTGGCCCGGTTGAGCCTTACACTCGTCCTAACATAGCCCTCGCTAGACCCGTTGAGCCTACCTTCCTTTTGTTTCAGCTCCACACTCAATTCACCAATGCCTCAAGCCAATCCTAGTCGTACACCCGCGGCGAGCTCTAGTTCCAAGCATTTTCTCGTTGGGTTATTGATGTGGGAAGTGGTTTTGTGAAAAATGTGGATTTGCCATCTTGTTATATTTGCTGAAATTCAAGAATTTGAATTAGAAAAATTATAAAAGCAAAAAAAAAATGTGAAAAAAAAAACGAAAAAGAGAAAATAAAAGTATAAATGAAAATCTGTTTTTGAGAAATCTGTTTTGGGGTAGGCGGTGCACACACCCGTGTTGTAAAAACTAGGTCTGGGGGTGTGGTGCACTCGCATTCATTTTGCTAGTGGGAAATCTGTAATTGTGCGAGCTCCGTTGGGTTGTGCGTAGCCTTCGTTTTCATCTTTTTCATCCATACCTACGTCTACACCCAAGCCCCAACTCTTCACCTAAAGTCCTACGGATTTATGCTCGAGTCGAACTAGCATCGTGGAGAAAGTGTGAACGGGCAAGCATATGGTCCCCGACATTGGTGGATTCCTTTGGAGGTGATCACGAGCCCCGCTCTTTGGCAATGCTCCACCATTCGACTTGCCTATTTTCTTCCTACACATGACCGCGCGATTCTCCGGAAATTCAACCTTTGAGTAGTGACAGTATTTATTTACATTTATCGAAAATTATAAATTGCATAGCATGATTAAAAACTCCTTCTATTATATTTTCTATGCACTTGGGTTTCTCGATTTCTCGTCCTACTGTATTTTGAAATTACTATGTCAGCTAGCCATTTTTGAGTCCACAAGGTGATTATTTGCCCGGGACGTGCAAATGGTTAAGTCTGGGGGTGTGATGAGTCCCTATTTTATACCTTATTTTGGACTCATCTAGGCCTTTTTCCTCAGCTTTGCACTATCTTTTAGCGCCATTAGTACTCCTTTTGGTTAGCTACGGCATTCCACGCCCTGTGCACCTTTTTATCCCATTTCTGTGCTTGTGTGCATTTGCATTCTTGTTATGATTATTATTGTTTGCTGCGGCTGCCGCGATCGATGTCCCGTGCAGTTTTCCTGCAGGTTTGGGGATCGTGAGGGCATTCGGGATAGGTGTTTCACTATTTTTGGCAAAGGAGTCAGTGGTCGTGCATTTTTACCCACGCACGACCATCGACCTCCTGGCGCACGATCACTGATCGTGCGCAGCCCGGACTCATTTGTGAAATCTCTGTCTTGAACCTTCCGCACGATCACTTGCCATACCGCGCACAACCACTGCTCGTGCGCCGCCGATCGTGCGCAGTCATACCCATTTTACAAAGTTCTGCCTGGTTATTTCCACACGATCATCAGCATTGCCTCGCACGATCACTGATCGTGCGCTGCTGATCGTGCGCGACCATTGATTTTCTGATGCAGGTCTACAGGTTGCTCGCGCACGGACGCTGACCTTGGTCGCGCACGACCACTGGTCGTGCGCCAGTGGTCGTGCGCCATATTTATTCTGCAAGCTATAAAACACCTTGTTCCGCGAATTAGGGTAATGGACGTTGTTACGAAACCTCCGCCAGTCCGCCGTTTCGCCCTCCAGCAGTTCCATTCGCCTCCACCTTCATCCCTACCATCGGGAGGACCTTCTTCGGCGATTCTGAAGCATTCCGCATCCTCCGGTGATCCTCCCGGCCATTGAAGCATTCTTCTCCGAGCTTTCCACCAAGGAAGAAGACGAAGCATACCTAGAGAACGGAATTACAGGCCCTCGAGGTGACAGCTCGGTGGTACCGGAAGCCCTCCTCGGACTGCGCTTGGAAGCGGATTGACAACCCGCACCTCTGGCCAACAACCGCGGTGGATCTTCAATCTCGTGGTTTTGCATTTTCTATCTTTTCTTGTTGCATGGAATGTTTATGCATGTAATGAACATCAATTTCTAGTGTTAATTTGATCATTGGTGTTTCATCTTGCTTATGAGAATTATTCTTTGATGCGCCTCGCTCCATCTCTCTCCACTCCACACTTTCGTTTCACTCAATTTCACTCCGCACTAATCACCTCACTCGCTAGACTTCCGTCCACTCACCAACCGAAGTACGGCATCGCGGCCGCTACATCCATCTCGCCTTGAGAAGCGGTGATTGCGACCCGCATAGTTTACATTAGTGTAATCGGTCGTAAGACCACCAACCAAAGCCCCTTCTTTTTCTGTTTATTTCAATTAACTCTCATAACAATAGTTTTAGAGTCTAAATCATTCGACGCTAATTTCATTCCTCAAGAGACCGACATCCGGGGATTTATTCCCAACTTTATTACTTGTGCGACCGGTACGCATTACTTGTGCGACCGGTACGCTTGCCGTATTTTACGCGCATCAGTAGACAACTCATATCTTTCATCCACCCTCACTACCTCTCCTTTCATCCTCCTCGCTCGGTGCCTAGGAGCCATGGGGGAAGGGGTGGGTGATGATAGGACTTAGTCTTTTAGACTAATAGTTTTCAAACCACATCATTTTAGGGGACCGTGGTGCCCAATATGGAAGAGCAGCTCCGGAGGTCGGCACGCTTGGAGATGGGACAGTCTAGCACCAGAGTTCAAATAGCTGGGACTGTAAGTCCCAATCGTTAGTAGATGTTTAGTTTTTGCTTCTGCGATGAGTGTTATGTATAAGACCCCCTCCCCCTCTCGAAACACAAAATACGGCACGAGACGGGTCTTATGCCCAGAACAGTCGCCTTGCGGTAGCACTAGCACTCATGCTAGCCTGTAATACAAGATGTCTATTCTGCCGGCCTTTACCAATATCAAACATTGCCAACCCAACCATGATATAGAGTTAGAAGTCAAAATCCACACAAGCATATAATAGTCCAAATACAACAAGTAATGAAGCTACAACAAGCTTCTATAATCAGAGTACGTAAAATATTTTGCCCAAAAGGGCTACATCAAGTCTCTCTCACACTCACATTAGTAATTGACGGTAACGATCGTACCGTCCCCTTAGGCCCTGTCGTCCTGGCCAGCCTGTCCTGCTGTAAAACTTGTTGTTGCTGCGCCTGCGGGGTTTCCTCCTAAAAAGGAAGACGTAGCAACCGTTAGTCATAAAGACTAAGTGGTTTCACATCCGCTCCCCCGATGACTCCTCGACACCGGGCGGAGAAATGGACAAAGGTACAATATATATAAAGTATGTAAGCATAAGTACAAACAGGTGGCATAGTATAATCAATCAACATTATAATAATGTAGCAGCACAATAAATGATTAATCATTACTCTAGCAGTTCTATCATCTACAGCATAGTATGAGAGAGTGTAAGATATAACTGAAAGTAACTCAACTTATATGAATGCCCATACAAACATATAAGTTGAGGATCGGTTCAACAGAAAAGTAACTCATCGTATAAGAGTGCTCATACAAACTTATACTATGAGGATCTTGTGAATGTGATGTAATGCGATGCAATGAATGACATGCTATGACTCACCCATGAACATGCACAAGCAATTGTTTTGTTGACACAGACTCTGTAGTTCCCACTTTTTGAGCAGGTAGCTAACCTCTCAGGCATCAACTATCGTTGCCAGACAGTGACAGTAGAGCAGGCATCTCCACTACTAGACTGGTCTTCACACTACCTGTACTAGGCCTCCGTATGCCTCAACGCTAAGCACACACAACAAAGCTCACAAGCATACTATGGCTCAGCGGGTGTCTCGGGTAGATGTGCACCGAGATCCTAGCCCCTAACTAGCCTATGATGTGACCCGAAATGAGCCTCGGAAATGAGCATGAGGACCAAGCCCAACCGTTCACTTGGCATGGAAGGAGCCTCGGGACATAAACACTGAGGACCAAGCCCAACCGCCCAAGGTCTAACCGTCAAATCCCATCGGTATGACGACTGGTGAGTCCGTAGACCTGCCACACTATCCTTAACCTAATATTATGACACCACGTGTCGACCCACACCGCATGCAATCTCACATCTCAAGATACAAAACTCACAAGGGTTCCTTACCAAATCCCTTATCATCACAAACGATCAAGTGAGGCAAACATTTACGCACAATCAACCCTTCACAAATCCATACACAGACCTTAATCAGTCCTCTTCCAACATTTCGAGCTCACATTACTGATTCATGCATTACTATCATGTTTTCATTCATTCTTGTCTGGTTTTCAAGGACATATCCTTGTTTAATAGCTATTTCATCTTGAGTTTTCTTTGACTCCTCCTATTGTTGAGCAAGGTAGACTACAGCATGTGCTCCTCTTTGGAAGAAGTCATTCATATCCTTTTTCAACAAGTTGACCTCAAATCTAATGAATTTGATTTCTTGAGCTAGCTGGAACTGCAACTCCTTATTGCTTTCATCTACATATTTTTCAAGTTGTCTTCTTTGTTGATCTAGCATTATCTGCATTTGAACCAATAAGGAGCTGAAATCCATAGGAGGAGGAGCAAGTGTTGTTCCAGATTGAACTATTTTCTTATAGCTCCTACTCCTTTTCCTGAGTTCCTCAAGCTTCCTTTTCTTAAGCTGAGAAACTTCCTCCTCATCAGAATCTGATGAACTAACAACTTCAACTGAAGTAGGCTCTTTAACTCCTTCAGTGTTTGGGGCCAGATCTGCTATCTCCCCCTCAACCCTTGCACCTTCTTCAGTAAGGTTGAGTTCCTTCATGGTTTCATCTTGATGAGCTATAGCATCAGAAAAATGATCATCTGGGAGTGTATTTTGTAACTCCCCCTGGATATCATCTTCTTTATCTATAGTAAATTCTTCCTCAGTCTCCTTAGAGACTGCATTCTCATTTTCTTTATCAGACATTTGCACATCTTGTGCAAGAACATTTTCCAAGTCTGGAAGATCATTGGGGTTCTCCCCGTCAATGTGATCCTTCTCTGGTCTTGTCTCCCCCTGCATCTGATCTCCTGTACCAAGAGAGGTTCTTGCAGAGTTTTCTGCAACTGTATAATCATGTTTTTCTTAGCTAGAGCTTCCTTGTTCTTCAGATTTACTAGAAGAATCTTCTTCCATAACCACTACTTTCTTATTTTTCTCCTTCCTCCTCTCTAGTACTGGTGTTTCTTTTGTAAATACTTTATCCCATCTTGCTAGGATTCTCATGTCCATTCTTCTCATGTGATTGATCTTAGATCGAATCTTGAGATTGAGACTGTCAGGAATGGCTTGTACCAAATAGAGGCTTATTATCCTGCCCATATTGGGCTTCTTGATGCTCTCTGCTATTTTGTCAAAGACAATTTTGCTCTAGTTAGTTTGACTTTTAATATTACCCTTATTATCAGCTCAAACATTTGAGCAGAGATTTTGTCACGTGCTCATGTTTTGCATAGCAGCACTTTTTCTATAATTTCTGACCGAAATTTACCTTGAGAATTCATTCCCTTCCTGACCAGGGTGCTTCCAAGCTTTGTGGTTGGGGCCAATCTACATCACTCCAAAGCTTATGTAGTCTTGGCAGAATCTAGGTAATCTTCTTGATCAATCCTAGGCAAGTGAAATATCTTGGCCAGTCTTCTAGTTGTGATTTTGACCTTTGTTCCATTCACTTTATACTTAATCTTTTAGGTGTTTGATTCAAGATGAGCATTGGAAAAGAATTCTAGAACTTCTCGTTTCCAGACATTTGAAGGTTTTGAAAGCAGATATTCCAATCCTCTTTCAGTGATTAGGTTTATTACATTCTTAATTTCTTCAGACGCCGATTTGAATCCATTTCGGACAAGTTCATAACCTTCGAAGATGTTATCGTCATTCTTGGGTGGCATAAGAGTTGAGAGAAATGGTTGATGAGTATCAACTGATCTGGGTTCTAGGGCTCGACACTCAGAAATCAACAGTTCACAAAATCAAAAAAGTGTAGTCGACATCTATTCTCATACCCTATATATAGTCTAATATTTCATGAAGATGAAAGGGCGCGCTCCATTTAGATTGTTCCAAATTTTTAGGTAAAGACCTAGTGTCAACACTAGAGAAATTGTCTATCGAGATGTGTCGACACAAGTCGACATAAGGATAATGTCACTCGACATATACCTTAGGGTCTCGACACCCTTTGATGTCTCGGCACTTACTTTGGTGTATAGACATATTCTTTGATGTCTCAACAATTTCTTTAATGTCTCGACACATTCTCTGGTGTCTCGACGCAACTTTTGACTTAGCCAAAGTTTTGTCTCCTAAACTATAAAATCTTGATACTTAAATATTTTTACTTGATATTTAATTAAGTAAACTTAATTACTTATTTATATGCTATTCATATTTTCATCAGTCTTTAAGTATTCATTAATTATTCCATATTTAACATGTCAAGTTCAAACTTAAAGAAATTAAATTTCTCTACATCTAGGGGCTTAGTGAAAATATCAGCAATTTGTTAATTTGTAGGAACAAATTCTAGCTTAATGTCTTCCTTTTCTACATGCTCCCTAATAAAGTAATATTTAATCTCAATATGTTTAGTTCTAATATGTGATACAGGATTATTTGCAATTGAAATGGCACTAGTAGAATCACAATATAATGGAGTTTCACTTAGCTGGATGTTGTAGTCTTGTAGTTGATGCTTAATCCAAAGTAATTGTACACAATAACTTCTAACTGAAATATACTCAGATTTAACAGTGGATATTGTTACACTTGCTTTCTTTTTGTTGCTCCATGACACTAGCCTTCTTCCAAGAAACTGATATGAACCTGAAGTGTTTTTCCTGTCTTCTTTACAACCTGCATAATCTGTATCTGAAAAGCATGTTAGTTTAAAATCACTATCCCTGGGATATCACAGGCCAAGATTAGGTTAGCCCTTTAGATATCTCAATATTCTTTTTAATGATATATAGTGAGACTCCTTAGGGAAATATTGATACCTAACACAGACATAAGTAGCATACATTTTGTCTGGTCTACTGGCAATTATATAGAGTAGTGATCCAACTATGCCCCTATACAACATGATATTAACTTGCTTGCAAGCACCATCCTTGTCTAATGACATGCTTGACCTCATAGGAGTTCTCATGGAAGTGGCTATTTCCATGCCATACTTCTTGATTAACTCCTTGGTGAACTTAGACTGACTAATGAAAAGTCCATATATAGTTTGCTTAACTTGGAGACCCAAGAAAAACTTGAGTTCACCCATGCTACTCATCTCAAACTTACCTTGCATAAGTTTGACAAACTTAGTGCAAAGTGACTTATCAGTAGAACCAAATATAATGTCATCTACATATATTTGTACTAAGATGGTCTTGCCTTTGACTTCCCATGGGAATAGTGTTTTGTCTATTTTCCCTCTTGAGAATTTATTCTCTAGAAGTAATTTAGACAGAGTCTCATACCAAGCCTTTGGGGCTTATTTTAACCCATAGAGAGCTCTTAATAAAAGATAAACATAATTAGGATGAGTAAAGTCAATAAAACCTCAAGTTTGCTCAACAAAGACCCTTTCTTTGAGGTTACCATTAAGGAAGACTGACTTCATATCCATTTGGTAAACCTTGAATCCTTTATAGGTTGCATATGTTAAAAAGAGTCTAATAGCTTCCAATATAGCCACTGGTGCAAAGGTTTGATCAAAATATATACCCTTTTCTTATTTATAGCACTTTACAACCATTCTAGCCTTATTTTTGACTATAACACCATTCTCATCCAGTTTGTTCTTGTCGATCCACTTGGTTCCTATGATGTTACAGTCATCTGGTCTGGGAACCAGCTTCCAAATATTACATCTCTTGAACTGGTTCAATTCTTCCTGCATAACCCCTATCCAAAATGGGTTTATATTAGCTTCTTCAAACTTCTTTAGTTTTATTTGAGACAGAAAACTTGAGTATATTACAGTGTTATGTTGTTTATTTCTTATGGTCATACCAGTAGTTGTATCTCTAATGATCAGTTCCCTTGGATGATCAATTAGATGTCTGACAGAACTTGGTAATGTGACCTCTTCTCTTTGAATAGATTCATCTTATTGTTGAGTCTCTTCTTCTGGTTGTTCCTGAGCAAGTTCTTCATCAACAATGTTGACTCCATCTTGTATACTTTGGCTTGCTGGAACTAAGTCTTCTATTAATAACTCCTTTAGCTTCAAGTCTTCTCCTATTGTGCTTGATGTACCATAACCTCTGGTAATCCCTATGTCAGCTCCACCGAAGATCACTTTTGGTCTATCCTTTACTGGAATAAATTCCCTCAAATTGCTCTTTATTCCAGTCATGTGTCTATAAAATCGATTATCCAAGTACCAGATAGCCCTATCTTTGGTGCTTGGACATACCTGCAAAATAAAGATTTATTTATCCTTAGGAACCCAAATTATCTTGGGTCCTAGGTGCTTGTTAGCTGGGGCTCTATTGAGATCACCTGAAAATTTCTTAGCTGGGTATATTTTATGCCCATGAGATACAGTGTGATTGAACCAACAGTCCAGGGCAAAGTGTCCAATCTTTCCACAATACCAGCACTCATATCTATTATATCTCCTCTTTGGAGGAACAGTGGGAAATTTATGTTGACATTCCTTAGGACAGGAATCAACACACTTGATAGTTGCATTTTGACTGGGAGCAAAATGGTTGGTTTACCTCTCAGTCACAACAGTCCTCCTTGGAGAAAGCACATTAGGAATAGATTTCCTATTCACATATGAGTTTGGTCCTACTGGTCCAGACTTTTGGATTTCTTTTCCCTTAGTCTGAAACACATGTTTTGGCATGACTGGACCCTTTTGTCCTGTCAGTTGTTTTCCACTCCTTCTCTTAGGTTTAATATAACCAAGTCCATTTCCATGAGTTCCTGAGAAGGTATCTATTATGGGGAGCACAATCTTAGGTTTAGAGAACTATTGAACAAGTCTTTTCTCATTCAAGAGTTTGAGTTCTAACTTCTGAATGGTTACATCTCTTTTTTTGAGCAACATGATTTGATCATCAATGATCTTAGTTAGTTTAGCCAACTTTGAACTTTGAAGACCAATCTTTTGAGTAGCCATCTCATGATGGTACTCAAGACCTCTTAGTGATGCAATCTTAATGGCTTGTTCTTTGATAAGCTTTTTGCTCTTTATAAGAGCCTCTAGCAGTTTTCCAAACATAACAGTGAGCTGTTGTAGTTCAGTCTCAGAGTTGAACTCATGTTTATCAAAATTTGATCTACATGTGTCTGACTCATCCCCAGTCTCATAAACAGAAGTTATAGAACAAATGGAATTATCAAAGATTACCTGAGTATCCTGACATTCAACAATTTCTATTTCTGGATTATCAGACAGTGCCATCAAGTTAACCTCCATATCATCTTCAAAGTCACCATGGAGTGGTAAAGTTATGGAGTTATTGCCCTTGTATATGGCCTCTCTGATGATTTCCTCTTCACAAGAGAATAATCCAATGTGAGCATGTTCTTTATCTGATTTAGTTGAATGAGTATCACTATCAGATAAAGTCTTTGGCTTATTTGCCATCAGACCCTTTCTGATTTCTTATCTTTATAGAACTTTTTTTCCTTGGACTTCTTGTTCTCCTTTCTCTTTACTAGATAGTCAGCAATGACATATACAGTCCTGTTACAGCAATAACAAATAATGTCAATCTTAAATTGTTTGTTCTGGTTTGAATCATACATGACCACATATTTGTTTCTATGTTTTTCTTTGTTTTTGCTAGAACTTGGACCAAATGATGTTTTCTTGTTCCATTGCTTCCTTTTTCTCATCATATTCTTGAATTGCCTGGTGAACAATGCCAATTCACCATCTGATAATTCTTCTGATGAAGAACTAGTCCCAGTGTTAACTGTATCTTCATCCCTTCTTGGTGATGATGGAATTTCTCTTCTAATCTTCTTTGATGTGTCTGCTTTAAAAGCCACGAATCTAGTCTGATTTGAACTTCTAGCAGATTCATTTTCAACTTTTCTAGAATTTAACTGAAGCTCATGTAACAATAGCTTCCCATACAATTCTCGGGGTAACATGTTCCTCAGATTGCCCATTTCTCTTACAACACAAATCTTTATGTCTCATTCTTTGTTTAGGGATCTCAGAAACTTGTCATTAAGCTCATAGTTTGAGAATTGTCTATCATAATTCTTTAAGTCATTGACTATTTTGAAGAACTTTTTCATAACAAAGTTCTATAGAATCAGTCTTCCCTTGCCTGAATGCCTTATACTGTTGGTTGAGTAGAGACTTTCTGTCATCTCTGACTTCTTATGTGCCTTCCATATAGACTATTAAAGTGTCTCACATCTCCTTAGATGTTTTACAGCATATTAAGTTCTGAAAGGTTGAATTATCTATTGCATTGATAATTACGTTTTGTGCTCTTTTATCCATGGTGGCAAGAACCACCTTATCCTTTGTCATCTCAGACAGACTCTTAGGGGTTTGCATATTTGCATCTAAGATAGATACTTTCATGGGAATATATGGTCCTTCTTGTACAGTGACAAAGATTCTTTGCTGATGCCTCCATGAATAATCTCACCCTCTGCTTCCAAATAGTAAAATTATCCTTTGTACATATAGGAAGCTTCATAGAACTGAGTTCTCTGTGAGATTCTAAAGCCATGAAATAAGATATATATTAACCACCCTTAGGATCTTTTTCTGACTGTTAGGTATTTATTTGAACAACCTCCCTCTGATACCACTTGAAAGATAAATCTATAGGTAGTTAATCACCTAAAGGGGGTGGATAGGTGTATTTAAACTTCTTTGTCACTTATACTTAATATTTCACCAGATACTTGAAAGTAAATATTCACAAGAACACAGCACAAGCAATCCACAGTACACAGAAATTTTATAGTGGTTCCCCTATCTAGGGTACATCCACTTTCCCCCTTCTTCCTCACTAGCAATGTGTTAGATAAGGTTATATGTCCTCCTCTTCAACTCAGATCAATGATCTTACCGGCTCAGTTTTTGTTAAGAAACCTATAACTCAGACCCACTGGTCCTACCTCATAGATCTACCCAATCTCATATCTAAGGTCCCTCAAGAACCCTACCTTAGACTATACAAGTCTTACACCTCAGTGATCCCACACAAATCACCTACCTCAGGTCCCTCAAGAACCCTACCTTAGCCTTTATAATACAGGCTTACAACTCAGTGATCCCACACAAATCACCTACCTCAACCTTTATAAATCAGGCTTACAACTAAGAGATTAAATCTTCTACACACTCAGTTCTCAAAGAGAGCTTACAGGTTTAATAGGAAAATGAGAAAAAAAAAATCTCAGAAAATAGCAACTCTAAGATCTAACTTATCTAAGAATTCAGATTCTTCAATTCAGCAGCACGGGATTGATTCTTGATGAGCAAACTAGCTGAAATAATTCTTCACTAGATCTATAAGTTCTTGATGTTGACCGGCTTGATTTCCTTGAAGAACTTGTAGAGCAGATCCACCTTAATCCTCTGATCAACTTTTTGAAAGGATCAGAAGACTTTCTTGAAGACCTGCGTCTTCTCTCTTCTTGGAGTTGTCGCCCTCCTCTGACTTAAAAGAAATCAGAATTAGAGAATTGATTGGTTTTTCGGATTGTCTAATCCATGTCATTCTATGTAGATGACCCCTCCATTTATAGCCTTCACTGGTTGTTGATGCCATAATCATGTCATCATACTCTAATTCCTTCTTCAAACAGTTTCTGACGAGATATCAAGTTACTGTAGCTGACATGACACTTCTGACTTGACTTGACACTCCTGTGTTGACTCTGTATAACTTCAGAATCATAATTGTCGAGATGTCCTAAGTGCCGAGATATCCTAAGTGTCTCGACAATATTACTTAGTGTTCTTAAAAGGTATCGAGACATCTTAGCAGTCTCGACATATATGTACTTGATAGAATTTCCAGCCTGAACTTGAAGGTGTCGAGATAATTGAATTATCTCGACACAACTGTTTGTTGGGTCTCGACACAACTGTTTGTTGGGTGTCGACATCTGCTTTAAATCTTCACTGTGTCGAGACAGTTAAATTGTCTCAACACTATAGTCTGATGGGTGTCGACACTTTTATACTTGCTTTAAATCTTCACTGTGTCGAGACAGTTGAATTGTCTCAACACTACTGTCTGTTTGGTGTCGACACTTTAAGTCTGCACTTCGGTTCTACATTATGTCGAGACAGTTGACTTGTCTCGACACTACTGTCCTGAGCTTTAAGGTGTCGAGATATCTGACTTGTTTCGACACTGCTATCTCTAATCTTCAAGGTGTCGAGATAACTGAATTGTCTCGACACAGCTGACTTGACGGTGTTGAGATAAGTGAATTGTCTTGACACAGCTGACTTGATCTGTCGACACTTCTCCTTCAAAAGTATAAACATAGTTGTGAGGTGTGTCGACACTTTTGTACTCATTCATTTCTTGCTTTGACTATCGTGACTTCACTCAGCACTATTAGCTATATGACATTGAGTGAACTGGCTTCACTTGACACCTGTGGACTTAGTCAATTTTCTTTACTGTCTTTCCAGTCAGCTTCTTTGAGTCCGGCTGTCAATATAACTTGGACCACCTGTCCAATCAATATGACATAGGCTAACCTGCATGCATGAACTGAAACATACATCAAATACATACTTGTGTATATCATTGAGTTGAAAGAGCTTCTTCAAATTAAGTACATTGTTTCCAATGTACCCAAAAACTTCACAACAATTGATTTCCGTCTTGTTGATCATAATGGAGGGATTTGAATTCTTTGTGGCGCCAAAAGCATAAGTCACATCAATACCTTATGGTAGGCGTTTTGATTTATTACCAGAAATACTTTTCGGTTGTTTGAGAAGTCAGACTTATAAAATTCAAGTGAAGGGCTCTGTAAGAAAAAAAACTCTCCAAGTAAGAAACCCTAATTTCTTACACCCGCCATTAAGCAAAAAAGTTAGCAGCAGCAAGTTTACACAAAATAACACTATGGTCCTTGTGTTATAAGGTTGCTCACATAACAAATTAATATGAAGCTCACCTTCCTGTTGTAGAAGAAGAAGAAGATCAAGTTATCTTTTCATTCAAGCCACTCAACCCTGAACCTGATATTAATATCAAATTAAGTTCATTCAGGTGCTAAGAAGAAAGCTTTCCCTCTAGAAAGATTAGGAAGACTCAAAGCTACAAAGTAATATTTTCTTGAGTAATTTACTGTAATCTACTTTTAACTCATTTGATGTGTAAGATCTCTCTGAGATCTGAGTTGTGAGCAGCATTTTCCTAGCGGCGAAAAAAGAAAAGCGAAGGAGCTTGACTGCCAAGGAAAGGAAGGTTGATCGAAGGATCTACATGAAGCTGAAAATAGTTATAGGGTTGTGTTGTTAATCTGAGTGTAGGGTTGTATAAAGGGCCTGAGTGTAGGACTCTACTGTGATTCTAAGTGTAGGATTCTAGGAGAAAATCTGAGGTAAGAGATCATTTGGATCTCTGAGTTGTAGGAGTGCTTGTACTCTGAGGTAGGGTTGTGGACAGCCTGAGATAGGACTTGCTAAAGTATGAGGTGGGGTCAAGACCTGAGGTAGAATCCTGGAGTGGATATGAGTTGTAAGATCTTTGATCTGAGAAGTGGGAGGAGTTTGCCGAGTCTAGCATACTGCTATATAGGTGGTGAGAGACAGTGGATGTACCCATACTTTGGGTAACCACTATAAATCCTATGTGCTTCTTTATGTTGTGGTTTAGTTTATGTACTTTGCAATACTTTGTTTTTGATAACTCAAAAAGACTAAAATCAACAAAACACCTATTCACCCTCATTCTAAGAGATTTAGACTGCCCATCTTTCAGGCATTGTCTCATGTATTAGTGCGGAGTAGAAGCCACTTGGGTAGAGCCTTCCAAGAAGAAACCTTAACAAAAGCTCTGGATTTACCCCAGAGATTTTTTGGGCCTAGTAATGAAATGATGAAATAAGTATTTAAGGGGTTTCCCCTATATTTTGGTAAATGTTAGACAAGTGAGATAGATCTTTGACTATCCGATGGCTGGTGATGAACTGGTCTGTGAATTATTACGTTAGATCTGTGAAATTCTTGATTTCTCCCTCCTTTAGGGAAAGGAATCAGGTGCAAGCTTGTCCTTTCAAAGTTGACAGGAATGCTTGACACAACAGTGGATCAGGGGCTTTACAAAGGCGCAACATGATTGTGAAGTGTTTGATGTGCACTAATGGGTCATCCACTCTGTCAAATGCCTCGATTTTTTGGACCTTGAAGCTGGGGGCATTGGATGTACCAAGATCTCAAGTGTGATTGGTAAGCAAAGATATGGAGGGAGGCTAGACAAAGCAGTAAGTTGCTCGACTCATTTGCATTATTTGATAATTATGCCGTGAATTTCTTTGCGCATGAGCTTTTTATCTACAGGTTCAAGGCCTACTACTTCTGGGGTGGTTATAGTGATGTTGAACTTCAGATCCTCCATTTGAACGGGCTTTATGGCCTTGGACAACTATGTTGGGGAGCTCTTCTCTAGGTTTGTTGACGCATGAGTGGAGAGGAGCTAGATTAGCGTGCCCCCAAGGACTAATTCTTCAGTTGTGCAGGTGGATTTTCTTGCCATGATCTCTAATCACGAGTACCATTATGCAATGGGTATTGTCCTCAGACTCTTATTTGAACGTTGGGGAACCGCATTCCCATAGATGGTGCCAAACTGTTGCGGCCAAATCAATGCTCCTAGTAGACCTGAATAAACTAGGTCGTCTTAGCCCGTAGAGCGGTCGAGCATGCAAACATCTATAAAGTAAGTAAAGAAGTAAACAAGAAGATTTTAACGTGGAAAACCCCTCATCTGGGTAAAAAACCACGTGACCGGATCAGTGCCAGTCAAACTTCACTAGTATTAGCCGTTTAAAAATTAATAGAGAAATTGTAGGCGGCGGGCTGCTCCTCAATACAGCTTGAAGGTGAGAAAATACACTGATGTGCTTGGTGGATGATAGGTCGCCTCACATAAATTCTAGTTTCCACTACTTTCTGGTGGTGGCAGACATTCTTGGACGCTGCTAGGTTGTTGAACACCGCTGCGAGGTGTGTAGAGATGTATTGGCGGGGACTTGTAGGGTGTTGTGCACGTAGGAGACTTCATGGAGTGGCCGACAAATCGCCTTCTTCTCTGAGCATTGGGGACTTAGACGAATTCTTGGGTCGCTCAATGGGAGGAGATGGCTCGTAGGAGAATTTTAGTAGAGCTTCGGTCTGAGGAAGTAGAAGGTTATGAGAAAAAAAGGTTAGACATGAGAGGGGCTAGTGGCCTTTTTATAGGCCCCAGGTGGTAATTACGATTGTTATGCGGTAGTATGCACACCGTAACCACCCAAATTACTAAGTGTATACTATATTTAATATATTTTAAATACACATTATTATTATAATATCTCTTACATGCTCACAGTAATTAATTAAATAAATCTCCCCACTAACCATGTTAGTTGTGTGGGTGGTTACATTGGTGGTTACCCACGCAATGGACAATGGCGATCACAGTGGAATGATCGGACGGTAGAGAAGGGTTGACATCGACGGTCTACGGGTGACAAGCCCCCGACGGCGGGCTGCCATCAGGGGAGGAGGAGTCATGACCAGCAAAGCGGCTGGCCGCATGCCGTAAGGCAAGCGACCGGCCTCAGCACCAACCGTGCCTTGCTACCGCGATGCGGGTGGCTGTTAGTGTTACCATTATTATCTAGAAGTGGTCAAACATGTATTCTCACTGCCAACGCAATATGAACATATGGGGTTGCACATAAGAGTATTGGAGAAGTTGGAAAGGTTTGTGTTGGTATTGCTCATATGTGATATGAGTTAAAGGCCAAGTCTATGGCATTCTGGATTTGGAGGTTTTTCAGTCTGGGACCTATATTGTGAATATAGATGACCGAGTAAGTTGTCAAAAGACTCAAGAATAATTCGTCGAAAGGTATCTTGATCTTTCGAGGAATCTGTTTGAATTCGTCGAGAGGTATCTTGATATTTCGAGGAAATGGACTTGGATTCGTCGAGTATTGTCTTGATATTTTGACAAATTGGACTTGGATTTGTCGAGTATTCTCTTAATGTTTTGACGAATTGGACTTGGATTCGTAGAGTATTCTCTTGATGTTTTTACGAATTGATCTGTCTGAATTCGTCGAATATTCTTGTGTTGTCTCGACAAATGGATCCTTGATTCATCGTATATACATGTGTCATCTCGACGAATGTTGTTAACTCTGGTTTAATTCTTTAAGTCCGATTTCGGTCTGGTCTGCGGGTAACAAATATTTCGGTATTGGAGTATAAATAGGTAGGATAAATGTTATCTTTGGGGCTTGACCTAATCGATTTAGATAGAGAGTTTAGCGACTTCTTCTTCGAGACGAAACTGTTCCGCAACCTAGAAGTCACAGCCGCTGCTCTGTGTCGCCGACTTTTCCGATCTATTGTCATCGCCGGGAAAGTGTTTCCTAATCTTCGTATTCATTACCATCGCCTCTCCTTTAACGGACCTAGCAATCTATGGAGACGTTGAGGGCATTCCTTCTTCCCACCTAGATCTTATGTGACACGACTCTAAGGGTTCTTCTTGCTCGTGTGGATATGCATAGAGGCGTTGGTATACTTCTACGCTCGGAACTCCAGCCACAAGTGTTCGTCGGATTTTCTTGGAGCACCTTGGTTGAGTAGTGACTCAATCCTACAAAGGTATACTTGTATCTAAAGTTGTTTTTACTTCTTGATCAATGATCATCGAAAGATCCATTTCTCTTTGGGTTTTCTTGATTCCTTATTCTGCTATGCACATGTGATGTGTCTCTCAAAGGAACCCAATAGCGGCCAGCATTGGCGCCGATTGCACCTTGTGGTTGTAGTGTAGGCCACCCCTAACGGGTGAGGTTGGCCAAATACACCTCGTTGGAGATGTCGGGCACGACCGACCGCATATTTTGGCATCGTCCACTCTATGCGGTCGCCTGTCTATGGCTACGAGGAATGGCCGTATGGGGTGGTCGCATCGCGTGGGTGCTACTTGTGACCACGAGGGCGATAGCGCCTACCGGCCGGGTAGGCCAGCAGTGGTACCAACCGCACCTCGCGGCCGTGAGGCGTGGCCTTGGCTGGCCATGAAACCGGTCGGGAGCCCCCGTCCCGAGAGGGGTTGGTTGTCGGGGAGCGATAGCGACCGCCCATCTTGGCCGGTCGCGGAATTTTTACACGCGTGCTGGGATCTCAGGTAGTTTCCCCATGACCCCCACTAAATTAGTGGGGGTGATGGAGATCTGACTTATTGTACACCGATTTTCCTATATATTTTGTCTGACCCCATCAATACAACAACAACACTCAAGCCTTTATCCCACTGTAATGGGGTCAGCTATATGGATCTTTTGTCGCCATTGTGCCCTATCTTTTATTATAATCTCACTAATGCCTAAGTACATCATATCTTTCCTTATAGTTTCATTCAAAGTCTTTATTGGTTTACCCCTCCCTCGTTTAACATGCCTAGTGACTAGACTATCACAATGCCTAATATGTGCCTCTAATGGTCTCCTTTGTACGTGTCCAAACCATTACATCTTCTTTGTAATTAGTGCTACTCATGTCTTATCCCCTATACATTCATTCCAAATTATATCCAGTCTCGTGTGTCCACACATCCACCTAAGCATTCTCATCTCTGTAACTCCCATTTTTTTGCTCATGCACATAATTTATTGCACAGCACTCAGAATCGTAGAGCATCATTAGTCTAATTGTAATACGGTAAAACTTGCCCTTAAGCTTTAATGGTACTTTACGATCACATAAGATCCCTGACATGCCTCTCCACTTCAACCAACCCGCTTGGATTCTGTGTCAAATCTTTATCAATACCACCGTCGTTGATCAAAGATATTTAAAACACTCACTATGGGAAATTTCTTAATCACCCAACTTAATAATGAAGTCATTCATCCTTCTCGTGCTGCTAAATTAAAGCTTCATATACTCTGTCTTTACCCTGTTCAACCTAAAACCCTTCTTTTCTAAAGTGTCAGGCCAAGAATCAAGTTTTACATTTACACCCTCGTGCGTCTCATCAACCAAAACGATATCATCAATAACAATAAACATGAAAGCAATGCTTGTGGGATATGTCTAGTGAGCTCATCTAAGATAAAGGTGAAGAGATAAGGGCTTAAAGTTGAACCTTGATGTAAGCAAACAGTGATAGAGAATTCTTGTGTTAATCCTTCAGATATCCTCACCCTTGTCACTAAATTTGTATACATATCTTTGATTATGTCAATATATGATACCTTTACACTTTTCTTTTCTAAGATTCTGCATAAGATCTCTCTTGGAACTCTATCATAAGCCTCTTCAAGATCAATAAACAATATATACAAATCTTGTTTTTTCTCAGTAGTTATCAATGAGTCTCTTCAAGAGATATATAACTTCAATGGTCGATCGACCTTGCATGAATCCAAATTGATTCTTCGAGATGTTAGTCTCCCATGTTATTCTTCTTTCTATTACACGTTCCCATAGTTTAATGGTATGACTCATCAATTTAATTCCTCTATAATTAACATAGTTATGTATATCTTCTTTGTTCTTATACAAAGGTACCATGATACTTCCTCTTCATTGATCTGACATCTTCTTTGACTTTAATGTCTTATTGAAAAAATATTTAGACCGCAAAAAATCTTCATTCCCTAGACATTTCCATATTTTGAATTAGTATATCGTCTGGCCCAACTACCTTTCTATTTTTTATTTTTTTTATAGCATCATTTACCTTTGATACTTGAATTTTACGATAAAACGTTATGTTCATGTTCTCTTATGATTAACTTAACTCTTCTAAGTTTAATTTATTGTCATTTGTTTCATTATAGAGTTGATAAAAATATCTTTTCTAATGCTTTTTAATATCCACATCATACGTTGAAACTGTATCTGTCTAATTTTTTATGTATTTTACTTGACTTAAATCTCTTGATTTCCTTTCTCTAACTCGAGCAATTTTACATATGTCACGCTCTCCATCTTTGATATATAATCACTTATAAAATCCATCATAAGCTTAACTTCTTACTTTACTTACTGTCTGTTTAACTTCTTTTTAACGACTTTATAGCTGTGTAAGTTTTTATCATTTCTATAAGAGTAAAATGATTTATAACTTACCCATTAATGTACATATACTGTATTAAAAAGATATATCATGGTCTTCAAATAACTATGAAATAAAAAATTCATCTAAAAAATCAGGAACGTCCATTCATGAACCGAAAAAACAATCGTCTGATCAAACTAAATACCATAATAAATACCGGAACAAACACATACCTCATACCTCCCCATGCCCGATATCTCTCAGACCTAAGTCGCAGACCGACGACGGTGCCCTCCTCCCACCCCGATGCCGCTCTCGCTCACACTCCTCCAACGAGATCTCGATAGCCGACAGAGTCCTCAATACTACAATCTCTACCCTCGAACGCATCAATGATCCTTGTCGAGGTATAGGTTTCCTTCTCCCTCGACATTTCATGTCATTCACTTAGGTTTTCTGCATATCAATTCTGATACATGATTTAGTTTCAACTTCAATTTTCATTTCAGATTTCAGACATGAGTTCAGATTCAACTTTAGTATTCTTTTCATATTTCAGATCTGAGTTCAATTTTAATTAACAGTTTTGGGTTCAGTTTTGATTAACAGTTTTCAGTCCAATTTTGATTTTCGTCTTTGATTTCGATTTTAATTTTACTTCTTTGGGATATGAGTTCAGTTTAATGAACAGTTTTTCAAATCTATTCAATCTGAGTTCAGTTTAATTTGTTTTCGTTTCAGAATTTTATTTCAGTTTTTCATTTTCATTTCTCGAATTATCATATCTGAGGATAGTTCTTATTACGGACTAACTCGACGTCTCGGTCGGGCCGGAATTCTTGGACCATCTTAGCTCGCGGAATAGTCGAGCGTGCACACAGTCAAAAGAGTAGGTTGATTATACACACGCATTTTTAATGAGGAAAACCCCTCAACTTGGTAAAAAATCACGAGACCGGATCTGTGTCGGTCAAAATCCACTATTTCCTTGAGGTTACAGCTGGTTTGTGAAGTCGAGGGTGATAGGCCATCTCTCATTACAATTATGGGGTGAGAAAACACTTTGCACGTGACAGACAACAGGCCATCTCACTGGGAGTTGTCATAGATTGCGCTTCGCGTCGGAGGTCTTCGAATAGCGACTTGCTGATTCTGGATGGGAGGCGGAACACTTGGTCTTGCAGTTGCTGGATCCTCTCGGAACTTGGATGATTTGTCTTTGCCAGGTGGTTGTGACTTGACCCTCTTGTGCCTCGGATGTGGCTCGAAGGTGGCTCAAAGATGGCTCGTAGGTGGCTTGTAGGAGGAAATTGGTAAAGCTTCGACCTGAGGAAGAAGAAGACTCTGAAGAGAAAGATGAGAAATGAGGAGGCATGGAGCTCCTTTTATAGGCTCCAAGAGGTGGTTATGGTGGTTATGTTGCTATCTGAACACCGTAACCACCTTCATGAATGTTTATACTATAGTTTAAATGTGTGTATCCCACTATTTGGAGACTACCATAAATAAATAATAAACTAGTATTTAAATTCCCCCCACTAACCTGGTGGTTATTGTGTTGTTACGCACGAATCGAACGTCTTGCGACGACATGAGATGATCAAACGATGGGGGCGACTCGCTATGGGTAGCCAATGATCATGACGCCACCCTTGCCGTCGGCAGGAGAGTTCACCGGTGGCCGAGGAGGGGCGGTCGACCAGGCTGCCCCTCGACCGCAAGGCAGAGGCCGGCTTGGCCGCCCCTCGACCGCAAGTATGCGACCGAGGAGGGGAGGTCGGATTTAGACCAATGGTCAGACAGAGCGAGTTAATCAGATAGTGGAGGACATGATCAGATGCTATATTTTAGACCAGGGAGGAGCGTGGGATGAGCGTTTGAGGCTTATGGAGTTGCTTATAATAACAGCTATCAAGAAAGCTTGCAAATAACTCCTTTCGAAGCTCTGTATGGGAGACGCTGCAGAACTCTCCTATTTTGGGCTGAGGTTGACGAGATATCTTTGTTGGGTCTGAATGCGCTTGAAGAAATGGAAGTTGATGTGAAGCTTATTCGAGAAAAGCTTCGGATAGCCCAAGAGCGATATGAGAAGAACGCCAACCGGCGTAGATCTGATTTGGATTTTGTTGTAAGGGACTTGGTATTTCTTAAAGTTTCCCCGATGGTTGGGGTCAAGAGGTTTGGTGAGAACCAGAAGTTGGACCCAAGGTATGTGGTACCGTTTAAGATTGTTGAGCGGATTGGTGTGTCCGCTTACTGGCTGGATTTGCCCGCAACCTTTCCTGATGTGCACGATGTTTTTCACGTAAGCCAACTGCGGAAGTGTGTGTTAAGTATCGGGCAAGTTTTGAATTATGTGCCTCAGTTATATCCAAATCTTTCTTATGTTGAGATGCCTGTCCGTATTCTGGATGCTCAAGATCAGGTGTTGCAGAGGAAGTCGTTCCCGATGGTTAAAGTTTTCTAGAGAAATCAGGGCGTGGAAAGCGCGACTTCAGAATTGGAATCGGCTATGAGGAAGGCTCACCCTCATCTATTTCCCTGACTTTGCTTGGTGTGTATTCTTCTGTATAACTCTTGGTTTGTTATTTCCCTTCTATAGTAGGAGTGTTGTGCGTAAAGTTTCGGGGCGAAACTTTCTTTTAGGGAGGTGACTGTAATACCCCCGATTTTTTTGTGATTGTTTAATCTTTGTTTGGCATTACGTTGATGCATTTTCGGTTTGTGCCGTTGTTGGAGCGGGATTTAGCTCTCTAGGTTTTCTGAGTGGCTTGTTTGTGGCCTGTTTGCAAGATTCCCCAGCGAGCCGGAGTCTGTTTTGGTGACTCGGTGGAGCCTCTTCGGGAATGCTTGTGTTTTATCTTTGGGAGGTGTTAGCCTGAGTTTTTGTTGGTCGGATGTTAATTCCGACTTCTCCATTGGATTTGTAACATGGGTATTTAGCTATGGTGTGAATTTCGTCAAATTCTAAGGTCGTTGGGTTTTCGCGCTGTTTTGGACGTTTTATGTAATTAATTAATATTATATTATATTATATTAATTGTAAGTGGTTCGAAGGTATAAATAGCACTTTTGTTTAGAAAACCCTATTCCTCTTCCCCAAACCCGACGGTTAGCTTCCAGCGGAAGGAGACGGGCGATGGAAAACCTGGAGCTTCTGCCTGCCGATTTCTTGCTAGTTAGAGCCCGGATTTCTCGTTTGAAGGCAGATCTGGACTGCTCTCGCCCGGATCTACCTCCCTAGGGTAAGTATTTCAAATTCTAGGTTTGTCCTTGTAGTTAGGGTTTTGCGGGTTGGCTTGTATTCCCTCTAAAAGCTTCAGATTTTATGGCTAGGTGTTTTTGCTGCCAGATCCGAGAGAAGGAGAGGAACTGGCCGAGTTTTTTTTGGAATTGAGGCAAGTGGTGCTTTTCCCATCCTTGCCAAGTAGTTTCTTGTTTTGCTTGTAGCATTTACTGCCATAGATCTTGGGTATGCTATAGGTTTTGGCCAGATTTGGCTTGCTGTAGGTAGAAAATGTCTGGTTGGGTTGGTTTTGGTATGGTTTTGGCTGGATATGATAGGATAAGTCTGTATCAGGATAGTTAGCAATAGCAAGTTTTCATTCCAAGGAAATATTTATATTTTGGGCTAGTGGTTGAGGTATAGCATGGTCGGTTTGAGTAGAGCAATGTTTCTGCCAGGTCTCTACCCCTTGGCGTCGAGTGTATCTTAGCACAGAAGTCCATTTTTTAGGCTAAGTGTATAAGCATTGAGTGTGGTGGACACACTCAACGCCTAGCTGTTTTGGTTTGGAGACTAAGTTAAAAGCGTTGACAGCGTTGAGTGAGGTGAACTCACTCAACGCTGTCTGATTAGGCTGTTTAGCTAAGTCAGAAGCATTGACAGTATTGAGTGAGTTGAATTCACTCAACGCCGTCGGTTAAGCTAGTATTCTAAGTAAAAAAGCATTGACAGCGTTGAGTGAGGTGAGCTCACTCAATGCCGTCAGCCTTGATAGATTTTTTTTTCTAAGTTTTTTGTCATTGAGTGAGTTGAGCTCACTCAACACCGTCTAGTCAGACTGATTTTTCTAAGTCAAAAGCATTGAGTGTGCTGAACTCACTCAATGTCGTTAGTTGTTTAGTGTTGACAGCATTGAGTGAGCTGAACTCACTCAATGTCGTCGGCCTTGTTTAGCTCTAAGTCAAAAGCATTGAGTGTGGTGAACTCACTCAACTTCGTTGGTTGTTTAGCGTTGACAACGTTGAGTGAGCTGAACTCACTTAACGTCGTCGCCCAGTGAGGGTTTTTACGGCTAAGTCTTTTGGCATTGAGTGAATGGAGCTCACTCAACGCGACATCGAGTAAACTCGATGCCTTCCTTGCTTAGTGTTTGGCATTGAGTGAGTGGTACTCACTTAACGCGGCATCGAGTGGACTTGACGCTTTTTCCTTAGGCTGGTGTTTTCTCCCGAGTTTGTTAGTGTGGGTTTTATTTTGGTTTGGTGATGTTTTCGACTAGTACTTTAAATGTCGTATTGTGTATCATTGCACGTGGTTGTTTTGGGTCACTAAGAGGGGCCGTTTTAGGTGTGCTAGACCTTGTGGCCGCCACCGTGTTGCCTTTGAGACAAGTTGTGTCTTTGTAAGAGGTTGTTTTGGTGCATCGGACCCCGTGGCTGCCACCCGCGTGTCCTTGAGACAATTGGATCTGGTGGCTTGGTTTGGGACTGATTTTGTCGCCGATACAGATCTGGGGTTTTACTAGTGCGGGTGATCCACGGGTGTAGGGCTGCTGGTTCCTTCTCTCCTTTTTGGTTGGCATATGTTGGCTTTCCTGTTGCTTCTACAGGTTTGAGCGAAGCTTGGTAAATTTTAGCACTTGGTGAAATTCTCTTACTTTAATGATAAGTATTCTACTTACTCACAGTTTCTTTTGGTTTCTTTGGCTGAGGTTGTCAGCATTACTCTTGCAGGGTTTGGTAACCCTTTTTGTTCTTCAATTGATTACCATCTAATGTTCCTTTGCCACTTGCATTGTTAATTCTTTACTAAGGTGTTCTTTCTTTGAATGCCTCAGGTTCAGGGCAGTAGTCGGTTTTGCGGTTAAGTTGGCCTCACTGTGGTCGTGGTGTTGCTGAGGTTTCCCTCATTCTAGTGAGGTAGTTTTTTGTTGCTTTTGTTAGTACAGACATACATACTCGCCAGCGGGTTCGTGTCAGGTTGTTGACGCCCGCTAGTGGTTTTCTTTTGTGATACTAAGTATTATGCTTAAACTGCTAGTTTACCTATTTTGGATGTTGTTTTACTTGCTCTCTGGGAATATTTTATGCTAGGTTGCATGTTAGATATTTTAACTTATAAAACCCCTACCGCTATTACTTCATACATGGCATATTTCTAAAAATACTATCTTCTAAACTAACGTAAAGACTATCTTCATACTATACTAAATTTAGAGTCTTGCATACCATGAGTTGTCCTTCGAGGATGTTTACGCTCATGTAGGATGTCAAATCATCTTAATCGAAGTATTTTTCGCAGCGTATAAATATATTTTACTCATGTACTAGTTGATCCACTGTGCCGAGGTATACAACCATCTAACTTAACTGGATTTCATTCATAATAACTTATGATTTGCTTTTAAACTGTAGAGTTTGGAGTTTTGCCTGAGCGTTTGCAGTTATCCCCTGCATGACGTGGCATCACAACGCGTATTTTCTCTTACTCTGATATAATTTAATTGTTGAGAAAATGCGGGTCGTGACAGCCCCTCGGATGCAAGGCGGCGGCTGCCCCTTGGCCGCAAGGCAGCGGTCGGGGCGGAGGCCGACGGCCGGCGAGGCAGCGCCGGTGGTGGTTCCCTTGGCGTGTGTAATGGGATCGATGTGTGGGAGGATCGGGCGTGGTGATCGTGTATGCGGTCAAACCCATGATCCCACTTCTTTTAGGTGGAGATCATGGGGGTGTGGCTATGTGCACACCCAATTCCAATAAAATGGGGGTCATCCCCAACAATAGCCCCTCAGATCTTTATTGCACGAGACCGCTCCAGATGAATAAAAACAAGGATCTTTCTCTGTTTATTTTATGGCGGTGATGGTGGCGAACGGTGACGGACTTACGTGGGCGAGCGGTTGCGTCCTGCAAACTCGGGTAAAAATGTTAGCATATATTATAGTATAGGGGTGGTGATTACCGTGCCTGGGGGAGGAAGTTATTGCTCCCTTAGTCGTGATGGTGCGCGGAGTCGCACATGGGCGAGCGTGAGCATGCGTACATGGACACGTACAAGGGAGCGCGTGGGCGTACCTGTAGAGATGTGGGCGGATACGCCCATGTTGGAGTGTGTGCGACTGGGCGTCTATGCAGGCGCGTTCCACCATGCGCGTGATCGCGCGTTGGTGCATACACGAGCACGTGCGTGAGTGTGCTCGCGCGGGCGCGTGCCTGGTCGCACGGGCGCGCGCCCGATCCTGCGCGCTTTGTCACATGGAGTGCGCGCGTGCATGCGCCTGATCCCGCACATGGGAGCGCACGTGGGTGCGCACCCGGTCGCATGGGCGTGCGCGTGAGCGCGCGCCCGATCTTGTGTGAAGCCGCGTGCGAGCAAGTGCGCGCTCGACCATGGGCAGGCCTGGCCACGCGCGGTCCTAGCTGTATATATCTGGTTGCATGCGTGCGTGCTTGTGGCCATGCGCGAACTCTCGTGCTGGCACTTTCGGTTCGTGTCGGGCACATGTATGCGTTCGGGCATGTCGTGAACTTTTTGTGCATGACGAGGGTGGATGATACCAGACTTTTTAGTCTAAATTTTTACTCTTTGTGAAAGGGCTCGAAACGTACTGCTTGGCCGATGCATTTTCGCTCTTCTCTTACTGAGGACCAAGTTACAATTTGGAGGAGGAGGCTCGGCCTTCCTGCTGACTTTGAAGTGAGGATACCGCATGCTGAGGAGAGGGTACAAAATCCTCCTCATGACTGGTTGACGATCTGCGAGACTACCTTGAGATCGGGATTTCAGTTCCCCCCGTGCGAAGAGGTGGTCAAGATTCTAAAGTTCTGCGGCGTGTCGATTTCCTTGTTTACTCCCTTGGGAATGGTACGCCTCATGGGGTTGGTTGTCTTCTTTTGCAAGCATGGCAGGAAACTTTCTTTGGATTGCTTCTGGGACTGGTGCAATGTTCGTTCTATGGTGGCGAACGTGTGGAGATTTGCAGCAACAAGATTTGGCTTGATTTTGAAATTCGGACCGACCGCCGCCACGAAAATACATTGTTTAGTTATGTCAGGAATTCTTGGGGCTTTCAAGAACTGTGGAATGCATTGCCTGACCGTTACCGTTGCCAAAAGGGAGAGGAGCGGGAGTTCTCTCCGGTACTCGGATTTTCGGATCCTCGCGAGTTGGCGAACCGTCTGTTCTGCATTTCTTCATTCGTGGAAGATAAGCGGTTGTTGCGGTGTGACATTTCTTCAGTCTCTGGGCAGACCGTTGAGACATCTTTGGGTTGTAGTCGGAAGAGGAAGGCCGTTGTAGTTTCTCGAGGTGGTGGTAGCTCGGCACCTTGTTTGTCTTCTCCGAGTGATGACTCTCCTTATGGTGGCCATGACGGTTCACCTCCTGAGGTATAGGTGCTTGGTTCATCTGCCCCCAGTCTTTCCCAGCAAAGGCAGCGGCTCCAAGGCTATCTTCTTCTTTGGATGTGATGAATGAAGTGGTAAGTGAGCTTAATCATTTTTGTCTCTTCTTTATTGTTGTTTTGTGCTAACTTCTTCTCCATCCTTCTTCTTTTGCAGATTAAGGCCCAAGTTCAGATTACCGTTATCTGGAATGATCATTATGTAAGCTTAAAGGATGGATATCTGACCCTTCAAGAGAAGTTCTGAGCCACGGCAGGTTCTCTTGTCGCCTTGAAGGATTATAATGACCGGGATGTTTCTCGATTTCGCTGGATTGGATCGGAGTTGAAGGCAGAGTTGGAGGAGACTCGGGCTTCTCTATAGGTAGAGAAGTCACTGATGGAGAGGAATACGTAGATGCTGAAGCACGCTCAAGAGGAGACTTCTCGTTTGGAGACGGAGCTTGGTGCGGCGAAGGCCCAAGTGGAGGTGTTGTCTTCCGATACCTGTGTGTTGGATTTGAAGGCTGCTGGCCTTGCAGAGTATATGGAGTCTCTTGACTATATGTGGGATCAGTGATTGATCAGCAAGGAAGTTTGTGAGGAGATCTGGAGCAAGGAGGTGGAGCCTCAGATGGAAGATGTCCAAGAGTTGGACCTCAGGCATGGAGTCTCGAAGGCTTTTCGTCTCGTCGACAGGAGCTTGGGATGTGACGTATCCTGCCTTAGTTTTGAAGATATCTCTGGCGACGAAGGTGGTGAGTCCTAAGCTTGTTGTAGATGTGGCCAGCAAGTAGCAGCTTGTATTTGTATTCTTGGATACATTTGTTTTTGCATTGTTGTATCTGGTGTATGTTTGTCATCGCCCTTTGGTGATTTATTGTAGAGCATTTGTGTCCATGTTGATAAGCTAGCATTGTCCTTGCTCTTTTATCTTTTGTGGCCCGAGTCCTGGTAGCTGATGGAATGCAAGCTCATGGTAGCGTCAGAGAGTACCTTACTCAATCCAATGGTCAAAGAATGTAAGGATTCTATCCGATTGCGGGGCCGATCCTGGCCTGAGAGCATTGCCAGAGAATGTGAATATTCAATCCACCTGCCGGAGAATGTAGGTATTCAATCCGGAGGTGCGATCGCGAGGGGGAAGACCCTGGTGATGGTGGGGCGCTTGTCCTGCAGTAACGAAGGAGAACATAAGCATTCAATCCAACTGTCAGAGAATGTAAGTATTCAATCCAACTGCCGGAGAATGTAAGTATTCAATCTAGAGGTGAGATCACGATGGGGGTAGGCCCTGATAATGGTGGGGTGATATCCTGCAGTGACGGGGGAGATTGTAAGTATTCAATCCAACCGTCGGAGATGTAAGTATTAAATCCAGTTGCACGACCTAGCCTGGCTATGAAATGATTGCCGGAGAATGTAAGTATTCAATCTGGAGGTGCGATCGCAAGGGGGGCAGGCCCTAGCGATGGTGGGGCGTTGTCCTGCAATAATTGAGGAAAATGTAAGTATTCAATCCAACCACCAAAGAATGTAAGTATTCAATCTGGTTACACGACCTAGACTGGCTATGAACCGATTGTCGGAGAACGTAAGTATTCAATCTAGAGGTTCGATCGCGAGGGGGGTAGGCCCTAGCAATGGCGGTGCATTGGCCTGCAGTAACGGAGGAGAATGTAAGTATTCAATTCAACTATCGAAGAATGTAAGTATTCAATCTGGTTGCATGCCCTAGCCTGGCGGAAGAAGCGGCTTCTAGAGAATGTAAGGATTCAATCTGGAAGTGTCCGAGCGTGGTCGGAAATGTCTCACCGAAGAATGTAAGTATTCAATCTGGAGAGTTGCCTAGCCTGGTCGAAGAAGTCTCAAAGTGAAAATAAGAGAAACATAATGCAGTATGATTAAGTCAAAGATAGTCTGTGAGAGTCATGGCTCGTAACTTTCATGTCACTCAAAGTTTAAGAAAATAAAAGGACAAAAATAGAAATATGGTTAAAGTAAAGTCTTGCCCCGGCTGGTGCGGAGTCTTCTTCCTTTACGAAGAGCTTTTAAGTTGTGTGATGTCTTTGTTGCGCTTGTCCTTGTAGAAATCTTCCGAGGAGTCCATGGAGGACGAATCGCTCGATTTCTTTTTTTAGTCCAGAACATTCTTCATCAGTGTGACCGATTGTGCGGTGAAACTCACGGTGTTTTGTTTGGTCGGCCCTGGGGTTTGGGGGTGTTCTTCTTGGTCATTAGAATGTTGGATCGTCTTGTATTGCGTACATCACGTTAGTGCGGGTGGTATTCAGTGGGGTGTATTATTGAGGTGGATGCTGACCCCCATTCCTTGGCGTGTCATGTCGACGGTTATCACTTCGGTGCTCATCCTGGCATTATTCTTCTTGCCTTACGGGAGCTTGTTCTTATCCTTTATTCCTCTTTTGTCCACCTTCAAACTACTGGCGGTGTGCTTCGATGGCCTCATCGGGCGCTATCTGGGCCTCTATACGAAGTATAAGGTCTGGATAACTGGGTACGGTTTCCCTCATCAGTGCTGAGTAGAAACCACTAGGGCGAAGCCCTCAAAGAAATACTCCCCTCAAGAGTTCAGGGTCTACTCCTGGTATCTGACGGGCTTCTGTGGTGAACCGGTGGAAATACTCCTTCAAAGATTCCCCCTTATTTTGTCGGATCCCCAACAAATGTGAGGGGTCTCAGACGATTCTTCGGTTGGCGATGAACTGGTCGGTGAATTGCCTTGTTAGTTCTATAAAGTTCATGATAGTTTCTTCCCTTAGAGAGTGGAACCAAGTCCGAGCATGTCCTTTGAGTGTGGCTGGGAAGACTTGGCAGAGTAGTTGACCAGGTGCATTATAGATCCTCATGATCGTGGTAAAGTGGTTGATGTGTTATAGCGGGTCGTCTGTCATGTCGAAGGTTTCGATATTCAGTAGTTTGAATCAATGCGGGATTGGATGATCCAAAACCGGGGGTGAAAGCAGGAGCCTTGGTGAAGTGGTCGACGGGGTAGAATATCTCGCCGGCCAACCTGTCTGCATTCCTCGACAATTACTTTTCGTATCTCTTCCTAAGTGAATCTTTCGTGCATGGGTAAGCGGTGTTCTTCTTCCAAGACTTGGTCGCGACGACTAGTTCCCACTGCTCTGAGGATCGGGTGAGTGGAACTAGCGACATCAGAGAATTCTTATAACGCTTCTCTTCGCGGATCTTCCCTTGGTTGGCCATGACTTAGTAAAGGCGGGGGATTGGCTGGTGCAGGCGGTTGAGGGGAGGGTGCCTCCATATTCCCGAGCAAAGTGAGCATCTCAGTTTGCTGCCCCTCCATTTGTCGAACTCGTCCCTCCAATGTTATTACTGGGGAGAGAACATTTTCTGCCTCGAGGGGCACGTCTATAAGTAGGTGGGAGTGGGAAGGCTCAGTATGCCCCCTAGGACAGACGCTTCCTCTGTCCAGCCGCTTCTTTTTGCCATCAAAGCCGTTCCTTGGAAGCAGTCTGGTTGGAAGTTAAATTTCTTTGTACCACTATGTGGAGGGCATGATCTTCAAAAGATGTTGGGAACTCGTTTCCCATAGATGGTGCCAAACTATTGCGGACTAACTCGACATCCCAGTCGGGCCGGAATTCTTGGACCGTCCTAGCTCTGGGAACGGTCGAGCGTGCACACAGTCAAAGAGTAGGTTGATTGTACACAAGCAGTTTTAACGTAGAAAACACCCTCAACTGGGTAAAAAATCATGTGATTGGATCTGTGCCAGTCAAAATACACTATTTCCTAGAGGTTACAGCGGGTTTGTGAAGTCGAAGGTGACATGCCACTTTGAAAGTGAGTGTAAGATCAACCCTTCACTCTAGAGGGGGGTGAATATAGTGTTTTAAAATAATTTTGCAAATTTAAAAATTACTTTTACAGTGGAAGACTTAATTTTCTTAGTGTAGAGTGCTTAATAATAATCAAAATAAAACAAATACAAGAAGCAAATCCACAGCACACAGCAAACAAAATAACAAGCAACCAGAAGACACAAGGAACTATAGTGGTTCCCCAAAACCTTAGTACATCCACTCTTCTACTACCCTTGGTAGGAATCCACTGCAGGATGAGTTGATCAGGTGTCCTGGGCACCAATGAGCTTTTGATCAGGTGCTCAAAAACCAAACCAGATTTTTTGATCACGTGTCTTGCCACCACTGAGTTTTGATCAGGTCTCAGAAACCAAAACAAAACTTTTGAAGGGAGTTTAAAGAACCCTTTTACAGTAAAGAAAAATATAAGTGTTAGGTTATCTTCTCTGTCAACAATCAGATAGAAGCACAAGTGGATGTTGATGTTGTCAAAACTCCCCCTGAGATTAACAAGAGTTCAGGAATAGAAGCTTTGCAAGGGTGATAGGTCTTCAATGAAAAGAATGCTCCATAAAAAGATGATTTCAGCAAGAACTGAAATGTGTGTTGTTTGGAGTATGAATGATGAAGACTTGAGAAACTTTGAATCAGAAGGAATCAGAATAGAAGTTTGTTCTCAGTTCTGTGTTATTGATCTTCTTCTTCTTTTTCTTCTTCTATTTGTGTGTATTTCTTTTTGTCTGAATCATAATATGAAATCTAGTCTTCAAATCTTCTAGATAGTCGTTAGCAAAATCATAAATGCTTTCCTTAAATGTCAACTGTCTATGGAGAAAAAACCTAAATAACATTCCTTCTTTGTTTCCTTGAAACTTGCTCCAGATTTAATATAACAACTAAAAATCTTCTTCAATAAATGCTCTGACTTGAAGACATTTGAAATCCTTAACAAACTGACAAAATTCCAGAAATCGTCGATCTCAAAAGATAATCGTCGATCTGAGCTCAACGATCTTCGAACTAAGCTCAGAGAACTAGTCTTAAATAGAAAGCGTCGATCTGAGCTCAGCGATCGTCGAACTGAGTTCGCCGCCTCGTCGACCTGAGCTCAGAGATAGTCGAACTGGGTTCGACGCTTCGTCGATCTGAGCTCGACGACAAGTTGAACTCTATATCTTGACTTCTCATCTGAACTGGGAGGTCTTAAGAAAAGCTTCAAACCTAAGTCCTAAGCCTTAGACCTTAACTAGTTGACCTTTACTCTATACAATAAGGTCAATGCAATAATCTTATAGATATAGTGATCCTGACCATAATTAGTAATAGGGTGTTCCAACAATCTCCCCCTATTTGGGTTAGGATTACTATTTACATGAATTATAGGAAATAAAATCAACAAAAACAGAAATACATAAAACTTTGTAGAGCCACAGATATATAAATATATCACAGCAGATAGATCAGTAGAGATGAGATTGTTCAGCTTACATTAACTTTCCTTGTCAGTACCTTTCTTAAACAGAATTTCCCTGTTAGGATTTTCAGAGTCTTTCTTTGATCTCATATCATCAACAGCACCAAGAGACTTCTGGCTTCTGCCTCTAGGGACTACATCTTTAGGATATAGCTGCATATACTTCTCAGTGTTGAAAAATTTCTTGGAGCTGTACCTTTCAAGTTCTTGTCTTCTTTGATCTGACAGAGTAGAAATGTTGGAAGAATCTTGGCCTTTTTCTCTGTCTTTCTTGATTTGATCTAATGCAGCCATCTCTTTTAGTCTTGCTATCCAGGAGACTGGGTTATTCTCTGGATCTTCAAATGGAACTGATGGCTCATACTTATTTATGGTGTCAGTGGGAGGAGCTTTTTGATGAAAACCTTCTTAGAGTTTATAAGGAAAATGACCAGAAGTGGAATCACTTGGGCTTTGTCCTTTCCTTTGATAAGGTTGATGCCTGGACTGTCCTCTGGAATAAACCTGATAACCTCTTTGAGTGCCTCTATACTGACTGCCTATTGACTGATTACCTCTTTGCTGATATCCTCTAGATTGAGATCTTCCTTGAAACTGGGATTGAGAGGATCTTTGAGAAGAGATATTGGTGGAATGAGGAGCTGAGTCTCCACCAGATCATGTATCTGGAGAAGGAGAAGGTAGAGGATTATAGTGAGAGGTTCCTTTATCATATTTCCTTTTCTTCCTTATGGCCTTTAACTGATTTTTAGAATATTGCATCCAGTGCTCAGTTATAGGGCAGTTGTGTAGAATATAATATGGAATATCATGATCAGAAGTAGTCTTTTCAATTGGGACTCTTTTCATAGCTTTACTTCTAGCTTTCCTCTTCTTTGCAATAGTTGCATAAGAGTCATCAGAGTCTGTTCTAAATTCATCATCATATGAGCTCCGAGGCTAATCAAATAAAGCATTTATTTGCCTTAACACTTCTTTAGAAATGGAGATAGGAACATAAGCCGAAGCAGGAGGTGCAGTAGAAATAACAGGAACAGCAGCTGAAACAGCAGGAACATCAACTGAAGCAGTAGGCTTAGAAAATAAAAAAACTGGCTCTATCACGGCCTTTGAGAAAACAATAGCAGCAGCATGAACCAAAGGAACACTTTCAACAGTCTTAACAGAATTGATATACATCTATAGTAGATTGGGATCACAGCAGGAGAAGGGAACTATAACCTTGGTTAAATCTTCAGCAGGGACAGGTGCTGGAAGATAATTACTATAAAATGAGTCAAATAATGACAATAATGAATGGAGGTCTACTGCAGGACTGATGGTTGGAGCTGGAACTGGAACTTTCTCTAAAGCTAGAACTTCTGATACTTGCATTTCTGAAATCTCTGAGGACAGCACTTCTTCATATGGCATCTCCCCCTGCCTAGATTTAGTGAGAACTGAATCTAGGCCCCTAGAAGAAGGGATGGCCTGAAGGGAGAAGGAAGAAGAGATCCTAACAGATAAATTATTCAATGTCTTGACTAAGGGAGCCAAGGAGGTATTCAATAAGAGAGTTAGCTTGGGTGCCAACAACTCATATAACTTATCTGCTAGAGGAAGGAGATCTACTTGCTCAAGATTAACCCGAGTAGAGGTAGAGGGAGGAGCTGCAGAGAGAGATGGATTTGATGCATATTGAAAAGGTATGGATGGTTGAGATATTGGAATGGATGTAATGGATGGAACTGGGATAGTGACTGATGGTAGAAATGAGGAGATGGAAGGGAGAAAGGATGGTTGAGATGTGATATCATGTAGGATTTGTTGTAAGGATGTTGAGGTGGATGGAATGGCTTGAGTTGAAGATGAAGAAGCATCCATGAAGGAATCATCTAGAAGGTGGAATGATGGAAGATGGGGGGATGATTCTAAATCTATGGATGGGAAGTAATGTAGTGGATGGAAATCTTCTTGATGGGTGGCTGGAGGAGGTGGAGAGGCTATTTGAGGTGAAGATATGGATGATGTAACTGGATGTGGAGAAGGGGGAGAGGATATGGAAGGGGATGGCAAAACTTCTACTGGGGCAGTGGACTGAGGAGGAGTGACTTTTCTAGTCCTTGTTCCTGAAGAAGCTTTAGCTGCAGGAGCCCTGCTAGGTTTGACAATATGTCTCTCCCACTTTACAAATAGGGCAGAAGAAAGCCTCTTTGATGCATTGATATGCATCCCATTGGACACCAACAACTGTGGGCACCTATTCTGCAGGAATAGGCCCAAAATCTTTCCAAAGTTTACAAAATTCTTATTTATCTTTTTCTTAAGCAAATCAAAGAAAATTGCTCCTCAATCCAGGTGCTTCCTATCCACTATTGCAGCCATTAAACAAAATTAATACCTGGAAATTATATCATGGGCTGAATGCTTGGCCAAAATGACCTTTCCTACAACATCTGCTAGAAATCTATATTCTATGGATAGATTCTTCTTCAGCAGTTTATTAGGGTTCTCAAAATTATGACTCATTCTATCTAACATTGCAGAAAATTCTACTCCTGATAGTTCTATGCTATCATTACCAGTACTTAATCCAAAAACCTCTGTAAGAATGCCTGGGGTTAGGGATACCTGTGTCCCTGAGATGGTTCCAACAACTGAATTTTGATCCAGATTATGGGCAGTATAGACCCATTCTTTTATCTCATCTGCTGCTAATTTGATTCTGATAGTCATAATATTTATAAGTTGTTGTTCCTTGAAGAGTTCCAGAATATCCTTAAACATTTGATCAGTCCCCTCGAAAGATTCCATGTCAATATCAAAGTCGGTGTCGAACTTCATTGCGGCTAGAACGGCAACTGAGACCGACATATTTCCTGCAAAAATAAACAAGATCAAGTGTAAAAGAGTTTGGAGGGAAATAAATTCTTGCAGAATGTATGAAAGCGCAAATGAGAACCATGCCTGAAAAATGATTTTATATCAGGGTTCGACGCAGAAAAGGAAAGATCGTTGAACTCAGTTCGACGATCTACGACTCTAGAGGAAACTGAAGGGTCTCAACATCGTCGATCTCCGTTAGACGATATTTGAGATCACTGACCGAGAAGGATAGTCTAGCACTATCTGGAAATGACGAACTCCGTTCGATGATCTTCATGAAAAATGTCGAGCGCAGTTCAGAGTTCAGAGAAAACCTACAGACACTAGGAAACTCAAATTTTTAACCTAGTCCTTGTCATTTTTAGGTTTTTAAGATCTTGGAACTTAATTAAGACTCCCTCCATCTAACATTCTTAACTGATTAAGGAAGAAAGTGTGTTTCTTTTCATCCATGGGTTTGGTGAAAATATCTCCCCTTTGTAAATCAGTTGGGATGTATTCTAGTTCAATTTTACTTTTCTCTACATTATCCCTTAAGAAGTGATGCCTAATCTCTATGTGTTTGGTCCTACTATAGAGGACTGGATTTTGAGCTATGGAAATAACACTAGTATTATCACAAAATATTTTGGACTTCTCTAAGTTGTAGCCATAGTCGAAAAGTTGATTTTGAATCCACAATATCTGTGAGCAACAACTACATGTTGCCTTATATTCAGCTTCAGCAGTTGATGTGGACACAGATGTTTGTTTCTTACAAAACCAGGAGACAAGTCTGTCACCAAGAAACTGACAAGTTCCACTGGTGCTTTTCCTGTCTACTCTACATCCAGCATAATCAGCATCAGAAAATCCAGTTAAATCAAATCCTGAATCAGCTGGATACTAGAGACCTAGATTTGGACAACTTTTCACATACCTAAGAATCCTCTTAACTAATGTGAGGTGTGACTCTCTATGGCTGACTTGGAATCTAGCACATATGCATATAGCAAACATTATATTAGGTCTACTAGCTGTAAGATACAATAAAGAGCTAATCATTGCTCTATATGTGGTCTGATCAACTGGTTTCCCATGTTCATCAGCATCTAATACAGCATTAGTAGGCATGGGTGTTTTCATAGAGGATGCATTAGACATACAAAATTTCTTAACCAACTCTTTTGCATACTTGGTTTGAGAAATAAAGATGCCATCAGCATGTTGTTTGACTTGCAATCCTAGAAAGAAGGATAGCTCACCCATGCTACTCATTTCAAACTTGGAATGCATTAGGTTGGAGAACCTTTTGCACAAATTTGAATCAGTATAACCAAAAATAATATCATCTACATAGATTTGTACTAGTAGGATATTGGACTTATTGGTTCTAATAAAAAGAGTTTGGTCTACTCTACCCCTTTTAAAATCATTTTCCAAGAGAAAGTAAGCTAGGGTCTCATACCATACTCTAGGAGCTTGTTTGAGACCATATAATGCTTTGTACAATTTATAAACAAAATCTGGGTGAGTTAGAGAGATAAAACATGGAGATTGTTTTACATAAACTTCTTCCTTGATATAACCATTGAGGAATGCACATTTGACACCCATTTGATATATTTTGAAATTTTTGTGAGCTGCATATGCTAGAAAGATTCTTATGGCCTCTAACCTTGTAACTGGTGCAAAGGTTTGGTCATAGTCTATGCCTTCTTCTTGAGAATATCCTTGAGCAACCAGTCTTGCCTTGTTTCTTACAATAACTCCTTGATCATCTAACTTGTTTCTGAATACCCATTTTGTTCCAATAATGGGATGATTCTTTGGCTTTGACACTAGCTCCCAAACTTTGTTTCTTTCAAATTGATTTAATTCCTCTTGCATTACAATGATCCAGTTTGGATCTTGTTCTGCATCTTGTATAGATTGAGGCTCAATTTGAGAAAGAAAGCAAGTGTGCATCAGATTTTGATTGATCTGATTTCTGGTTTGCACACCTGTTGAGATGTCTCCAATCACTTGAGAGATTGGATGATCTTTTGTTGTTACTAAATAAACAATGGGTGTTGATTGTTCACCAACCTGTGTTGTTGTTTCCTCTTGTGGAACAACAACTGGCTCTTCATTTTGATTGTCACCATGAATTGCTATAATCTGACTTTCATCTTAATTTTCACTACTTTCAGCTTCTTGTTGAGTGGATGAAGGTGATGGATCTTTTTCAATGATATTCAGCCTATCCAAATTCTCTGATAGAGAATGTACCTGCAAAGAGTCTATGGTAGAAGTGTTTTTCTCCTTGTAAGACATATTAGTTTCATCAAAAGAGACATGCATTGTTTCTTCAATTTTATGAGATGATTTATTATAAACCATATAGGCCTTACTGATCATGGAGTATCCCAGAAACACTCCTTCATCAGCTTTGGCTTCAAATTTTGCTAAGTATTTCTTGTCATTGTTATGAATGTAGCAAATACAACCAAAAATTCTAAGATAATCAACTTTAGGTTTCTTTCCTTTGAGTTATTCATAGGGAGTCTTACCCTTTAGCTTATGTACCAGACTCCTATTCAGAACATAATTTGAAGTGTTCACAACCTCTGCCCAAAAGGATAGAGGAAGGTGAGCATCTGTAAACAATGTTGTGGCAGATTCAATAAGAAGTGTATTTTATCCCTTCCTTCTAACAGAACTCTAGCATAAGAAGAGAATCAAACTCTATCCCATGATCACTTCTGATCAGGGATATGTGAGTATTGAACTCAATTTGTATACAATTGAGAAACTCTGTAAAACATTTGAAGTTATCAGACTTCTTCCTCAGAAAGAACATCCATATGAATCTAGAGAAGTCATCTACAACTACTAAAGTATAAGATTTCCCTCCTAGGCTTTGTACAGTAATGGGTCCAAATAGATCCATATGTAACAAGTACAAAATCCTAGGTGAATCACTCTTATTAAGTGACTTAAAGTTGTTTTTAGTTTGCTTGCCTAATTGACAGGCCCTGTAGAGTCCTTCCTTCTTATAGGGGCCAGAAGGTAGTCCTCTAATAAGATTGTCCTTAGATAGCCTAGCAATGGTTCTAAGGTTAACATGTTTTAATCTCTTATGTCATAATTCATTAGGTTTGCTAAGAGAATTAAATAAACAGATATCTACCTTGGTTAAATGAAAATTTACTAGATAAATGTTACCTCTTCTGTTACCTATCAATACAGTTGTGTTGTCTTCTGATTTGATGATGCATGAAGACTTGTTGAATGTAACCTAGTAGCCTTCATCACATAGCTGACTGATACTGATAAGATTATGCTTCAGTCCTTCCACATATGCTACCTTTTTGAATGTTACTGACCCTATTTGGACTGCACCATATCCTTTGGTCTGTCCAAAGTTTGAATCTCCAAACATCACTTAGGTTCCATGCTTAGCCTTGAAGGATACTAGGTTACCCTTGCTTCCAGTCATGTGCTTGGAGCACCCACTATCTAGATACCAGTGCTGCTCCATGGTTGGATAGGTCTTCACCTACACAAATAACAGTTCATTTATTTTTGACCCAGTTTACCTTGGGTCTAGCTTGATAACCTTTGAAATCAGAAATGAAAGACATCCCTGGTTGACTCTTATATCCTTCAGGATGATATCTCCTAGGGGGTATTATCCATTCAGTATAAGGGTTGAACCCTTGAGATGTAGGATATCTAGAATTAATTTTTGATGTACCCCTTGAGAACTGGTCATATCTCTTAGCTCTGTTCGACGATCGTGGACCTGAGTTCGACGATCTTGGGTCAGATCGTCGAGCTCCGTTCAGCGATCGATCTTGTCTGTGTTCAGAGATCAGAGATCGTCGACCTGAGTTCGACGATTCAGCATGAAATTGCTGAGCTCCGTTCGAAGATCGTCGAGCTCCGTTCGACGGTTTCTGTTAAACTTTATTTTCTTTGGGTAGATAAGAATTTTTTCTAGCTACCTCCACAACTCCTTTTCCTTTATCAGAGATAAATTTAATTGGAGTTGTTAACACAATAGGTTGGCTAGATGAAGCACCCAAGCCCAGTGTATTATTGAATCTTGAGTTCACTATACTTGTGATGTCCATCAGTTTGATACTTCTCTCATTGAGGGATTCTTCAAACTTCTTGGCCTCAGATAGTTCACTTTTCAGTGAAGCTATCTACTCCCTACAACATTCTAACTCATTTGAGAGTTTGAGGTTATCTGAACTTAAGGTACTGTATTCAGATAGCTGATTTCTGAGAGAGATAATTTCTTTCTCAGACTTAAGTAGATCTAAACACAGTGCTTTAAATTTAGACTTGAAGTCCTCAGAATTAAAATCAAATGAATCAATTATATGGTCTTCTTCTGGCTCTGATTCAGATTCAGATTCAGATTCATGTTCTGAATCAGTGTTGTTCTGAGATGCATTGATTGCCATCATGCAGAAATCTTTTTCTTGTGCATCATCCTCATCATCACTTGAACTTGATGATGCATCAGATTCTTCTTTTATTTCACTCTATGTTTCAGCAACAAATCCCTTCCTTGTGTGTTTGTTCTTGCTGGAAGAGAATCTGTCATAGTGATTTCCTCTGGATACTTTATCTTTTCTCTCTTGTCCTTCTTGTCCTTATTTTGACTTTCTGGACAATCAGGCAGTATGTGGCCTGGTTTCCTGCAACCATAACAAATAATCTCTTTATTATTTGATTTATAATACCTTGGCTTTTCTTGGCCTCTGGATGACCTTTTTCTGAAGTCCTTCCTGGCCATTTTGTAGAACCTCTTGGCTAGGAGGCTCATCCATTCTTCATTTCCTGTTACTTTGTCTTCAGGCTGTTCTTCTGTTGCCTTGAAAGCAATTGACTTCTCCTTCCTGACTGCTGGAGAAGTTGTCTTCTGCTCTTCTTCTCTATTCTTGATGAGCTGCTCATAAGATTTGAGCTTTCCCAATAGAGCTTCTGTAGTGATTTCATTTAGACTTCTGGCATCCTTGATGGGCCAGATCCTTGAATCTCAAGTGCTGGGGAAGTACATTAGGATTTTGTCATTTATCTCTGTAAGAGAGATCTCCTTGTCCAATGTCTTGAGTTTACTAACAATCAGACTTAGTCTATTGTACATGTCAACTACTGATTCATTTTCTGCTTTCTTGAAATTCTCATACTGAGTGATGAGATGAGATCTCCTATCTTTTCTCTCATCAGCTGATCTTGACACAAGCTCAGATAGCTTGTCCCAAATCTCTTTAGCTGAGTTGCTGTTGAGTATTGTATCCACAATATACCTGATTTGAAGAAGCCCATGAACAAGCTAAGTTGAATTGACAATGTATTTGATGATCTTCTATCAAGTTGTGCTTACAGCTATTCCATGCTAAGTACACACCAATGTAAGGGTGCAGTTGGTCAATATACACGGGTCTGTGCAACGTAATCTCACGTTGAGCAGATCAGTGTGTTGACTCACGTGTGCTCTCTCTATTGGAGTGTACTTATTTTCAAGTACATGGTCGAGATAGATCAAGAGCAGAAGAGGAGAAAAGATGGGTCAAAGACCAAGTTCATAGGAAGGAAGAGAAAAATCGTCTAAGTTAAAATCGACGGGAATCACTAAGTCATTCCCGCCGACTTCGACGGGAGTCACTTGTGATTCTCGCCGATTCGACGGGAATCAGGTTGCAGTCCCTCCAATCTCTTCCGGATGACTGTTTTCCTACAGAAATTCTGCTAAGGCAGAATCGACGGGAATCACCAAGTGATTCTCGCCGACTTCGATGGGAATCGTTCTGATTCCCGCCGATTCGACGAGAATCAGGTTGCATTCCCGTCGATTCCCACAGGCTGACAAGGTTTACAACTGGAAATCGGCCAAGGCATAATCGACGGGAATTGTGAGTGATTCCCGCCGACTTCGACGGAAATCACCAACGATTCTCGTCGATTTTGCCTTAGGCAATTTTCGCCTGTTTGCTGGACCGAACCAAGAAACCGTGTGTCGTTTCGGCCGGGGCTAGGGCTTTTCCTTGTGGGCCCCACAACGGTCTTTTAGGGTTGGCTCGAGTATATATACATGCGTATTTCAAACTTCTACAGTAACTCATTCACGCGAAATCTAAAAGCTGACGTCGTGCCCTAGCAGATCGCGGAAAACGCCGATCATCGGTAGCCGCTCGCAAGCTAGTCGCTGCCGCTGATCTCAGAGGTTCTCTGATCTTCCGATGACAGTACCGAGGCAAGACGAGTGTCTCACGCATCTCTCTTGAGATCTCTTGTCTCTCGATTCGTTGAACGAGGTTAATTCTTCATTCTAAATCGATTGAGACGACTGATCCGACTGAGATTGTTCGTAGACCTTGCTTTCTTCGTCAAGAAGTTTGGATCTACAAAGCATCGTCGCCACAAACACTTGCCTCCGCCGATCTTGACAAGATCCTCTCCAAGAGAGTACTCCGGTTGTGGACTCTTCGCATCTTTCAAGAAAGCTTCAATGATCGAAGAAGGACATCGGAAACTCCAAAAGTTTGTTTGTATTTTCTATACATTCATTTTTTGATTTGTTATAAAGGAATTTTTATTCCTAGTTATAAGGGTTGGGTGCAACCCGTGGTGGTGTTGTTACTCCTTTGGTTGGAAGGGTTCCTTCCGTAGTGTGAGGATTGGATTTCAATCCGTTTGGAGAAGTGACCGAGTCGTCCCTTGGTGAGAGATAGGTCGAAGGGGGAAGTGGACGTACCCAAATCGGGGAACAACTATAACTTTCTGTGTGTTTTTCTGTGCTATGTTTGTTTAATTGTGCAGGTAAATTTAATTCCGCAAAAGACTGCACGACACCTATCTCCCCCCATAGGTGGACTTAGTCGACACTAGATACTTTCAAGCGGTATCAGAGGGAGGTTGCTCGTCAATAAGGTTAACACCTTGAGTAAAATCCTATGTCTAGTGTCAAGAGGAAAGAAGATATCGGGAATGGACGGACTCAAGTTTTCAGGAAAGATCCCAGTGTGCACCAAGCTGAACTTTCCCATCTGGAAGGAAAGGATCAGGTTCTACATGGAAGCAATCGACCCTCGACTCTTCATGGTAGTGGAAGAGGGACCTTACATCCCCACTAAGGCATCCACCATTGATCCGACCAAGATGGTGCCGAAGAAGCTCTCCGAAATGGATAAGGATGAGATGGTGCTAGTCGGTCTAGATAAGAAGGCTCAGAACATTCTTGTCAGCGCCGTCGATGACTCCATGATGCAGAACTTCAGCAACTGCAGGACTGCCAAGGACATATGGCACTGCCTGATCATTCTGATGGAAGGCACAGATGAAGTAAGGGATGATCGAAGATCCCTTTTGAACCAGAAGTATGAGGCCTTCAGGCAAGGTCTCAAGGAAGAAATCGGAGTGACATTCGAGAACTTCCTGAAGATCGTCAATGCCCTGAAGGGTTATGGCAGAGTGTTCACCGATGGTGAACTAAATGACAAATTCCTTAGATCCCTCACTAAGGAATGGGACACCAAGATCTGCGCCATCAGAGAATTTGGCAAGCTGACAGAAACTAATCCCCAGATTCTGTTTGGGAAGCTTATGTCCTATGAGCTTCAGCTAAACACCAGAAAAGCTGAAGAAGAAGCCGATAAAGCCGCGGCCAAAGAAAAGACTGTAGCCCTGAAAGCGAATCACTCAAGGAAAGGCAAGGGTGCAGCCTCATCCCGCTCTTGGAAAAAGGATGAGGAAGAAGACTCTGAGCCATGTTCTTCCGGCTCAGAGCTATATGAAGAAGAATTGTCCCTCATCACTCAAGAGTTCAAGAAGTTCCTCAAGATGAGGAATCAAAGAAAGAGAGACGGCTCCTCCTCCAGACATCAGAAGAAGAATTACTCTTCTGACAGGTATGAATCTAAACAGAACAAACATCGCTCTGCTGACATTATTTGCTTTGGATGCAATAAGACAGGCCATGTCATTGATGACTGCCACCAAAGCAAGAGAGATAAGGGGAAGGGAGAAGAGCACAGGTCCTCTAGAGATAAGAAGAAGGAGAGGAGCTACATTGCTAAAAAAAACCAAAGACACTGAGTGAATCTGATTCCTCAGACTCCAGTGATGATGAGGAAGCCTACTTCGGGCTAATGGGTCGCTCCGACTAAGAAGGAGACTGCCCCCCATTTACTGGGAAGGTAAAAGATCGTACCCCCCTCTCTGACTCTGACTCTGAGTCTCTTGATGATGATCCTGAGGACAGTCCATCTGCCCGTGAAGCTGAGCTCCTCGAAAAGTATGAGCTTCTGCTCAATACCTTTGAGGAATGCCACAAGAGGTTGAGGGCTCAGAAAAAGGAAGTCAAATTTCTTAAGGCTGAGGGTGTGTCTTTAAGAGAAGAGGTCACTAGCTTGATCTCTCTCCGACAGGGACACCTGGACCTGACTTCTGAGCACTCAGAGTCTCTAAGGCTCCTTGACCAGAAACAGGAAGAAATCAACAAGTTGGAAGAACAGCTTGCGATAGAAAGGAAGATTGTCAAAAGCTTCTCTATGCCCAAGACCATTCTTCCTCTGGTTAATGAATTCTCTGCTCAGGCTAAGGGGGCTGGCATAGGGCATGTGGGTGTGCCTGGTAAATCATCTAGGAGAAACAGAAAATAGAGAAAAAATAAGGCAGCTAAGAAGGCCTCTACTGTAGAAAAGGGAAAGGCCCCACTCGATCCTGTTTCATTCAGAAAGCCTGGCTTTCCTTGCAATGAGCAGGACTTTGAGTCAACCTATGGTCACTTCTTCCGGCCCTCGGTTGAAAAGCCCAAGAGCCGATATGATGGTTGGAACTTCCCCCAAAACTACGATGAGAGTGTCTTCAAGGCACCTTATGAGGAAATTCAAGTGGAGAATTATGGTCACTTCTCTAGCGGCAATAATAGAAAGCAGGCACCAAAAGCCAAGCCTGTTATACTGAAGGAACAGGAAGTGAAGAAATCATATGACTGCTATCATCATGATGCCTCCACCTTCAGATCCAAGGCCCCGGCTGGACCCACCATACCAAGGGTGAAGCTGGAGCCTAGGAAGCGATACAACAGGTTTGATTGTTGGTGCTATGGCAAAGTTGGTCACTTTGTCGTGGATTGCTGGTTTAATCCAAGATTCAACAAGACTCCTCATGTTAGCAATGCGAGGCCGACCACTCGTAGGGTTAACCACCCGAGGGGGAGTGTGCTAACAAGGAATCTAGGACCCAAGTTTGATTGGGTTCCTAAGGGAAACTAATTATATTTTGCAGGTATGTTCAAAGGCCACCAAAACGCCAATCTGGTACTTGGACAGTGGATGTTCCCAGCATATGACCGGGACAAGAAGCCTGTTGCGTGATTACTCCCCAGTCGAAAATAGACCCAAAGTCATCTTTGGAGGATCTGATCGAGGAGTCACCAGGGGTTATGGTATGATTTCCAACAGTGTATTCTCTATCACTGACGTGGCCTATGTTGAAGGGTTAAACCATAACCTGATCAGTGTAAGCCAGTTGTGTGATAAAGGATGCGACGTTAAGTTCTGCAAGGATAAGTGCTTGATAATATCGTGTGCCTCTTCGGAGACTGTATTAACTGGCATTAGGAGAAGAAATATCTTTTGCTTAGATTTTCTTAGCTTAGACTCTTCTACCCCCGTGTGCCTAGTAGCAAAAGGCAGTGCATCTCTTTGTGAGCAATGGCACAAGAGATTAGCACATATTAATTTCAAGACTATTAATATGTTATTTTCCAAGAATTTAGTAAGGGATGCCCCTACTATTAAGTGCATCAAAGATAGCCCCTATCCTGCATGCCAGAAGGGAAAATAGACTCGGGCTACCTTTAAGGGCATTGCAGACAAAGACTCCTCCAGATGTCTTTATCTTTTGCATATGGACTTGTTCGGTCCAGTGCAAATTCATAGCTTAGGAGGCAAATCATATACGCTAGTGATTATTAATGATCACTCTCGGTTTATGTGGGTGTTCTTCTTGAAACGAAAGTCAGATACGTTTGACATCCTCACTAATTTTATCAAGTAGATTCAGAACGAACTTAACTGCTCCGTGGTCAAAATCAGAAGTAACCATGGAACAGAATTCGAGTCTGGTGCTATGACAGAATTCTGTGAAGAACATGGTATCTTTCATGAGTTTTCCTCCCCGCGTACTCCTCAGCAAAACGGAGTTGCGGAGAGGAGAAATAGAACGCTCATTGAAGCATGTACGACAATGTTGAATGACGCTTCTCTTCCAGAGTACTTCTGGGCAGAGGCTGTCAATACGGCTTGTCATGTGCAAAACCGAGCATTGATCAACAAGAATCATCGTAAGATGCCTTATGAGCTACTGAAAGGCAGGAAACCTACCATGTCCTATTTAAGGATTTTTGGCTGTAGATGTTATGTACTCAATAATGGGAAGTACCCACGTACTAAATTCGGAGAAAAATGCTTCGAAGGCATCTTCATGGGCTATAGTAGCCATATTCGGGCATATAGGGTCTTCAATAAGAAAACCCTAGTTGTAGAGGAGTCCATTAATGTTATTTTTGATGAAGGAAGCTTGCTTCATAGCAATTCTTCCAGTGACATTCGTGAAGATGCAAGTGAAAGGCTTGAATAGCTAAGTCTCGATGAGACTGCAAAAGGTGCAACTCCCAAGTACGTCAAGGTTTCCACCTCAACGCCAACTGGAGAAGTTGACAATCAGGATGGAGAAAATCTCCCAGAAGAAGGAGAAGCCCAAGAAGCTGTCAGAGCTCCAGATGCCAGACTCCTAGAGCTCCGACACAAGAGGGATCATCCCAGAGATCAGATCATAGGAGATCCTCGTGACGGTGTCAGAACTCAGAGAGGTACAATTAACGAGATTTTGCATCTTAGTTTTCTGTCACAGGTTGAGCCAAAGAAGTTCGACGAAGCGAACAAAGATGCGTCATGGATATTGGCCATGCAAGATGAACTGCATCAATTCGAACGATGCAACGTCTGGACGCTTGTTCCCAAACCAAAGAACCAGAACGTGATCGGCACTAAGTGGATCTTTATAAACAAACTGGATGAACACGGTGTCATCATCAAGAACAAAGCCAGACTGGTGGCTCAAGGTTACAGACAGGAGGAGGGGATTTACTTCGACCAAACCTTTGTACCAGTTGCAAGGCTGGAGGCGATCAGATTGTTCCTGGCATATGCCTCTCACAAAGGATTCACTGTCTATCAGATGGACGTGAAATCTGCTTTTCTAAATGGAAATTTGAAAGAGGAAGTATATGCCGTGCAACCCCCAGGTTTTGTTAATCCATCGCTCCCTAATCATGTCTATTTTCTTAATAAAGCATTATATGGCTTAAAACAAGCTCCTCGAGCTTGGTATGAGACTCTGTCTAATTTTCTTCTTGAGAACAAGTTCTCGAGAGGAAAAATAGATAAGACATTATTTCTTAGGGAAGTCAAAGGCAAGATCTTGCTGGTGCAAATCTATGTCGATGACATAATATTTGGCTCAACGGACAATAATCTTTGCAAGAAGTTTTCTAAACTTATGCAAGGAAAGTTTGAAATGAGCAGCATGGGAGAGCTAAAGTATTTCTTGGGACTTCAAGTGAAATAGTCTGAGGATGGAATTTTCATTTTTCAGACGAAGTTCACAAATGAACTCCTCAAGAAATTCGGAATGGAGAATGCAACCTCTATGAGGACTCCAATGGGATCCACTGTGTCTCTGGACAAGGATGAGAAAGGGAAACCTTTTGATGAAACCAAATACAGAAGCATAATTGGATCCCTGCTCTATCTTACTGCTAGTAGACCGAATATTATGTTTACCACATGCATGTGTTCCAGATATCAGGTGAACACTAAGGAATCTCATTATGTCGCTGCAAAGCGAATTCTTAGATACCTTAAAGGTACACCAAATCTTGGCTTGCAGTACCCAAGAAACAATGATGTCGAGCTGATAGGCTTTTCAGATGCTGACTTTGCAGGAAGCAGGGATGATAGGAAAAGCACTTCCGGGACGTGCCAATTCCTCGGAAGAAGGCTTATTTCATGGAACAGTAAAAAGCAGAATTGTGTCGCAACCTCTACGGCTGAATCTGAGTACATCTCAGCAGGCAGCTGTTGCGCACAACTTCTATGGATCAGAAATAAACTCGAAGATTATGACTTGTAGTTCAGAGAAGTTCCTATGTATTGTGACTCCTCGAGCGCAATAGCAATTGCGAACAATCCTGTGTCGCACAGCAGAACAAAGCACATTGAAGTGCGCTACCACTTCATTTGGGAGCATGTGGAAAACAAAGATATCTCTCTCTGCTATGTCCCCACGGATAAGCAGATTGCAGATATCTTCACAAAGCCCCTAGACGAGGCCAAGTTTAGTCTCTTCAAAACTGAACTCGGCATGCTGAACTATGAAGATTAAAGGGCTCAAGGCTCTTGGATCAAGGGGGAGCATCAGCAAGGAACTTAAGATCGAGCACGGATGCAAGAACTGAGGGGGAGCATTTGGCTCCAAGTGAAGTCACAGATTTGTAGAAGCCGAAAAGGGGGAGATTACCCTCTCGGCTAAGGCTAAGGTGGCTGCCAATGTTAAGTATGCTCTCAGGAAAATGGTAATGAATTTCACTCTCAACTGAATTTTTAGTTTATGATTTTCATTCCCATCTGTTCTATTCACCTTAGCTTGTAGGGTTTAGGCTTCTTCAAATAGGGGGAGATTGTTGGGTATTGTATCCACAATGTACCTGATTTGAAGAAGCCCCTGAACAAGCTAAGTTGAATTGACAATGTATTTGACGATCTTCTATCAAGTTGTGCTTGCAGCTATTCCATGCTAAGTACACACCAATGTCAGGGTGCAGTGGGTCAATATACATGGGTCTGCGCAACGTAATCCCTCGTTGAGCAAATCAGTGTGTTGACTCACGTGTGCTCTCTCTATTGGAGTGTACTTATTTTCAAGTACAGGGTCGAGATAGATCAAGAGCAGAAGAGGAGAAAAGATGGGTCAAAGACCAAGTTCATAGGAAGGAAGAGAAAAATCGTCTAAGTTAAAATCGACGGGAATCACTAAGTCATTCCCGCCGACTTCAACGGGAGTCACTTGTGATTCTCGCCGATTCGACGGGAATCAAGCTGCATTTCCGCCGATCTCTTCCGGATGACTTTTTTCCTACAGAAATTTTGCTAAGGCAGAATCGACGGGAATCACCAAGTGATTCTCGCCGACTTCGACGGGAATCGTTCTGATTCCCGCCGATTCGACGAGAATCAGGTTGCATTCCCGCCGATTCCCACAGGATGACAAGGTTTACAACTGGAAATCGTCCAAGGCAGAATCGACGGGAATCGTGAGTGATTCCCACCGACTTCGACGGGAATCACCAACGATTCTCGCCGATTTTGCCTTAGGCAATTTTCGCCTGTTCGCTGGACCGAACCAAAAAACTGTGCGTTGTTTCGGCCGGGGCTAGGGCTTTTCCTTGTGGGCCCCACAACGGTCTTTTATGGTTGGCTCGGGTATATATACATGCGTATTTCAAACTTCTACAGTAACTCATTCACGTGAAATCTAAAAGCCGACGTCGTGCCCTAGCAAATCGCGGAAAATGCCGATCGCCGGTAGCCACTCGCAAGCTAGTCGTCGTCGCTGATCTCAGAGGTTCTCTGATCTTCCGATGACAATACCGAGGCAAGACGAGAGTCTCGCGCATCTCTCTTGAGATCTCTTGTCTCTCAATTCGTTGAACGAGGTTAGTTCTTCATTCCGAATCGATTGAGACGACTGATCCGACTGAGATCGTTCATAGACCTTGCTTGCTTCGTCAAGAAGTTTAGATCTACAAAGCATCGTCGCCGCAATCACTTGCCGCCGCCGATCTTGACAAGATCCTCTCCAAGAGAGTACTCTGGTTGTGGACTCTTCTCATCTTTCAAGAAAGCTTCAATGATCGAAGAAGGACATCGGAAACTCCAAAAGTTTGTTTATATTTTCTATACATTCAATTTTTGATTTGTTGTAAAGGAATTTTTATTCCTAATTGTAAGGGTTGGGTGCAACCCGTGGTGGTGGAGTTGTGACTCCTTTAGTTGGAAGGGTTCCTTCCGTAGTGTGAGGATTGGATTTCAATCCATTTGGATAAGTGACAGAGTCATCCCTTGGTGGGAGAAAGGTCGAAGGGGGAAAGTGGATGTACCCAAATCGGGGAACCACTATAACTTTCTGTGTGTTTTTCTGTGCTGTGTTTGTTTAATTGTGCAGGTAAATTTAATTCTGCAAAAGACTGTACGACACCTATCCCCCCCCCCATAGGTGGACTTAGTCGACACTAGATACTTTCAGTTGCTTTCAGCAACCTTCTGGAAGATGTCATCAGACATTGTCTGATCTAGTATGTTCATAGCTTTAGCATCAACAACCTTCTATTTCTTTATGTCAGCATCTGTTCCTGAAGGAGGTGGAACAGCATTTGTGCTTGTGTTTGTAGGAGGTTTGGGGCAATCTGTCAAAACAAAATTAAAAATATCTTCATCAATGGAATTCATGTATTATCTGATCCTTGCCTTCCAAAGTGCAAACTTGGAGATATTGCACACTGGAGGTCTGGTGCTAGCATAATCTTTGTTTTGTGCCATGAATTTAGATTCAAATAAATATAATAAAAAAAACCCTCTATTAAGGATGGATCTTAAGAGAGATCTTTTGGTTCAGGTGTTAGCCTGTATGAACAACCAACCTCCCTCTGATACCAATTGAAAGTGAGTGTAAGATCAACCCTTCACTCTAGAGGGGGGTGAATAGAGTGTTTTAAAATAATTTTGCAAATTTAAAAATTAATTTAGCAGTGGAAGACTTAATTTACTTAGTGTAGAGTGCTTAACAGTAATCAGAATAAAACAAATACAAGAAGCAAATCCACAGCAACCAGCAAACAAAATAACAAGCAACCAGAAGACACAAGGAACTATAGTGGTTCCCCAAAACCTGGGTACATCCACTCTTCTACAACCCTTGGTAGGAATCTACTGCAGGATGAGTTGATCAGGGGTCCTGGGCACCAATGAGCTTTTGATCAGGTGCTCAAAAACCAAACTAGATTTTTTGATCAGGTGTCTTGCCACCACTGAGTTTTGATCAGGTCTAAGAAACCAAAACAAAACTTTTGAAGGGAGTTTAAAGAACCCTTTTACAGTAAAGAAAAAGAAAAGGGTTAAGTTGTCTTCTCTGTCAACAATCAGAGAGAAGCACAAGTGGATGTTGATGTTGTCAAAACTCCCCCTGAGATTAGCAAGAGTTCAGGAATAGAAGCTTTGCAAGGGTGATAGGTCTTCAATGAAAAGAATGCTCCAGCAAAAGATGATTTCAACAAGAACTGAAATGTGTGTTTTCTGGAGTATGAATGATGAAGACTTGAGAAACTTTAAATCAGAAGGAATCAGAATAGAAGCTTGTTCTAGGTTCTGTGTTATTGATCTTCTTCTTCTTTTTCTTCTTCTATTTGTATGTATTTCTTTTTGTCTGAATCAAAATATGAAATCAAGTCTTCAAATCTTCTAGATAGCCGTTAGCAAAATCATAAATGCTTTCCTTAAATGTCAACTGTCTCTGGAGGAAAAACCTAAATAACATTCCTTCTTTGTTTCCTTGAAACTTGCTCCAGATTTAATATAACAGCTAAAAATCTTCTTCAATAAATGCTCTGACTTGAAGACATTTGAAATCCTAAACAAACTGACAGAATTCCAGAAATCATTGATCTCAAAAGATAATCGTCGATCTGAGCTCAATGATCTTCGAACTGAGCTCGGAGATATTGGAACTAGTCTTAGACAGAAAGCGTCGATCTGAGCTCAGCGATCGTCGAACTGAGTTCGACGCCTCGTCAACCTGAGCTCAGAGATAGTCGAACTTGGTTCGACACTTCGTCGATCTGAGCTCGATGACAAGTTGAACTCTATATCCGGACTTCTCATCTGAATTGGGAGGTCTTGGGAAAAGCTTCAAACCTAAGTCCTAAGCCTTAGACCTTAACTAGTTGACCTTTACTCTATACTACAAGGTCAATGCAATAATCCTATAGACATAGTGATCCTGACCCAAATTAGTAATAGGGTGTTCCAACACACTTCTCGTTACAATTATGGGGGTGAGAGAAAGTTACTCCCCCATCTGTCGTATAGTATATTACAGAAGGTCCAGTCGAGGCCCGACGCTATATTCCACGAACAGTTAAGGAGATTACATGTTGTTTCCAAATCCAAGTTCATATATGAACGCACCCTAACTCAGTGCATTCTAGCGGAAGCATTTTAGTTTATGATATGAACCCATAAAAGAAGGAATGTCAACTATACAGCATGAATGATATATATATACATATAACACATGTTTCGTCTGTAGCCTTATTACAACTGTTTCATTTAACAAAAAGTGGTTTCATACTTTGGCACGCAGGCCGGCCACACATGAAAATAGTAAATATTCACTTTTGGGCCTTAAGGGGCCAGCCAATTGCAGCACATGAGCCTCAGCCTGCTACTTTCCACTTGGCTCTCCAGTACCTGCACAAAAGGGCCCACCAAAACGTGGCAAACAAAGCAACAATCGGCATTTTGCTGACCCATTTATAACGATCCCACCCCTTACTTGGGGCGGCATTTCTTGATCCCTGCAAACAAGGCATCATATATATATCTCGTGGCATTTATAATGTGCACTGTAAGCACCATTCATTGCATGCGTAGGCTCAACGGCCACACGCCCCATGCACTCAGGGCACATTTTCGGTGTCCCGGCATCCCCCATGTAACACCACCGTTCAGAGGTATTTAAACTTGACGGTAACTGTTGGAACCCTTATTTGGATTTGGGTTAGGTCTACTCTTAGGATGTTGACCCTCATGTATAGTCAGGGTCAAGGTCTAGGTCTAAGTTAGTCTCATTAGGTCAGACTTCACAAGACCAGCTTTGGATTTCATTCAAGAACTCAGACTTAGAAGAATTCTGTGATATATATATATCAGTTCGACTTTCGTCGAACTCAGCTCGACGATCGTTGATCTCCCATCAACGATCTCAGAGTTTATTCTCTGAACTAAGCTCGATGATTTAAGAGCTCAGGTCGACAATTTCTTATCTCTTCACAGTTTTCTCAGTTCGAAGATAGCTGAACTCAGCTCGACGATCTCCTAGCTCAGATCAACGATTTTATCCTGTGTTCGACTACTTGTCTACAACATCAGTCTTGAAGATTTAAATCTTATTCTCTTGATTCTATTTATGACAAATAATCTCTGGTAGTTAATCCTAATATTCTCAACGCTTATAGTCGTTTTATTGTAGTATTAACTATGGTATTCACAGAGTTATTGTTTTGTCTTATTTACCAAGACAGTTAAGGAGATAATTAAATGCCAGCAATTCTAGTCGTTCTCTCCTCGATCTCTGCAATAAATTAAGTATTATTTTTGAAATTCAAAGTAGCAGTATTATTCAATTCTTCAAGGACATAGAGAGAGACACACAGACTTATTTTTCAGTTAGATAAATACCTACAGAGAGAGCTTCTCATTCTATAATTCTAAATCTCTCTCTTAGATTTCTTTCAGTCTTCAGAACTCTTATTGCTCTCAGGAAACAGGAGAAGAACACCAAAAACCTCATATTGAGTCTTCTTCAGTTTTCATCTTCAGAAACCTACAGAGGCAGGAATCAATATCAATCTACAGATTCTGAAGATCATAACACCAGTCCATTGAAGACCTACTCCCTGGACAAAGCTTTCATCTTCCTGAACCTACTCAATATCTCAGGGGGAGCTTTGGCAATATAAGAATCCACTAAGTCTTCTCATTTGCTTTGAGAAAGAGAAGACTGCCATCAACTTTTTCCTTTTACCTTTTTTTTGTACATGGTTATTACTCCCTTCAAAAGTGAACTTCTTGGTGATAGGGCACCTGATCAAAAACCTATTGTTTTTTAGGCCCCTGATCAAAAGCCTGAAGGGTCTCTAGATCTACCTAAAAAAGATCTTGTGGTGATAGGACACATGATTAAAAACCTAAGTGGATTCCTACCAGGGTGGTAGAAGAGTGGAGTACCCAGATTTGGGGAACCACTATAATTTTCTTGTATCGTCTGGTTGCTCATCTTTCTTTATTTTCTGTTGTGTTGTGTTTGTTTGTGATTTATTTTTCTCTTATTTATAAGTAACACTTATCTTAATTCCGCTATAAAAATTACTTAAAAGATTTTAATACTCTATTCACCCCCCTAGAGTAAGTCAGATATGTCCCTTTACTTTTAATTGGTATCAGAGGGTTGTTTCTTTTGGTTGTACAGGCTAACACCTGAACCTAAAGATCCTTGATAGATCTCCTTCTCTCTTTCTTTTTCCATGTCTTCTTATAGAGAAAAAGAACTTGAAAAGCTGCAGGTCAGTAAGAAAGTTTTCAATTCAGTAGAGTATATGACTCTTCATCCTGAAGCAGTTGTACCAAGAGCTGCTACTCAGAAAACTCTTGGTGAGCAAGATCTGAAGATGTCAAAAGGGGAAGTATAAGACCCATCTAGGAAGATTGCTTTTGCTAAATCTTCTTCTGCTCCTCCTCCTGTTAATCCTTAATTTATTTTCTGCACTTTACGGTTTAATTGGTTTACCTGAACTATATGTGCATTACATTGGTATATTATATCTGCTGATAATTTACATTCTATCAGATATCTATGGCATTGTATTTTCAGTTTTATTCTATGTTGAGTGACCTCACCCAAATAGGGGGAGATTGTTGGAACCCTTATTTGGATTTGGGCTAGGTCTACTCTTAGGATGTTGACTCTCCTGTATAGTCAGGGTCAAGGTCTAGGTCTAAGTTAGTCTCATTAGGTCAGACTTCACAAGACCAGCTTTGGATATCATTCAAGAACTCAGACTTAGAAGAATTCTGTGATATATATATATATATATGTATCAGTTAAACTTTCGTCGAACTCAGCTCGACGATCGTTGATCTCTCATCAACGATCTCAGAGTTTATTCTCTGAATTAAGCTCGACGATCTAAGAGCTCAGGTCGACAATTTCTTATTTCTTCACAGTTTTCTCAGTTCAAAGATAGCTGAATTCAGCTCGACGATCTCCTAACTCAAATCAATAATTTTATCCTGTGTTCGACTACTTGTCTACAGCATCAGTCTTGAAGATTTAAATCTTATTCTCTTGATTCTATTTATGACAAATAATCTCTGGTAGTTAATGCTAATATTCTCGACGCTTATAGTTGTTTCAGTGCAGCATTAACTATGGTATTCACAGAGTTATTGTTTTGTCTTATTTACCAAGACAGTTAAGGAGATAATTAAATGCCAGCAATTCTAGACATTCTCTCCTCGATCTCTGCTATAAATTAAGTATTGTTTTTGAAATTCAAAGTAGCAGTATTATTCGATTCTTCAAGGATATAAATAGAGACACACAGACTGATTTTTTAGTTAGATAAATACCTACAAAGAGAGCTTCTCATTCTACAATTCTAAATCTCTCTCTCAAATTTCTTTCAGTCTTCAGAACTCTTACTGCTCTCAGGAAACAGAAGAAGAACACCAAAAACCTCATCTTGAGTCTTCTTCAATTTTCATCTTCAAAAACCTACAGTGACAGCAATCAATATCAATCTACAGATTCTGATGATCGTAACACCAGTCCATTGAAGACCTACTCCCTGGACAAAGCTTCCATCTTCCTGAACCTACTCAATATCTCAGGGGGAACTTTGGCAATACAAGAATCCACTAAGTCTTCTCATTTGCTTTGAGAAAGAGAACACTGCCATCAACTTTTTCCTTTTACCTTTTTCTGTACATGGTTATTACTCCCTTCAAAAGTGAACTTCTTGTTGATAGGGCACCTAATCAAAAACCTATTGATTTTTAGGCACCTGATCAAAAGCCTAAAGGGTCTCTAGATCTACCTGAAGAAGATCTTGTGGTGATAGGGCACCTGATCAAAAACCTAAGTGGATTCCTACCAGGGTGATAGAAGAGTGGAGTACCCAGATTTGGGGAACCACTATAATTTTCTTGTGTCGTCTGGTTGTTCATCTTTCTTTATTTTCTGTTGTGCTGTGTTTGCTTGTGATTTATTTTTCTCTTACTTATAAGTAACACTTATCTTAATTCCGCTATAAAAATTACTTAAAAGATTTTAATACTCTATTCACCCCCCCCCCCCCTCTAGAGTAAGTCAGATCTATCCCCTCACTTGTAGTAACTTTGTCATTCAGAGGTACTTAACTTGACAACTACGTCATTCAGAGGTACTTAACTTGACGACTGACTGCCCATTCAGGGGTACTTAACTTGACGACCCAGTCGTTCAGAGGTACTTAACTTGATGGCATAGTAATTGGCCTCCATGGCACAACTCATTCTTTATAATTTCAGGCTGGTACTCACCATTTCTAGGCAATTTAAGCTCACAGCTTTGCATACAGTGACCCCCAGTCCTCTTCAAGATAGGTCACACAAAATTATAGCTCCCTTAGAGCTATCGTCTGGCGATACTCACTGTCGTCCGGCGATATCAACAGTTCTCCAGACTGTGATCTTTTCTGGGTCTTTCCTGGAAATGCTTCTAGTACTTTGATGCAGCATCCTGCACACTCCTATACCCCAGATTTCACACGTACATCACACGCATATCCACGGAGTCTTCTTTGGCACACAAAATAAACATCACCAATCCAGACCAACCCGTCTAGATGGGCTTCACACAGCATGTCTATTCCGTACTCCACATTTTCGGATCTATATGCAGGAATATATGGGGATCAAACCGATCTACCCATTGGAATCCACCCTTTTTCACCTTTTGGTGAGGTGATCCATGCAAGTATGCATATTGAGGACTTCACTTGTCTGGGATAAACTCGTTACCCTTGTAGTTCTCTTCGGAGCCATAGCGAAGCTTTTCTACGTAGATGGAAAGGAGCATGTCGCTCTCCTCTTCGCGGATCTATCCTCGGATCTGGCCTCCGACCACAAGATCTCCTTCAGCGAGCTCACAAATCTCAGCCCAGCACTTCCTTAGCATCTTCTTCCTTTTTACTCAAGGAAAATCCAGAAATGAAAAGAGAGAGAGTAAGAGAATGAAACCTCCTTCCTATTCTTCTCTAGTTAAGTGGATTCATGATTAATCTCAGCCACATGATCTCTCATTCAAAACAAAGCAAAGGCCAGGATTTGAGTTGACTAGTCAACTTTGGCGTTATCGCTTGGCGATATCGACTGTTGCCACTTAGCGATAACGAGTTCACCACTTTGACCCAGGTCAACCATCGCATATTGGACGTTTAACAGCCAATCTGACACGTGTCTCACGCCACGCGGCACTATTGCCCGGCGATATCCACTGTCTCCCGCGATATCATGTCACTCACTTTCAGGCATTAAGTGTGTCGAGTGCCGACTCAATGCTAACCGTTATCGCCATCTGGCGATACCCACTGTCGCTACTCGGCGATATCATTTCGACGATTCATCGAACGCGTTGAGTGCGTCGAGTGCAGCTCGACAAACTCTGCGTCGCTATCACCATCAGGCGATACCCAGTATCGCCCAGCGATAGTGATAAACTTTCTGCTGTCAAATTTGGGGTGTTGCAACCCTCCTCTCCTTACATATATTTCGTCCCGAAATTTGCATACAGCTATAAGGAAGATAGCAACTTAAAAGTTACACCAACTTTTTATTCATACAAATAATGTTATAATAACTTACACAAACAACTCAGGATATTCATCACGCATGGTCTGCTCACGCTCTCATGTTAGCTCTTCACGGGCACATTGTCCCACCGGACTTTGACCATCCTGATTGTCTTGTTCTGTAGCTGTTTGATCTTCGTATCCTTGATCCGAATGGGCTTAACTTTCGTCATTAGCCTACTATCGATCGGTACTTGATTCGCAACAACCACTTGAGCTGGTTCTTTCACAGCTTTTCGTAGCACCGATATGTGAAATACATCGTGCAAATCACTTAGCTCCGCAGATAGAGCTAACTGATAGGCAGCTTTTCCAACTAGCTCCGCCACTTCAAACGGACCAAGATACCTCGGACTTAACTTTTTCAAGCGCTGAATCCTGGACACGCCTTTGAATGGCTTGATCTTTAAGTATACTCACTCGCCAACCGTAAACTCTACATTTCGGTGCTTGGCGTTGTAGTACTTTGTCTGCCTATCTTGAGCTATCAGTAGCCTCTCCCGGATAGAGCGTATCATAGGCGGGATTTAATCTCGCCTAATCATAAGCGGGATTAAAATCCCGCCTTTTGTGTTCAGGCCGGCCCGGGACGGCCTGAAGGGCCTAACCGGGCTCCCCTTTTGAGAGGGAGCCTAAGCCTGGCCCAGCCCGGTTCAAACTAGGCCTGTGCCGAGCCCGGTTGATAAAAAACCTGTGCCCGGCCCAGGCCCGTCCCGATCGGGCTTTTTGACCATGACTAGTTTTGATTAAAGTTTTGATGCTACAATTTTGCTCTCAGTTTTGATTTCAGTTTTCCTCTTAATTTGTTATCGTGATACGTTCATTCATTAGGAAAAATAAGGACTGTCTGATAAAATACAACTCTTAAATTTTCCAGTTTCTAGCTCTGTTGTGGATTTTGTTTCTAAAATCATTCTTAATAGAGTTAGATCCCTTGTTTAAAATTATATAATTTTCGCCTCCCACGACAAATGTCGTCCCCACGATAGATGTCGCCGCTACGACAAATGTCGTCGCCACTAAAAATGACACCGCCACGAAAAATATTGCCCCCATGATAAATGTTGCCTCCCACGACAAATGTCGCTGTCACGACAAATGTCGTCACCACGACAAATGTTTCCCTCACGACAAATATCATCCCCACGACAAATGTTGCACCCACGAAATGTGTTGCACCCATGACATGTGTAGCCCCCACGTCAAATTTCGCTCCACGACAAATGTCGCACCCACAACAAATGTCGCTCCCTCGACAGATGTCGCCCCCACGACAGATGTCTCCCCCACGACAGATGTCTCTCCCACGACAGATGTCGCCCCCACAACAGATGTCACCGTCACAGAAAATGTTGCTGCCACGAAAAATGTCGCTCCCACGATAAATGTCGCCCCCCACGATAAATGTCACACCCACGACATATGTCACCCCCACAACATATTTTGCCAAACAACAAATATCGCCCCCACGACATTTTTCGCACCCACGACAAATGTCGCTCCCACGACAAATGTGGCTCCCACGTCAAATGTCGCTCCCACGTTAAATGCCCCCCCTCGGGCCGGAGGCCCGTGCTTGTTACTTGTGCGTGTGCGTGTGCGTGTGCGTGTGCGTGTGCGTGTGTGTGAACCACTATAAAGGAAATGGTGTTGCCATGAATTTTAAACTCATTGAAGTTATCGTGATCATCGGATCTGTCCTGATATTTCATCAGGAGTATGATCAAACCACACACACTCTCTCCACTTTTTCCTAGGTCTGCTAAACTTAGGAGGGGCGGCCTAAACCTATGTTAAAATTTTGGAGAGAATAATAAAGAAGTCATCCAGCCCGCCGAACTGCCCGGTCTGCATAGCCAACTCGATTAAGCTTTGCACGTTGTGTAGCTCGTCTGGTATATGTCACTTTTCAAATTTTGGATGCTATGTTTTTATTTATATCTAGATATATTGACTATTTCAACCCACAATGTGGGACTAAATTTGAGAACATTTAATAACAAAATAAAAAACAAAGTGGCGCACCGGGTGACGGGGTGAGACTCGAACCGCCGACAACCACCTTTATAGCCATACGTCTCACATATACATACATATACATATATATACATATACATACATATACTTATATATACATATACATACATATACATATATACATATACATACATATACATACATATACATATATACATATATATTAAATAAAATAAAACTCATGAGCTAAAAAAACTCGTGAGCAGTTCGAGCTCGACTCGAGCTTAATAAGTAAAAATTGAGGTCGATCCAAGATTAAATGAGTCTGTCAAATACAAGCTCGAAATGATTAGCTCCAGCTTAAAATTTTTGACAAGCTATGTTATTTTTTGGTTTGGATTCGGATCCGAACCAGATCTTTTTTTGGCAACACCCTACATGATAAAAATTGGATGTAAAAGGAGAATTCCGAGCATTTAATTGCTTTACTTTTTAAGAGAGAGATAACTATTTCTCTCTCCCTTGCATGAAATCACAAATCCACCGCCATTAAATATTTATATTTTATATATATTTTTAATATATAAAATAATAGACATATCTTGAGACACTCCATAGATTGGATTCGGACTGTAGAATCAAGATATGTTACAATCTGGCCGCTGGATTCAAAGCTTAAGGCCTTCCATTAGCATAAGACAGCCGTGCTTGGGGGGGGCCGCCGGGTTCTACTCCGGTATGAGGGGGAAAAAAGGGGGGAGGGGGGAGGGAAGAGAAAGAAAAAGAGGGGGAGAAGAAAAAGGGGGGGGGAGAGAGAGAAGAGGGAAAGAAAGAAAGAAAAAGGGAAGGAAGTCTTGTCTACATTATTCAAGGAAAAACATCATTTGGCGAAACATTATTTTTACCTCAATAAATTTTACCATTTTAAAAGTGAGCTTAATTTATATATATATATATATATATATATATATATATATATATACTAAAGAATGCAATCCTCCTCTTAATTAAATTTTATATTTGGCAAAACGACAATTGATGTATTGTTGCTGCTTATATGTGTAAAAGTGAAGAATCTACCCAAATCTAACCTAAAAACCAATTACTAAACTCTATTTGTCAAACTAAAAAATTCTCACTTGCTACAACTCAAAAAATACAACAATGTCTATGAAAATCTTTCAAAAATATATCACTAAAAGCAACCGCCTCATGATTCCTGATTTTGTCAATGAGCTGATCACAAATAAGAGAGTTATTGAAACATTGAGGCTCGAGTGCATGTTTGACATGACGGTGATGGTCGTGAACCAATCGTCATTCATTTGGTGCGACATTTTCTCCTGTGAATTCGGACAAAAATGTCATCGTGATGAAATGTTTTTGTTATGACTTTTTCGCAAGAGATTTTATTATCTTTGGAAGATTCTCATTTGATTACCTCGCTAAATAATGCTCAATATTTACTAACGCGAAATTTACAACAAAATGAAAACTTTATAGCTGATAAAATAAGCGAAAGGCTTAAAAACACTTAATTCTTTATCTCAAGTAATTGTAATTCTCATCAACCTCAAATAGCAGGAAAAACGAACCAACATATTGTAGTTAATAAAAATCAATATGATAAAGACACAGATTACTATAAAAGCTTAAATATCCAAGAAAGACAAGGTGAAATTGTCCGGATGATATCAGGTAAATTAATTACTGATGAAGAAGAATCCTCAACGCCCTCACTTCCAATTCATGCCACCTTGTTTAAGAAGGAAATGCTTTTCTTATTGAAAGGAGACAACCTCATCTTCCACGTCTTCTTCTCGGGAGAGTTCTCAGCAATCGTCGTCGTATGCAGCATAGCAGTTTGAGTTGTTCGGGCGTAGATTGCAGATCCGATGCATGTGGTTGACTTTAAATTTGATTGGCGTTGGTTGCCAAGGTGACGAGCAGATCCTGAACCAGTTCTTCTGGCGAATGCTTCGACTGCCCCGGCAAATCTATCATGAATTTCCTGGCCCACTGGAAATGACAAATTTATCAACAATCAGACATTAAGAGTTCAAAAAAATTGAACGATGCTTAAAATTAGAACTTGTACAAACCTGATGATCTCTCTGCCTTCACCATTGATGGACCAGCACCTGGAGCATTTTTTTCACTGAGTTGCTATCAATACAAAACATGATTCAATGAAAGTAATATAATTGAAGGGTTAATTACTTGGACCTCCATTTCCTTTTTGAAATTACCAAAAAAAACTCATTCAAGTTTATAGTGCTAAATTTTAGGGCCGTTTTTCGGGACCTCCCCCATAAGTTCGCAAAATTACAGGTTGCACCCTCTATCGGGTCAACCATTATTTGACAAGGGTGATTGTAATCAGTCAAACCATTCACTACTACTACTGAAGCATACCTTCCAAGATCAAGAATATCCTGCGTTTGAATATGAAATGCAGATGGCAAAGTCGATGGCGAAACCAGAAATTCAATTTAAGGTGAGAACTAAAAAAAATAAATCAGTAAACTAGAGCAAGAAAATAATCATGGAAACACTATGCAGCCTCGGCAGATGAAATACCCTCAGATTCATAAAGTGAACCAATATTCAATCAAGCAACATGGTGAGTTCTATCTAGATGCAATGCCTCTGTTAAGAAGCTTCTTATTACAAAAAATGGCTGTCCACCACAATGTCTTAGAACAATAGCACTAGAAATCAAACTTGGAACATGTGCTGGTTCCAAGTCAAGAACTTTAGTATATGATATCAAGGATTTGCTATGAAGACCCTTCACCTCTTGAAGTTGTCCTGGAAACAAAAATGGATGCGTGAATCTATGAAAAGGTATACCTCTTCAACTTCTCAAAGCTTTAAACTCGATAAAAATATTATATGGTATACCTTGCAGAATTGGAATTTGGGACTTGAAATCAAGCATGCTGTGAAAGTCTGATCTTCTCAAGCTTGAGTCACCTCAGCAAGCCTAGTGAGATTAGAAGAAGGAAAATTTCAATAATTGAGAACGAAAATTTTGAAGATAGAAATGAAACCAAAGGCCAAATATTGTCTACCTGCTAGCAGCTCTTTTTCTTGTTATCATCCTTGACCTTTTGCTTGAGCTGCCCATCGGATCGGGCCCGAAACTGGTTCATCCCCAATACCCGCGCGACTCGCGCCCAGTACAAGAAACGCCTGGCTAGACTCTTCCAAGACGTTTGATCACCAGTCGCCGATTTCACATGGGAGCGCTCTGCTGGACTGGTCAGCAAGTAATTGAGCAGCTCCTTCTCCGCTTGGGAAAACGGCTCCCCTGCAGATGGGGCGGGGACGGTGGCCGCCAATATCTGATCCAAACCAGGCAACTGATGATCGACCATGAATGGCGGACGCAAAACAATCTCGTTGGCAGCAGACGTGTTGGCCACAGCAGGTTCCTCCGCCGTCGTGATGACTGTAGAAGAGGTCGGTTGATTTGAATTCCGGGTGGTCGGAGATGCGGCTGGAACTGATAGTTCGGCCGGCGGCGACGGCGAAATATTTAGGGAGCCTGGATCATCGTGCTGATGGGCCGCCTCGGAATGCGATTGCAAACGATAATGACAACCTGGTCGTGCTGATGTGGTGGATGGCGCACGCTTCTTGAGACGTGCAAGATACTCCCAACGATTCTGAATCTCCTTGTGGGTCATCTCGACCAGATCATCACGACGGGAAGCAATGCGGGCGTACGCGGGGGCGATCACTTTGGTCCAATGAATGTTGCCGGCATGCCCGGCATCAATCTCTTGTTGAACCAGTCGATCAATGATATTGTCTGATGACCCTTCAATGAATTGTTCGGGCGTAGATTGCAGATCCGATGCATGAGGTTGACTTGAACTTTGATTGGCGCCGGTTGCCAAGGTGACGATTCGAGTTGTAGTTGTTGTCACAGTCTCTTCCAACTGCACAATGTTGAAACTGGCAACATGGGACGATCGCAATGGAGCAATCACTGATGCGGCTTGACTTAGGGCAGTAATGATGCTGCGTTTGGGCGCTGCTCGTTGAATGGGCAATCTGAATCGGGCTTGGGCAACCATATCCTCCAAGTGTTGCTTTAAGACCTGTTCTGATTTCGGCCGAATGAACCGTTTGAAAGCAAAATTGGTGGTACGCAGAGCTGAGACTAGAACAGACCAGATTCGGTGCAATTGAGGAAGATGCAAAGATTCAATAGGGAAATCCTTCAGATCCTGGACTTCATCGGACAGAAGAAATTTGATAGCAATCGTTCGGAGCAAGCGACGCTCCAAAGGGTTGATCATTGGTGAAGTGCTCATGACAGCTTCCCATAGATTAAGCCCTTGTAATGCCGACTGACGTTCATTTCCTGATGCGTTGAGGCTGCGAGATTTTTTATGATGACTCGATGAAGAGCTGCACTCATGCGATGTTGGTCCTGGCTTGCGGCGCTTGCGATTGGACTGAATGGAATGGGGTGTGTTGCTAAATTTGACGCCTGATTCGGAGCCAATCAAAGGATCAACGTCGTCGGCATGGTTCGGATCACCATCATCCTGTGGTGCAGCATTGTCTTCTTCAACGATATGATGATCATCGTGAGCACGCTCGACAACACCAGCGGCAACATCAAGGGCATCGTGGGCAATCGCATCGAACGTGTGACTCGACCAAATTGCATTATCGGTGATTAATTCCGCGACCATTCCAAGTGATTCCAGTTGCCCTGCAGGAATTTCGGGTAGTTGAGGAAGAGATTGTCCAAATGCTGTTGTCAGTCCAAATTCGTCGTCACAATCATCAATCGAGAGAGGCAATATGTGAAACATCGTCGACAGAGACGTAGGCGAGGGAGTGATGCCATCGGTCGGAAACAGTGCAAGATACTGAGTGAGAATGATATGCATCCCAGAGATTGGCAAATACGCCCAGCGAGGATCAAATTGGAGTTCGCCTCGAAAGTTGATTTGAGCGACAACGGCATGGAGCAACAAGTTCCCTCCTTCCAGTGATATGGTCTCCGGGCAAATAGCTCGTCCATGACGCCACAAGTTTTCATTCTTCCCTGATCCACGGCGCAGACTCGAACGAAAAAAGCGATCCACGACGATAGTCAACGCAGATGCGGGCGGCGTTAAGCAATTTCTGATGTGTTTTTTCTGTGTCTCGTGGCAAGCGAGAAGTTTGCTCGTCACGATGCGCTTGGATGAGGGCACATCAGTCTCGATTTCCCACTTTTTAATGCGATCCAACAGTGCATCCAATTCAGCTTCAATGATGGAGCATTCCCGCATTGGAGCTTGTCCAGTGCCAACAATGATTTCGGCCACGACAGCCATGAATTGGTCGTGCCGAGCACGATCCGTGCTGTTCGAATTGTCCCGGTATCTTGTGATCAGGTGGTGATTGTCGAGGAGAACAATGATGTTCTCGAACTCTTCCAGCCATTCCCGATCATCACAGCACTTGTCCAGGTACATGATGAGCATCGAAGTATCAATACTATAAGCGTTGTACCGTCTCAGCAAACCCCGACTAACAGATCGACGTTCCGCATTGCCCGTTGTGCTTGTGAATTGATGGGAGAGGATTTGTTGGCGCTCGTTCATGACGGAGTGCAATCCAGCAACGGGGGCGAATTTCCTGCCGTTGAACTCATCTGTTAATTTCATGCGTCCAGGCACGTTGTGATGATGGTCGGCCGAGAGATGAGTCCCGGTGATGGCGCCTTCCATTCGTTTGTAGAACGGGAGTTGGCGAGCAATGCAGTCGTTGACCAGGCTTGTCAACGTCGATTCCACTGGCCCGAGAGTTCCATTGTACCCGTTGCAATGCTGAAAGAACGACGGAAAATCTGGAAACACTGTCGGTTCCTGAGGCGACGTCGATTGCCCGAGTGCGGCATCCCGAGAGCGCATTTCCAAATACCACGATACGTGGCCATGATATAGCGCGGCTTGACGCATGTATCGGGTCGTTCGGGCACAACGAATCACCCTAGCGACATCAGCACTGCCGGAACGGGACGTGTACAAGTCGTACGACATTTGAACAAGACCGACGTCATGCGCGCTTTGTTCAAACAGCTGCACTGGATAGTTAAGGACGATGGGTGTCGGGATCAACTTCTCGGTTTTGGCCCCGTCCATTACATGGAACGTGGCACCACAGCCGCCCGAGCTCTTCGACTTCTTGCACACGTATCGAGCATAGAGAGCAAATCCGGTGGTGTCGATGCAATCGATGATACGCGGGGAACTGAATTGCTTGCGGAAAAGAAAACCAACTTTGTTGCAAGATAGGCATGCACCCGCTGTCACGTTGACGCCATACTGTCGTTCCGGATCGATCACGAACAACGGTTTCAGCAGATACGCGTTCAGGTCTGGACGCTTGCTCCACATTGGCACGGGAGGATCGATTCGGATAGGAGGGCGCATGCCATCCTCGATCAGTTTCAGTTGGATCTTGATCCAATCCTCCTGAATCTTGTTCAACGTGTCGGATTGCTTGCCACAAACGCACGGCTCGCTAGTGGGGCGGTCAAATGCTGACGAATAGAATGGCGGCGTTTGGGTCGGAATCGATTCCGGCAAAATTTCAGGACAGCGACGGACGAGGGTCTCCTCCGATCGTTGTGTTTTCGCAATGTCCCGCAACACAAGGTCGATACCGTTCATTGCCGATGATGACTAACAGACAAACAATCTGGGATGAATCAGGCAAAGTGAGTGGCTTCCTTTTACCTCCTGCAAGTTTTGAGACAAAAAAACCAAAACTCAATTAATAACATGTACTCATACCTAATTACAAGCATATCATAGCTACTGTAACATGCCTCAGCATGGTTTTGGTTGGTCATCTCCAAGTGTCTGCGATGTGATGTAATTAACTCATGAATTATCTGTTTTCTTGCAGACATGTAATCGTTATTTGCAATTTTGGGGTATTTTGATTGGCAAATACATAAGTGTTACTTAAAAGAGGGTATCTAAGTACATCCTCAACACAGATGCTACTGTAACTTTGTTAAAAAAAAACCTAAAAACAAATTCAAATAAAATTTAATTCCATTCAGGGTACACGGGGCAATGCCCCTACAGCCAAGCCGACCGTACCAGGCCTGCGAGGGAAATTATTAATCGCTTAAAAATTAGGATTGATACTGACATTATTTCTAAGAATCATTTGTTAGAAAATTATTTTGTCATTAATGCTTTCATGTCCAGTTCATAGAGACAAATGAACCCTGCTTTTTCCTTAGAAATTCTCAAATATATGATGTCAACCATCATGAAACCTACAACACATTTTAGCTGACATATGCCATAAGCATAAAACACAAGAAACCTAAACGACAAATGCACTACTTAAACTTCGCTTGGCATGATGTATGAAACGTCGTTCGTGAACGTCGGACCGCACATAAAGAACTTCATCCAGTTTTATGCTGAAAACTAGTTATTTTTCTTAGTGGCGGTCAAAATCATTGCCATGTCATGCCAAACATACATTATATGATGGTGATATTTTTGTCCAAGTCACCGGGGCAAAAAAGCCGTGCCAAACGGAGCCTTAAAAATATTTTACAGCATGGCTCAGGACAAGTTGGTTGTTCCAAGAAGGAGAATATACACTAACCAGAACGCACTGATTCATTGTTTACACCGAAGGCGTTTTATGTTGCTTGGGTCAATAAATATGTCACAGTGCAATAATTTTTATTATGGTACTATAGTAACTTTATCAGACATGATGTTGGATACCAAAGAAAATTTTCATCATTCACTGAATCATATGCCATAGTTCGTTAACCTCTGGTTCACCCAAATGCCTAATAACAATGAAATTAATCTACCTAAAGTATACGAGGGGCCAGGTCAGAGAGACAGAAGGCCCGTGCTTTTTCTTTAGGAATCCTCTAATATATGATGCTAAGCATCATGAAACGTACAGCACATTTAAGCTGAAAGATTCTGTTGAATGATGAAATTATTTGGTAAATATCACCATCATATAAGGAACGCATGATCTCTTCTAAGGAACTCTATCCACGTTCATTTTCAAAATTAGATTTTTTTTCTTGACGGTGGTCATAACTATTGTCAAGCCAAACAAATGTGGTCTTTTTGTACAAACTCCCCGGCCAAACGGACCGTTAGGCATTTCATTTTCTTCAGTTGCACATACAAGAGGAACTAACTGAGCAATACTTCCGTTAGAGGATAAAAGAACAATATAACATAAGGAAATCTTGACAAAATGAGATCTTATTTCACTCTCTACAAGATATCATGGAGGCATCCATGCATCACATCATCGTCAGTAGCCATATCCCAATTCTTTAGGGGCATATAAGTTTCTAATGAATTCTTGAATGTTGGATTGACACGAACTCAAAGCTTTCATAAAAGACTACCTTCTCCCCTTCTCCCCATCTTCCATTCCTCTATCACCTACCATGTCAAAGACTACACTCTATCTCAAAATGTTTTTCCATCCTATCACTGATAGGAACAAGCAAGTTAAAAAAACAAATCAAATGTGTTCACTAATATCTCACTAATCCTCAAAAATTGGTTCAATGAAATCCAAACCTGGAAAATGGCCAATATCATGGCCAAAAACAACTCCAAATGAATCATGATCATGGCCAGAAACAGCTCCAAATGATAACGATGATGATTTGGTAATAATTACTCTTCTTTTACCAAATCAATGAAGAAATCAAAAATCTGGAACTGAAAAATCATGGAAATGAAAGTTCTCAATACCTGAGCTTCACCGACGCACCGCAATTCGCTGGAGGCGGGGATGAGGGAACAGTGAAGCACCGTGGGAGGAGAGGCCTGGACGCCGGGGATCTATGCAAGGCCACTGTCAACAGGTCCTGGGAGCACAGGATTTGAATGCTTTGCCGACTCAATGAAGCTTCGCCGGGGTCGGACGGGGTGGAAGAGGCGTTCGGCGGGACTGGCGAACGGGAACGGGGAAGAACGCGCTAGATGTGTGGATCGTGAGGGTTAGGCTGGAGTTACCGAGAGAAGCCGAGAAACTGGAGCGGCGAGATGATGAGGAGAAAAAGAAACTGGAGGATATCGGGCGCTGGTTGGCGGATGAATGGAGAGGGAAGAAGATCGGGGAAGCTTGGGTATTGGGTAGATCGGGAGAAGAAGAGCCCGAATTTCTTTCTTGCGATGAGGCGGGAGGGTATAATAGGAACCGCGATTTTTCAGTCCGTTTCAGTGGACCGGAGTGAGGCCCGACCGGGGGGGGGGGGGGGGGGGGGGGGGGGGGGGGGGGTTGAAACAGGATTATTAGTTTTTTTTATTTAATTATTTCTTTAAATAATTAATTTAATTATTTCTGTAAATACAATTGTAAATACTTTAAATTTTTTTAAAATTTGTCAGGGGGCGGGCGAAGCCCACTTGAATGTTAAGAGGGCAAAACCCACTTAATTGTGGGCGAAGCCCATAGCAACGCATCGAGAACGGGCGAAGCCCGTTCAAAAATACTAATATATATATATGTCATTTTGTAAAGTAAAATAATTGCTAGTTAAATCAACTCTTTGTAGTCAGAGGATAAGGTTGAGTACAAATTTTGTGAAGTCCATAATTTAGTCAATAGATTTCATTTTCTTCAACAACAATGAATGGAGCTGGGCCATTAGAAAATAACATCTTTTCCGGAAAAAAAAAACATGTCTAATTAAAATTATATATTTGTACTTCTTACACTGTTTATTTATGAAGAACAAAATAATATATACTTTTTTCAATTTAAATTCTTTCATTCATTTTCTTTGTATCTCTTTATTTTTTTTGTCAAAATTTTAATCCTAATAATATATATTTAATGTTCTTTTTAGCATTTTAGACATCAATCAAAATACCAAATGTATATATCTATATTATATATAAAAAAACAACCTTTATGGATTTTACTCTTCTTTATTATAAAAATTTCAATCTTATTAATTTATATATCTCTTTAATTTTAAAATATGTCCTCTCATACAATCCTGCACAAAAAGACTGTCAGACCGGTCCGGGACTGGTCTTTTAAAAGACTGGTCTTTTGGCCGACCGGTCCCACTAAAACCAGTCCCAGTCCGGGACCGATTTTTCTCCTCTGGAGGAGGACCTACTGGGACCGGAGGACCAGTCCTAACTGGTCCCGGACCGCTCTTTTTTACTGGTCTTTTATCCGGTCTTTTACTAAAATGACTAAAAATGATCGGTCTCTAACTAAAATTACTAAAATGAACAGTCTTTTGATCGGTCTTGGTCCGGGACCGGTCTTTTACCTGTCCCGGTCCGGGAAAGTACCGGTCCCAGTCCGGAACCGGTCTTTGATGAAAAAAGGGGACCCCTTGAGACCCCTGGGATCGGTCCCTAGCCGGTCCTAACCGGTCCGGTCCCAACCAGACTGGTTAGGACCGGTTTTTTTGTGCACCCCTACTCTCATATAAGAAAAATCTTTTATCTACAAAAAAAATTGTGCTTTCATCGCCGGTTACAAATCACCATGCACAAAAAAATGAATGACAAGCGGAGTATCAAGTTCGGGAGTTTGTGAGAGGCGGAGCGCTGTCACTCTGAAGGCAATGTTGCTGAAATGCTATCGCACGATAAATTGAGAGTCGGCCCGGTGCACTATGACAATCATGATTGGGGGTCCGGGGGTGGTAAAGTGCATGTACAACCTCATATTCGGCGAGTGGGATTGGCAGGAACCAGACCGGCCAAGTCGAGCCCACGACCCAAGCGAGCCGGGCCCCTGGAGTCGAGTCCACTCGGCGCCCTCAGCCTCGGTGTCAAGTGAAGCGAGCTCACTCAGCGCCTTCAGCCTAGACGTCGAGTGAGGCGAGCTCACTCAGCACCTCCAGCCTAGGCATCGAGTGAGCTGGCGAGCTCAATCAACGCCTTCAGCCTAGGCATCAAGTGAGGTCGCCTCACTCAATGCCTTCCGCCTCGGTGTTGAGGGAGGTGAGCTCTGTCAACGCTTTTCATTCTTGTCGTTGAGTGACATCTCGACATCTGTCGGCTCGCCTAGGTGGGATGGAGTAGAGCAGTCGGCAACTAGGGCAGCAGGTTGATCGAAGCTTAGCAGTCCGGCTTGCCCAAGTGGGGCGGACCATTTGAGGGGCGAGTGGAGCAGATCAACTCGCACTCGCCCTAGGGAGCTCGGCAGGTAGCAGGCGAGTAGGGCTAGCCGGGCCCGTACTCGCCAAAGGCAGGGAGGAGGCGGCGAGTTCCAGCTCTATCGAACACTCGCCGCCCAGGGCGAGTGGAGATTTTCAGGTACCACTCGCCCAGTGAACCTATGATGTATTTTTACCCTTTTGCCTCAGCTGGTCTGCCCATAGCCAGTTAGAACAGCGGAGTTATGTTGTTGGCAAACCCAGTTGGGCTGCACATAGCTGTTCAGAACATCGAAGGTTGGCTATTTGCAAGCTGTTTTCAGAAATCTATAAATAGGACCCAAGGGGTACCTCAGAAGGCATGATCACTTCTCCCAATCTTTTAGCGCTTTTTGAGGTTGTCTTAGCTCAACTTTTGGCTAAGGAGGGGAAGCACTCTAAGAGCTTTCGGGTGTATGGTGGGACCTCCACGCCGAGCCCTTGGGTCAGTTCCCTTTTCTTTTCATTTGTTGTTTGGCTTGCAGGAGAGAAGTAGGTGTGTGATCACCCCTTCCCCAAGGGGGAATTCCACAGAGACCGAATTTTTGGTTTCAACATTTTGGTGCGGTGAGCGTGGAGCGTGGTCAGTATAGAAAATCTTCAGCAGTCTCGATGACTGGAGGAGAAGGTCAGGGTTCAGACAGGTCTGACTCGCCACCCCCTCCCCCTCTCGGCGTAGTGGGGATGTTCAAAGAACTCAGGCAAGAGGTGCTCGGCCTCATCAGATTCGCACTCGGTGCACGTGCCGAGTGCTCGACTCCAGCAGCACCTGTACTCGCGGTCCCAGCCCTTGGCGAGGACGCTCCCGGTAGGCAAGCTTGGAAGGAAGTTGCGAAGGAAGGGAGAGGATGTGAGCTCCTTGGACAAGTGCTCTTGTCGGGCTCAGCGAGCGGTGGCTGGTTCGGCGAGATAGGGGTGCGAGATCCTCCAGCTCGCCCAGTAGGGGGAGGCAGCCCCTTCACCGAATTGGTTTCTTCCGCCCCGATTCCAGAGGGGTTCAGGGAGTCGGAGATGTCTTACTACGCCGGGAAGGGAGACCCGGTCCAGCACATCCAGTGGTTTGAGGATGTGGTTTCGATCCGACAGATGTCGGATGGGTTCAAGTGCAGGCTCTTCGCCATCACTCTCAAAGAAAAGGAGAGAGAGTGGTTCTATCAGCTGCCGACCAACTCCATTTACTGCTTCAAGGACCTATGTCGGGGGTTCATGTTGAGGTTCACCACCTCCAAGAGGAGGAAGATGGAGTCGGAGTCCCTGTTCCACATCAAGCAGGGGGTGAACGAGACCCTGAGGAGTTATGTAGACCGGTTCCAGGAGGAGATGACCCAGGTACAGGAGATTTCGGGGCACACCCTGATGATGGCCTTCACCCTGGGGCTGCAACAGGGTTTCTTCAGAATGGAGCTGAAGAGGATGTTGCCCCTCTCCTATGAGGAATTGATGGAGAGGGCGGTAAGGGAGGTCGACGGGGAGGCATCGAACCTAGAGTTCGCTCGGAAGTTGGCCAGGTGGGCCACGGAGGTGGAGAAGGAGCCAAGAGGTGGCAGAGGTCAGGAGGAGAGGAGAGCTGAACCCCAACAAAGGGAATAGCGGCAACTGCAGCAACAGCAACAGCAACAGCCCAGGTGGGGGCGTCAAGAGTTGGACCGTCGGCTAGGTAGGAGGCTGGAGTGGCAGAACCAGGGGCCACAGATAGGTTTCCATGGAGAAGACAACCGTCAGGGGGGCCAGGGTCAGTTCCACCCTCTGGGTTGGAGGCAGGGCCAGAGGCCTCCCCTCCCCGATCAAAACCAGGCTATGGTTATAACCCTGGGAGAGAGGAGGAGAGCTGTATGGAGGAGAAGAAGAGAAGTTAGGGTAGAGTTTCCCTACTGTGACTTCCACAAAGAGGAGGGGCACGCTACCGCCACGTGCTCGGAGTTCCTCAAGATGAGAGGAAACAGGGAGCAACAATAACAACAAGACCGCCATGGGAGTGCGGATCGAAGAAGTCCTGCCTCGGGCAGAGGAGGACAGGTGTGAGGATGGTGTCAATGTTGGGGCCCGGGGAGGGATCAGAGTGATCCATGGGGGTGGGGTTCGAGGCTTCCCGGAAGGCAAGTCTTTACACCATGTAACGTCGGAGCATTGGCTCCATATCCCAGACCCCACCCCCAGAGGAGAAGATCGCCTTCTCACGGAAGGACATGCTAGACCATGAGGACCCCTTCTACAGCGCACTGGTCATCTAGACAGCAGTCGAGAACTTCACCGTCTCCCGGATTCTCATCAACAACAGGAGTTCGGTCAACGTCATCTTCAAGAAGGCGTTTGACGCGATGAAGGTGGAGGCCAAGAGGGTGATGGCCTTGGATGGACATTTGTTTGGGTTCTCAGGGGAGAGGAAGGAGGTTGAAGGAGGAGTGGGACTCCATGTTACTATGGGGGGTAGTTCCGCACTTGCAGGTTTGTCATCGTTGACGCCCACAACAGCTACAACGCCATCTTCGGGCGACCCCTCATCAGCGCCTTCCGATGCGTCCCCTCGTCCTTCCACCAATGCCTGAAGTTCAGCGCTGAGGGGATCTAGGTCCGGGTCCTGGCCGACCCCAAGGTGGCGAGGGAATGCTACGTCACTGTCATGAACTCTATCCCTTGGCAAGAGGGGGGCCGAGGAGATGGAGCATAGGATGGAGGAGGTGGAGCAGGAGGCCGGTGGAGAAGAGATGGAGGTAGAGAAGAGCTGTATCCGGGAGAGGGTGGCAGGAGTCCAGGAGGAGTTGGCTGAGGTGATGGCTGCAGAGGAGGTGGTGGAAGCTGAGGAGGTACTTGTCCCGGAGGAAGGGGACATTGAAGAATAGGGTGAGCAGTCCAAGCTGGAGGTTGTAGAGGAGGTAGTGGAGATGGAGGTTCTCACCCTTGGAGGCAGGGTGGAGAAGGTTCGCATCAGCGGGGGGCTGCCCCTGGAGGCCCAGGGTAGGATGCTGGAGTGCATCCAGAAAAACATGGACATCTTCGCGTGGAGTGCGACGGAGATGCCAGGGATCGATGCAGACGTCGCCTGTCACCGCCTCAACCTGGACCCAGAAGCTCGTCCTATCCAGCAGAAGAAGAGGTCCATCACGGACAAGCTGGCCGAGTCCATCAGGGAGGAGGTGGTCAAGCTTCTCAAGGCTGGCTTTGTATCCGAAATACAATACCTCAGCTGGGTCTCCAATGTAGTAATGGTTAAAAAAGGAGACGGTCGGTGACGTATGTGTATTGATTTTTCTTTACTTAAGAAATCATGCCCTAAGGACTGTTATCCCTTGCCTCGGATCGACGCGATGGTTGACTCAGCCATCAGTTTTTTTGTAATGGGCTTTTTAGATGCCTTTTCAGGTTACCACCAGATCAGAATTCACCCTCCCGATATCAAAGATGTCTCCTTCATCATAGGGGATGGGTGCTACTGCTACAAAATGATGCTCTTTGGGCTGAAAAATGCAGGGGCGACGTATCAGAAGATGATGGATAGGGTCTTCCGAGAACATAAGGGGAGGAACCTGGAGGTGTATGTAGATGACCTCGTGATCAAGAGTTGAGATGTAGACTCTCACCTCCGGGACCTAGAGGAAACCTTCACCACCCTGCGCAAGTACGAGATGAGGTTGAACCCATTGATGTGTGTCTTGGGGGACAGCAGGGGCAAGTTTCTGGGTTACCTTCTCACCCCCGCTGGGGTGGAGCCAAATCCTGATAAGGTCCGAGCGTTCATGGAGCTTGGATCACCTCGGAATGCTAAAGTTGTGTAGCGGTTGACAGGGAAGCTGGCAGGGTTGAGCAGGTTCCTTTCTCGGGACTGGGGAGAAGTGCTCTCCCTTCTTCAAAGAGCTAAGAGGAGGCAAGAAGTTCGAGTGGACTGGGGAATGCGAGGAGTCATTCCAGGACTTGAAGTGGTAGTTGACTCAGGCCCCCCTACTCCAAGGGCCGAAGGAGGGGGAGGATCTGTCTTTGTATCTTGGGGTCGGAGCGGAAGCCTTGAGCTGCGTCCTGGTCCGGGAAGAGGGGAAGAAGCAGTTGCCCATCTATTATATGAGCCAGGTCCTGAGGAAGGCAGAGCTTCGATACCCTGTCTTGGAAAAGCTAGCCTTTGCTCTAGTCATCTCGGCCTGAAGGCTCTGACCCTATTTCCAGGCACATTCAATCCGAGTGGTGACTGACCATCCCCTCCACAACATCTTCGAGGGGGTGGATCATTCGGGCAGGTTGGCTAAGTGGTCGGTGGAATTAAGTGAGTTCGATATCTCCTTTGTTCCCCGCCTCTCGATCAAGGCCCAAGTGATGACCGACTTTCTGGCTGACTTTGTGGTTGAGGTGGCGGAGGAAGAGCTCACTCAACCAGTTCCATGGAAGGTGAAGGTAGATGGCGCTTCATGGAGGCATTCCCTAGGGGTGGGAGTAATCTTAGAGACCCCCCAGGGAACAAGAATCGAACAAACGGTGGTGGTGCACTTTCCCATCACTAACAACTAGGCCGAATATGAGGCCATAATTGCAGGATTACGCCTGGCCAGAGAGCTGGGGGTATTTGATATGGAGGTCCTCACCAACTCCATGGTGGTGTCTTCCTAGATCAATGGGGAGTTCGAGGCAAGGTAGCCTACCCTCCAATTATATTTAGCAAAGGTGAAGGGGATCATCAGCATGTTCCATACCTTCTCCATCTGACACGTGCCCATAGAGAAGAACGAGCAGGTGGACCAACTGGAAAAGCATGGTCCCCGGGTGGGGGGTACCATCACTGACCTATTCTGCCCTTCCATCTAAGAGGGAGATCTGATGGAGGTGGATCAACACCCCTCGTGGATGGACCCATTCACAACCTTCCTTTCCACAGGGGAGTATCCGGAGGGGATGGATAAAAGGAAATTCAAGTACAAGTTAGCGTACTATCTCATCCGCGATGGACAGATGTACTGAAAGACCCTCTCGGGGATGTTGGCATGTTGCGTGGCCGAGAGAGAGGTCCAGAGGATCTTGGAGGAGGTCCACTCCGGAGAGTGTAGGATTCACTCCAGGAGTCGGACCCTTGAAGGGAGGATTGTATGACAAGGGTATTTTTGGCCTATCTTGGGCCACAACGCGGTGGAATTTACGAAGAAGTGCCACAAGTGCCATTTGTTTGCCCCCCTCCAACTGCAACTAACCCAGCGCCTCAGAAGTATCACGGCCCTTTGACCCTTCGCCATCTAGGGAATGGACTTGGTAGGGCATTTTCCCCAGGCCAGCGGGCAGAGGAGGTTCATACTTATCATGATAGACTATTTCTCTAAGTGGTTGGAGGTGAAGGCGCTGGCTAAGGTGACCTCCCAGGTTATCAGAAAATTTTTGAGGGAAGAGATCATCTGCCGGTACGGGTTGCCGCAAGCCATTGTCACGGACAACGGACCTTGGTTTGCCAGCGCCGAGTTTATCAGCTTCTGCGGACAACTAGGGATTGATCACAGATTTGCCTCGGTCCATCACCCTAAGAGCAACAGGCAGGTGGAGGCGGCAAATAAAATCATAGTGAACCTCCTGAAGAAAACATTTGAAAACTTGAAGGGAGCTGGGTGGAGCAGCTTCCATCGATTCTTTGGGCCCTGAGAACCACTCCCAACACGACCATAGGGGAGACCCCCTTCAAGATCTCTCACGGATGCGAGGCAGTACTCCCAGTAGAGTTCGAGGTCCGGACGCCTCGGGGGGTTGAGGCGGAGGAGGGCAGAGAAGAATGGCGGGTTGAAAACAAAGAAGAACTACGACTCTCCCTTGACATGATGGAGGATCTATGTGATCTCTCTGCCATCTGACAGGAAGAAGTAAAAAGAAGAATGGCTAATTACTTCGACAAACACATCAGGGTCAAACAGTTTGCGGAAGGGGAATTGGTCCTAAAAAAGGTGGATGCGGCAGGAAAATCAGCCATCGTGGGAAAGCTCAACCCCAACTGGGAGGGTCCATACATTGTCAAAGAAGTGTTGAAATCAGGAGGGTATCACCTCCGGAATGTGGAGGGAGAAACCCTGAGTCTCACCTGGAGCGGTGATGACTTGAAACATTTTTACCCATGAGCCATATAAGTGATATGATGTCCTTTTTCTAGTGAAGCCTCTTGTTATTCAAATCTTCTCCTATAGTAATTCGCATGAGCAAGTAAAGAATTCACTACCCAGACCCCGAGCAGATCCTGCTGTCAGGCTCTCATCTAGCTGGCAGGGCTGGATGTCACTCGAGAGAGTCTACCCAGACCCCGAGTAGATCCCGCTGCCAGGCTCTCACCTAGCTGGTCGGGCTGGATATCACTCGAGAGAGAGTCTACCCAAACCCCGAGAAGATCCCACTACCAGGCTCTCACCTAGCAGGCAGGGCTGAATGTCACTCGAGAGAGTCTACCCAGATCCCACTACCAGGCTCTCGCCTAGCTGACAGGGCTAGATGCCACTCGAGAGAGTCTACCCAGACCCCGAGCAGATCTCGATGTCAGGCTCTCACCTAGCTGGCAGGGCTGGATGTCACTCGAGAGAGTCTACCCAGACCTCGAGCAGATCCCATTACCAGGCTCTCACCTAGCTGGCAGCATTGGATGTCACTCGAGAGAGTCTACCCAGACCCCGAGTAGATCCCGCTGCCAGGCTCTCACTTAGCTGGCAGGTATGGATGTCACTCGAGAGAGTCTACCCAGACCCCGAGCAGATCTCGTTGCTAGGCTCTCACCTATCTGGCAGGGCTGGATATCACTTGAGAGAGTCTACCCAGACCCCGAGTAAATCCCACTGTTAGGCTCTCATCTAGCTGGCATGGCTGGATGTCACTCGAGGGAGTCCTATCCTTTCCGGATGTTACTTGAAAAGATTGGCCTTTTCCCTAAGGATAGGGGAGAGAAAGTCCTCATAAGCGATTCAGGGCTCACGGGCTCAGCTCGGCAGAGGGGTGGCGAGCCGAGTCCTCGGCATCTGGCGAGGAGGGCGAGCTCTGACGGTGCATTCCACGCCCTTCAAGTTTTACTTGCGAAATTTTCTGGTTGTTGTTTGACAATGGCAAGAAAGGCCTACACGAATTGGGAGGTGGCGAGCCCAGCACGGCGAGTGGCCCACTTCCGGATTGCCTAGGGTGGACGAGCTCTCAAGGTCTATTCAAGGGTACGAGTCCTAACGTCCATTCCAATGACGAGTTCTATCATAGCGAGATCACTCAAGGGGAAAAGCTCGCAGGCGAACGCATCAAAATAAGAAGGTTCAAGAAAAAGAAGTTAGAAAAATCTGTTTGGAATTAACTATAATTTTGTTACAAAAAGGGAGCTCGCCTAGGCGAGGTTACAAAAAGGAGGGGGAGAGAATTACACAGAAAAAAGAGAAAAAGGGTGCGGGTCAGCTCTCGCCTCCCCCCAAACTGGCGGTCTTCACCCACTCCTCCGGATGGATCATCTTTGAAGCCTTTCCCAAAGAGCAGGTCGAAGATGTCCTCCTTCTCGCTGGGCGGTGTGGATGGGAACAGGCTCGACATGAGGTCCCGGGCTGTGATCTCCTCGCATCCCTCCACCAGCACCCCCGTGTCCTTCATAATCTGCAGGTGCATTCGGCGGACTCAATCGAGGTTATCCACAGCCGTTCAACAACCTCGGCCTCGTCGAAGGTCCTCGTCCTCTTGTACGGGAAGGGGGGCTCGCTGCCACCTGGGGGGAGGAAGGCATCCGCCTAGCAGATGATCTCGTTGTCGATCCCTTTGATCTGGTCCTTCAACTTTTCGTTGTCCGCCTCTAGCCCGGCGGTGCGAGCTTCTAGCTCGGTGACGCGGGCATGCAGCTGGGTGTTTTCTTCCTCCAGTTTAATGGCGCGAGCCTGCAGCTCGCTAGCGGCCTCGGCATCCTGTGAAACAAAAGGGTAAGCAAATCTATTGCAGGAAATACGAAAAATCTCAAGTAAAAAGAGGAGGTGCCCAGTACTTACCAACCCGCCGACGGCTTTGGCAAGTAAGTCCTCGGCAATGTTGAGCTGTCTCGCTAGGTCGATGGCCTTTACCTGTGTGACGTCGCGCTTCTACTCAGCCTTCTACATGAGGTGGCTGAGGTTGAAGCTGTGGTGGACCATCATGTGGTGCAGCTCCAGAGCCCGTAGGTGGGCTTGCAACCCCTCATGACCGAGTTGGCGAAGGGGCATGTCCTTGTAGGCCTCGACATCATCGCGCCCATAGAGGCCGAAGCCCTGCGCGTAGGCATGGCCGGTGGAGAGCTGGTAGTCTGACAAAGGAGGATGGAGGGTGGAGATGGAGACTCAGTGGGCCAGCTCATCCCACTAAACCATAGGCTCGTCGGCCGAGTCTTTCCACCTTCCCCCGAAGCCAAAGAGGGGGTGACTCTTTGGCGTGCTCGGCTCGCGGGCCGCCTTCTTCGTAGCAGGGGGAGCAGAGGACTCTCCACCCCCTGCCCTTTGTCTACTGTCTCCTTTAGCGAGCTCTCTGGCGATCCATCCGGGGTGGTTTCGGGCGAACTCATGTACTTGTTTTTGTTGTTGTTGTTGTTGTTGCCTCGCCCGGGGGACCACCATCGCCTTAAATTTCTTTTGCGACGGTTGATGGTGAGGCGACCTAGACCCCGCGGGACCAGGCCGCTTCTTACTGGATGAAGGTTTGGATGAACCCAACTCATCTCAGCAAGCGGATGCGGCCACCCTATCGCACGCGAGTGGGTCGGGGAATAGTCCCGAGTACGCAAAGTGCGGGTTCATGGGAATCAGCCGCTCCCCTGCATGAAAAACTTGGTTAAAAATTTTATTAATCCGGCGAGCTGGGCAAGAAGAAAAAGTGAGAGGTATACCTTCGTCGGGATGGATGGGGAGGAGCGAGTTGAGGCCCCTTCGGAATAAGGTGACCTCGAAGTCTTTGTGAAGGAAAAATTTGTGGAGCTCGGCGTCGTTGCCAGATACTGCAGGGGGGTTGGTACACCTCCTCGTCCTTCTGCTGGGGCGAGTAGGGGACATTGTCGAGATCGCCCTTGATGAAGACGATCTTGGTCATCCAGTTGTGATGTTTGTTTACGATCTCGCGAACTTTGATGAAAGAGCCCCTGAAGTAGGCGACGCCGTCTGGAGTCGCCTTGTAGGTAAAGAGTTTCCTGAAGACAGTCAGGTTAAACTCTATTCGTTCCCTGAGGAGGAAGCATGCAAACGCCACCATCATGGCGATGGCGTTCGAGTTGAGCTGCGCGGGCACCATGTCATAGTACTTCAGGATCTGGCGGACCTCCGTCCAGAGCAGTAGGCGTAACCCTACCTCGAAATGGGAGATGGGGAAGGCGAGCTAATTAGGGTAAAACGTGTTGATCGACTCGCCCTCCCTAGGCCGGCGCGCCTCAAAGCCGGGGGGCACGTAGTCGGTAACGAACTCTGCGAACTCCCCCTCGGTTGTATTCCCCTCGAAGAAGCAGTAGTCGGCGATGTGCTGAGCACATTTGGAGCGGTCGTCAGAGTCAGGGTTAGTCTGACCCATGCTCGCAGGAAGGTTAAGGCGCGAGTATGGGTAGGAGAGAAAGCGAGGAGAGGGGGTATGAAAGCAATAAAGGCGGTGGACCGGGGTTGGTGAGGGAGGCCTATTTATAGAAAAAGAAGTCTATGTCTGAGCCGACCGATCAGTCCAGCTCGCCTGACCCAGCTCGCCAACACCAGTCCACCGACTTCCGAGATCTGTCCCATCACATGCCGATCTGAACCTAAAGGATAATATATTCGAATAGCGAGCATTGAAATCCAGAAATATTCTAAGTTATTACAGAGCGGGGGTAGAAGATAATTCAAAGGAATCAAGTGCATAAGAAGAAAAAAGGAACAAGTTCAATATGCGTGAGTTGAGGGGGCAAAAGGCGAGTGCCGGTAGGCTCAGTAAGGGAGTTATTTCTATCAACCCCAGCCTCGCGTCTCCTTCCCCGCAGGTCGCCGCGAGTTATGGAGCTCGTGAATCTGCCCCAAGTTCCTCTGGGCGGTCTAGAGGCTCTCATTAATCTCGTCCAGGAGCCGAGAAGGGGGCGTCGCCTCGCCTTCCGGGTTGCCCCTCACCTCGTCAGCGAGCCTCACGTAGTCGCGCTGCAACGCCTCGTTATCCTCCTGCACCGTGCGCAGCCCGCGCACCAGCTTCTTGAAGAGCCTGATCCCCCTCCTCGTCAGCTCGCCGTTCTCCACTTCAAAACCTAGAAAGGAGTTTAGTGAGCTTGGAGAAGGGAGGGGCGAGTAGCGGGTTGGCCCCGAAGATTTGCCAGCCTCAGATTGATTGGGAAGACCTGCAAAGACAGTTGAACATCAGTATGAAAGGCGAGTACCCTAGGAAAACTACGGGATAAGAACCGCTGAAGGTCAGCTTACATGACGAGCTCAGCGCCTCCAAGAAAGTGCGGGGTGGGGGCAGACTCAGATTCTTGCCGCGGCCCGGACTATGTGTCCTTGGCGGGAGGAGGTTGAAGCCTGGCACGGGGATGGCTTCAACGCCTCCCCCCGCAGTCCCGGGAGGAAGTTGTTGTTGCGGAGGGATGCGAGCTAGCGACCCCAGCCTCTGTGAGTCCAGCCCCATGATCCCGAAGGGGGGTGACGGGTCTCGCGGGCTGTTCTATGGAGTTTTAAGACGCGAGTCGCCAAGGGAGGTCTTGACTCGCGGAGAGGGGGCCTCGCCGTCATCCTGCTGGCTGTCCGGGTCGGTGCAAAGATCGACGATATTTTTCTCCTTCTCAGTAGCAGGGAGAGTAGAGGAGCCGACCCCGTGCTCCAGAGTGGATTTCAAGTCATTGAAGATGGGCTTGGCTGCTTGGGGAAACGATTTTGCCCTGTTAGCGGGATTGGGCTCTCTCGGACCGCTCTACGGGGTGCTGTAGGGAACCGCGGTCAGGCTGGCAACGTGAGTAGAGGAGACCTTGCGAGCTCTGACAAGCCTCTCTTGGATCTCCTTGGGGATAGGCGTCTTGACAAGTTTAGAACAAAGGGAATGACAAAGGTAACCCAGGTACGCATGCGTATATATATAGCCGCTGGTGGACCCCACCAAAAGATTCTCCCTGGCTCCTTTCGCACTTGCCGAATCCTGTGGGGTTGGATGTTTCTTTCCAAGCTTGTACCAACCTCGCAAAGAACGGGGATTGTGTACAACCTCATATCCCGTGAAAGTGAGGGTAAGATCTATCTCAACTCTAGAGGGGGGGGTGAATAGAGTTTATTTAAATAAGTTTCACAGCTTTGAAATAATCAGCACATATAAAATTTAATTTATAGTATAGTGTAGAGTGCTAGTAAGAAGTTAAAAAAACTAAGAAGTAAAGAGCACAGCACACAGCAAACAAATCACACAAACAAACCAGAAGACACAAGGAAATATAGTGGTTCCCCAAAAACCTGGGTACATCCACTCTTCTACCACCCTTGGTAGGAATCCACTCAGGATGAGTTGATCAGGTGTCCTGACACCAATGAGCTTTTGTCAAGGTGTTCAAAAACCAAAACTGGATTTTTTGATAAGGTGTCTTGCCACCACTGAGTTTTGACAAGGCTCTCAGAACCAGACAGAACTTTTGAAGGGAGTTCAAGAACCCTTTTACAGCGGGAAAAGAAAAATAAGAGTTGAAGGTGTCTTCTCTGTTCTCAATCAAATGAGAGAAGCACAAGTGGATTGATGATGTCAAAGCTCCCCCTAAGATGTAGAATGGTTCAGGAGTGGAAGCTTTGCACAGGGTGATAGGCCTTCAGAACTTTAGATCTCCAGCAAAGAATTGTTTCAGCAAAGAGGCTGAAAGATGATGTGTCTGGAGTTCTTGAGATGAGGCTTTTTTTTCACTTTTCTATAAGCAAGAATATGGTTATCTGTCACAGCTTAATTCTTGTTGTTCTTCTGTAACAGAGTGTGTCTCTTAATTCTGTCTCTATATTGACTCTTGATTAATTGTCTCTTTGAAAAAGGAAGAGAAGACGATCTTATTCTCTGAAGACTCTTCTTCCAAGATAGCCGTTATCAGACATTAAATGCCTTCCATAATGAATTTGTCTTCTAGAGGAAAGTCCAATAAAACATTCCTGAAAAATTCCTTGAGACTTGCTCCAGAATAAATGAAAACGACTGGCAAATCTTCTTGAAATAAATGCTAAGAGAATTCAAAAACATTCCAAAGACTGACAGAATTTGAATCCTTAGAATCGTCGATCTCTTCAGGAAAAGCGTCGATCTGAGCTCCACGAACGTCGACCAGAGCTCAGAGATGGAATAGATCATTCTGACAAAAATCGTCGATCTGAGCTCGAAGATAGTCGACCTGAGCTCAGAGATATAATAACCAAAGCTGGCAGAAAACGTCGATCGGAGATCGACTATCATAGATCTAAGCCAAGCAGAAATAGTCGAACTGACTAAGACAGAGATCGTCAACCTAGACTTCAACAGAAAACGTCGACCTGAAGCAGACAGAGATAGTCGAACTAAGCTCGACGATCGTCGACCTTGAGCTAGACGATCCAGCAGAGGTTGAGCTCAGAGAACGTCGAACGGAGTTCGACGATCGTTGACCTGAGCTCGACGATAATTGCCTTTAGACTTGGCTCTTTATCCTTGATCTTGCAGAAGTCCTGGGGGCAGCTTCAAAACCTAAGTTCTAAGCCCTAGACTCATTCTAATGTTGACCTTTTCAACTATACAACTAGGTAAACTGGGTTTCCTAAGACAAACATAGTGATCCTTACCCAAATTAGTAATAGGGTGTTCCAACAATCTCCCCCTATTTGGGTTAGGATTACTATTTACAAATAACATTAAGAAATGAATAAGCATACATTCAAAAACAAGAGCTAATTAAGCAAAGATATAGCAGCAAGCAGATCACAGAGAAAGAGCAGCAATTATCCAGAGGAGGATGAAAGTTTAGCTTACACAATTTTACTTCTTCTCAGTTCCCTTTTTAAACAAAATTTCTCTGTTAGGATTCAGGGTTTCTTTCTTTGATCTTCTGTCATCCTCTGCACCTAGAGAAGTTTGAGATCTTAGCCTTGGAACTACAGCCTCTGGGTGCAGCTTCATGTAGTCTTCTGGGTTGAAAAACTTTCTTGAAGCATATCTTTCCAATTCTTTCTTCCTTTGATCTGATAAAGTTGTTATATTGGAGATGTCCATGCCTTGCTCTCTAGCTTTCTTTAGTTGATCAAGAGCAGCTAGCTCTTTCATTCTTGCTGTCCAGGATAGAGGATTGTTCTCAGGATCCTCAAAAGGAACAGGAGGTTCATACCTATTGAGAGATTCAGAAGCAGGAGGAGTCCTGGAAACAACTGTGTCTTTCAGCCTGTAGGGGAAAGGACCTGAAGTAGAGTCAGTGTGGCTTTGTCCTTCCCTTTGATAAGATCTTTGTCCTTTCTGATTTCTTCTGTAATGACCCCTTCTGGATTGATATCCCCTTTGATGTTGTCCCTTTTGATAGTATCTTGGATAAGATTGGGAGGAGCTTTGCCTTGAAGCTGGAGCTTGAGGGGCTGAGCCTGATCCAGAATCTGGAGGAGGAGGAGGCTGATATTGTGAAGATCCTTTTTCATATTTATCAAGCTTCCTTCTCTTCCTTATAGCTTTCAGTTGATTCTTGGAGTATTGCATCCATGGCTCAGAAATGGGGCAATCATGCAGAATGTAGTAGGGAATATCATTGGAGTCTTTTGCTTTAGCTGGAGGAACTGACATCATGGCTTTGCTTCTAGCTTTCCTCTTCTTGGCAATGGTATGGGCAGAGTCATCTGATTCAGTCTGAAATTGGTCACTATCTGAGCTTTGTGGTCTGTCATACAGATCATCAATGCTTTTCAAGTACTTTTCTTGAAGCTTTAACTAATCAGAAGTTAGAGCAGGAGCAACAGTAGCAGCAGACACTTGAGCAGGAGCAGGCATAGCAGCAGGTGTGGGATCTTCTAGGTAGGAAGCAAGTTCTTTATCAGCAGTTTCATCAGCAACAGTTACTGGAATCATTTCTATATCTTCAGCAGCAGCAGCAGCAGTTTCAACAACAGGAGGCACAATGGCCTTAGTAGCAACATCAGGAATATCCACAGCCTTCCAGGAATTGATATAGGATTCAATGTGGCTGGGATCACATACAGATACAGGCACAATGACCTTAGACAGATCTTCAGTGAGAGGTACTGGCAGAAATCTGAAATGAACTGTATCAAATTGAGATAGCAGGCTCTGAAGATTTAATGCAAAAACAGGAGCAACCACTGGCACATCCACTTCTTCATAAAGCATCTCCCCCTGCCTTGGTTCAAGGAGAGCTGAATCAAGGCACCCAGTAGAAGGGATTGCCTGGGAGGAGGAAAAGGAGGAAAGCTTGGTAGACAGCTCCTGAACTTGTTTCAGGAGTGGAGCCAGGGAAGTCTCCAACAGAGATGTCAGCCTGGGGGCTAGCAACTCATAAAGTCTGTCTGCCAACCTTGGAAGATCTACATGCTCAAGTGGGGCTTGAGCAGAGGTAGGAGTAAAGGTAGATGGAGGGATGTTGGCTGGAGCTGAAGGTGTGGAGGAAGGTGGAGAGGGAATGAATGGCTCTGAGGATGGAATTGTGGAGATAGAAGAGGTTGAGGTGGAGATAGGTGAAGCAAGAGATGGTGTGAAGGATGGTTGGGAGAGGATGTCATGAAGCATTTGTTGAAAAGAGGAAGTAGAGGGTGGCTCAGGAGGAGAGGAAGGAGAATCATTCATGAAGGAATCATCTACAAGGGAAAAGGATGGTAGGGTGAAGGTTGAATAAGAGAAGAGAGGATGGAATTCTTCTGAGGTGGATACTGGAGGGGATGAAACTGGTGAGGAAATGGTAATTGGGGATGATGTGGTTATGGTTGTGACTGGAGGAGAGGAGGAAATGGCTGGGGAGGATACAGCTAGAGGAGGAAGAGAGGCAGGCAACACTTCTGCTGGTGGAGTGACTGAAGCAGTCCTTGTGCCTGAAGGAAGTGGTGCAGTAGCTCTTGTAGGGTTGATGATTTGCCTGTCCCATTTGCTGAATAGGGCGCAGGAAAGCCTCTTGGATGCATTGATGAACATCCCAGAGGAGGTTAACAGCTCAGGGCATCTGTAGTGCAGATAGACCCCTAAGATTCTCCCAAAGCTTACATCAGTCTTATTTATCTTCTTCTTAATTAGGTTGAAGAAGATGGATCCCCAATCAAGGTGTTTCTTATCCAGCAGAGCTCCCATCAGACAAAACTGATATCTTGATATTGTATCATGGGCAGAGTGCTTGGCCAGCAGCACTTTTCCAACTACATCAGCCAAAAACTGAAATTCCAACGACAGATTCTTCTTTAAAAGTTTGTTAGGGTTCACAGCATTGTGACCCATTCTATCAAGCATTGAATCATAATCTTCTCCAGATAATTCAATAGAGTCTTCTCCAGTACTGAGATGAAACACTTCAGTTAAGAGAGTCGGGGACAGTTGTACCTGGGTCCCTCTTATGAAGCCGATGACAGAATTCTCATTCTCATCTGTCGCAGAATAGCACCATTCTTTTATTTCATCTGAAGCAATTTTCATTCTGGTAGTCATTATTTCCAACAGTTGCTGATCTCTGAACAAACTGAGAATATCCTTGAAGCGCTGATCGCTTCCATCAAACGAGCTTATATCGATATCAAAACCTGTGTCAAATTTCATTTTCGAAAGGGCGGCAGCAGTTGAAGCCATCTGTACCTGCAAAGATTGAACGAACACGACCAAGTGTAGAAGGTTTTGGAGGGAAAGAGAATTTGCAGAGAGTATGAAGGCGTAAACGACGAGCGGCGGCTGAAAAATGATTTTATATTAGGGTTCGACGCGAAAAAGGAAAATCGTAGTGCTCAGTTCGACAGTATGTCGATCTCAGCTCGACGATTTGGGCTACAGAGGGAATTTGAAGAGACGCCAATAGCGTCGAACTCCGTTCGACGTTATTGAGAGCGTCGAGCTCCGCTCGACGACCAAGGAGCAGACAGAAGGAAAGCCTAGATATAACGGCGGCGCTGAACTCAGATCGACGCTTCAAGAACCGTCGATCTCCGGTCGACGATTTATGGGAAAACGTCGATCTCCGTTCGACGTTTTCTGGGAAAACGTCGAGCTCAGTTCAGAGACAGAACTTATTCTACAGACACAAAAAGAATTGATTTTTAAGCCTAGTCTTGGTCTGTTTTATCTTTTCAAAATCTTGTAATTTAATTTAGGCTTCCTCCATCTAACATGCCTAACTGATTTAGGAAGAAACTGTGTTTCTTTTCATCCAAAGGTTTGGTGAAAATATCTCCCCTTTGCAAATCAGTAGGAATATATTGAAGTTCAATTTTATTTTTTTCTATATTATCTCTTAGAAAGTGATGCCTAATTTCTATGTGTTTTGTCCTACTATGGAGGACTGGATTTTGTGCTATAGAGATAGCACTAGTATTATCACAGAAAATTTTAGACTTCTCTAAGTTGTAGCCATAGTCTAAGAGCTGATTTTGTATCCACAATATTTGTGAACAGCAACTGCCTGCAGCCATATACTCAGCTTCAGCAGTTGAGGTTGACACAGATGTTTGCTTCTTACAAAACCAGGAGACAAGTCTGTCACCAAGGAACTGACATGTTCCACTGGTGCTTTTCCTGTCTATTCTGCATCCAGCATAATCAGCATCTGAAAATCCAGTTAAATCAAATGCTGAATCTTTTGGATACCAGAGACCTAGATTTGGACAACTTTTTACATACCTAAGAATCCTTTTAACTAGAGTTAGGTGTGACTCTCTAGGGCTAACTTGGAATCTAGCACATATGCATGTAGCAAACATTATATCTGGCCTACTGGCTGTAAGGTACAATAGAGAGCCAATCATTGCTCTATATGTTGTCTGATCAACTGGTTTCCCATGTTCATCAGCATCCAATACAGCAATGGTAGACATGGGTGTTTTCATACAAGATGCCTCAGACATACCAAATCTCTTAACCAATTCTTTAGCATACTTGGTTTGAGAAATAAATATGCCTTCAGCATGTTGCTTGACTTGCAATCCTAAGAAGAAGGACAACTCACCCATGCTACTCATTTCAAATTTAGAATGCATAAGCTTGGAAAATTTTTTGCACAAGTTTGAATCAGTAGAACCAAAAATAATGTCATCTACATAAATTTGCACCAGTAGGGTATGGGACTTATGGGTTCTAATAAAAAGAGTTTGGTCTACTCTCCCCCTAACAAAATCATTTTCCAGAAGAAAGCATGCTAGGGTCTCATACCATGCTCTAGGAGCTTGCTTGAGACCATATAATGCTTTATGCAGTTTGAAAACATAATCAGGGTGAGTTAGAGAGATAAAACCTGGAGGTTGTCTAACATAGACTTCCTCTTGGATGTCCCTATTGAGAAATGCACTCTTTACATCCATTTGGTATACTTTGAAACTTTTGTGGGCAGCATAAGCTAGGAATATTCTGATGGCCTCTAACCTTGCAACTGGTGCAAAGGTCTGATCATAGTCTATTCCTTCTTGTTGAGAGTACCCTTGAGCAACTAGCCTTGCCTTGTTTCTGACTATGACTCCTTGATCATCCAGCTTATTTCTGAAGACCCACTTTGTTCCAACAATGGGATGATCTTTTGGCTTAGGCACTAGTTCCCAAACCTTGTTCCTTTCAAATTGATGCAGCTCCTCTTGCATTGCAATGATCCAGTGTGGATCTTGCTCTGCATCTTGAATGGATTGAGGCTCAATTTGAGATAGGAAGCAAGTGTGCATTAGGTTCTGGTTGACCTGATTTCTGGTTTGCACACCAGCTGAGATCTCTCCAATTACTTGGGTGATTGGATGATCTCTTGTTGTTACTAAATCAACAGGGGGTGTTGATTGTTCACCAGCCTGTGTTGTTGTTTCCTTTTGTGGAATAATAACTGGCTCTTCAAGGTGATTTTCTTCCAGATGTTGAACTTCTTCTTCATCAACACTGCTCTCATTCTTTTCAGCAACTTGCAATTTGTTCAAGTCTTCAGCTAGAGAATGTACCTGCAAAGGTTCTATGGTAGAAGCATTCTTCTCCTTGAAAGACATGTTAGCTTCATCAAAAATAATATGAACAGATTCTTCTATTTTACAGGAAGATTTGTTATAAACCCTATAGGCCTTGCTGATCATGGAGTATCCCAGAAATACTCCTTCATCAGCTTTAGCTTGGAATTTAGCTAGATATTTCTTGTCATTATTATGAATATAACAAATACAACCAAAAACTTTAAAATAGCCTATTTTAGGTTTCTTCCCTTTGAGCAATTCATAGGGAGTCTTGCCCTTCAGTTTATGTATCAGGCTTCTGTTCAACACATAGTTGGAGGTGTTTACTGCCTCAGCCCAAAAGGATAGAGGTAGGTGAGCATCTGCCAATAATGTAGTTGCAGATTCAATGAGTGTTCTATTTTTCCTTTCAGCTACCCCATTTTGTTGAGGAGTTCTAGGAGCTGAGAAAGTGTGCCTGATCCCTTCACTTTGACAGAACTCTTGCATGAGAAGAGAATCAAACTCTGTCCTATGATCACTTCTGATCAGGGCAATGTGAGTGTTGAACTCAATCTGAATGCATTTGAGAAAATCTGTCAAACACTTGAAGTTATCAGACTTCTTCCTTAGAAAGAATACCCAAGTGAATCTTGAGAAGTCATCTACAACCACTAAAGTATAGGATTTCCCTCCTAGGCTTTGCACTGATATGGGTCCAAAAAGATCTATGTGCAACAGGTACAAAATCCTAGGTGAATCACTCTTATTAATTGATTTAAAACTACTTTTAGTTTGCTTGCCTAATTGACAAGCCTTGCAAAGTTCTTCCTTCTTGTAGGGGCCAAAAGGTAGTCCTCTAACAAGGTTGTCCTTGGATAGCCTAGCAATAGTTCTAAGGTTGATATGACCTAGTCTCTTATGCCATAAAATATTTGGTTTTGAAATGGAATTAAACAGGCAAATATCTACTACAGGTGAATGAAAATCCACTAAGTAAATGTTACCTCTTCTGCTACCAGTCAACACAGTTGTGTTGTCCTCTGACTTGACTTTGCATATGGCTTTGTTGAAGGTCACTTGATATCCTTCATCACACAGTTGACTGATACTTATCAAGTTGTGCTTGAGTCCTTCAACATATGCCACCTTCTTGAAGGTGACTGAGCCAATTTGGACTGCACCATATCCTTTTGTAGTTCCAAAGCTTGAGTCTCCAAAAATTACTATGGGTCCAAGCTTGGCTTTGAAGGAAGTGAAGTTGTCCTTGTCCCCTGTCATGTGCTTTGAGCACCCACTATCCAGATACCATTGATGGTTTGAAGCTGGATAGGTCTTCACCTGCACAAGAACAGCTTATTTGTTTTTGACCCAGTTAACCTTGGGCCTAGGTTGATATCCCTTAAATTCTGAAACAAAAGACATCCCAAGTTGATCCTTATAACCTTCAGGATGGTATCTCCTAGGAGGTACTATCCATTCAGTATAGGGGTTAAAGCCTTGGGATGTGGGACCTCTAGGACTGAATCTAGATGTGCCATTGAAGGAATGTTCACAGACATTATCTCCGTTCGACCATCGTCGAGCTGAGGTCGATGATCTTGGGTCAGATCGTCGATCTCTGTTCGAAGATCGATTATGGCGAAGTTCAGAGTTTGGATATCGTCGATCTGAGGTCGACGATCTGTGGTTAGATCGTCGAGCTCTGTTCGACGATCGTCGAGCTCTGCTCGACGCAATCTGTTGAACTGGACTTTTCTCTGACAGATCTGCATTCTTCCTAGCTACCTCTATTACTCCCTTTCCTTTGTCAGAGACAAATTTGATTGGAGTTGTTAATATTATAGGTTGGCTGGATGAGGCACCCAAGCCCAGTGTACTGTTGAATCTAGAGTTCACTGTGCTTGTAATGTCCATCAGTCTGATACTTCTCCCATTTAGGGATTCTTCAAAATTTTTAGCTCTTGACAGTTCACTTTTCAGTGAAGCTATCTCCTCCCTACAATATTCTAACTCCTCAGAGAGTTTGAGGTTATTTGAGTTTAGGACACTATACTCAGATAATTGATTCCTGAGAGAGATTATCTCCTTCTCAGATTTTAATAAATCTAGGCACAGTGTCTTAAATTCATTTTTGAAGTCCTCAGAATTAAAATCAAAAGAATTGATTACCTGATCTTCATCTGGTTGAACTTCTGAGTCTGAATCTGATTCTTCATCAGAGTTTTGCTGTGAGGCATTGATAGCCATCATGCAGAATTATTTCTCATCAGCATCATCTTCATCATCACTGGAGCTAGATGAAGTTTCAGAATCTTCTTCTGTCTCACTCCATGTCTCAGCAACAAAACCCTTCCTTGTATTTTTGTTCCTGCTAGAGGAGGCTTTGTCTGAGCTGTTCTTTTTGAAATCTTTTTCTTTTCTTCTTTCTCTTCTATCCTTTCTGTCCTTGTTCTTGTTCTCTGGACAGTCAGGCATAATGTGGCCTGGTTTCCTGCAACCAAAGCATATGATTTCTTTGTTATTATTATTTGACTTGTCATACTTTGGTTTGTCATGTCCTTTGTATGGCCTTTTTCTGAAGTCCTTTCTGGCTAGCTTGTAGAATCTTTTGGCCAGTATGCTGACCAATTCCTCATTGCCTGTGAGTTTTTCTTCAGGCTGATCTTCAATAGCTTTAAAAGCTATTGACTTCTCTTTCCTTGAGGCTGGTGAAACAGCCTTCTGTTCTTCCTCTCTGTTCTTGATAAGCAGCTCATAGGATTTGAGCTTGCCTAGGAGAGTTTCAGTAGTGATTTCATTTAGACTTCTGGCATCTTTGATTGGCCAGATTCTTGAGTCCCAAGTACTGGGGAAGCACATTAGGATCTTGTCATTAAGCTCAGTCAATGAGATTTCTTTATCCAAGGTCCTTAGCTCATTGACAATCAGACTCAATCTGTTGTACATATCTGCTACTGACTCGGTCTCTCCTTTCTTGAAATTCTCATATTGGGTTATGAGGTGAGATCTCTTGTCTTTCCTTTCATCAACAGACCCTGAGACAATTTCAGAGAGCTTGTCCCAAATTCCTTTGGCTGAGTTGCAGTCTGCTACTTTCTGAAATATCTCATCAGACATTGTCTGAGCTAAGATGTTCATGGCCTTTGCATCTGCAGTTTTCCATTTCTTTATGTCTGCATCTGTTCTTGAGGGAGGTGGAACAGCATTTGTGCTTGAGCTTTCTGGTGGACTTGGACAAACTGTCAAGATAGAATTGAAAATATCTTCATCAATAGAGTTCATGTATAATTTAATCCTTGCCTTCCAAAGTGCAAACTTAGAAAGATTGCACACTGGTGGTCTGGTGCTTGCATAATCTTTGTTCTGTGCCATGTCTTTAAATAAATAGATAGATATATAGAAAATAATCCTCTTAAGAGATTGATCTTATCAAAGATCTTTTGGTTCAGGTGTTAGCCTGTATGAGCAACCAACCTCCCTCTGATACCAATTGAAAGTGAGGGTAAGATCTATCTCAACTCTAAAGGGGGGGGGGGGTGAATAGAGTTTATTTAAATAAGTTTCACAGCTTTGAAATAATCAGCACATATAAAATTTAATTTATAGTATAGTGTAGAGTGCTAGTAAGAAGTTAAAAAAACTAAGAAGTAAAGAGCACAACACACAGCAAACAAATCACACAAACAAACCAGAAGACACAAGGAAATATAGTGGTTCCCCAAAAACCTGGGTACATCCACTCTTCTACCACCCTTGGTAGGAATCCACTCAGGATGAGTTGATCAGGTGTCCTGACACTAATGAGCTTTTGTCAAGGTGCTCAAAAACTAAAACTGGATTTTTTGATAAGGTGTCTTGCCACCACTGAGTTTTGACAAGGCTCTCAGAACCAGACAGAACTTTTGAAGGGAGTTCAAGAACCCTTTTACAGCGGGAAAAGAAAAATAAGAGTTGAAGGTGTCTTCTCTGTTCTCAATCAAATGAGAGAAGCACAAGTGGATTGATGATGTCAAAGCTCCCCCTAAGATGTAGAATTGTTCAGGAGTGGAAGCTTTGCACAGGGTGATAGGCCTTCAGAACTTTAGATCTCCAGCAAAGAATTGTTTCAGCAAAGAGGCTGAAAGATGATGTGTCTGGAGTTCTTGAGATGAGGCTTTTTTTTCACTTTTCTGTAAGCAAGAATATGGTTATCTGTCACAGCTTAATTCTTGTTGTTCTTCTGTAACAGAGTGTGTCTCTTGATTCTGTCTCTATATTGACTCTTGATTAATTGTCTCTTTGAAAAAGGAAGAGAAGACGATCTTATTCTCTGAAGACTCTTCTTCCAAGATAGCCGTTATCAGACATTAAATGCCTTCCATAATGAATTTGTCTTCTAGAGGAAAGTCCAATAAAACATTCCTGAAAAATTCCTTGAGACTTGCTCCAGAATAAATGAAAACGGCTGGCAAATCTTCTTGAAATAAATGCTGAGAGAATTCAAAAACATTCCAAAGACTGACAGAATTTGAATCCTTAGAATCGTCGATCTCTTCAGGAAAAAGCGTCGATCTGAGCTCCACGAACGTCGACCAGAGCTCAGAGATGGAATAGATCATTCTGACAAAAATCGTCGATCTGAGCTCGAAGATAGTCGACCTGAGCTCAGAGATATAATAACCAAAGCTGGCAAAAAACGTCGATCGGAGATCGACTATCATAGATCTAAGCCAAGCAGAAATAGTCGAACTGACTAAGACAGAGATCGTCAACCTAGACTTCAACAGAAAACGTCGACCTGAAGCAAACAGAGATAGTCGAACTAAGCTCGACGATCGTCGACCTTGAGCTAGACGATCCAGCAGAGGTTGAGCTCAGAGAACGTCGAACGGAGTTCGACGATCGTTGACCTGAGCTCGACGATAATTGCCTTTAGACTTGGCTCTTTATCCTTGATCTTGCAGAAGTCCTGGGGGCAGCTTCAAAACCTAAGTTCTAAGCCCTAGACTCATTCTAATGTTGACCTTTTCAACTATACAACTAGGTCAACTGGGTTTCCTAAGACAAACATAGTGATCCTTACCCAAATTAGTAATAGGGTGTTCCAACATCCCGCGAGTGGGATCGGCCGGAGCCAGACCGGCCAAGTCCAGCCCAAGACCCAAGCGAGCCGGGCCCCTAGAGTTGAGTCCACTCGGCGCCCTCAGCCTCGGTGTCGAGGGAGGCGAGCTCACTCAGCGCCTTCAGCCTAGGCATCGAGTGATCTCGCTTCAACGCCTTCCGCCTCGACGTTACGTGAGGTGAGCTCAGTAAACGCTTTTCATTCTTGACATTGAGTGACATCTCGACATATGTCGGCTCGCCTAGGTGGGATGGAGTACAGCAGTCGGCAACTAGTGAAGCAGGTCGACCAGAGCTTAGCAGTCCGGCTTGCCCAAGTGGGGCGGACCGTTTGAGGGGCGAGTGGAGCAGATCGGCTTGCACTCTCCCTATGGAGCTTGGCAGGTAGCAGGCGAGTAGAGCTAGCCGGGCCAGTACTCATCAAAGGTAGGGAGGAGGCGGCGAGTTCCAGCTCTATCGAACACTCGCCGCCCTGGGCGAGTGGAGATTTTTAGGGACCACTCGCCTAGTGATCCTATGATGTATTTTTACCATTTTCCCCCGCTGGCCTACCCATAACCAGTTAGAACAATGGATTTACGTTGTTGGCAAACCCAGTTGGGCTGCACATAGCTGTTCAAAACATTGGAGGTTGGTTATTTGAAGGCCATTTTCAAAAATCTATAAATAGGACCCAAGGGGTGCCTCAGAAGGCATGCTCACTTCTCCCAGTCTTCTAGTGCTTTTTGAGGTTGCATTAGCTCGGCTTTTGCCTAAGGAGGGGAAGTGCTCTAAGATCTTCCGGGTGTCTGGTAGGACCTCCACGTCGAGCCCTTGGGTCAGTTCCCTTTTCTTTTCCTTTGTTGTTTGGCTTCCAGGAGAGAAGTATGTGTGTGATCACTCTTACCCAAGGGCGAATTCCATAAAGACCGAATTTTCGGTTTCAACAGTGCAGCTTTGCACTTTACCATCAAGTGCATCTTAGAGATGATGACACCTTGTACATTTCTAATCTAATGGACAGAAAATAAAAGCTTTCTTCCTAATTTAATACTTTAATAAAAACTAGGAAAAAATGGGCGGAAGAATTCCCGCCTCTGCTCTGCCATTTTCATCTTGCAGGCTGGTCCGCCCCTCTCCTCATCCTCCTCCCATTCCCCTCCAAAATTTGCTGCTTTCCTACACCGTCATTTCCATCTTGCTCCTCCCCTCTCCTCCTCCTCCCTTTCCCCTCCAAATTTTTCAGGTTCCCTGCACCGCCATCTATTTCTTGCTCTGCCCCTCTCCTCCTCCTCCCTTTTCTTCATCAACATTCCATGGCGGAGCCGGCTAGGTCGCTGGAATACAAGTTCGAACGAGCCGCATCACCCGCAGCCTCTGAAACTTCCTCGGTTCTTCTGATCTGTTGTCCTTGGATGCACCAACAAGCTTGCCAAAAAGGTTGGTATCCTTTCTTAAACCACTCCTTGGATGCGCCGACAACTGATAGCATACTGTTTTGGGATTAAGATCCAAAATTATTTTAATAAGCTTCTTGGCACTGCTGGAGAACCAAGCGGGGCATGTAAATTTATTTTTTAAGATCTGCATCCATGCCATATTGAGAAAGATGCAAGGTAGTTGGAAAGATCGCTGGAAGCCGCCTCTAAAATCTTCCTACTCCGTTCTCCCAATCACTCATCCATGGCTGTGCCGACAAGGTCGCCGGAATATGAGTTCCAATAGACTGTTTACTATAAGCTAATGCAATCTGCTTACAAATTTTAAAATCCCTCAAATTATTGAATGTGGAGGTGAAAATCAGTGTTTTGATGTCCCGCAGGTAGTAGTGATATCACAATGACTAACAACATGTTGCATCCAGATTTTTATTTGAGGAAACGACTACCAATTCATACAAATATGCATATTGATTTGTCTTGACACACATATTTTTTCATATAATGTAAAGCTCACTTATATGTTTTGGGTGTATGTTTTTTGTCTAATGCCTGAACTATTTGATTAGGTGGAATCCAAATGTCGAGCACAAGCAATATCATCGAGGACAGAGCAAGTGATGAGTTAAAGTATACGCCTCATGTCGACCAACATATTACTCCTTTTCTTGGAATGGAGTTTGATTCTGATGAACTTGCATATCAGTTCTACAATGAGTATGGGAGACATGTTGGTTTTAGTATCAGGAAACATTATCGAAATAAGAGTAGAAAAGATGGCTTCGTGAATAATCAAAGATTCGTTTGTTCAAAAGAGAGACAAAGGACAAAGATGATAAATGGGCAAGCACTTAATACTAGAGTAAAGCTGACAAGAACAAACTATAGAGCATGTTTGGGTGTCCGCTTGAATCGAGAAAGAAATAAACTGGTTGCAACCACATTTTATGAATTCCATAATCATGAATTACACATACCAGAAGTGACTCATATGATGTTATTACAGCGGTGAATAACTTCGGTACAAAAAACCAATGCTTCTATTGCTGCAGATTCTGGTTTATCTTTGAAGGCGTCTTTGGACCTAATGAGCGCTCAAGTTGGAGGTAAAGAGAACTTAGGCTTCACAAATGAAGAGTTAAAATGGTACTTGAGTACTAGAACTTAGGCTTCACAGAGACATGGAGTATGGTGGTTTAGGCGGATTGATGAAATATCTACAGGATAAGAAGGGAGAAGACCCTTCGTTTTACTTTGCAGTCCAAATGGATTGTACCGAGTACATCACTAATATATTCTGGGCCGATGGCAGAATGATTAGCGACTATATAGACTTTGGTGATGTTGTGTCTTTTGACACAACTTTTCGGACAAATAAGGAATCAGGACCGTTTGGTTGCTTTGTGGGATTCAACCATTTCAGACAAACAATTGTTTTTGGTGCTGCTCTTATGTATGGTGAAACTATTCCTTCATTTGAGTGGGTGTTTCAGACTTTTGTACATGCAATGTTAGGGAAGAAACCTGTGACGATTTTCACAGATCAAGACCAAGCAATGACAAGCGCTCTTAAAAATATCATTACAGACGCATTCCATGGCCTTTGTACTTGGCACCTTTCTCAAAACGCCTTAAACCATTTAGGATATTTGTGCAAGAAGGGATCACCGTTCCTTCGTGATTTGAGTGCTTGCTTTTATTCATATGAGTCAGAGGATGAACTGAACGAAGCATGGTGTAAAATACTTATTCAATACAAATTGCAAGATAATGCATGAATGCAAAAACATGAAACTTAAGAGAAAAGTGGGCACATGTATATGTGAAATGACATTTCTCGGGAGGAATGCGAAGCACCCAGTTAAGTGAAAGTTTTAATGCAAGGATATGACGATATCTCAATAAGGATCATAACTTGTCCGAATTTTTCACTCACTTTGATCGAGTTCTGGAGGACGTAAGATACAATGAATTAAAGTCAATTTTTATCATAAATGATAAAATCCCAGATATAATGATTCATGGTTGTGATATGTTGTTGACGGCTTCGAGGTATTACACTTATTCAGTATTTGAAATATTTCAAAAAGAATTTCCAGCATCAATTGCTTGTAAAGTTAAACAGTGCGAGGAAGTTGATGTTGGAGTAAGGTTTGAGGTGACCGAAAAGCTCAAACAATATCTTGTTATTGGTAATCGAGAAGCTCAAACCGTATGCTGCAATTGCAAGAAATTTGAAAGTTTCGGGATTTCATGTAGGCATGTCCTTAAAGTTCTCGATAGAATGGACATAACGAATCTACCTTCTAAATATATTTTAGGACGATGGAGAAATGTTGCAAAGACATGTTCATCGTATCTATCTTCTCCAAATAAGGAGGATCCAAAATTGTTGGTGGCTGCTAGATATATGACATGGTCTCATGTAGCAGTAAAAATGGTGGCTATGACAGTTAAGAATGAAAATGCGTTTATACATTTATCTCATTGTTTACCTCAATTGTGTCAAGAAATTGAAAAAATCGTATCATCGAATGGTAATGTTGAAGATGGTGTAAGAGAAAAAATCATGGAATTTGGAGGTGGGTATGAGTTGAATGATCCAAATTTTGCCTGTGACAAGGGTTTGAAGAAAAAAGAAGTGACAGTAAGAAACGCAAAAAGGCTGAAACAATGGCAAGAGAAGTTGACGCAAAAGAAACAAAAGACTGTTTTACGAGGGAGACATGATGGTGGTGTTCCATTTCATTTTTTTTGATATATAGTTGTATATTTTCTCTTGCATGATTGAAGCTTTGAATATCTTGTACCTTTGTAATTGTTAGTTAATCAATGATTATCCTTCCTTTTTATAATTACAAGAGGCATAATTATCTATGCAGCTGAAAAGAGACGCATAGAACAACATCGTGATGCTAATCATTCTGCATTAAACTCAGCTTATGTTGGTGCTTTTGATACTTTGTCATCAACGAGAATTATTTTATGCTTCAGTCCCCTTTTATGCTATTTCATGGAAAGTGGAAACGTTATGAATTTGCATTGTTAGGACAACATTTTTGGGTTTATTACATTTAGTTTTTCCCATATTTGTATCTCATGGTTACCTCGTAAATACGGTTTGTACCATGTCATGACATCCAATAATTGAACATGTACTATAGATGTTCAAATTTACTCCAATATATTCCTTTTCTTTGTTCTAGAAATGCCTAAAAAATCCCCTTGAATCTTGTCATTGATTCACTTAGAACATTACAACATCATGTCATTAAGAAAACATTTACGAGGGGTACTTTTTTCATTCTACTTTTGCAACATTAAGAAATAATTTACCAAGTTTTAAAGTTGTATCTAACCTACAGCAGCTGCAGTTGTATATGAACTGTAGCAACTGCAGTTGTATCTGAACTGAAGCAGGTGCATTTCTATATGAACTGCAGCAGGTAAATTTCTATCTGAACTACAACAAGCAGCACTTGTATCAGAACTGCAATAAGCTGCTGTTCAATAGGACTGCAACAAGCTACAGTTCATTAGTACTACAACAAGCAAATAAAAAATAAGCGTTGAGTCCAGAACAGTAATCAAATTCAGGAAATAGGCGTTGAGTTAAAAATAGACGTTGAGTTAAAATAGGCGTTGACTTAAAAATAGGCGTTGAGTTCGTTCGTCCCACTCAACGCCAGAAAATAGGCTTTTGTTGCTCCCCTGCTTCAAAGGTATCACACTGATCACACAATTGAAGACCAGTTTTGGCATCTCTTCTCCACTTCCACAAGCATCAACAGTGTTGTAGGGCCAGTTTGTTTCTCCGTCCAGCTCCGGCACGATGACGCTCAGTGTGGCCAAATGCGCCGTTTAGGCCACCATTCCCAAACTCCAGCCTTGCAAGATGAGGGGCAATGGTCATCTTGTCCGTGACGGCTCGAACTATCGAACTTTGGAAGAGGGAGAGAAATGACAGCCACTTTATGTCGCCGACCTTGTCGGCTCCGCCATGGAAGGCTGAGGGCAGAGCAACACTGAAATGGCAGAGTTACTCTCGGAGCAGAGCAACCAATTTCCGGCGACCTTGCCGGCTCCGCCATGGAAGGTTAAGGGCAGAGCAAGACTGAAATGACAGAGTTACTGACGGAGCAAAGCAACCAATTTCCGGTGACCTTGCCGGCTCTGCCATGGAAGGTTGATCGCGGAGTACTTCAGGGAAGCTTTGCATTTCTCTTCCTTGACTCATCTAGCAGGAAATATTGGAGGGTAGATGGAGGAGTGTTGAAGAAATTAGTTCGTCGACCTCAGATCGGTCAATGTTGAAGAAATTATTTCGTCGACCTCAGATCAGCCAATGTTGAAGAAATTAGTTCGTCGACCTCAGATCGACGAACGACCATCAATATCAAACTTCATCGCGACCAGCATACGTGTGGCAAGCATCAGCGGGATCGCTACAAGGAGGAGAGGGGTGGAGGAAAACAGCAGGGCGGTGAAAAGGGATGGAAATGGCGGTGCGGTGCGGGAAATAGATGGCGGTGCAGGGAACCTGAAAAATTTGGAGGGGAAAGGGAGGAGGAGGAGAGGGGCGGAGCAAGACGAAAATGGCGGTGCAGGAAAGCAGCAAAATTTGGGGGGGAAAGGGAGGAGGAGGAGGAGGAGATGGGCGGACCAGCCTGCAAGGTGAAAATGGCAGAGCAGAGGCGGGAATTCTTCCGCCCGTTTTTTTCCTGATTTTTATTAAAGTATTAAATTAGGAAGAAGACTTTTATTTTTTGTTTATTAGATTAGAAATGCACAGGTGTCATCATCTTTAAGATGCACTTAGGGCCTGTTTGGTAAAGCGATAGAGGTGCGACACACTGCTGCGGCACAGAAAGCAGGGCCAAACAATTTTAATAGAATGTGCGGTCATCGCGCTTCGCCAAAAACGACGGCAGCAGCGATTTGCTGCATTCCCTAATTTTTCCCGTACCCTAGCTGCAGCGGCGGCATCGACATCGCTTCGCCAACCATCGACATCGGCATCCCTTCGCCAACCACGGCGGCATCGGCATCTTCTCCAGGAACGCCATTCAAGTCCTGTTCCTCTTCTCCTGGAACCATCGACATCGGCATCTTCTCCAGAAACTTCATTCAAGTCCTGTTCCTCTTCTCCAGGAACCATCCGCATCGGCTTCGCGCGGTTTTTTCTCGTGTTCAACTCTTGTTCCTCTTCTCCAGATCCAGTAACCCACATTCAAGTCCTGTTCAACACCTGTTCATCTTCTCCAGGAACGCCACCAACTCCTGTTCATCTTCTCCGATGGTAAGATCTTCTTCTCACAAATTTTTGAACACCATTCCTCATTTTTTGCTTGATCTCTCCTCCTAATTTTGTCCAAACAAATGAACCCTAAAGGTTTTTACATAATAAATTATATGATATCCATTTCAAATTTTCTTTTCTTCACCTGCCCAAGTAAAACACTGGTTATCTCAAGGTTTTTATTTTTTAAAATCTCATTCTAATAAACTGATAAGTCAGTAGGGATTATCTGACCATTTGATATGATCTTAAATACTACTTTGCAATTCAGTAGCACATTCTGCTTGCTGTTCACTCAATTTGGACTTTGTTCTGCTATTCTTGTCATTTCTAATTCAAGATGCTAAATAGAGATATGCGAAGATCCTAGTTCAACTACTTTGTGAAAATCAAGTTGATGTCCAAAACTGATATCGATTTGCATATGCTCCATCATGGTCTTTTTTGGAGTTGATGTGATTCAGAATGTAGAGTTAGAAGGATCATCATCTCATTCTTCCAAACAAATATTTTGTGATTTATTGATTTTATTAGAAGAGTCATATGGTTTAAAAGGATCTCGAAGGACTGCAACACGAGAGGTCTTGGGAATGACATTATACATTCTTGGTCATCATGAAACTCTGCGGAAGACGTCAGAACGCTTCTAACATTCAACTGAAACAATTAGTCGATATTTCGAGAAAGGGTTACGTGCACTAGCAAGTCTTTCAATGGATATCATAGCTCCAACTGATCCACAGTTCATAAATACTCCCGCTCATATTGAAAATGATAGCAGATACATGCCTTATTTTAAGGACTGCGTTGGAGCAATTGATGGGACTCATGTGGATGCATGCATTCTGGTACATGAGCAAATCGCATATATTGATCGACATGGATCACCAACTCATAATGTTATGGCAGTGTGTGATTTCAATATGTGCTTCACATATGTGGTACCTGGCTGGGAGGGTTCGGCACATAATAGCCGCATTTATCACCGAGTTGTGCAAGATAGAAGCTGTAAATTTCCATATGCGCCTCCAGGTAAATTTCTCATTGCATTTATCAAATATTATTAAACTTTTGGTCATAATAAATTATTTTAAAACAGGAAAATATTATTTGGCGGATGCTGGATATCCGTTAGAGACGGGTCTTCTGAAACCATATTCAGAAACAAGATATCACTTGACGGACTTCGCTCGAGGCAATCGGCCAACTGAAGGTCGTCGTGAAAAATTTAATCAAGCGCACTCATCTTTGCGTTCTGTTATTGAACGTAGCTTTGACGTATAAAAAAATAAATGGCGCATCCTTAGGAAGATGACACAATACTCATTCTCAAAGCAATGCATAATTGTTGTGGCTACAATGGCCCTCCATAATTACATAAGAAGGCATCCATCTAGGCTTGATCCAGAGTTTAGAGCATGTGATCTTGATGAAACGTTTGTGCATCCTGAGGCATACGAACATAGGGTACAACATCGACGAACAGACAGGGTCACAGCTCCGAGCGTAGAGCCAGTTACACATGAGGGGACAGGTGCATCTGAGATGCCTGTTTTGAGAGAATTCATTGCAGACCAATTAGAACATGCTCGTATGTACAATTCATACAAATATACTTCAGCAAATAAATTAGTTATTTTTGATTAAATTTATCTAAACTGGCGTAATTCTTTTTTGCAGATGATATTTGTTTGAGTTGAAGAAAAACGACTATCATCAATTAACAAATCTGTATCGCAAATATTTATGTCGAACAAATACATTACTGTTGAACATTATAAATTATGCGAACTTATTAATTTTATCCATGTTTAATTTTCAGTACTGTTTAATTTTCATTATTGTTTAGTTCTGCACCACTATTTCACACAGCACTGCAAATACAATTTTCCAAACAATTTCATAAATTTTTCCACCACTGCAAAACAGCTGATTCTTGCACCACTGTTTTACACCACTGCTTCCTGCACAGCCACAGCTTAGCCAAACAGACCCTTAAGGGTAAAGTGCAAAGCTGCATTTTACCACCCCGGACCCCCATGATTGGCGTAGAGGGTGAGCCCCACTATTAAAAAAAAAAAAACCAAAATGGGCATCTTCTTCTCTCACTCTGTTCTTCCCCATTCGAATTCAAGAGCGACTTTTGAGCGGTCGCCATTCAGCTTGTATGCTCTCTACTAGTAAAACTAGTAAAACTATATATCAGTTTATTTGCACAGCCGCCCGCCTTTTCTTTCTCGCCTGCCACCATGGTCGCGTTTGACGGCAAGGATTATGGCGTCTTCTGCGAGCATCGCTGTGGCCGATTCCGTATGGCGACAAATGAAGTCTTCTCGTTGTGGTCTTGTTTCGTCTCTCTCTCTCCCTCTCTCACACTCCGCCACGCACAGACAAACACCCTATCGATTTTACTCTCTTGAACGATTTCTAACCAGTCTTACCTCAACTTTTTTCCCCAACAGTTTCGGACGATAATCTAGCAATGTAAGCCTCCGCCGTCTCTTCCTATCAAGTGAATCTGTGTTCTCTGATCGCACCCCTGTCGATGCAGCTTGCATTTTCTCTTTGGAAAAAATTTCGAAAGAGCGACCATTATCGTCGACCAGGGCGGCGTCAAGAGGGTTTCAGGAAACCCTAGTTGCCGCGTGCTATTCCTGGTATCATTGTTTTCGCCTCTCCCCGCTTTCGTGAACCCATTTCCTTTTTCATGCTAATACTGAGATGAAATTCGACTGAGTTTAGGTAGCAGGGGAATCAAAGAAGGAGGAGTACGTGTGTTTCCCAGAGCACTTCTGCACCTGCCATTCCTTCTTCTTTGACGTTGTGAATAAAGGAGAGCAGCTCTGTGTACACTGCTGCCATCATTCTTTCTTCTTCTTCTCCTCTTTTTTGGTTTCTTTGACATATCCAAAAGTTGGTTTCATTTGTTTCATTCAGTGTAAGCATCAAATAGCAGTTCAGCTAGCCGAGTCTGTGGGTGCTTACAAGGAAATCAGCATAAGTGATGAGGAACTGGCATTGATTCTTTGCAGGATCTGAGTTTCTACCTCTGAAAACTTAAAGGTAAATTCGGATTGTTTGTTATGCAATGATGTGAATTAAACTGTTTAGGCATTGTTACCCCTGAGGTTTCGATACAAATGGCATAGTTAAATGAACAAGTTATTGACAGTTCAATATGCAATATATGTGAAATGGACGGTACCATTTTAGTGTCTTCTTTTAAAAATTATATTCTATTCTGATAATTTTAGAAATCAGTTTCTGACTTGTGATGCTATTATTAATTTTATTTTGCTGAATGTAATGTGTGTCGGCTGAATTTGCAGTAACCATGAAACGTGAGTGGTGTTTGTAGAATTTCTATGCTTGTCCCTCTTAATATTCACGCAATTGTTGAAAATTATGGATCTGAGTTGGAAGACTTTTGTAAATGATTCCATAATTATTATTGGATAACTACAATTTGATTAATCCTGTTTATTGACAAGTTTGTTGCTAGCATTTTCTATAGAAATGATGTTTAGGGGTTGATTTCATCATCTAAGAAATTCCACTCCATCTCTGAATCTTGCGAGCAATAAGAACAACAAGATTGCTCCTGTTATTCAAGCTGACGAACGACATTCCCATGATGTTGTAGACGAGATGCATTGATTGACTAAACAAAACACAAATGATGTAACCTCAAATTAGGGGTTTAAAAATTTAATGTTTTAATCAAAAAGATTTTATTTGTTATGAAATAGAATTGGGGGTTTTGAAAATAGTTGATCATTATGCTCTTGATTTAATTTAAAGAAGGCTGAGAGTGCCGGACGGCGGAAGGGGGCTCGACGTCAACGTCAGTCAGGCAGGCTGCCGGTTTCAAGGGCGAAGTCGACAACGACTTAGCAGGCGGAAGAAGATGCCGGACGGCTCAGGGGGACTGGATCTGACCAGCGGCGGCGTTGCTGGCGGCGGGCGGTCGGGAGAAGCGCTGTCGTAAAGATCGTGAACCTATGGAGTCTACTGAAACTGCTTCAACGACGGAGTAGTGACTGTTTAGCTTCGCCGGAGAGACGCAGGCGAGAGGCGGTGGATGTACGGGAGGGCTATTTTCTTCTGCTGGCCAGGAGCTTTAGGCTGCGTTTGACGCGGCTTATCGCAACTTATTTGCTCCGGTGAGGTTGGACAAAAACGTCATTGTAATAGAATGTATGTTTGGTATGACAAATGTTACTACCGTTATCAAAAAAGAAACAAGTTTGGGGCATAAGATTTTGGTATGACAATGACGTTTTTGTCCAACCTCACCGGAGCAAATAAGCCACGATAAGCCGTGCCAAACGCAGCCTTAATCGAGGTTGCAGAGTTTTTTCCAAACTCTTCATACGGGAGAAATTCTCCAAGCTTTCCAATTTTCCTTTAACACCAGCTCTTTCCAAATTTCATTAGTTTTTCAATGGCAGCACTTCAGCATTGATTTCCATATATTTTATACGACAGTATTTTTTTCTTCTGTCAAGTGAATAATAAGTTATTTCCACCTCTTCCAAACTATTAATATTTCCTATCATGCAGTTGTTTAACAATCTTGACAGCGTACTCTAATTAACTTAAGCTTGTCCTAACCGTCCTAGCTACCAAAATTACCAGACCTATTTTTTCAGGGTCTTATCGGATGGTCAAATCGACGAGCCAAAAAAGTACAAGAAATGAAGGCGAGTACAAGAAATAAAAACGAGTATATGAAATACAAAATAAATATATGAGAAGGAACTATAATGCGACGAAGGATGCATTAACAAAGATAACATAATTTGAAGATTTGCTTGAACTCCATGATGATGGTTTATTCGTATGTGATAAGAGGTTGCATGATGTTGCGGCAATTAGTAGGAAGTCTCAATGTCCACTTCAACAAGGATTATCAACTTTTAGAAGATGTTGTGGTTCTTGGTTCCTACTAGGCAACTTGTAAGAGGAGGGTTCTCGGGCGGGGGGTTGATTTCATCATCTATGAAATTCCACTCCATTTATGAATCTTGTGAGCAACAAGAACAAGATCGCTCTTGTGATTCAAGCTGACGAAAGACAATCTCATGCTTTTGTACACGAGCTGCATGTTGTTGCGATAGTAACCTGGAGGCCTCACTATCCAGTTCGACAAGGATTATCAACTTTCAGAAGATGTTGTAGTTCTTGGTCCCTGCTAGACAGCTTGTAAGAGGAGGGTTCTCTGGCGGGGATTTGGGCTTAAGTTGAAGGAGCCCATAACCACATGGGCTTTGGTTTTTCTATGGGTTTAAATTGGGTTATGTTGGAATTTAGAGACCATAGGAGGTGGCCATAGGTGTATATGTGGAGTTGATTTAATCGAATTGGGCACAAGGTTTGAATCGTAGATTTTGAGGATCAATTTATATGAATTAGATTGATAAATCTTTAGATTTGGGAAGGTTTTGGTTTCTCCAAAGGAGACATATTTTTTTTAATAGTCATCAAAGGCTTAGAAAGGAAGAAAATTACATGTATATTGTGTCCATTATCTTTATTTTTGTATAGTTATCTTTCTCATTCCTGCGCTTCTTGATTTCTCTTGTATATTGATTTTTCTCCAATAAGTATTAAGCCATGCTGTGAAAACTTAAAAGAAAAGTTGGAGAAATGACAATTGAGGACAAAAGGGTGAGATCACTTGTTTGATGACATGCATTTCATGTTGGAAGCAGATCTAAGATAATATATACCTCAATAAGTCGCACTTGCCTCTCTTTGGAATGAAACCAATAAACATTAGCCATGATAAATGTGATTTGATGGATTGAATATTGATTGGGATCAATGTTGTAAATATCGGATGTCGATGACATATCAGATTGAATTTTTAAATGTCGGATGTTGGAAGTCGAAGACATGTCGAAGATATTTTAAAATATTAGATTTTCATATTTTATAAATAATTTTTTTATTATAATGTATACTAACTATAATTATATGTTATAAAATAAAGAAATAATATAACAAATAGATAAAAAATGAGTCATTTATATTACAAAGTAAAACCGAATTGTATATAAGATAAAGTATTATTAACAAATATAAAATGATATATTGTAAAATATATTTAATAATATATAATGATTTTTTTGATAACAATAAGTTTATTGCAAATAAAGAAGATTTAAAAATTAAAAATCTTTGATTGATTATAAGTCTTTAAACATATAAATTTATATGAAAAACTTGCAAACAATCAGCTAATAAATGTATTAAATATTTTCTTAATTTTTTATAATATGAAATTTAAAAAATTGTGAACAATTATATAAAATTGGTTGTAAGAATAAAATGTTAAAAATCGAAACAATAAGTCTAATCGATTTAAATATACATTATATATATAAGCTATTTGAACATATGTTGTTAGTCTGCCAATGTAACATAAAATAAAATTGCGACAATATATTTAAAAGTCCCGTCTGTCAATATATCCGAAAAAATCGGACATATCGACCTATATTTTTTAAAAGAACATAATCTATTTTTTTTAGAAAATTTATTGTTTTTTCTTTAAAAATGATATGTTGGACATGTCTGAGGACATTTAAAATAATGATTGAGATCACTTTTCAAGCAAACAAGCAACTTCTAGAATCCAAGTGCCGACGTCGTTGAGCAGAAACGAGCTTAAGCCGCGAGTTCAGGAAGTAGTTGAGCAGAGGGCATGACAAGCTCTATTCAGAAGGACTTGTAGGGGCGAGCTCAAGATGAAATCATGTTGTCGGCGAGCTGGAATAAACAATTGAGAAGTAGATTTTGAAGATCAGGGCAGCTCAGTGTGAAATTAAAGGTGATGGAAACCGTGCATCATATTTTGTAGGGAAATCTACTTCCACGAAGTATACCTGCGCATTCTCTGCACCCGTCGTGCTTTCACTATTTAGGGAACAAAAATTCCTTTCTTGCACATTAACAACTACGACGACAACTGAGCGATTGCTTGGTTTTTTGAATTCAGGACGAGCAAAAGAGGGAAGTCAAGAGCTGCACGGAATGAGTAGAATTGGAGAGTGTCAAAATCGAGAGCGTGTAGGTTTATTATATCCTTTGTGCTCGAAATCATCGTTCAAAATGAATTTATATGATATAGACGGTGCCCCTTTTATCTAGCCATTTACAAAGCCCCTTTTATCTAGACATTGGTCGGCGATGATTTTGGTCGAGGGCGGCGACATTGGTCGAGGGCGGCGACATTGGTCAAGGGCGGCGACATTGGTCGAGGGCGGCGACATTGGTCGTGGGCGGCGACATTGGTCGTGGGCGGCGACATTGGTCGTGGGCGGCGACATTGGTCGTGGGCGGCGACATTGGTCGTGGGCGGCGACAATGGTCATGGGCGGCGACATTGTTCGTTGGTGGTGACATTGGTCTTGAGTGACAACATTGGTCGTGAGCAGTGACATTGGTCGTTGACGGCGACATTGGCCGTGGGAGGTGACATTGGTCGTCGGCGGCAACATTCATCAGGGGGATTAACATTCGGCGCGGGAGGCGACAATCAGCACTGGCAGCAACATTCGGCGCGGGCGGCGACAATCGGCACGGGCGACAACATTCGGCGCGGGCGACGACATTCGGCACGGGCGGCGACACTCGGTGCGGGCGGCGTCATTATTTAAGGGTGGTGTCATTCGTCGGGGAGGAGACATTCATCGGAGGAGGCGACATTCGTCGGGTTAATTTTTTCATTGCCATTGATGATTGTTTCTTACATATTAGACCGAAACAACTCAAATCATTATGAGCTTCTTTTATCCACGTGTTATCAATTAGGTCTGCCTTTCTCATTCCGGATCCTTTGACACTAATTCTATATAGTTTGGTGCAAATTACATATTAACTAATTACATCCAGTTTCAATCATTTTTAACTTCAATATATGTTCATGCACAGTTTCTCTAATGTGTTCACTTTTAGCATACAACTGTTTTAGCATTTTCATTTCTAACAACAGAAACTTGGATTTAAATGTCATGAATATTAAAAAGAATTTATACCTGGTGAGAGATTTTGGATGTCCCTTGTAATGGTAGTTCTATCCAGACGGTTGATTTCCATTAGAATATTGTCTTCACTGGGGTACTTTAGCTTCACCCGCAAAAGGGAAACATGTCGGTCTTCTGTAAGTTTGTAGTGGACCCAAACCTCCATTTGATCCAGCCAATGCCATTACTTCAGCCTGTTACAAATCATTATACCATTAAAATGTGCATGAATGCATATGAAAAATATAGTTGTTTTGCCAAATCAAAACATTCATATGAAATATCTTGGCCAAACAAAAATACTGATTCACCCTTTGTTTTCATTTACCCAATTTTCTGGACAAATTCATTTGAAATTGTCCGCCGACTCCATCTAGATCCAAATCCCAGCAGAGTCAATAGACATCTAAAATCATCTTATCATTTCTACATTTAATTTTTACTATTACTAATCAATTGCTTAAGCATGCGATGAAATGTAAGATTCAGATACCTTGCAACAGAGACCAGCTCTATTCAGATCAATGTTGTGTTTATCCTCCGACATGGCCGACATGTCGGCCGACATAAAGGTTTCATGGACCAAACGACATGTTTCTGATATTTTTTCACAAAATATCCTTTTGGATTATATCCTCTGATATGTCTGATATTGACCGATATATTCGCCGATATATCGGCCGATATATCCCGACATTTTATCGACTGGTTTTTTCAATTTATTTTAATTAGTGTCTATGATATAATAGATAATAAACCAAAATTGTTTATTGTTTATGTTGTTTTTCCCCTTCCTCTGACTTTCTTCCTTGCTCAAGTTCGTCACCGACTTCAATTATGCATGATCTTTGAATTATGAACTAAATATTCCTTATCTTCCATTATCATTGATAACTTCTCGAGATTCTGCTTTCTCTTATTTTATTTCACGTGTTATACCGTTATTAATTGTAGAATACAAAATGTTTATATTAGTTTGATAAATTTAGGAGTTCAATAAATATCAAATTATTAATATATTAATATATATAAATTTAAAAAAGATTAAATTTATAAATAATTAAATATTAAACCCGTTATGTGAAATATCCCCGATATATCCCCCGACATACTAAAACCGACATGAAAAACCTAAACCGACATACTCTCCTGTAGCAATGCCTACAACTCAACATCAGCTATAACTTGTGCTGGAGCATGATGTTGGAACAGGAAACAGATAACTGCAGCAAAATTTAGAAATTCTAAAGTTCCTATTTTAAATCAGGATCCTTCAAATTTGTAAAGTATGAGAGCTTCTTGCCCCTTACCCGCCTTCCTGAGGTAATCATACATCACATGCTCATATTACTGAAATTGCTAGGAAGCCCAATTGGAAAAGTGTGGCCTTGTTGAAGAAGCTGATCAGACCTGTGAAACAGTAAACAGTGATGAAGAAGCAAGAAAAGTGTGAATGCATCGAGAGGGAAAGGCGATATGGGAGCGGCAACATGCTGGAAGATGAAGGGTTTCATGAGGGGTCGGGACCGTGTACTGTGGAACCACGAAATGGAGGATGCATGATGAGTCCGATTTCTATAGGGGTCTTTAGACTCATCTGGGCTAGTTTTCACTCTTGTGCACTGCACTTTTAGTCGTTATTTGCTTGTATTTCTCTTATACACACTTTCACGCTAAGTGCACTATTAGTCGTTATTTGCTTGTATTTCTCTTATACACACTTTCACGCTAAGTGCACTATTTAGGCCCGTTGTGGTGTGCAATTGCACGCTTTTGCTGGGGGTAAGCACATGGTGCTCCCTAACTTGTTTTTATGTTGTTTATTTCTATTGCTTGTGTGTGCTGGAGGTGTGCTCCAGGCTGTGTTGTTGCTGTGCGGGTGGGAAGATCCCCATTGCTGCTCTGGTCTTTCATGTAGGAATCGCACAGTCGTGCGTTTTTCTTCTCGCACGGTTGAATCCAGCCGTGCGATGCCTACAACGCTGGTTTCTGGTGATCTACCCCGTGCCGTGCGATTTGCTCTCGCACGGGCTGTTTTGCCCGTGCGTGACCAACTCGCACGACCTCGTCTTTCTTGTCTAAATTTTTATGCTATTATCGCCCATGCGTTTTCATCACGCATGGTTGGGTTCAACCGTGCGTGAAAGGAATCACACGATCGGTTTGTTTGCCTGGATTCTCAGTGTTCTGTCACTAACCGTGCGATTTGTTCTCGCACGGGCTGTTTTGCCCGTGCGTGCTAAAAAACACATGATTTCTTGCTGAACTAGGCTGGGCGATTTCCGTGCGTTAAATTTCGTACGATTCACGCACGGTCGTGCGTTTGACTGTGGGTGAACATTTTCTAACACGTTTTTCTATTTATGCCGCAGGTTTGCCCTAAACCCAGATCACTTCTTCATTTCTCCATTTTTCCGCCGCGGGAGAGCTCCGCCTTCTTCCTCCTTCATCCTCCATTAGGGCTCTTGCCCTAGGTTGCCTCCATCATCCAAGAGTTCCAAGGAGGGGATTCTAGACCTAATTTTATCTTCAAGCAAGGAGAGCTTAGCTCTGGGAGAGATTGGGTCGTGAGACAAAGAAAACAGGTCCATTGGGAGGAAGTGATAACCCTCCTCTACCCCGGACGTAGTTGTGGACCGAGCTTGGATGCGGATTGAAAACCCTGCGAGTATTACTGAGAATCCCAACGAGCCTTCGGATTTGGTTGTATCCCGTGCTCCTCTCCTCTTGATTTGATATTTGTTGCTAGATTCTCTATGTTTTGATGATGTGCACTATAAACTCTTCTTTGTAATGTTTATTTCATTTTATATGAAAATATTCGGTTTATGTGTGTTGAGGTGCGCTGCCATTGCACCATCACCCTCCACTCCATCCCGCGAGCCTACTCGCCCATCCCGTGAGCCTACTCTTCCAGCCGCCAAGCTAAGCGGTGCTAACGACCCGTATAACCATCCGCCGGTGCGAACCATTTCATCCGCTTGCCTACTTGTCCACCCGTCCTGCGAAGCAGTGCATAACAGCCTGCGTAGTTTCCATCCCGCCGAGCAAAGTAGTGCATAGCGGCCCGCATTGGAGTAGTTGATTTAGTTTGTTTTACTTTGTTTCCGCAAGCCAAAACCCCCTTTTAAACCCCGACCTATGGACTTCAATCTCAAGTCCTTCTCGATAGTTACTCCACCTTACTATGTTCCTTGTGAGATCGATACTTGGGAAACATTCACCTATTTTATATTATTTTAGCGACCGATGCACTTGCCAAACACGTATTAAGTTTTTGGAGCCGTTGCCGGGGAGCACAGTCATGTGAGTTTCTCGAGAGGGAGTCGCGAGATAAAAATCCTTCCCTTTGTAAATTGCATTCATTTTGTTCAATTTATGCTTTTCCTTGTTTTTACTTGTTTTAAGTGTAGGTAGTTTTAAGTGAATTTTTGTTGGATATAGTGTTTTGCACAAAAGCTATTATTTGTTTGAATCTGGTTAACTTCACACAATGTAAACTGCATTTAATATCCGCTATTGTTGTTGTGAAGTTACCTCCCTTGCTAGTGATAAATGCCCTACGGGAGATAGTGGTCATAATTATCGTGGCTCAGTGCATGGAGCACCGGTCTATTCCGGTCCTTCATTCTTTGTGCCCAAGTTTTATGGCCACTCGTCCTCGCCGCATGTACCATTTTTGTATTCCTCTCCAGCCCCACAAGGACTGGGGAAAAATACAACGATGCTTGTTTTGTCATAGCACAGATCACGCCTTGAAGAATTGTGTCGAGTATCTTCGCCAATTGGAGGAGGATGATGAGTTGGACATCCGGATCATCCCGACTCCTACCTCTGGCGGCACACCTTCAACCTCTGGTTATGTGTCCGTGTCACCTTCATATTTTGAAGGAATGATGTGGACACGACCACCAGATGTGGCTGATCTAGGCTCTGACATGTCCGAGCCTCTATCCCCTGTGCATATATCCCCGTGCGTGGAGTCGATTCTTTGCGAGGAACCAGTGCTTGACTTTTATCTGAGCACTATTCCTCCCCCTTTTGTCCATTCTACTACATTCATTTCTGATGAAATCATTGACGATGCGCCGCAAGATGAGGCATGTGATCTTGGTGTTGTGCCTGTCCCTATGGAGGAGGACAAGCTTCAAGGTGAAGAGGATTCTTCCTCAGCACCGGTGGAGGAAGTCCAAATCATGGGCGAGGCCACTGTTGATGCTGCTGAGCCTTGCAACCAAGGTTGTCAGGATCGCGATCCAGATCATAGGATCTTACGATCCAGATTTTGTAAATCGATCCTGATTTTGTAAAGCGATCCTCGATCCGACCCTGCTATCAGATCCAATCCTACCTCGAAACGATCTCATCTAGGATCTCGATCCTGACAACCTTGCTTGCAGCATTGTCGATGATGCCAACAATATTTTACTACCTCAACCTCTGGGGAGTGAGACCGGGACCACTCCCCCGATTGTTGATTATTTTAGTTTTTCTTCTCATTTATTACTTGATCACCCTTCTTTATCCGAGCTTGTGCAGGTTGAGCTTTCACAAGTACCCCAAGAGGACTTGGACCTTCTTCCTGTTGACGACACCTTGCTTGGCAAGGATATTTTTGGTGAGATGAGTGAGGATTCTTCCTCCTCGTCTTACTTCGTCTTCCATCTACCTGTGAGGAACAAGTATTATTATTCAGGTGGATGAGTAACTGTTTTATCGCCGTTTCAGTACCCGTTACCGACACGAATGTTAGAATAAGTCGTACTGGGAGGACAATAACCTCAGTAGTTATCTTACATTCCCCTGCAATTTAGTTTAGTTTGTTTGTTTCTCTTTGGCTTTTGCGAAGCTCACCCCTGCAGGTATTTTCTATTTGTGAAAACAGTGGCTATGATTCTTCGTATAACGACCTTGCCCTGGATTTTCACGCTTCACCTGGTATGCTCACTTGTTGAGCATTGGGTACTCTCTTCCCCTAGCCTTTATTTTGAATTTCATGGTTAGATCTTGTGTAGGATTGTTTAGTTTAAGTCTGGGGAGAGCCGTTTTCTGTGCCCACTCACGTGCACTATTGCATAGCATGCTAGAAGCTTTTATTTCAATTATTTTATTGCATTTTCATTGCACATCGCAACACCCACATGAGCATGTGCTTAGCCGTTTATACGTCGCGTGTTGAATTTGTCTATTTTGTGTGATGTAGAAATTCACTCTGCTGGCTTAGGATTAAGTTACAGAGTAAAATGTTGACTCCTGCAGTGCTCCTAGTCGAGTGCTTGCGTCTTGTGTAGAAATTCGTGTAGACTTAGTTTTTTCTTATGCAATTAGTTTTATACTTTTCTATTTGCTTAGACACGGTTTATTTTACTCGCAATCGACGAATCCAGTGCAAACTCGTGGTAGCGTAAGCGGTGTGTGTAGGCGGTCGTTATCCTTGTATTGCTCGACCCGGGAGGAAGAATAGTCTTTCTCGGTGGCTAAGAACTTACCCCAAGCTATTCTCGAAGCATGGGTATACATTTAGTTCATTGTGTGAGTGTGATGCAAGCCATCATTTTGGCCCGGTTGAGCTTTTGTACCACTCTTATCATTTTATTCTCGCTAGCCCCATTGTGTCTACCCCGCATTTTTGATTCAGCTCCACTGTTATCTCACCAAAGACAAAAAGCCAATCTTAGTCGCACACCCAAATTCGAGCTTTAATTGTTGATTTATTTTTGTGTTGTGGTGTTGATGTGGTGATTTTATTGAGAATGTGTGATAGTGCTTAATAGTATATGTGCTGAAATGTTGTGGAGAAAAAAAATAAGAATAGAAAAAAAATTGAAAATGAAAATATTTGAAAAAATGAAATGAAAAAAAAGAGTTTTATTGAAAATATATTTTTACGATTGATATTTGGAGTAGGCGGTGCACACACCCATGTTGTCAAGTCCAAGTCTGGGGGTGTGGTGCACCCGCTTGTATTGTGTTGCGTGGATAGTTTCTGTTGTGCGAGCTCATTTGGGTTAGGTGTGTCGAGCCATCGTTTTTATCATTGTATACCCTACCTTAACCCAAGCCCTATTTTAATACGATAAATCCTACTGATTCGTGCGTGGACCAAACCAGTGCCGTGAAGAGAGTGTGGAAGGGCGAGCTTATGGTCACCGACATTGATGGATTTCTTTGGAGGTTGTCCTGAGCCCCGATCATTGGCAATGCTCACCTCAGCGATAAGTATGCTTTCTCCTTACGTGTGATTGAAGGATTCTCTGCGATTCTAAATGCGAGTAAAAATAATATGTTGATATATGTTTTTGAAATTTATAATCTAGTTCGCATAATTAAAAACTCCTACTAGATTTTGATGCGCGCGAGTATGTGACTTCGCATGACACTCCGTGCTTTTAGTTGTTATGCCAACTTGTGTTTTTCTTGTCCGCATGAGTGATGATTTGCTCGGGACGAGCAAATGGTTAAGTTCAGGTGTGTGCTGAGTTCAATTTATATAGGGTTTTTCAGACTCATCTGGGCTAATTTTCACTCTTGTGCACTACACTTTTAGTCGTTATTTGCTTGTATTTCTCTTATACACACTTTCACACTAAGTGCACTACCCGTTTTGACAGATTGCCCCAAGCCTCCTGCAAACAAAAGCACAAATGCTGTTCCACCTCCTTCAGGAACAGATGCTGACATAAAGAAATGGAAGGTTGCTGATGCTAAAGCTATGAACATACTAGCTCAGATAATGTCTGATGACATCTTCCAGAAGGTAGCTGAATGCAACTCAGCTAAAAAGATTTGGGACAAGCTATCTGAGCTTGTGTCAGGATCAGCTGATGAGAGAAAAGATAGAAGATCTCATCTCATCACTCAGTATGAGAATTTCAAGAAAGCAGAAAATGAATCAGTAGCTGACATGTACAACAGACTAAGTCTGATTGTCAGTGAACTCAAGACATTGGACAAGGAGATCTCTCTCACAGAGATAAATGACAAAATCTTAATGTGCTTCCCCAGCACTTGAGATTCAAGGATTTGGCCCATCAATGATGTCAGAAGTCTAAATGAAATCACTACAGAAGCTCTATTGGGCAAGCTCAAATCTTATGAGCAGCTCATCAAGAATAGAGAAGTAGAGCAGAAGACAACTTCTCCAGCAGTTTGGAAGGAGAAGTCAATTGCTTTCAAGGCAACAGAAGAACAGCCTGAAGACAAAGTCACAGACAATGAAGAACTGATGAGCCTCCTAGCCAAGAGGTTCTATAAAATGGTCAGGAAGGATTTCAGAAAAAGGTCATCCAGAGGCCAAGAAAAGCCAAGGTATGATAAATCAAATAATAAAGAAATTATTTGTTATGGTTGCAGGAAACTAGGACACATACTGCCTGATTGTCCAGAAAGTCAAAACAAGGACAAGAAGGATAACAGAGAAAAGAGAAAAGATAAAGACTCCAGAAGAAATCACTATGACAGATCCTCTTCCAACAAGAACAAGCACACAAGGAAGGGATTTGTTGCTGAAATATGGAGTGAAACAGAAGAAGAATCTGATGCATCATCAAGTTCAAGTGATGATGAGGATGATGCACAAGAAAAAGATTTCTGCATGATGACAATCAATACATCTCAGAACAACACTGATTCAGAACATGAATCTGAATCTGAATCTGAACCAGAGCTAGAAGAAGACCAGGTAATTGATTCATTTGATTTTTATTCTGAGGACTTCAAGTCTAAATTTAAAGCACTGTGTTTAAATCTACTTAAGTCTGAGAAAGAAATTATCTCTCTCAGAAATCAGTTATCTAAATACAGTACCTTAAGTTCAGATAACCTCAAACTCTCAGATGAGTTAGAATGTTGTAGGGAGCAGATAGTTTCACTGAAAAGTGAACTATCTGAGGCTAAGAAGTTTGAAGAATCCCTCAATGGGAGAAGTATCAAGCTGATGACATCACAAACACAGTGAACTCAAGATTCAATAGTACACTGGGCTTGGGTGCTTCATCCAGCCAACCTATTGTGTTAACAACTCCCATTAAATTTATCTCTGATAAAGGAAAAGGAGTTGTGGAGGTAGCTAGAAAAAATTCCGATCTACCCAAAGAGAACAAAGTTCAACAGAAATCGTCGAACGGAGCTCGACGATCTTCGAACAGAGCTCAGCGATTTCATGCTGAATCGTCGAACTCAGGTCGACGATCTCTGATCTCTGAACACAGACAAGATCGATCGCTGAACGGAGCTCGACGATCTGACCCAAGATCGTCGAACTCAGGTCCACGATCGTCGAACGGAGCTCAGAGATATGACCAGTTCTCAAGGGGTACATCAAAAATTAATTCTAGATATCCTACATCTCAAGGGTTCAACCCTTATACTGAATGGATAATACCCCCCAGGAGATATCATCCTGAAGGATATAAGAGTCAACCAGAGATGTCTTTCATTTCTGATTTCAAAGGTTATCAAGCTAGACCCAAGGTAAACTGGGTAAAAAACAAATGAACTGTTATTTGTGCAGGTGAAGACCTATCCAACCATGGACCAGCACTGGTATCTGGATAGTGGGTGCTCCAAGCACGTGATTGGAAGCAAGGGTAACCTAGTATCCTTCAAGGCTAAGCATGAACCCAAAGTGATGTTTGGAGATTCAAACTATGGACAGACCAAAGGATATGGTATAGTTAAAATTGGGTCAGTGACATTCAAAAAGGTAGCATATGTGGAAGGACTGAAGCACAACCTTATTAGTATCAGTTAGTTATGTGATGAAGGTTACAAAGTTACATTCAACAAGTCTTCATGCATCATCAAATCAGAAGACAACACAACTGTGTTGACAGGTAGCAGAAGAAGTAACATTTATCTAGTAAATTTTCATTCAAACAAGGTAGATATCTGTTTATTTAATTCTCTTAGCAAACCTAATGAATTATGACATAAGAGATTAGGACATGTTAACCTTAGAACCATTGCTAGGCTTTCCAAGGACAATCTTGTTAGAGGACTACCTTCTGACGCTTACAAGAAGGAAGGACTCTGCAGGGCTTGTCAATTAGGCAAACAAACTAAAAACAGCTTTAAGTCACTTAATAAGAGTGATTCACCTAGGATTTTGTACTTGTTACATATGGATCTGTTTGGACCCATTACTGTACAAAGCTTAGGAGGGAAATCTTATACTTTAGTAGTTGTAGATGACTTCTCTAGATTCACATGTGTGTTTTTTCTGAGGAAGAAGTCTGATAACTTCAAATGTTTGACAGAGTTTCTCAAATGTATACAGATTGAGTTCAATACTCACATAGCCCTGATCAGAAGTGATCATGGGACAGAGTTTGATTCTCTTCTTATGCAAGAGTTCTGTCAGAAGAAAGGGATTATACACACTTTCTCAGCTCCTAGAACTCCTCAACAGAATGAGGTAGCTGAAAGGAAGAATAGAACCCTTATTGAATCTACCACAACATTGTTGACAGATGCTCACCTTCCTCTATCCTTTTGGGCAGAAGCTGTGAACACTTCAAATTATGTTTTGAATAGGAGTTTGATACATAAGCTAAAGGGCAAGACTCCCTATGAATTACTCAAAGGGAAGAAACCTAAAGTTGATTATCTTAGAATTTTTGGTTGTATTAGCTATATTCATAACAATAACAAGAAATACTTAGCAAAATTTGAAGCCAAAGCTGATGAAGGAGTGTTTCTGGGATACTTCATGATCAGTAAAGCCTATAAGGTTTATAATAAATCATCTCATAAAGGTTAAGAAACAGTGCATGTCTCTTTTGATGAAACTAATATGTCTTACAAGGAGAAGATCACTTCTACCATAGACCCTTTCCAGGTACATTCTCTATCAGAGAATTTGGACAGACTGAATATCATTGAAAAAGATCCATCATCTTCATCCACTCAACAAGAAGCTGAAAGTAGTGAAAATGAAGATGACAGTCAGATTTTAGCAAGTCATGGTGACAATCAAAATGAAGAGCCAGTTGTTGTTCCATAAGAGGAAACAACAACACAGGTTGGTGAACAATCAACACCCATTGTTGATTTAGTAACAACAAAAGATCATCCAATCTCTCAAGTGATTGGAGACATCTCAGCAGGTGTGCAAACCAAAAATCAGATCAATCAAAATCTGATGCACACTTGCTTTCTTTCTCAAATTGAGCCTCAATCCGTACAAGATGCTGAACAAGATCCAAACTGGATCATTGCAATGCAAGAGGAATTAAATCAATTTGAAAGAAACAAAGTTTGGGAGCTAGTGCCAAAGCCAAAGAATTATTCCATTGTTGGAACAAAATGGGTATTCAGAAATAAGTTAGATGATCAAGGAGTTATTGTAAGAAACAAGACAAGGCTGGTTGCTCAAGGATATTCTCAAGAAGAAGGCATAGAGTATGACCAAACCTTTGCACCAGTTGCAAGGTTAGAGGCCATAAGAATCTTCCTAGCATATGCAGCTCACAAGAGGTTCAAAATATATCAAATGGATGTCAAAAGTGCATTCCTCAATGGTGATATCAAGGAAGAAGTTTATGTAAAACAACCTCCAAGTTTTATCTCTCTAACTTATTCTGATTTTGTTTATAAATTGCATAAAGCATTATATGGTCTCAAACAAGTTCCTAGAGCATGGTATGAGACCCTAGCTTGCTTTCTCTTGAAAAATGATTTTAAAAGGGGTAGAGTAGTCCAAACTCTTTTTATTAGAACCCATAAGTCCAATATCCTACTAGTACAAATCTATGTAGATGATATTATTTTTGGTTCTACTGATTCAAATTTGTGCAAAAGGTTCTCCAACCTAATGCATTCCAAGTTTGAAATGAGTAGCATTGGTGAGCTATCCTTCTTTTTAGGATTGCAAGTCAAACAACATGCTGATGACATCTTTATTTCTCAAACCAAGTATGCAAAAGAATTGATTAAGAAATTTGGTATGTCTGATGCATCCTCTATGAAAACACCCATGCCTACTAATGCTGTATTAAATGCTGATGAACAAGGGAAACCAGTTGATCAAACCACATATAGAGCAATGATTGGCTCCTTATTGTATCTTACAGCTAGTAGACCTGATATAATGTTTGCTACATGCATATGTGCTAGATTCCAAGTCAGCCCTAGAGAGTCACACCTCACATTAGTTAAGAAGATTCTTAGGTATGTGAAAAGTTGTCCAAATCTAGGTCTCTGGTATCCAGCTGATTCAGGATTTGATTTAACTGGATTTTCTGATGCTGATTATGCTGAATGTAGAGTAGACAAGAAAAGCACCAGTGGAACTTGTCAGTTTTTTGGTGACAGACTTGTCTCCTGTTTTTGCAAAAAAACAAACATCTGTGTCCACATCAACTGCTGAAGCTGAATATATGGCAGCATGTAGTTGTTGCTAACAGATATTGTGGATTCAAAATCAGCTCCTGGATTATGGCTACAACTTAGAGAAGTCCAAAATATTTTGTGATAATACTAGTGCTATTTTCATATCTCAAAATCCAGTCCTCCATAGTAGGACCAAACACATAGAGATTAGACATCACTTCTTAAGGGATAATGTAGAGAAAAGTAAAATTGAACTAGAATACATCCCAACTGATTTACAAAGGGGAGATATTTTCACCAAACCCTTGGATGAAAAGAAACACACATTCTTCCTCAATCAGTTAGGAATGTTAGATGGAGGCAGTCTTAATTAAGTTTCAAGATCTTAAAAACCTAAAAATTGACAAAGACTAGGTTAAAAATTTGAGTTTCCTAGTGTCTGTAGGTTTTCTCTGAACTCTGAACTGCGCTCGACGTTTTTCATGAACATCGTCGAACGGAGCTCGGCGTTTCCAGATAGTGCTAGACTATTCTTCTCGGTCAGCGATCTCAAATATCGTCGAACGGAGATCGACGATGTTGAGACCCTTCAGTTTCCCCTAGAGCCGTGGATCGTCGAACTGAGTTTAACGATTTTTCCTTTTCTGCGTCGAACCCTGATATAAAATTATTTTTCAGGCATCGTTCTCATTTGCGCTTTCATACCTTCTACAAGAATTTTCTTTCCCTCCAAACTCTTCTACACTTGATCTTGTTTATTTTTGCAGGAAATATGTCGGTCTCAGTCGCCGTTCTAGCCGCAATGAAGTTCGACACCAGCTTTGATATTGACATGAAATCTTTCGAGGGTACTGATCAGATGTTTAAGGACATTCTGGAACTCTTCAAGGAACAACAACTTGTAAATATTATGACTACCAGAATCAAATTAGCAGCAGATGAGATAAAAGAATGAGTCTATACTGCCAATAATCTGGATCAAAATTCAGTTGTTGGAACCATCTCAGGAACACAGGTATCCCTAACCCCAGGTATTCGTACAGAGGTTTTTGGATTAAGTACTGGTAATGATAGCATAGAACTATCAGGAGTAGAATTTTCTGCAATGTTAGATAGAATGTGTCATAATTCTGAGAACCCTAATAAACTGCTGAAGAAGAATCTATCCATGGAATATAGATTTCTAGCAGATGTTGTAGGAAAGGTCATTTTGGCCAAACATTCAGCCCATGATACAAATTCCAGGTATCAATTTTGTTTAATGGCTGTAATAGTAGATAAGAAGCACCTGGATTGGGGAACAATTTTCTTTGATTTGCTTAAGAAAAAGATAAATAAGATTTTTGTAAACTTTGGAAGGATTTTGGGCATATTCCTGCAGAATAGGTGCCCACAATTGTTGGTGTCCAATGAGATGCATATCAATGCATCAAAGAGGCTTTCTTCTGCCCTATTTGGCAAGTGGGAGAGACATATTGTCAAACCTAGCAGGGCTCCTGCAGCTAAAGCTTCTTCAGGCACAAGGACTGAAACAGTCACTCCTCCTCAGTCCACTGCCCCAGTTAGAGCTGTCACTTAAAACCGAAAACCGCAAACCGAACCGGAACCGCAAAGAACCGGACCGAACCGTTCGCAAATTATTCGGGTTCCGGTTTTAATTTTGGAACCGTGAACAACATTGGTTCGGGTGTGGTTCTTACATTTTATTATCCGGACCGGAACCGGAACCGGAACCGCAACATACAAGCCTCAAACGATTTCAAGATTTTTAGACCCGATCCGAACCGGACCGAAGTAGAACCGAACTGCACCCCGTTTATTATTATTATTATTATTATATTCATGGTTTTGAGAACCGGACCGGAGATCGAATCGGTGAGTTCAAAGGTTCAAGATCCGACCGGTTGGACCGGTCGGACCGGGGTCGAACCGGCCTGTAAAATTATAAAATAAAATATATAATCATTAGAGCAAAAATTATGACATATTGTCAAATTATATTGCAAATCAATATATCATAAACCACAACATTAAATGCTAACGTTGTGTTATATTTTCTCACAAAAATACGAAATAATAATAATAATTATCTCAAAATAGTAACGAGCTACTAAATTACTAATATTTAATTTAAATCATAGTCTAATGAGTCAAATCACACGAAGAAGACGAAGAACTGGAGAAGGTATCGGCTAACGGTAGTTTCACAAAGACAATTGGATTTTATGGTCGAATGCTTGTTTTGGAGAAACCAAATAAGTTAAACTATGTCCCAGAGAACTCTAACAATTAATCTAAATCATTGGATCTAAAATTAATGCTGATTTTATGAACCACCCGGTCAGCCAAAAACCGGCCCGGTTTCCGGTTATCCGGTTTAACCGGCCGGTTTTCCGATTCCTTGCCGGTTCTTGGCCAGGACGGTTTTAGGAGCCTGACCGGACCGCCCGGAGGACCGGTTAGCGGTTTAACCGGTCGGACCGTTCGGTCTGGTTTTTAAAACGTTGATTATATTGTTATTATTTTATAATTTATTTATAATATTTATACTTACTATCACGAGTGAAGCTGGTGCAGTTTGAACTCAAACCGCAATCATTAAATAGGGTCGATTTATGACCGAACAAAACTTCACCGCATAAAAATCGTATGGTATGGTTTGACATTGGTGCGTTTGGAGTCAATTTTTGTAGTGCATTTTTATTTTTATACAGTTATATAATATATTTTCAATTTTACTTACATATTTTTTTTGAAATATTTTATTTAAAAAATATAGAAGATATATAACTACTGTTTATTAGTAATCATGAAAGACAACTAATTGTAGGCGGTTGTTACGGTTGAGTATGTCAATGAGACGTTCGCAAGTCAACTAGAATTCGTGGTAAGTTTACACGCGTAGGAATATAATTGATATTATCCCACCGATCGCGGAAAAGACCGTCGAGAAGTGCCCAACATAATTATTTTTATTTTGATATTGTTTTGAGTTTTACTTTTTGTAGCCCGCTTTTATTTCATTCCGTCAAGCTTGATTTTGGTTTTAGTTGGAACCGATTGGAACCGATTTGAACCGGACCGAACCGCATGGAACCGGACCGAACCGATAGTGGCCGGTTTGGTTTTGGTTCTTGTTGAACCGTAACCAGAACCGTTGACACGGCGGTTCCAAAAATTAAGCTGGAACCGGAACCAGAACCGGAACCGGTCAAACCAAATAAGGTTTTGGTTTTAATTTGAAGAACCGTTACCTTAGTGGTTTGGTTCATGGTTTTAGTAGAACCGGAACCGAACTGGAACCGTGACAGCTCTAGCCCCAGTAGAAGTTTTGCCATCCCCTTCCATATCCTCTCCTTTTTCTCCACATCCAGTTACATCATCCATACCTTCATCTCCAATAGCTTCTCCACCTCCTCCAGCCACCCATCAAGAAGATTTCCATCCACTACATTACTTCCCATCCATAGATTTAGAATCATCCCCCCATCTTCCATCATTCAACCTTCTAGATGATTCCTTCATGGATGCTTCTCCATCTTCACCTCAAGCCATTCCATCCACCTCAACATCCTTATAACAAATCCTACATGATATCATATCTCAACCATCCTTTCCCCCTTCCATCTCCTCATTCCTACCATCAGTCACTATCCCAGTTCCATCCATTACATCCATTCCAATATCTCAACCATCCATACCACTTCAATCTGCATCAACTCCATCTCTCTCTGCAGCTCCTCCCTCTACCTCTAGAGCAGATAGATCTCCTTCCTCTAGCAGATAAGCTATATGAGTTGTTGGCACCCAAACTAACTCTCTTATTGGATACCTCCTTGGCTCCCTTAGTCAAGACATTGAATGATTTATCTGTTAGGATTTCTTCTTCCTTCTCCCTTCAGGCCATCCCTTCTTCTGGGGGCCTAGATTCAGTTCTCACTGAATCTAGGCAGGGGGAGATGCCATATGAAGAAGTGCTGCCCTCAGAGATTTCAGAAATGCAAGTATCAGACGTTCCAGCTTCAGAGAAAGTTCCAGTTCCAGCTCCAACCATCAGTCCTGCAGTAGACCTCCATTCATTATTGACATTATTTGATTCATTTTATAGTAGTTATCTTCCAGCACCTCTCCCTGCTGAAGATTTAATCAAGGCTATAGTTCCCTTCTCCTGCTGTGATCCCAATCTGCTACAGATGTATATCAATTCTGTTAAGACTGTGGAAAGTGTTCCTTTGGTTCATGCTGCTGCTGCTGCTGTTGTTTTCTCAGAGGCTGTGATAGAGCCAATTTGTTTAGTTTCTGAGCCTACTGCTTCAGTTGATGTTCCTGCTGTTTCAGCTGCTGCTCTTGTTATTTTTACTACTGCACCTCCTGCTTCAGCTTCTATTCCTATCTCCATTTCTAAAGAAGTGTTAAGGCAAATAGATGCTTTATTTGATGAGCCTCAGAGCTCTGATGATGATGATTTCAGAACAGACTCTGATGACTCTTCTGCAACTATTGCAAAGAAGAGGAAAGCTAGAAGTAAAGCTATGAAAAGAGTCCCAATTGAAAAGATTACTTCTGATCATGATATTCCATATTATATTCTGCACAACTGCCTTATAACTGAGCACTGGATGCAATATTCTTAAAATCAGTTGAAGGCCATGAGGAAGAAAAGGAAATATGATAAAGGAACCTCTCACTATAATCCTCCTCCTCCTCCTTCTCCAGGTGCAGGATCTGGTGGAGACTCAGCTCTTCAATCCTCCAATATCTCTTCTCAAAGATCTTCTCAATCCCAGTTTCAAGGAAGATCTCAATCTAGAGGATATCAGCAAAGAGGTAATCAGTCAAGAGGCAGTCAGTATAGAGGCACTCAAAGAGGTTATCAGGTTTATTCCAGAGGACAGTCCAGACATCAACCTTATCAAAGGAAAGGACAAAGCCCAAGTGATTCCACTTCTGGTCCTTTTCCTTATAAGATCAAAGAAGGTTTTCATCAAAAAGCTCCTCCCACTGACACCATCAATAAGTATGAGCCATCAGTTCCATTTGAAGATCCAGAGAATAACCCAGTCTCCTGGACAGCAAGACTAAAAGAGATGGTTGCATTAGATCAAATCAAGAAAGCCAGAGAAAAAGGCCAAGATACTTCCAACATTTCTACTCTGTCAGATCAAAGAAGACAAGAACTTGAAAGGTACAGCTCCAAGAAATTTTTCAATACTGAGAAGTATATGCAGCTACATCCTGAAGCTGTAGTCCCTAGAGGCAGAAGCCAGAAGTCTCTTGGTGCTGCTGATGATATGAGATCAAAGAAAGACTCTGAAAATCCTAACAGGGAAATTCTGTTTAAGAAAGGTACTGACAAAGAAAGTTAATGTAAGCTTAACAATCTCATCTCTGCTGAACTGTTTGCTGTGATATATTTATATATCTGTGGTTCTGCAATGTTTTATGTATTTCTGTTTTTGTTGATTTTATTTCCTATAATTCATGTAAATAGTAATCCTAACCCAAATAGGGGGAGATTGCTGGAACACCCTATTACTAATTTGGGTCAGGATCACTATGTCTATAGGATTATTGCATTGACCTTGTTGTATAGAGTAAATGTTAACTAGTTAAGGTCTAAGGCTTAGGACTTAGGTTTGAAGCTTTCCCCAAGACCTCCTAGTTCAGATGAGAAGCCCAGATATAGAGTTCAACTTGTCGTCGAGCTCAGATCGACGAAGCGTTGAACCCAGTTCGACTATCTCTGAGCTCAGGTCGACGAGGCGTCGAACTCAGTTCGACGATCGCTGAGCTCAGATCGACGCTTTCTGTTTAAGACTAGTTCCAATGTCTTTGAGCTCAGTTCGACGATAGTTGAGCTCAAATCGACGATTATCTTTTGAGATCGACGATTTCTGGAATTCTGTCAGTTTGTTAAAGATTTCAAATGTCTTCAAGTCAGAGCATTTATTGAAGAAGATTTTTAGCCGTTATATTAAATCTGGAGCAAGTTTCAAGGAAAAAAGAAGGAATGTTATTTAGGTTTTTCCTCCAGAGACAGTTGATATTTAAGGAAAGCATTTATGATTTTGCTAACGGCTATCTAGAAGATTTGAAGACTGGATTTCATATTATGATTCAGAGAAGAAGAGATACATACACAAAAAAGAAAAAAGAAGAAGATCAGTAACACAGAACAGAGAACAAGCTTCTATTCTTTCTGATTCCTTCTGATTCAAAGTTTCTCAAGTTTTCATCATTCATACTTCAGACAACACACATTTCAGTTCTTGCTGAAATCATCTTTTGCTGGAGCATCCTTTTCATTGAAGACCTATCACCCTTGCAAAGCTTTTATTCCTGAACTCTTGCTAATCTCAGGGGGAGCTTTGACAACATCAACATCCACTTGTGCTTCTCTCTGATTGTTGACAGAGAAGACAACCTAACCTTTTTCTTTTTCTTTCCTGTAAAAGGGTTCTTTAAACTCCCTTTAAAAGTTTTGTTTTGATTTCTGAGACCTGATCAAAACTCAGTGGTGGCAAGACACTTGATCAAAAAATCTGGTTTGGTTTTTGAGCACCTGATCAAAAGCTCATTGGTGCCCAGGACACCTGATTAACTCATCTTGCAGTGGATTCCTACCAAGGGTGGTATAAGAGTGGATGTACCCAGGTTTTGGGGAACCACTATAGTTCCTTGTGTCTTCTGGTTGCTTATTATTTTGTTTGCTGTGTGCTGTGGATTTGCTTCTTGTATTTGTTTTATTCTGATTACTGTTAAGCACTATACACTAAGTAAATTAAGTCTTCCACTGCTAAAGTAATTTTTAAATTTGCATTATTATTTTAAAATACTCTATTCACCCCCCTCAAGAGTGAAAGGTTGATCTTACACTCACTTTCAAGTTGGTTCAGCCCCGTTGTCGCCTTCGGATCCGTCCGGGGGCGTAACATTCCCCGACCCATCAAGACCCAGCTTGTCCTCAAGGTGGGAATCTGGTGGCTCCGTCCGTCCCCGCAGGCCTAGCCAAGCCATGTCACGCCCTTGCCTCCGCAGCCTCTCCAAACAGCAAAGAGAGCCCCTATCACTGGTGAGATTCTGATTCCCTGTAGGCAGTACTCTCTCCCATCCTTAGCAAACTCCACAGTCAACTTCTCCCAATCCAGAGTCACCCTACCCAGTTGTCGCAACGACTGGGCCCCCAGAATCATATCTGGCCCCTGGATGGGCAATAAGTAGATATCCATGTTGTCGGTGTACCCCTGCACACTGATTTCCACGTCCGGAAGAACTCCTTCACACTGCAGCTCGTGTCCACCGGCCACCACAACCTGGGAAGCGACATTTTTGATGATCTCTAGCCCCAGCTTCTGTGCCACCGCCGGGCGAATGAAGTTATGTGTACTCCCACTGTCAAGCAGAATGGTCACCTGCTGTTGGTCAATCCACCCCACAATACTCATAGTGGGCGGAGTGGAGTCTCTCGCCATGGTCTGGGAAGATACCCTGTACTCGATGGTATCCAGAATGTGCTCTTGTTCCCCTCCTTCTATATCCGACATCGGACTTTCCTGCAACATGTAAAGCTGGATCCACTGACATTTGTGGCCCGGGATAAATTTCTCATCGCAGTTGAAACATAATCCCTGTTCCTTCCGAGCCTGTAGCTCTGTCCAAGTCAATTTCTTCATCGTCGCCCGTTCGGTAGTTGATTGATCCTTTTTTGTGTCGGAAAGGTGTGTAGCGTGCCTCAGAGTGTCCCCCCTGGACTTCTGTCGATTGAGACGCTCTTCCTGAATCCGGGCCAAGCTGATAGCGTGTGTCAAGCTGTGCGGCATATATGCATGCACCTCATCTCTGATGTCCTCTTTCAAGCCGGAAATAAAACAACTTGTTAATGTCCTCTCGCCCCATCGCACCCTGTTGGCCAAGCATTCAAACTCGGTTCGGTACTCCATCACCGTTTTTTGACGCAATTTCTGAAGAAGAGCCTCAAAGTCTTCATACTCAAGTGGACCAAAGCGGGCGGTGAATCCGTCGACAAACTCGTGCCATGGTGCGTGATCCCGTCCCCAGAGGAACCATTGGGTCCACTGATAGGCGTCCTCTTCAAGGAGGAAGGACGCCAACTGTACCCATTGTGCCTCGGGTATCTCCTGATAACTATAAAATAACTCCGCTTTTTGGACCCATTCGAGTGCATCTCCTTCTTTGAACTTGGGGTAGTTCATGCGGGTAACCTTCGACGGCATATAAGCGCGTGGTAACTGTTGTCTGTGTCCTCCGTACTCCTGCCCGTGTCCAAGCAGTAGCCGTCTATCAGCGGCCACGTGTGGGTGCCCCCAATCCCCTCCATCGGGGTTCCCCAAGACTGGCGGCCTAAACTCCCATCCGCCTCCTCCCCGTCCGCCTGCGGCGTGTCCTGGTGCTCCTGGAATAGGGAGGAGCCCATCACGAGGTGGGCACCCCATCCCGTTGGGTCGTGGGTACTCCTGGCGGTTTTCACGGTAAGGAGGAAAGTCCAAGGCAGACGCGGCGATTCCGCCAAACTGGGTTGCCTCAGACCAAACTTGTGGTCGTCGTGAGCCGCCTACCCTGCCACTGTCAATTCAAAGCCCCCATTGATGCTAGAGGCCCGATCGTCGTGCCCCGATGCTGGAATAGGAAGGGGAAACTGGATTGCGTTGGTCTCATCCACAACAATTTTTCCTTTAAGGTGTTGAGTGAACATATTTTTAAGCTCGTCCATGCGGACATCCAATTTCTCTTCGAGACGTTTTTCCGATGCCGTTAACTTAGCGGGAGGGTTGCCACGGTGTCAGTCAGCCCGGTGTAGGTTTCTACGAGATGTGCGAGCCGATTGGAGTCTTCTTGGGTGCGAGTCACCATGGTGAAATGGCAAAATTTTTTTTTGGAGGCGGTGGCCTCTGGATGCCGCAATCGGATGCAGCAACAGGAGCGGCAGCTGGCGGCAGAAGTCGGCGGCAGAAGTCGGAGGCGGAGAGCTTGCGGCAGGAGTCGGCTGGAGCGATGCCGAGAGCTGGCGACAGAAGTCAACGGTGGCAGGACGCGAGCGGAGGCGAGCGGAGGCGAGCGGAGGCGAGCGGAGGCGAGCGGAAGTCGGCAGGAGCGATGCCGGGATGCGTCCCCGCGGAGCGATTAGGCGAGAGAGACGCTCGGCCGCGGGAATCGTCGACGTGGAGCGACGCTCGGCGCGGGAGCGGATCGACGCGGAAAGGTCGGCGCGGGAATCGTCGATGCGGAGCGGATCGATGCGGATGCGGTCGACGAAGCCTGGATGCAGATCGATGCGGACGCGGTCGACGAAGCCTGGATTTTTGGAGGAAGAATTCTCTGATACCAATTGTTAGGAACTAGATAAGATTGAGGGAAAAGGGGAGATTTCTAGGGTTAGAGAGGAGGCTACCTTGATAATACTTTTCATAGTCCCTCCATAGAGGATCCGGGTATATTTATTCCCGGACCAAGGCCGGCCGGCCCCAATTGGGGTTGAACCGGGTGGGTTCAGCCCCCGAGGGCCGCCTTTTAGAACGTGGGGGCTGAACCAGTTGGTTCAGCCCCGTTGTCGCCTTCGTATCCGTCCGGGGGCGTAACAGATACATACATGTACATATATAGATACATACATGTACATATATAGATACATACATGTACATATATAGATACATACATGTACATATATAGATACATACATGTACATATATAGATACATACATGTATATATATAAGGGTACTTATCATTTATTCTTTCATCCGTACCTGGGGATTTTATGTCCTTCTGTATACTTTCAACATTGGTTTGATTGAAGGTATAGTAAATTTAATATCAGATGTCCGTGGTCCCTTGGTTTTCTATATTTTTCTCCTCGAGTATCTGGCAATCCAACACCAGACTGTTGCTTCATTCAATCATTGTTGGCATCTCTCTCTCTCTCTTTATATATATATATATCAAGGTTGCAGATGTCGGATGTCTGACTCATGTCGGTTTAGAATTTTTATGTCGGGTGTCGGATTGCGGGGGATATATCGGGGATATTTCAAAATGTCGGATTATAATATTATAATTATATATATATTTCATAATATTTTTCATTTATTAATTAAATTGTAATTATTTTATCTAATCAAGTGTAAACTAAAATTCATACAAGAAAGTTAAACTATTAACAAGTATCTAATTAATTTATAATAAAAAAGAAACGTTGCATACTTTTCATCATTTAATACAACATCACAAAATCATATCAAACTAAAAATATAATTGTACCTTATTCCCAAAATGTGAGTGCATTGCTCCACAAAATCTGCTACTCTAATATAAATATATATATTGTTTTCCTGCAATCAATGAACGGTCATATGAGTAAAGACTAAACTATATTAAAGATTAAAATATGACAAAAAAGAATTAACTTAATACCATTCACCTAAATAATACCAAGATTCTTGATCTGTTGGATAATTCTCGGAAATGTAAATCATTAATGCATCATCATTGTCCTCCTCAGAACTCTCATCCTCATCCCTCTCCGGCGTAGGCCGTTTTCCTTTTGCTTTTGTCATATATACCTGCTTTAAAGCCGGCCTTGCACTTCTCTTAGAAGCAGAACCCACATCAACATCTACAATGTCCCCAATTTGAGTCCTAGTCAACCCTTCTCCATTTCCTTCGTTATCATCATCATCTACAACATCATCTGAAGGACCCGTTAACCACTCAGCAACCTTTCGTTCATCAATACTCTTTACAGACAATGAGTCTCGAGATGGATCAGAATATTTAGACTTTAGCTTAGAATTGAATTTCACAAATACAAGATCATTCAATTTTTGGCTTTCTAGTCTATTCCTCTTCTTGGAATGAATCTAAATATAATATACATAAATATTAAAAATTGTTATCATTTTATGATATTTTTGAAATATCATCTTAAAATTTATATTTACAAGTAAATTACCATCTCAAAAGTGCTCCAACTCCTTTCGCAATAAAAGGAACTAGTTGTCAAATTTAAGATTCTCATGACCAGAGTTCTCAAATTTGGAGTTTTAATTCCATAGAACTTTCACCAATAAGTTTATAGAAAAATAATAAATTATTATACTAGTCAATTCAAAAAGTAATCCAACAATTATTTGGTGAAAAATAGAGAAAGATAATATACCTGGATTGAACCCTGATAGTACTTTTTGCCTCTTTGCTATATCCTGACCAAATAATCCTTGTTCTAGCTGATAAAGTTCAACCTCAGCAGTAATGACATCTTGCATAGAAGGATCATGAGAGTACATTCTAGTGAGTCAGTCAATAAACCCACCCATAAACTTTGGGTCTCCATCTATCTCTTCCCTATTTGGGTAGTAGAAGAAGTGATTAAGAAAATAGTCTGTTAGATGTAGAGAACTGCTCATCTTAGTCTCCACTTTTCTATCTATTAACTTTCATATATGAAGATATTTACTCTCCTTAAAGTCAAGAACAACAACAATCTCCTCTCTAGCCTTCTTCATTTCACTATACAACCATCCCATTGAAAGTGTCTCCATCAGCTCTTCTAAGAACTTTCACCAATGAGGAAAATATAAGAAGGGCAAGCTCAACATTCAACCAAAAAGTACCACCCAAAACTGTGATTGTAGCCTACAATTCAAGAATCAAGATAACATTAGAAACAGATTAATCATAGAACTAATATTTGAAATAAACTACTAAGGTACCTGTTTACCCGCATCACTGCCAGATAATTTGGTAGCATCCCACCTTGCTGATGTAAACATCTCTTGCAACTGTCTCTTCTTCTCATGGATGCTCTGTAACAAAAGAAGTACTGTGGCGAATCTGATAACTGCAGGGCGCACAAGATCATGGGACTCCAAGTCTTTTGTAGTCTCTCTAAACATGTCAAGGGAGATAGTATGACCATATATAAACACTGACAATTGACGTCCAAATGCAATAACATTTTTTTTGCTTTAATCTTGCAATGTCCTGGAGAAGCAAATTGATAGAGTGTGCAGCACATGAAGTCCAAAAAAGAGCTTTGGCCTCTTCAAAGCCATCAAACTTGATGCCGCCATGTTATTAGATGCATTATCTGTCACAACTTGTATAATATTCTCCTCTTTTGGGCCATCTGGACTGGCAATCGCCTCATCCACAAAATCATAAATAATTTGCCATCATGTGTGGATGACGATACATTTTTGGATAGCCAAAATCCCACCCCAGCAATAGTGTGCACCACTATGTTCATGATGCTTCTCCCCTTTCTATCTGTCCATGCATCCGTAAGAATGCTGCAGCCATGCACCCTACAGGTTCGAGTGAATGTAATTAGCATATCCTTCGTCCGTTGAACCTCCATCTTCAACAGTGTTGTGGATATTGGCCGACATGTCCGACATGTCGGCCGATATGAAGGTTTGGGAGCAAAAACGACACGAAACCGTTTTAGAATTGACTTGTGGCGTTTTGAAATTAACGGACCGACATGCCAGCCCCAAAAAACGGCCATGTCGGGCCCATTTTTTTAAATTAAATTTTTATTTATTAATTAATTAATTTAGTTATTATTTTATTAATGAAATGAGCGAGGTCGGGCCGCTGTTTTATCTCCTCCGACCCCGCTTATTTCATTTCATCCCGTCGCTTTGCCCTAGGTCTCCCCGTCACTCCTGCCCTAGCTCTCCCTCGCGCGCCGTCGACACTTTATCTCTTTGATTCTTTCTTCTCCCTGGTCGCTGGTGCTCTCTAGCTCGCTTGTGCTCTCCCTCTCTCGCGCGCAGTGGCGGATCCAGAAAATTAATAATGGGGGTGCACACAATTTTTTTTGAATGTGTCATTGTGTTCTAAAAATTTAATATAGGAGGCCAGTCATCAACTTACTTCAAAAAAAAATTTGAACGTTTCAATCTTATCAGAGCTGTATCTCGCTCATCTGACCACCGTTTTTGACGTATAAGTAGTCAAAATTTATTGCCTCGACGAGAGGAATTCAAATACACTAACTATTTTGAAAAATAATGGGGGTGCCAGTGTCCCTCGGGCCCCCCTCTGGATCCTCCCCTACTCGCGCGCTGTCGACACTTTAGCTCTCTGGTTCTTTCTTCTCCCTGCTTGCTGGTGCTCTCTGGTTATCTGATTCTCTAGTTCTTTGATGCTCTCTAGCTCGCCGGTGCTCTCCCTCTCTCGCGCGTTGTCGGCACTTTATCTCTCTTGTTCTTTCTTCTCTCTGCTCGCTGGTGCTCTCTAGCTCACTAGTGCTCCCTCTCTCGCGCGCTGTCGACACTTTATCTCACTGGTTCTTTCTTCTCCCTGCTCGTTGGTGCTCTCTCGGCTGATGCATTCTTCTCCCTACCTCCCCCTCTCATTTTATCACTCTGCATTTTGTTTTTTTTGTGTTGGTTGTTGTGCTAGTTGTCGGCTGTAGCATGGTGGCTGCCTTGTGGGTTGTTGCAGTCAATGACCCATTTAGTTGTTGGTGGCTGCCCTGTTGTCTTATTAGTTCAGCAAGGCATGGTGGTTCTCTTGTGGCTGACTTGCTGGTTGTAGCATGATGGCTGTCCTGTTGCTTTATTTGTCTTATTAGTTGCTGTTTTATTTTTATTTGACACGTTTATTAATCAACAAATGATTTGAAATACCACTATTAATAGTTATTTATCCAACTTCATTTTGCAATCAATGATGCATGTATATCCAATCACATTTTTAGTTGCCTTGCTGCTTTGTGCCTTTTAATAAATAAAATGTGAGATGCTTTGAAAATTTGAATGATACTTGAATGCTTTGTTCATTTTGTTGGATACTTTGAAAGTTTGAATGATAGTTATAACTTTGTATACTAGTATACTACTGAGAATGCAAAATGTTGTCGGATAAATAAAATATTGTGTGGATAATATAAAAAATATTTGAAGTTCTAACGATCTAATGAAGTTATGAGGCTTTTCTGATGTTGATTTTTTTCAACTAGTAATTTTTCTCGTGATGTAGTCATGTAAAATATTCTTTCATTTCATCTAATTAATATTAATTTCATTTCTTGCCTTATTAGAATGACTTCTTCTGCTGGTTCAAGTGAGGCTCCCATATCACTGGTTCAAGTGAGTTTTTATTATTTAAAAGTTCAATATGTTGTAAAATAGGTAGTACTGTGACATGTATAAAAATAACATTTAATTACATATATAATTAATTAAATATTAAAATCCGATATATGAAATATCTCCGATATATCCCCCGATATTTAAAAAACTGACATGAAAACCCAAATCGACGTGTCCCCGACATCTGACATCTGCAATATTGATCTTCAAGAATTTCTCTCTCATCTCATAAGGGGTTGGACCCTTCATCCCTTGTCCACATAGCCCAACTGCATGCAACGCCTGTTGGAAGGATGTAGCATACACGACATTGAAAGGAATGCCTGTCTCGTATGCCCACCTAGCAATATACAAGCACACGTCATCTCTAGCTTTTTTCTTGTACTTGCTATTAATGGTGGTTTGCACCATTTTGCTGGTCTCGGCACTTTGAGCTTGGACAAATTGATCCATAGGCCCTTTAACACCTACACTTGCATAAAAGCTCCTTTGTGTGGCTTCTTCTATGTCACTATCTAATCCTCCAACAACTATCTCTTCCAAATTTGTTTGCAACCTTTCAGTATTAAACTTTTTGTTGCTTGTGCATTGTGTAAATATCCCTCAATATTTTCTTTAACATCAGCTAGTACTGTCGGGCAAGCCTTAATGTTGCTCCTTATTCCCCCCAAGTGATGCTTCAAGCGAGTAATTCCACCATTTACAATTTGTTTGTAATATATGCATCGTATTCTATTGGTATCATTAGTAGTCACCTTCTCCCCAAATGCCCAACAAGGATCTCGACCTACTATGGAGGAAGTATTGAGAATCTTGTTAGAACCTTCTGATGAATTCATTCTACAAAAAAAGAATTATAAATTTTTTTAAAAAGGCAACATCAGTGATATTTTATATCTAGATGCCCACAATATTGATTTCATCATTAATCAATGATCAATGATCAGTTTAAAAACATAGCTGAATAATTTTTTTCCACATCATATGTTGTCACAATGCCGCAAATCTGCAATCATAGAGGATGAAGGAAAAGAGAAATATAAAGAAATAAAAAGAAAGATAGGATTAGAAATAGATACAACCACTTTTCCAAAATGACACAATGCCAATCGACTGCCATAAGGATTGACCGCGGCCACAATGCCACAATGCCAATCGACTGTCATAGAGATTTTTTCACAGCCACAATACCATAACGCCACAATGTCAATCAAATCGCATAAGAATTTGCCACAACCACAAGACCCATAATGCCAGAATGTCAGTTGTCTGCCATAGAGACTGTTGGACTTGCCACAACCACAATTCCACAATGCTAGCCCACTGTCATAAGGCTTTGCCACACCAACAATGTCACACGACCCACACCAACAATGCAAGAATGCCAGCCAAGAAGGAAGATAGAAATAAAGGAAGAGGTATCAGAGAAGAAGAGGAAGAAGAAAGAGGGAAACAACCAGCCGAGAAGAAGGTTACCCCATAAAAATAACCTAATTAACAGTGCCAAAAACCACATGAAAATTAACAAGTATAACTTAAAAAATAAAGATAAAACTCACAGTGCCGAGGAGATGAGCCACAGAAGATGAGTGGAGATATGAAAAATGCCGAGAACCAGTGCCGATAAAAAGAAGGCCGACGAAAGACGGTTGATGATAAAGTCCAAACAACGAGAAGAACACAACCCAGGTATGAGAATCACCGGAGAATCACTGAACCAGAGAGCCAGGAAGAAGACGAGAGTCGTCAGCCGAGCGAGTAATAAATCGCGGGAGAGGGAGATTAGAGCAAGCTAGGCAGAAAGTGAGGAGTCGGGGCTGATGAGAATTGAGAGAAGTAATATATTAATAAGTATTAAGTATAAACTTATAAACTTATAAGTTATAATTATATAAGTATAACTAATTAAATATTAACTTATTAAGTAATAATAAGTATTAAGTAAATCAGGTTTTAATATTTAATAATATAAAAGCATTTAAAAATGCAGCAACCCGCTATAAGCCGCCATAACCCGCAATAACGGGCCGACATGTCGGCCGCAGTTCTGGAAAACGCAAAAAATAGCATTTGCAGCGGTAACGTTGCGATTCCCCCCAAACGACATGTCGGCCGCAATCTACAAGCTTGTTATATATATACAAGCAGTCGTGCACGAGGGACCCCGTCCGGGCAACATTTGTCGTGGGTGCGACATTTGTCGGGGGGGGGAATGATAAGACTTTGCAAGAATAAGAGAGATCTAGGGGAAGATTTAGAGAGGAGAAGGAGAGGAATTAGGGTTTGGGAGAGAGAGGGAGAGGAAATACCTTGAGAATAATCATGCCTCCATCCAAAGGGAGCCCCGGGTTTATTAATACCTAGGGCTCAAGGGGGCCGGCCGGCCCCCCACTTGGGGACTGAACCGGGTCGGTTCAGTCCCCCCTTGGCGCCTTCATGGGTTGGGGGCTGAACCGGATGGTTCAGCCCCGTTGTTTGGCCTCCGTTCTTTCCGGTTCAGCCCCGTTGTTTGGCCTCCGTTCTTTTGGTCGTCGATTGTACGTCTTGCCTTGAAATTGTAGCGGATGCGGCGGCATAACATTCCCTCCCCCTTCAAGCGCCAACTTGTCCTCAAGTGGGAAATCCGGGAACGTCTCGCGAAACTCCAAGAAGTCAACCCAGGAATTATGCTCGGCGGGCATGTGCGCCCACCTGACAAGTAGCTCGAGCCGGTACTCGGCACCCCGCCGCTTCCATTTGGTCAACAGAACCGCCTCCGGCGAAGGCCGCAATTCGCCGCCGCTAGTAGCCTCTGGAAGAGTAGGACTGATCGGAGTGGAGTTCCCGAGCTTCTTCTTCAGTAAGGATACATGGAACGTTGGATGGATGCGAGACCCCTCCGACAGGGCAAGAGTATAAGTCACGGGTCCCACCCGGCGGAGGATGCGGAACGGGCCATAGTATTTCGGTGCCAGCTTCTGGTTGGTCCGCCGAACGACCGAGAGTTGCCGATATGGTGGGAGTTTAAGGAAGACCTCATCGCCGACCGCAAACTCCCTCTCGGTACGATGTTTGTCGGCTTGAATCTTCATGCGATCTTGGGCGATGCGTAAATTCTCCCGGAGTAGTGATAAAGTCCGGTTGCGATCCAGTAACATCCGGTCGACCGCGGGCAGAGCGGTGCTGGCTGGCTCATAGGAACTCAAAGTAGGCGGGGGGCGTCCGTTGACCACCTCAAAAGGAGTGAGCTTGCTGGCCGTATGGAAAGATGTATTGTAGCAATACTCCGCCCAATGGAGCCACCGAGTCTAGGAGCGTGGCTCATCCATGACAAAACACTGCAAATAGGTTTCAACCCCACGGTTGAGGACCTCCGTCTGCCCGTCTGTCTGAGGGTGATGGGCCGTGCTCATGCGGAGGGCGGTCCCCTGTAGCCGAAACAGCTCCTGCCAGAAATTGCCCACAAAGACGGGGTCTCGGTCTGATATGATAGCGCTTGGAATTCCGTGCAGTCTGACAATCTCCTTGGCAAAAACATCAGCAACTGTTGTTCCCGTGTACGGATGGCTCATCGCGATGAAGTGCCCGTATTTGGACAACTTGTCAACCACGACCAAGATGACGGATTTGCCCTGAGACTTGGGCAGGCCGTCAATGAAGTCCATAGAGACAGTGTCCCAGATCTGACGGGGAATCTCCAACGGTGTCAGTAGCCCGGCGGGAGAGGTAGTCTCGTACTTCTGTCGCTGGCATATCTCGCATTCACGTACAAACCGCTGGACATCTCGCCGCAGCCCTTTCCAAAAAACATTTGCCCGGACCTGTTGTAATATACGCAGGATGCCGGCGTGCCCGCCGGTGGGTGAGGCGTGAAACTCCTGCATCATGACCGTCCGCCAGGCCGACGTGGCAGGGAGGACTAGCCGGCCCTGATGGTAAAGTCTGTCTCCCTGCAAGTAGTAGCCGGCCTCAGTAGGCTCTCCCTGTCGCAGTGCTTCAATGATGGCCCGCAGCTCCGGATCCTGTTGAACTTCTGCCTGTATCTCTTCCAGTGACTCAATCACTGGCCCTGAAATATGGGACAAGGAACTCTCTGGTAGGCGGGAGAGTGCATCAACCACCACATTTTCCTTCCCCTGTTTATACACAATCTCATAATCGTATCCCAGCAACTTTGTCAGCCACTTCTGTTGCAACGGTGAGGCTAATCTCTGCTCCAAAAAATGTTTCAGGCTCTGATGATCTGTACGGATCTGAAAGTGGCGTCCCAAGAGATAAGGTCGCCACAAGGCGACCGCATGCAGAATGGCTAACATCTCCTTCTCATACGTCGAAAGACCCAGTGTCCGGGGTGCCAACGCCTTGCTGAAGTAGGCCAAGGGTCGACCCTCCTGTATCAACACAGCTCCAATACCGACCCCCGAAGCATCGGCCTCCACTACGAACGTCTTGGAGAAATCTGGAAGCGCCAGAACCGGGGTAGTAGTCATAGCCGCCTTCAGAGACTGGAAGGCGACCTCAGCCTCCGAACTCCAGTGGAAAGCGTCTTTCTGCAACAGCTGAGTGAGGGGACGGGCTATCTTGCCATAGTCCTTCACGAACCGCCGATAGTACCCTGTCAGCCCGAGAAAACCTCTCAAAGCCCGGACCGTCGTGGGGGGTGGCCAATCTACCATGCTCGCGATCTTCTTTGGGTCAGCTTGTACCCCGTGTGCGGACACCAGGTGTCCCAAGTACTCAACCTCCGGGTGTCCAAATGAGCACTTGGACCGCTTGGCGTACAGCTGGTGATCTCGCAATATGGCGAGGACGGTGCGAACGTGCTCCAAGTGATCCTCCCAACTCCTGCTGTAGATAAGTATATCGTCAAAGAAAACTAGCACATACCTTCGAAGAAGAGGGCGGAATATCTTGTTCATGACCGCCTGAAAGGTCGAGGGTGCGTTGGCCAACCCAAATGGCATCACCAAAAACTCATAGTGACCATCGTGGGTACGGAAGGCCGTCTTGTGGACGTCCTCCTCCTTCATGCGAATCTGATGGTAACCGGACCGGAGATCCAATTTGGTGAATAAGTATGCTCCGTGTAGCTCATCCAGCAACTCCTCGATCATAGGAATGGGAAACTTGTCTTTGATGGTAGAACTGTTAAGCCCCCGGTAGTCCACGCAAAATCTCCACGAACCGTCTTTCTTCTTCACCAGTATGATCGGGGAAGAGAAGGCACTAGTACTGGGTCGTATAATACCGGTCGTCAGCATCTCGCGCACGCTGCGCTCTATCTCAACCTTCTGAATATGGGGGTAGCGGTAAGGCCGGATGTTGGTTGGGTCCGTCCCGACCTTCAACTGGATCTGATGGTCCCGGAAACGGGATGGGGGAAGGGAGCGTGGCTCCTGGAAAACATCATCGTACTGTCCCAAAAGTGCTTGTATCTGCTCTGGCTCCGCGCTAGCCTCCGGTCCCACGGTTGTCACCCCCAGAATCATAGCTATTGTTCCGCCTTGCTCCTCCGGCCTCTGCAAACCCCTGAGTGAGATCTCCTTGAGTGGAGATGTCCTGATACCTTGCAAACAGTGGTCCTTGCCCTGCTGAGTAAACTCCAACGTCATCCTGTCCCAATCTGTGGTCACCCGCCGTAACTGCCGGAGCCACTGCACTCCCAAGACCATATCCGAGCCTCGAATGGGGAGGAGGTAGACGTCGGTATGGCATATGTACCCTGGCATTCGTAGCTCGGCCCCCTTCAGGACCCCTTCGCATCGCAACTTGCTCCCATCTGCAACCATGACCTGGAAGGCGGCCTCCCGATCAATTGGGATCCCTGTCTTGAGAGCCACCTCGGGGTCAATGAAATTGTGGGTGCTCCCACTATCAACTAGTATAGTCACCCGCTCCTGGCCAATTGCCCCTGCGATCCGCAAAGTGAGGGGAGCCGTGCATCCCGCCATCGCTTGAAGAGATATTCCAAACTCTGCCAGATCCAAATCATCCTCAACTGAGTCACCACTAGTGTCGTCTTCGCCGTCCTCGTTCCGCAGCATGAAGACTTGGACCTTTTGGCACCGATGCCCCGGAACGAATTTCTCATCACACTTGAAGCACAACCCCTTGTCCTTTCTGGCCTGCAGCTCCTGCCATGTCAACTTCGTCACAGTGGGACGACCCCCGATCGGTGGTTCCTTCCTGGTTACGTCTGTCACTGTGGGTGCTCGGTCTGTCGTTCGAGTCTTCTGCCGATTGTACCGCTCCTCCTGTATCCTAGCTAGGCTGATGGCATGACTCAGACTGCGTGGTGTGTACGCGTGGACCTCGTCTCTCAAATGGTCCTTCAGTCCTGATACGAAACAGCTCAGCATTGTCCTCTCTTCCCAATTGACCCGATTGGCCAACCGTTCGAATTCTGTCCGGTACTCTGTGACTGATCCTTTCTGCCGTAGCTTCTGTAACATAGCCTCCACATCTTCATACTCTAGAGGCCCGAAACGAGTCGAGAAGGACTCCACAAACTCCTCCCACGGTGCGTAGTTGCGTCCCCTCAGAAACCACTTGGTCCACTGGAAGGCGTCCTCCTCCAGGTGGAAATACGCCAACTGTACCCACTGCCCCTCCGGAATCTCTTGGTACTTGAAGAAAAGCTCAGCCTTCTGGATCCACTCTAAGGCGTCGCCGCCCTTGAACTTAGGGAAGTTCATACGTGTCAATTTGGGCCTCATGTATGGCCGGGGCTCCGCATGTGCTGGTTGGTATGGTTGCGCTGGGGCCGCTGCGGGCCCAGGACGCCCCCGGTCCATGCCGTAACCTCCTTGTTGCCCTCCACCACATGGGTTGCCATTCCCGTAGTCCGCCGGTCCTCCGTAGAGCGGAGGTATTGGTAGGATGCCCGCCACTCCTCCGATTGGGACCGCATTCGCTCCAGTTGGTCGAAAATGGGCCACTCCTTGCCCCAGACCCCTCCAAGGGGGACCAGGTTGCGTTCCGGGTCCGCTCCAGGCCGCCTGGGCGCCGAACGGTCCGCACGATGCCGCCAGGCCTTCGGGCGATCTCCAGCCGCCTGGGCGGCGGTAGCCAGCCTCCGCCGGCCCTCCGACGCTCCCTCCAGGGCCGCCGTGTCCCTCCGGGGTCGATCCCGCCGCGTGGTTGGCGTACGCGCCGATTCGCGTAGTATCGGATTCCGCCGAATCCGTGACCGGGTAGCCGCCTCCTGTAGATCCCGATCCGGCCCCTTGCTGCATTCCGCTCCCGATTCCAGTGCCGTTCTGCGCCAGAGGATGGTAGGATGCCTCCGTTTCAAATCCTTCCACCGCGGGATTTTTTCCTTTCAGATTTTGAGCAAGTAGGGTTTTGATCTCCTCCATGCTCACATCCAAGCGATCCTCTAGGGTTTTTTGGGAGGACTTCACTTGTTCTTCGAGCGCCGTCATTGTGTCCGCCAACCCTACATAGTTCTCCTCGAGGGATGCAAGCCGTGCGGTTTCGGCTTCTGAGCGAGTCACCATCGTCGCAGGATATTGCTCTGATACCAAATGATAAGACTTTTCAAGAATAAGAGAGATCTAGGGGAAGATTTAGAGAGGAGAAGGAGAGGAATTAGGGTTTGGGAGAGAGAGGGAGAGGAAATGCCTTGAGAATAATCATGCCTCCATCCAAAGGGAGCCCCGGGTTTATTAATACCTGGGCTCAAGGGGGCCGGCCGGCCCCCCCCACTTGGGGACTGAACCGGGTCGGTTCAGTCCCCCCTTGGCGCCTTCATGGGTTGGGGGCTGAACCGGATGGTTCAGCCCCGTTGTTTGGCCTCCGTTCTTTTGGTCGTCGATTGTACGTCTTGCCTTGAAATTGTAGCGGATGCGGCGGCATAACAACGACATTGGCCGGGGGCGGCGACATTGGCCGGGGGAGGCGACATTGGCCGGGGGCGGCGACATTTGTCATGGGGGGCGACGACATTTGTCATGGGGGGCGACCGACATTGGTCGGGGCGGCGACATTGGTCGGGGGGCGGCGACATTGATCGTGGGGGGCGACATTAATCGTAGGGGGCGACATTGATCGTGGACAGCGACATTGGTCGTGGGGGGACGACATTGGTCGCGGGCGACAACATTGATGGTGAATAATGTTTTTTTTTCAAATATGTAGAGAAGTTGCACTGGAGAAGCTCATAGATTAGAACTTCACAACTGGAAGTTAATTTGGGCAATAGATATGTTTATGTAAGCTAATTATATATGCTCATAATGAATAAAATTAGCAATACAACATGCAAAAGCTAATAAAATTAGCAAGACATAATGAAAGTTAGGAAAGCTAATTTATTGAAAGATAAAATTATGAATAAATAAGTATAGAGTTGCACCGATGGAACATACCTCAATTTTCCGTGAATAAAAATTGCTGATCTCATCGAGCTTAGCTAAGAGATTGCTCTGCAACAAAATACACGAACTATCAATTCCTCATTTCATTAGTAGCTAGAAGCACACGAATGATCAATACACCATATATATAGGAATAAAAACTACTCAATACTGGAGCAAGTGAGATGGACAGCTTGGCTCCGTGAATCAATTTCTGGATATATAAACACCACACAAAAAAGAAAACGGGTCATTTGTGAAATCCGAAAACAATAACTACAATGTCATAGCAATTCAACATGGATTCATTAGTGGAAAATAGGATTAAGAGATGATAATTAATAAACATGTTAATAATCAGAGAACCAATACTTCCCTTTTTCATTCGCATATTAAAACAACATTTGCACACTAAAAATTTTAATGGGTTTACTTGTATCATAATGCCAAAAAATGGTAATGCCGCGCTAGGCTTGATCTTAATGGTATACGCAAGTATACCACAATCCTGAAGGTGAGAGAAGGCTCCACTTGCCAACAATATGAGTTTTGCCATAACTCTATTTGTCTAGATGATTTGGATTTATTAATTTTGCTCAAGAATTGACACAAAATTCTATAGATTAAGAAAGTAAAGGAATCAAATATGTGAATTAATCAGGTATAACTAAAATAAGCATGTATGTTTTGAAAACTCATGTTTTGAATGATCTACATGGGGTATAATAGACATTTTGATTTTGCTCGGTGCACCATGTATGGAATATATGATATTTATCCAAGAATTCATGCCAAATTTCTCTAAAATCTTTATACTATTGTCAATACCCCAACAAATCATTAATTTTGATAATGACTCTAACTACTAAATTCAAGAGTAAATGGGAATATACTTGGTAAGAGAATCCAAGAGTGGCAGAATGGCTCCGGGATGCAAATACTGCTGTGAGGAGAGCTGGAGAGCCACCCAATCACAAAACACCCGGTGATCGGAGCATTCTCTACAATACTATTGTGAGGAGAGATGGAGAGCACGCCTAATCTCAAAACTCCCGATGATCAGAGCATTCTCTACAATAAGAGGGTAGCCATTGGAAGAGAAAAGACAAATGGGGGGATACCTAGTAAGAGAATCCAAGAGTGGTAGAATAGCTAGATTCGAGATGCAAATACTGTTGTGAGGAGAGCGCGCACAAAAATACAAAACTCTTGCTAACCAATGCATTCTCTGGAATAAGATGGTAAAAAAAAAGAAGTAAACTATTTGATAACCCTCATAGTACTTTGCCATCAAAATGTTTTATTGGTTTATTCAATGTCTCATTCATTTATTTTAGAAAGATTTAACTTTTTATTTTTATTGTTAGTTATGTAATTAAATTTTTTTGAATAAAGGTAGAACTGTAGAAGGTAGTAAAAGTGAAGATGAGAAATGCATAATACCTAAGTTGTCTCGCACTTTCACTAAGAGGAATTATTGTCCATTCAATTAGCAAAAAAACTTTGAATTAATTATCCAAAATGGAAGTATATGAAACTCCTAAATCAGTTCATATTTCATAGCATTGGGTAGTGTTGTATCAGTAACGAAGAAATAATAAGAAATAGTAAGAAATCAAAAATTAGAAACAATCTAATTAAGGATGAGTTCATTTCAAACATAGGTAGACGCCATGTGTGGATGAAATTGCAAGTGACGGGGTGAAAACATGGAAGATCTCACAAACTTCAAATTCAGGTTAAAATAAATGGGAGAAACCATATCCTTCCGAACATAATAGTTCATATAATATGCATCTAATAAGAGTGATGATTTGCTGCTTTCATAATCCAACCAAAGAGTCATGACAATCTCTCAATACAGATCCATCTAAAAAGTTGAACCATAAAGCCCCTTCCTTCAATCTAAAGCCACAGGTAATGAAATTCAAAACCACAATATGCATCTAGAAGACTGATTTATGGATTGACCTACCAGGAAAACCAATGAAGAATAAGGAGAAGATGAAGAAGAACTCAACTTGTCCTGGGACGTAGAACTCAACTCGTCCTGGAACTCAACTCGTCCTGGGAAAACCAGTGAAGAATAAGAATAAGGTGAAGATGAAGAATAAGTGAAGAATAAGGGTTGATTACTCAGAAAATGATGGGATGCATAATCTGATGCTTGCTGGAAACGTAGATCTAGGTGGGCCAACTGTTGTATGCGGTTTCTGGTAGAGACGAATTCCGTTTCATTTAGGGCGAGTGTATCCCTTCCAAGAAGCTCAGATCCTCGGTTAGAGTTCAGGGCAATTGTGCTCCTTCCAAGAAACAGAGAAAATGAAGTATGGATGGAGATGAAATAGGAATAAATGGAGGAATGCGTATGGGCGACGACGACGGGTTGGGCATGTTGGGCGACGAAAGTGGTTTTTGCTTGGCTGCGGGGATCTTCGCCGACGGAGGCGACGGGATGGAAGGATGGCTTCAGAGGAGTGAAGCCCTAGCGTCTGTGGATCGCGTGGAAGAAGCGCAAGAGGAGGTGCGAGGCCATCTAGATATCGGGGAGGAGACGTGAAGTCGCGGGAGGAGGGATTGCGATGCCCTACCTACGCAGAAGAACCAAGGAAGAAGTCACGTATCACAATTTTGAGGTGGGTGAACAGTGTCGGGAACGATGAAATCTGTATTAATTAAGCCTTGATCCGGCCAAAAGACCAAAAGAACCCAAAGTTAACCCACAAAAAATGTTTTTATGAGGGCATTTCGGGATTTAAATGTTACACCATGGAGGAATTCGGGGTTTCCTTATATAATAAAGACCATCTTCACCCGAGCATCTTCGCACAGGCTACGTCCGTGCTCGATGCTCTCGGGCGGCACACGAGCTTCACCCGTGCTGGATGCTTCGGCCGGCCTTTGGCCGCATAAAAGCGGGTTTGACCGCATAGAACATTTCATTTGCCACCAAATTTGGTCAATTATAGCAAAACTCGCAATAAATTACAATTATTACTTTATTTTATATATATCAGGCCAGAGAAGGTTGTTTAGAGGCAAAGACATTATTATTATTATTTTGGTTACATTTCAATGTATTATTTTAATAATAGCCCGTGTATAAATTACCTGCGTGCTCCTCGTTGAGATAATGCAGTTTGTCTCCACACGAATCCCATCATCCCATGCAGCTGCCACTGATAAAATGCCTTGTATGGTCAAGTGACGGGTGGCCAAAGGAGAATGATTTCCCCGCCGGCGAAAAGACGACGATGCCGATCTCCGCCCCCACACTGTTTGGAGAGAGAGCTCCGTTGTCTTCTTGAACAGTACCGCTAGTCGCTTCAAGAAGCACACCTGCCGGGCCTCCCCCTTCTCAATCCTCTTCATGGTGAACTTTGCCGCCCCATACTTTGCCTCTTCTTCCTTGCCATCTTCATCTATCTGACCCCCCCCCCCCCACAAAAAAACTATTAGTCAAATAATTCTATTCCCCCTCCTCTCTCCTCCCCTTCTCTCTCTGCCCGTGGCCAGCTTCTCCCCCTCCCTCTATCTTTCTCTCTTCCCTCCTCTCTTCTCCCCCTCTCTTTTTCCCTCCCTCCCTCTCTCCTCTCTCTTTCTTTCTCTGCCACCACTCTCTCTCTCTCTTTTTCTTTGCCACCAACCTTCTCTCTCCCCTCCTCCTCTCTCTCCCTCTTCCACTAATCTTGTTTTGCGAATGACGCCGGGCACTGTTCTTCTGCCGCTGCTTTTGCTTTCGGCCGATTTGATGGAAGATTGCTGCTTTGCCGCTGCTTTCTCTTTAGGTCGATTTGATGGAAGATTGCTGGGGGTCGAGCGGGTAAAACAACCGGTGCTTGAATTTAGGGCCTAAATCGGACGGTGGACATTTTTTGTAGACTTTTAATCAAACGGTTGAGATAATAAAGATGGTGTGCTTCAAGATATGCATATTACTTTATATAATAAAGATATATATATATATATATTACTTTGCTTTCAATCCTAATCATTTTCACAACACAGTATACTGGTTTGATTTACGCAAACTTGAGAAGATGGTAGTAAACTCTGCCCTTATTTTAGGTGTAAATTATTATGTTTTGGCTATAAGTTGGTTGACTTTGAAAAGTAATATGAGTTGGAGCAAGCTGCAATTTGTATTCTGGAGTCCATTCCAAACCGAATGAATATCTTTATTCAATTTAGTTTTACCTTTTAACTTGTCTACCCTTTAATTGCATTGCTCTTCTGATTCCAATTCCATCATTCTAGTACAGATGAAATCATTGAAGCCATTTGAAATTTTCCAAAAGGTTTTGAAAATTGGTTCTATGAAGCAAGGTCGCTTGCTTGGCCTGGATGTTGGACATAGATATATCGGCCTGTCTGTTTCAGATACTAGTAATAAAATTGCATCTCCAGTGAGGTAAAGTGAGATACATAATCAATCTCTTACAGAGACTGTATGTTTGCACGTTTTTTTCTTGTTGGTTTATTTGCAGTACTTGCAATTATGTCGAGTTGACATTGTTTTGTTGCAACTTGCCAAGTAAGGCTTCCTTATTCATGTTTCTTGCATTATGTATTTTTTTGCTTAATAATTAATTTGAATAAGCTTAAATACATAATTATATTACTCTTGTTCTAATTGTAAAGGAATAGTTATGTGGAGATTTGTTTACAGGATAGACAAGTTCTCTTTAACATTGAGGAAGATGATGCTTATTCTTATTTTCTCAACAATTTCATCATTTCTTCTTGGGAAGATCCGTTATTGTTCGAGTTGAGAAATTAAAAATATATTATTTTCAATCTTATAAATATTATATTAAAGGGGAGCCTTGACACACTAGTTAAGGTGTTTCCGTGTGATCTTGAAGCACGGGTTTGAGTCATGGAACTAGTTTTTTTGCAAAAATGCATGGTAAGGTTTGCCTACATTTCACCCTTGTGGTGGGACCCTTCCCCGGACCCTCGTTGCACGGGGATGCTTTGTGCACCGGACTGCCCTTTTATAAATATTACATTACACCTCTATATATACAGAAAGAGTGATCTTAGACCATCACTAGAGATGTGAGCCTACAAGAGGAGAGAAAAATGATAAAGATACTAGGTCTTCATGCGGGCCTTTACAATGGTCTTTCATATACAATTCAGCTTTCCTTTTAAGATGAGATTAGAAATTGATTATTTCCAGCTTGGAAATATTATTAATAAAGTCATCACAACCCCGACTCTTTATATAGATATTTACCAGATGATATTGGGATTTAATGAACAATGTGCAAATATTGTCTGTCAATTTCGAGATGTTTTATTTTGTAATGTTGCACATGATTATGCACAATGTTGATGACCACTTTATTCTCGCAATAGAGACGTATTGGGTTTTCATCTTTTAACCCAGTTTATGCATTATCGATTGAAACCATAGTTCCTCAGATATCCCTTGTGACATTGCTTTGTACTTTGCTTCTGCACTTGATCTTGCTACATTATTTTATTTCTTACTTTTAGATTACGAAATCCCACTTAAGTTGTAGCTTCCAACCCAATCAACATTAGCATAAACTTCGACATTCACATACTTGTTCTGGGAAATAGAATCCCTCATACAAGAAACATCTTCAGGTACCTTATTAATCGTAGAGCAATTCCTGATGCCTTAAGATTGTATATACAACAACACTCAAGCCTTTATCCTACTATAGTGGGGTCGGCTATATGGATCATTTGCCTCCATTGTGCCTTCTCTTTAGTCATAATCTCACTAATGCCTAAGTACATCATGTCTTTCCTTATAGTTTCATTCCAAGACTTTATTGGTCTATCACTCCCCCGTTTAACGTGCCTACTGACTGAACTCTCACAACACCTAACAAGTGCCTCTAATTGTCTCCTTTGTACATGTCCAAACCATCTTAGTCGAGCTTCTCGCATCTTCTTTGCAATTATTGCCACTCCTATCTTATCCCTGATACATTCATTCTTAATTTTATCTAGTCTCGTGTTTCCACATATCCACCTAAGCATTCTCATCTCCGCAACTCCCATTTTTTGCTCATTTACACAATTCATTGCCCAACATTCAAAACCATAGAACATCGTTGGTCTAATTGCAGTACGGTAAAACTTGTTTTTAAATTTTAATGGTACTTTACGATCACATAAGATCCCTGACGTGCCTCTCCACTTCAACTAACCTGCTTGGATTTTATTTATCACATCTTTATCAATGCTTCCATTGTTTTGAACTATCGATCCAAGATATTTAAATCATTCACTACGAGAAATATCTTGATCACCCAACTTAATAACGAAGTCATCCGTCCTTCTTGCACTGTTAAATTTAAGCTCCATATACTTTATCTTTGCCTTGCCCTACCTAAAACCCTTCTTTTCTAAGGTTTCTCACCAAGATTCAAGTTTTGCATTTACACCATCGCGCGTCCCATCGACCAAAACCATATCATCCGCAAACAATAAATACCAGGTATTGCTTGTTGGATATGTCTGGGTGATTGTATATACCGACTCAAAATCTCTACTGCATATGTGTTATTAGGATGGTGTGTGTGAGATAGATTGGTCTTCCGACTAATCTTTGGTAGCTTGAGGAGTTTACTTTCTCACTGTCCTTGTATTAATCAATTTTACAATTTGTTTCTATGGGCGTCTCTATTAGTGTACAGCCAGGCATCACAATTTCTTCCAGGAGATCCAGAACATATTTCTCTGATATATGATGATTCCCTGGTAAGACCTCGCAACTTCGATACCTAAAAAATATTTGAACTTTCCAAGATCCTTAACTTTGAACTCTTGGCACAAACATCCTTTAAGACATGTGTTTTCTTCTAAATCAATTTGTGTGATGACAATATCATCCACATTGACGATTCAAACAATCTGTTACGCCCCCGGACGGATCCGAAGGCGACAACGGGGCTGAACCAACTGGTTCAGCCCCCACTCTATAGATGGCGGCCCTCGGGGGGGCTGAACCCACCCGGTTCAGCCCCAATTGGGTCCGGCCGGTCCCCTTGGCCGGCCGGCCTTGGTCCGGGTATAAATATACCCGGATCCTCCTTGGGGGGATCAAGCAAGATATTTACAAGGTATTCCTTCCTCCTCTTAACCCTAGCCATCTTCCTCTCTAGATCTCCCTTCTCTCTAGTAGATTCATAACATTTGGTATCAGAGGATCCTTCCTCCCAAATTTTTTTTGGTTCCGCTTTCATACGCGTTCTACCAGACCCGACAACTCCTGGATCGCATCGATCCTGCTCGCACCGACGATTTCGCGCGTCGACCTTTCCCGGCATCGCTCGCGTCGACCATTCCCGGCATCGCGCGCATCCGATCGCTCGCGTCGACCACAACCTGCGATCGCGTCGACCGCTTCCTGCATCGCATCCGCTGCCGTACCTCTCCTTCCTGCCGATCGCGCGTTTCTCCGCCTCCGCTCGCTTCCGTTTCGACCCTAGGTGACGGCGGATGGTATCCGGGAGCCGCATTTGCGGGCTGCTGCTGCTGTCTCCGCGGCCCTGCTTCCTGGCCTCATTCCCGGTCCGGCTGCTTCTCCCGGAGGCTGTCGTTCTTCCAGTGGCTGCCGCTTCTGAATCCTTCTAAATTGTTGATATTTTGCACACTCCCGGGATCCCATCATGGTGACTCGTACCCAAGAGGACTCCACTCGGCTCGCACATCTCGAAGAAAAATACACCGGTCTGACTGACACCGTGGCAGCCCTCGCCGATAAGTTCACGGCATCGGAGAAACGTCTCGAAGAGAAATTGGATACCCGCATGGACGAGCTTAAAAATATGTTGACTCAACACCTTAAAGGCAAAGGTGTGGTGGGCGAGACCAACACAGTCCAGTTTCCCCTTCCTACTCCAGCCTCAGAGCACGACGATCGAGCCTCTAGCCTCAATGGGGGGCTTGGAATTGACGGTGAAAGGGGAGGAGGCTCACGCCGACCACCGATATGGTCCGGGGCCACCCCGTTGGGTGGAATCGCCGCGTCTGCTTTGGATTTCCCTCCTCACCGCGAAGACCGCCAGGAGGACCAACGACCCCACGGGCTGGGGTACACACCCCGTGATGGGCTCCTCCCTATTCCAGGAGCACCGGGACACGCCTCGGGCGGACGGGGAGGAGGCGGATGGGAGTTTAGACCGCCTTTCTTGGGAAACCCCTATGGAGAGGATTGGGGGTACCCACATGTGGCCGCTGATCAACGGCTACCGCGTCGACACGGGCAAGAGTACGGAGGACTTGGGCCACAACTACCACGCGCTTATATGCCGCCGAAGATTGCCCGCATGAACTACCCCAAGTTCAAGGGAGGTGATGCACTCGAATGGGTCCAAAAGGCAGAGTTATTTTACAGCTGTCAGGAGATACCAGAAACGCAGTGGGTAAAGTTGACGTCCTTCCACCTTGAAGAGGACGCATACCAGTGGACCCAATGGTTCCTCCGGGGACGAGATCACGCGCCATGGCACGAGTTTGTCGACGGATTCACCGCCCGCTTTGGTCCCCTTGAGTATGAAGACTTCGAGGCTCTTCTTCAGAAGTTGCGTCAGAAAGGGACGGTGATGGAGTACCGAACTGAGTTTGAACGGTTGGCCAACAGGGTGCAGTGGAGCGAGAGGACATTAACAAGTTGTTTTATTTCTGGCCTAAAGGAAGACATCAGAGATGAGGTGCATGCTTATATGCCGCGCAGCTTGACACACGCTATCAGCTTGGCCCGGATTCAGGAAGAGCGTCTCAATCGACAAAAGTTCAGGGGGGACACTTCGAGGAACACTACACACCTGCCCGACACAAAGAGGGCTCCAGCAGCTGCCGATAGGGCCACAATGAAGAAATTGACGTGGACAGAGCTACAGGCTAGGAAGGAGCAAGGATTGTGCTTCAACTGCGATGAAAAGTTTACCCCAGGCCACAAATGTCAGAGGACCCAGGTTTACATGTTACAGGAAGATCCGATGTCGGATGGAGATGGAGGGGAACAGGGGCACATTATGGATACAGTCGAGTACGGGGTATCTTCCTTGACCATGGCGGGAGACTCCGCTCCACCCACTATGAGTATTGCGGGGAGGATTGGCCAACAGCAGGTGACCATTCTGCTTGACAGTGGGAGTACACATAACTTTATTAGCCCGGCAGTGGCACAGAAGCTGGGGCTAGAGGTCATCACGGATGTCGCGTCGCCGGTCGTGGTGGCCGGTGGACACGAGCTGCATTGTGAAGGCGTGCTTCCGAACGTGGAACTTAGTGTGCAAGGGTACACCGACAACATGGATGTCTACTTGTTGCCCATCCAGGGGCCAGATATGATTCTGGGGGCCCAATGGTTGCGACAGCTGGGCAGGGTGACTCTGGATTGGGAAAGGCTGACTATGGAGTTTGCTAGAGCTGGGAGAGAATACTGTCTGCAGGGAATCCACATCTCACCAGTGCCAGGGGGCTCTTTTTGCTGTTTGGAGCGGCTACCAGATTCCCACCTTGAGGACAAGCTGGGTCTTGATGGGGTGGGGAATGTTACGCCCCCGGACGGATCCGAAGGAGACAACGGGGCTGAACCAACTGGTTCAGCCCCCACTCTATAGATGGCGGCCCTCGGGGGGGCTGAACCCACCCGGTTCAGCTCCAATTGGGTCCGGGTATAAATATACCCGGATCCTCCTTGGGGGGATCAAACAAGATATTTACAAGGTATTCCTTCCTCCTCTTAACCCTAGCCGTCTTCCTCTCTAGATCTCCCTTCTCTCTAGTAGATTCATAACACAATCACTTGCTCTTCTTTTCTCTTTAGCAGAGAGTGTGATCTGAGTGACCTTATTTACATCATAGTTGAACCATTGCTCTGTGGAACTGTCCAAACCAAGCTTTAGCGGAGTCTTTTAGACCATAGAGAGATTTTTCCAGTTGACAGACTTTTCCTTTCAATCCCTTCTTTAAAATATCATACAAAAAAATTCTTGTATACTTCTTCTTGATCGCCACATGAGAAGACATTTTTAATATCTAAGTGCTATAAATCACATTCCAAGTATGCAGTACTAGATAAGACCATTCAAATAGAATCCATCTTAGCCACATGCAAAAAAATTCATGATTGTCAACTCCAAGAGTTTGTGTATATCCTTGTGCGACTAGACTTGTCTTGTATTTATTTACAGCTCCTTGCTAAATTTGCTTAATTGAGAGGGCCTATTTTGACCTAATTGTTTTATTCTCAGATGGAAGAAATGATCGTTTTTAAGTATGTCTCTTCTCCAAAGCGTGCATCACTTCCTCCATTGCCTTTCTCCGTTCAGGTATATCAGATTTTGTCTGCCATGTTTTAGAAAAACTAATAGTGGCAAAGAGGAAATGAAAGTTTTATGCTCTTAAGATATATGAGATGTTGATTGAGGTCATCGTCAAAATCTATTTCAGAAGTTAGTATCTGCGGCGGAGTAATTACAGGGAGTTGGCTCTTCCTCCATTTATATAGTTTAGGAAGAGGACTGAACTTCCCAGTATCATGAGTCAAAGTGGTGATAAAAGTAGATGTGGTTCTTGGAATAGTGGAGGAGGAATATACGAGGTCACAATTGGAAGGGGAATATTGGGAGCGTCAACATCATTGTTCCTCTCCCCCTAACAAAAGCCAAAGAAATGTTCTCCTTCACATAATGTAATGTCAATGGTACAAAAGAGGCACCAAGAGGAAGGGTGGTAGCAACACTACCTTTCATAGTGGAGTATCCAATGAAAATAATTTTGTGAGAACGAGCATCTAGTTTATCATGATTGGGTTGATGAACGTCGACAAATTAGACACACCAATGAGGACCAGATAATAAAATTACATTGGAAAGTCCCCAAACATCTGTATGAATTACCCCAAAATGGAGCATACTAGGAGATGAGATATGATTTGGATTGTACTGTATATGTTTTGAAAGCTCACAAGCATCACAAAAAAATGCTCTTGCAGATAGAAAACATAGGAGATACCTTGATAAGATAACTTGAGGAAGAGTTGCACATATGCAGAGGAGGGAGTTGGAGCATTGGAGAGAGCATAGTGAGCCTGTTGATCAAAGATGTACAAGCCCCCTGCAGTTCCGACCACTGCAAATATGCTACTTCGTTGTCAAATCCTGAAAAACACAATCATCAGAGAGAAATGTTACATTTGTCTATGGATGTGGTCAAGTGACTAATCCATAACAAATTGTGTAAAAATGAAGGAACATGTAAAATATATGTTATGGATATGACAAAGGAACATAAGATGCTTCATTTGCGAGCTATGAACAAACCCATTGATGGTGATAACTTTATCACAACCCGAAAGGTGGTTGTATGTGGTAAAACCCGAGGATGTGATAGGAGTCCCGGATTGGAACCTCGTTTGAGGCTGTGAGAGATGGAAATTGAGAAGGAGGTCGGAGCTCCTGTTGTTAGATCCACGGGATCCAATGGTAGATGCTTGGATGGGAAAGAGTCCGATGAGAGAGAGGATCGAGGGTGCTGCAAGGAGCGGCAAGTGATTTGGGGCTTGTGGCTTCGTTAGGGCACCACATGATTTTTGGGGGGAGACGAGAGAGACGAGAAAATGAAGCCTCTTGCAAAAATGCAGGGTAAGGTTTTCCTACATTTCACCCTTGTGGTGGGACCCTTCCCTAGACCCTCACTGCGCATGGATGCTTTGTGCACCAGGATGCCCTTTAAGAGAGAGATGAGAAATGAGAGAGACTTTTGAATAATAATTGCTTGACTTTTCATTTCTCCCCATCCCTTCCTAAGTAGGAAGGATAAAATTGTAAAAGTCAAGTTAGGTTCCAAAATAAAAAGCGCGACATAAAATTAAAGCGCGACATGAAATAAAATAACAATAACTGATATCCCACAATGTGTAAGATGATGGCACCCTTCCTTAGTTCGCTTGTGTCATTCTGCGACGGTGGTGGTAGGTGTCGCTTCAGTGCGGGTCTGTAGAGACCAAGCTTGTCCTCAAGTTTGTCAACCAACTATGGTGGGAGGTGCACTAAGGGTGCTGTGGGGGGGTGGGCCGTGAAATTGTTTCAACTGGGAGACGTGGAAGGCGTCATGAATGCGAGCTTCCAGTGGAAGCTGGAGGCGGTACACAACCACTCCAATAGGTTGGAGGATCTCGAAGGGACCGTAGAACTTTGGTCCTGACTTGTGATATGGCATATGGGCTTGAAGAAGGCGCCCTCATGCTAGAGAAAGAATCTGGTCCCGGTTATGAAGCTCGCAGTTGACGGCGTCCATGCGAGCTGTGCTGCTCTTGTAGGACAATAAGAGAGGGGGATCCCGCCTGTAAATCGGGCAAAAGGGCGTTGTCTGCAGCGAGGTATGGTAGGAGGTATGCAATAATATTCCACCCACGAAAGCCAGCGGGCCTAGTCCTTGGGTCGATCTCCAATGATGCAACACAAGTACATCTCTACCGTGCAAATTGTGACCTCCGGCCGGCCATCAGACTACAGATGGTAGGTAGATGAGAAGGAAATCTTGGTACTACATAGAGTAAACAATTTTTTCCATAAGTTGTTCGTGAACACCTTTTCCCGATCTGAGGCAATGCTCTCGGATATCCATGGAGATGGAAAACCTCTGCGAAGAAGACATGAGCAACGCCCTCTATTGTTAGTGGTCTACACACACAATAAAGTGTGCCCCTTCAAAAAATACTCGACCACAACCACGAGGATAAACTTACCATTCGAAGTTGGCAAGACCTCGATGAACTCCATCGAGATGTCGGCCCAAATATAAGTGTTGATGGGCAGTGGCTGTAGAATGCCGACCGGAAATAAATGCGCTGCCTTATGACATCTACAGACTATGTAAGCTGCAACAAAATCTTGCACACTGCACTGTAGGCCCTCCAAAAGAAATCGGCGTGAATTCGTTGAAGGGTCTTGCAAACTCTTTCGTGACCCATCGTGTGTGTTTGGGGGGGGCATGAAGGGAGTAAGTACACATGCCCCTTGTAGCGCACTAGGTCCTTTTGCACCGTCCAGTGGGCTGAAAGGCGCCCTTCGACAATTCATCCACCGAGCTCCATGATCAGAGTCTTAAGACTCCTGACGCAGCCGAAGAAGGATCGCGAGGGTAGGAGGGGATATTGCACAAAGTATCCCACCCTCCTGGTCGCGGCGAGAGAGGGCATCGACTGCACGGTTCAAGGAGCCGACCTTGCACTCTATACGGAAGTCGAAAGCCCAAAAATTTGCTTACCCAGCATTATTGTGGACGGTTTTGAGACGTTGCTCTAGTAGGCACTTGAAGATGAAATAGTTCGTGTGGATTAAAAAAGATCTCCCCCATAAGTTTGTCCGCCAGTGCTACACTGCCTTAGCTAGACCGATCAACTCGAGCTCGTAAGCGGGTAGTTCTGATGGTGAGCCTTATGTTGTTAAAGGCACACATAAGACTTACCAGGCTCAGAGGTGTCACCTTCATGCACATTTTTTTGTGCCTTTGGATCATAAAAGACGCGCTTGAGTGCGATCTTTGTTGTAATTTTTTTTTCAAAAATAAAGAAAGAAATAATGTCAAAATTCAGTAATATTTGCATGATTTTAGTGTTCGTAAAATATAATCAATCATTGAGATTTAGATATGATGCAAATGACCGTATTCATTCTATTTTAAAGAGATATAAATAGTTGTAATGAATAATTAATGAGTATAATAAATGAAGAATCTAATTAAAAAGATGAACTGATGTTTGATGCTAATTATTTAAAATGAATGTGGTTGCGTCTTGACCTCGTCAGGCGCGTGCTTGCACCTTGAGCCTAGGGCCTAGGCTCTAAGACCCCTTTGCGCCTTTAATAACTAAGGGTGAGCCGCCTTCTTGCAACTGAAAAGGCGATTGGGCGGTGTCGGAGCAGCTTGTGGAATGCCTCGTTCATCATGGTTTGGAAGGTATACATGACACTGGTAAGCCTGAAGGGCATTACTAGAAACTCAAAGTGCTCGTGCTGAGTACGAATGACCGTATTCTTAACGTCAGTTGGGGATATGTGCACTTGATGGTAACTCGAATAGAGGTCGATCTTGGCGAAGAATCAGGCGCGTTGGAACTCATCCAACAATTCCTCCACCACGGGAATCAAGAATTTCTTTTTAGTAGTCTCTGCGTTCAACTTCCGATAATCCACGCAAAGCTGCCAAGTGACATCCTTCTTCTGAACCAAAAGAACATGGGAGGGAAATGACGAGATGCTATGGAGGGTGATGCCTTGTTGTAGCATAACACTGCTTTGGCACTCAATCTCGTCCTTCTGCCAAAAAAGATAGCGATAGGGTCGCACCATGATGGGAGTGGTGTTTGGGAGGAGAGGCATATGCAGTGATCGCGGTGACGTGGCGGAGGGAGTCCCTGAGGAGAATCCATGTTGTCCCCAAACTCTTGCACCAGTTGATTGGGGCTATTGTGCAACTCCCAACCAGAATATAGGGAAAATGCTCGATGTGACTTCCCCGTCAAATAGCCCTGCTATACTGTCTGCTCGCCTCCCTGATGCCAAGTTACAGTAAGACGATCAGAATTCCACATTAGGGAACTGAGGGTGCGCAACCAACAGGCACCCAAGACCACCTCAAAACCCCGAAGAGCAATGACCAAGAAGTCCACCTTGGAATGGTCGCTTTCACCACTAGTGGCACCGTTTAGCAGATACTAGGGCACTCCATATTGCTCCCATTGGCCACAACCAAACTTAAGCGGGAGCGGCTCGTCATTGTCAATTTGAGCCAACTGGAGATCTCCGTGCTAATGAAGTTGTGCGTGCTTCCGGTGTCCAGCATGGCTAATAAGAGATGATCAGCAGCGAGAACCTGGAGTTGAAGAGTCTCCCCGGAGTGGAGCCCGCCAATGGAATGAAAGGATACTTAGGATCACGAAGGTCTTCCTCTTCCTCCACCTCAGATGGGTCATCCACCTCCAAAAAGAGCAAACACTTACACTTATGGCCGTGCGTATAAGTCTCCTCGCAGCTGTACCAAAGGCCTTTAGTGCGACGGCTGGGCATCTCTTGGGACGAGAGACGATGAATGGGTAGTTGCGGTATGCTTTGCTTCTCCTTAGAAGGTGGGGAAACCAGAGGCTGTGAAGGCGGCTTGAAGCCACTGGCAAGGCCCTCCCCTCCCTACTGGTTGCTATAAGACCGATCTATTAGCAAATGTTTCTTGCAGAGATGGGAGATACTCATAATAGCGGTATGGTCGGCTGGTATATGAAAGTCCATGTCGAGGCACAGACGCCCAAGGAGGCCCACCGTCCGCTTTTGTTCATCCTAGACCATACTGAGCTAAACCACATGACTTTGCCCTTTTTCCATAGGTGTCCTACGAGCACTTCCCAAATGGTTCCTCATCCCAAAATTTCTCTCACCAGAGCACTCTTAAGCTTGAAGTTTTCAACACAACTCCACCAGTTGCTCCGAAAAGACACCTATGTTATTTGAAGATACGAATATTACTTAAGACAACAAATTTTTCTTCAATTTTGATGTGAGATCCGATTATTTTCTGTTCCTCTGTTCACCTTAAAGCCTTCCATCCTAGAAGCCAAGATGGAGCTATTTTGTTTTGGCTTCACTTCCCCTAAAGCACTCCCCTCCCTCTTCGAATCGCCCTCATCAGATTCAGGATGTTACAGGACCATGAGCTTCCGCTTGATTCGTTTCTGAATTACACATCGTACTGCATGAGGTTTGGTTTTGATACCATTATGTCACACTCTAGCCCGATAAGCTCGAGTTAACGAGCCGGGAACAATAAATGTGATTCAAGATCTTTACAGTTGCACAAATCAAGAGCAAGAAATCAAACATATTTAATTGATATTTTTTAATTGTACAAGTACAAAGTTATGTATTACATTTCTTGTATATTTGACATAATGCGTAGTACATACTAGTTTTCCTCACTGTTCTCTGGCACCCACATCTTCTTCAGCACCTAAAATTATTTAGTAGATCGGTGGACATCTCCATCCACTCTAAAAGAATAATACAATATATATATATATATATATATATATATATATATATATATATATATATATATATATATATTTGCATGTAGTGCACAAATTCTAGGCAAAGTATCCAATATAAACAATAAATAGTAATCTAAATGGATACATCAATATGTGTTTTATCTTTTTGTCGAAGTACAAATTTTTTATCGAAAATAGCTCATTTATTAGTTATCACTTACAGTGCGTCGGTGGGCCGAACCAAAGGGCTCACTATCTTTAAAGACCAGATTGGATCAACTGACCCGCGGAGAGTGAGTCCGCCAGATATAAGCCCTAATCCCTTAATATATGTCCTATATGATATGATCAAACTACCTCAGATTGCGGGTAGCTAAATCCTCCAGATAAGAGCGCTACTCCCGAAATGTTCCCCTCAAAATATAGGGGACCCTAGGAAAAGTGCCATTTATTGAGTTAACATAATAGTACACATCATCGCACAATAATAAAAGGGCAGTTGCACAAACCATCCCCGGTGCACATCATCACACAATAATATTTTTCTATTTTTAATAATATCATACATGCCTTATCATCACATCTCGAATTATCGTCATTAATTTTATCCAAACCAATTAGATAGCCACGGATCAGTTTGGTCTCAAAAGACCCATAATATCAGCCAACTTACGATAATTCTACATGCATGATATTCACCAGTTTGATTAATACTTTTGTAGGATAATTTTCGAATATGCTCTTGTTATCAATATGCATATATTCTAAAACTCAGGGCCTCATTATTAAGGGCACAACTCGGATTGGTTTGGTTCCACCCAAAACTAAGAACTGATACATATAGGTTCGGTTTCAAACATTTAGAACTGGAACTAACCCACGGTACTAAAGTACAAAATTAGATCTAAACAATTCACTTCAGTTCTGCTCCGGTTCGGTCTACGAAGCACGGGTACTCCAAAAAATGTCCCGCACCCGTACACGGTACGTTTGCGGGTACTGGTACGGCTCGGTACGGCTCGGTACGCCCCGGTACGGCAAAATACGTACCCGGTACTTTTACTGGTTTTTTTGGTACGGCCCGGTACTTTCGGGTACTTCCCAAACCCCATTCCCGGTTCGGTCCAGTAAAAAACCCCTCACCGCTCTTTCAAAACCACGAAAATCGCGAAATAACGCGATTTCGCTCAGCCCTAACCCGCGCTCCTCCGACAGAGCCTATCGCGTCCATCGCCGGCGAGCGCTGCACCTCCTCTTCAATCCGGCGAGTGCTGCATCTCTTCTCTACGGCGTCGTTTCTTCCCTTCTCTTCCTCCTCGCGATCACTGCGTTATTTGCCCAGGCGATCGAGACAAGGGCCGCCCCCATCTTCACTCCATTCTTCTTCCTCCATTCTCGGAGTACAAGGTTTGCTTCTTCTTCGTGCTCGTTTTTTCCTAATCTGCTCTTTAACAGTTCAACGGTATTTCTTCCGCATGTTCTCCTATTTAATTATTTGTTTGCTCCCTTTTTTTCATGCAGTCATCTCCCACCGGGGTTCCTTGTCCAGATCCTCCGTCCCTGATTTCCTTCCTGCATCGACGACTGGAGGTAAGGATCCCTAATAACTGTCTTATTGCACACACTAGTTATTGCACTGGTTCGGCTACTGGAGAGAATGGACTGGTAACATTTCATTTATGTGGACAATCTTAACATCTTGTGCATGTATGGTGATAACTGATAACATTTCATTGAATATATTTTTGCTGCAAATTAACTTGTTATATGTATTTTTAAATTTTTTTTCACATACCCAAACGTACACGTACCGTGCTATTTTATAATTTTGCCGTACCACGTACCGGTACCCGTACCGTACCCGTACCACGTACCGGTACCCGTGCTTCATAGGGTTCGGTTCTACCCATGCCTCAAAATAGTTAAAAAAAGGACTATTCCAACTCATGATTCTTTGTCATATAACTACACGAGTTCAAAATTATTTTCTTTAGGCTACAACTATATTTTCAATCAATTTCACGTATTAAGACATACTATAATTGTCGTCGACTTGTCCTAAATGTTTTTTCTTTAACATTGATTTTCGGTTTTCCGGTCGGTTGTGGGTACTCGACCCGTGGAACCAGACCTAAACTGAACCTATTTGGAACCGACCCAAACCGTTCGGTTCGGTTCGGTTCCGGAACCGTTCGGTTTGTTTCCGGTTCGGTTCCGGAACCGTTCATTTTGTTTCCGATTCGGTTCCGGTCTGGCTCTCGGTTCTTTTCTTATTTTTGTACAACCCTACTCATCCTTGCTTGAACACAAACAACTAAACCATTTGTTACACCTAACTAAATATCACAGTAATTTCGATCTTATTTAGGCATAACAATTACTAATAGAAGTTTCGCTACATAAAAGTTAGCCAAGACATAAAGAATGCATTGTTTTCCACCTGACTCAATTTCGGCACTTGAATTATTGTCGAGCAGTATTTCTGAGCTTTTTAAAAATTGGTGTTTCGACTTTAATAAAGCAGTACTTGGGCATTACTTCAATATCAACTACAACTGTAATCTCCCTCAAAAATCTTCCCCAGAACTCCAAATTTTGTGGTGTTTCGAAACTTTCTCTCTCCTCTCTACCTCACACTTCTTGATTTTAGAGAAAATGAAAAGGATTTGAACATTCCATTCGATCCGTATTTATAATATCTTTTCAACGCCACAAAAATGGCCTAAATCCGAGCTTTAGACCTTCTGGAAAGTCTAAAAAAACCAAATACTTTTTACTGGGCTTCTCCGGGATTGACACATGGCACTGGGGTCGCCACGTGTCGGCACAGTGGGCGCCAACGTTGCAGTGGGAAATGATGACAACATAGATTGCCGCCACATGGCGGACATGTAGTGGCAGGCCTGCATGACCGCCGTGCTGCGGCCACCCTATATGACAACATCGTGTGGCGGCCATATAACAATCTGCGTGGCACCACGCGGCAAGCCCGTCCAGCGTGACATGGTGTAGGCGCTACTTCTATGCAACGTCGACGGCGATTGTTTTTGGCGTCGGTGAGTCCTCGAGGGCCACCCAAAGAAGTGAATATACCTACTCTGTGATTTTTCGACGTCCTGATTTCAAATACGACCTCAGTTTCTCCAAATTCGTGATGGTTCTTTCCAAATTTACACTTTTTTATACAAGTGTCGATTTCAGCAAATAATATATCGATATATAGGTATTTCGACATTTTGAGTTGAACTGCAAACTCCGTTTCTTGAAATTCGCACCTGTTCACACCAAAATTGCACTTTTTCAAACAAACTCTGATTTATGCAACTGATATATCCTGAATCCATTGAGGGCGATCAGATGAGGCCGATTCGATGAGGCATGCGAGTGCCTTTGTGGTAGTGAAGCCCAGACAAGATAGCTTCTTGTAGGCTTCTTGGGCGGTAGGCTTTTAGGTGAAAGAACGCGCAAGAATGAACTGGATCTCACATCAAAATTGGAGTTTTCTTGGCTTAAGTAATAATTGATATCCTCAAATATCAGGGACGTATTTTCAAAGAAACCGACAGAGTTATGTTAGAAACTTTAAGGTTAAGCGTGCTACGGTGAGAGAAGTCCTGGGATGGGTGATCTCCTAGGAAATGCTCATAGGACATCTATGAAAAAGGGCAAAACCATGCGACACAACTCAGTATGGGCTGAGATGAAGCAAAACAGATAATACTTCTGATATTTGTGAGGGTTGGGTCGTTACAAATGATATCAGAGCGAGGTCCTCTGCAATATGATGTGTGGTTCGGGGACAAGCCTTGCGGAAGATGGTGGGCCTATAACATTCTGAATTCGATGAGGGCGGTCTGATGAGGGGAGTGAGTGCTTTGGGAGCAGTGAAACCCATGTAAAGTAGCTTCTAACATGTTTCTAGGATAACTGACTTCTAGGTGAATGGAGGCGCATGAATGAACCATATCTCACTTCAGAATTGGTGGAAAAGTTCCTAGGCTTAAGTAATAATTCATATCCTCAAATATCAGAGGCGAATTTTCAGAGCAGCTGGTGGAGTTGTGTTAGAATCTTCAAGGTTAGGCGTGCTCCATGTGCCTTTTTGGTGCAACTGATGGAGTTGTGTTAAAAACTTTAAGGTTAAGCGTGTTTAGGCGGGAGTAGTCCTGGGATGAGTGACCTCCTAGGAAGTGCTCGTACGTCACTTATGAAAAAGTACAAAATCGTGCGATTCAACTCAATATGGGTTGTGATGAACCAAAAGGACAATACTTCTGATATTGCGATGGTTGAGTTGTTACAAATAATATCAGAGCTAGGCCTATCATGCAAATACAATGTATGGTTTGAGGTCGAATCACATAGAAGCTGGTGGGTTTGTAACATCCAGATCTAATGAGGATGGTCCAATGAGGGCAGAGAGTGCTTTGGTGGTAGTGAAGCCAGATAAAGTAGCTCCTGGTAGGCTTCTAGGATGAAAAGTTTTTAGGTAAATGGAGGCGCAGGAATGAACCAAATCTCACATCGCAATGGAGAAAAAGTTGTTGGGCTTAAGTAATAATTCATATTCTCAAATATCAAAGGCGCTTTTTCAGAGTAACTGGTGAAGTTGTGTTATAAACTTCAAGGTTAAGTATGCTCCAGTGGGAGTAATCATGGGATGAGTGTTCTCCTAAGAAGTAACTCTTGTTGAATTTATTCTGCAGAATGATGTGGAATCTTGGAAGAATAATCATAAACACGGCCACCTGCAGGGAAGGAAAGCAGTCGATATTGCATGTTGTGAGTTTGTAGCGGCATTCTACAAATGGTATTGGCCGATGTCATTATGCCAAAAGTGGAGCAACTTGTACAAGTGACTCAAAGCAATCTTTTTGTAACTGAATATGATGCCAAGTTTTCCTCTATGCTTGAGCATGCCCCTGATGCTGTTGGTTCTCTGGATCAACAAATATTCATGTTACATCATGAGTTGCGAGAATCCATCCAGATTGCCTTGACTACTTCTGAGTATTCTGATTATGAGGCACTGATTGAGGCGTCTCGATGGGTCGAGGAGAGTCAAAGAGCATTACGACCATATCAACCAGTAGATAAATGGAAGTCTCAAGATTTTAGTCGCCAAGATCGACAGAAGCAACATGTAATTCAAATCACCCTATGCCAATATGCCCTAGATGTAACAAGCAACACTGAGGTGTTTGTGATGTAGACAGGAAGAACATTACATGTTTTTACTGTCATCAGCCTGAGCATCACATTGGAAATTGTCCAATGAAGGAGCTCGAGGGACAAGCAAATGACAAGCCATAAAAAAAATTCCTTGCTCAGTCTCGAATCTATGCGATGAATCAAAGCGGATAATAGTTCTAATATTATGAGATTGAGTCGTTACAAATGGTATCCAAAACAAACCTTATTGTTTTTTGAATATCTTCATACTTCATCCTTAATGAATGACAACCAGATCGTAGGTCATTATGATTTCGTAGTAATGCCATTTGGAGTCACTAACACTCCAAAAGTATTTATGGACATGATGAACCGGGTCATGCATCCATTTCTTGATCAATTTGTCATTGTGTTTATTGACAATATCTTGGTGAATTCAAAGAACGAGATAGAACATGAAGGGAATTTACAACATGTCCTCCAAATACCGAGGGAACATCGATTGTTTACCAAGTTATCAAAGGGTCAAATTTGGCTTAAAGCGGTGTCCTTCCTTGGTCATATAATTAGAGCCAAATGAATCTCGGTTGATTTTGCCAAAATATTTGCAATTGTCGAGTGGCCTCCCCCGACTAATGCTATGAAGATTCAAATTTTCTTAGGTTTAGCAGGATACTATCAGAAATTTGTTAAGGACTTCTCGAAGATTGCTACCCCGATGACTCGTCTGGCCCAGAAGGCAAATAAGTTTGAATGGAGTGATAACTATGAAGAGAGCTTTCAAAAGTTGAAGAAATTGTTAGTTTCCGTCCTAATTTTAGCACTACCCGATGATGTGAACATCTTCAAATCTACGACGCATACTTTCAAGGATTAGGATGTGTATTGATGCAGTGAGGGGAAGCCATTGCTTATGCTTCTAGACAACAATTGAATGGAGCAGAGAAGCATTGTCGTATTCATGATTTAATGTTAACCATTGTGGTGTTTTCCATGAAAATTTGAAGGCACTATCTTCTGAGAACGAAATGTCAAGGGTTTATTGATCACAAAAACCTGAAGTATTTTTTAACCAGGAAGGATTTAAACATGCGACAACGAAGGTAGCTTGAGCTCATCAAAGATTATGACTTAAAAATCATGTACGATCCAAACAAGGTGAATGTCGTGGCGGATGCATTAAGCCGTAGATCAGAGGCTGAGCTAATGACTTATTTTTTGATAGCGAACATAGAGAAATTAAACTTTAGCTCAGGGACATCATTCAGCAGATCGATTCTACTATAATTAATCTTCCTCGATTGGTTGTGAAAAATTTAGGAAAGACAACAAGGTGCTGATTGAAAGAAGATGATTAAATACCTTGTAGAAAAACCGCAATCCAAATTCCGTATTGATGATCATGACGTCCTACGATGCGGTAATCAATATGAAATTTCTACGTTTGATGACATTTGAGAACAATTATTGAAGGAACATTAATCAAAATTCTCAATCCACCAGGAGCTACAAAGATATACCATGATTTAAAGATGAATTTTGTGTGTCCGGGTATGAAGAAGTCATTGCAAAATTTGCGCAACATTGCCTAGTATGACAACAGTTTATGGATGAACACCATTATCCAGGTGGCGTACTTCAACCACTACCTATTTCAAATTGAAAATGAGAAGACATCTCAATGGATTTGGTGGTGGGTCTTTCAAGAACGTCGTCAGAAAATGATGCAATTTGGGTAATCGTTGATAGACTAACCAAGTTAGCCCATTTCTTGCCAATAAGGGTTGGTGAGTCAATGTCCACATTAGCCCAAAAATACATCGATCATATTATTACCTTACATGGAGTCCCAGTCTGCCCGACCGGGATCCAAGATATATTTTGAGATTCTGGAAGGCTTTTCAAGAAGCTCTGGGTACACAACTTAATTTCAGTACTGCTTATCATCCCAAATCGATGAGTAGATTGAAAAATCGATACAAACACTTGAAGAACTATTGAGAATGTGCGTTCTAAAGTTTGGTCATGTATTTAAGTATTTTATATCTTTATTGATGATTACTTTAGATGTATATGATTCTTTATTATGTGAAACAGATTGAAATGTATGATAATTTTTTTATCTTGTGCTGAAATTCAAATTCACTTGGGTAGAACCATTATGGTACCACAAAGTGATAATGCGCTCGAATATAATACTTCTCTACAACTTCTCACTTTCCTGAAAGCAATTAGCAATTTAACACACTTACAAACATTTTGCACTCATACCCCTCAACATAATGAGGTTGCAGAACGAAAGAACCGCTACCTCTTGAAAGTTTGTGGCACTATGATGCTCCAAATGATTGTTCCTAAAGCTCCCTTTGTCTAAAAGGAATCATATATGTGAATTGGAATTGATTCAATTCTAATTCCGCAGGAATTTGAATGAAGTCCAATTCCAATTGTGCAGTTCGGCTATAGAAAAATTCAGAGACAGTAATTAGAATTAACAATTCTACTATTCGTCTGCAGGTAAAAATTCAGTGATTGAAGTTAAAATTCAAGTTTTAAATCTAAGAACAAGAAATAGTGGTAAAATTAAAATATAAATGGTTTACAAATACAAATTAGTTCAGCGACAAAATAAAAAACAAATATTAATAGTGTCTCATTCATAATAATATGTAGTACATACACACAAACACACATGCTCAAATAGACAAATATTTGCACATTAACACACACATAGATGTTCATACATGTTTTCCTTGAAGTCGACACTCACCTCTTTTGGTGACCAGTTCAGGTACCCAGCGGTAAGCCTTTTCGGATCTTCGAGGTTAGTCTTTCCTGACCGCGGTGATCCTTGCAGTCAGCCCTCTTGTGACTGTCGTGCCCGCGGTGACCGCTCCTCTTGGGGAGGTCGCGATCATCCTTTTTGTGACTGTCGTGCCCGCGTTGTCTCTCTTGGGGAGGTCACGGCCAGCCCTTTTGTGACCACCATGACCGCGGTGCCCGCGGTGACCGATCCTCTTGGGGAGGTCGCGGTCAACCTTTTTGTGCCTACAAAGATCACATGATCTCTATTTTTGGACCGCCCGTGATTCTTAAGACCGCCCGTTCGTGCAACTCCCGTTTCCTATAAATAGTGGCCAAATTCAGACTAGAGGGGACAAAAGCAAGGAGGCCAGAAACTACGGTCTCAGTTTTTGTACTCGGGCGACCTTTGTTGGCGGACAGAGCGACCTGGGTGACCTCTCTTTCTAACCGCGAGCTTCTTTTCTTCTCGCGACAATCTCATCTCTTCCTCCCCCCTTTATCGCTCATTCATCCATGACTCCAGTAACCAACCACTCAACAGTTACCCCTCTTCCTTTAGCATGAGCGGTGTGGATTGAGACAATTTTGGTGGCAACAATACACACAAATACACATACAATCAAATCCATTTTTATAAACACCTAGAAAATTTCCATTATTAAATCTACAAAACTACCATTATTAAATCCACACAACCACCATTATTAACCAACATACAAATACACACACACAAACACTCACATATACGAATACAAGCGCACAATATCGAATACAATCAAATCCACCATTATGAACATCCACACACACAAACACACAAAAATATAAACACACACAAACTCATGATCACTCAAAACATACAAGCAAATAAAGACACCGAAATACAAATATGCACACTAGATAAACAAATCGCAAAAGCTTCAAGAAATCTAGGTCATTACTCAAAAAATCCTCAAAAAAACCCATATAATATTGTTTCCACCAAATAAAAATAGGGCCAGTACGGCGGCTGTACCTGATTGCAACTCCAGCTGTTAGGGAATAAAAGTGTCATCACCAGAGGGGTGGAATGTGGTTACTGGAGTGGAAAGAATGCGCTAGAGCTTGCAGGTGCAGTTGTATAGGAGGTGTCACACATGATGAAGGTGGCAAAATCAGAAATCTGGAGTCGGTGGGGTGGGGGTGGGGGGGGGGGGGGGATCGACCTTTAAGTAATACCCATGGAATTAGAATGAATTCCAATTCCACATATTAAGATGGGCGGTCAAACAGAGGAATTGTAATTTGTGGGGATCCAATTCCCACCCCAATTTCTTCCAAATAAATGAGGCCTGCGCCGTTTATTAACTCACAATCTATTACCTCATTACCAGGCTTTCGTCCGTTGTGCTTGGGCAAGATACTCTGTTATGGACTACACGTTCAGTTATTTTGACGTGTTTTTAGTTAATTCGTTGTATTGTCTTTTATGTCGTAGTCAGTGTCTTAGGTTTCATTAGGTTTTACTTTCATGTGTTTGTAGTTAATCTTATGTCATTGTTATCCTCTATTTAAAGGACCCCTTGAGTCTTGTAATGTTATGAAAGAAGTTATTCTCTCCTCTATGTCTTGTGCATGGGATTTTGATAGCTCTCTCCTTCCGAGCAAGCCCCTCCTAGGCAGTCGTGGTTCAGGCTTTGAAGTATCCCCTTCGCTTCCGATCAACACTTCGGCGAGCACACAACTTGGTATCAAAGCTATTTTGGTTCGTCTCGCCCGCCGAAGCCGCTGTCAATATCTTACAAACCCTAAATCTCTCCCTTCATCATTCTGTTCTAACAATCTTTTGGTTCCCACAAGCGCACAGCAACCACATTGTGCAAAAGTCTTATCGTCTCCAGTGACATTCTCGCCTACAAGTCTTGTTGTTTCCAGTGATGTTCTCTTTTGTAGGTTTCATCTACTCAAGCAACCAGAATAGCAATACTACGCTTCCACGTCTATTGCGGCGCTTTTGCGTATGAACAGAGAGATGCCATCGATGATCCCAATCGTTGTTTCCTCTCCCTTCCACATCCGAATAGAGAGCAGCCATCAACGAGCCCCCACGACGATCCCTGAAGCCACCGACGATCGCAGTCATCAATTACGACGCTCCAACAACGTCTTAGATGCCGATGTCTAGAAAATTGGCGACCCCTCTACTTTCGTAAGCATTTTGACGCTTCATGACCCTCATTGTTCCTCCGTTTTCATGCTCTCATAGCAACTCTAATTCAGTCGTATCCGAGGAATCAAACCATTTAGTCATCCGTTCTTTAGCCTGCGCTACTTCCTCTTAGTCGCGAACCGTCCTTCACACTGTGGGGGATTCGCCCACGCTATCAGATTCTATAAGGGACTTCATGCAAACATGCATGACATTTAAAGAGGGACGCTTTCTCGAGGACGAAGCGTGTCATCGGGCAAATATGACGACAATTACTAACAAGCTTAATGAGTTGATTACCGTCTTTCACATCATTACTACTCCGCCTACGATCACTCTTGCAGCAACCAGACGCCTTCACTACTACTTCCTCGACCTGATCCCCCCGCTAGGATACCATATGGGGGCAGCATCATGGTCCATTACACAGTTGCCTTTTCCAACTTATGATGGCAAGGATGATCCCTTAGGCTGGTTCACCTTGAGGTCATGGGTTCGAGTCCTGGAGGCAGTCTCTTCCAAAAATATAGGGTAAGGTTTGCCTGTATTTCACCCTTGTGGTGGGACCCTTACCCGAACCCTCGCTCCTCGGGGAGCTTTGTGCACCGGGTTGCCCTTCCTTTTAGCAGACACCGATGATGGTATGGATCACTCTTCCCCCCCCCCACATGCTCTATACGACACAATTATTGTTCGCCCGTTTGCAGGCGGACAATCCTGGATTGATCTGGTGCGACTTCAAGCAGTCTTGCAACATGCGGTTTGCTCTCCTGATTCACAGCAACCCCCTGGGGGCCTTCACGACGTTATGTCAGACGGAACTGATTTTTGGCTATTTAGAACAATTTTAGATTATTTTTGCGCACATGACGATTCACCCTGAGATGTAGTCATGTAGATCACCATCTATAATGCCGGTCTACGCGGTTGACTATGTTTGGGCGTCAAATCCGAGCCCCCTAGATTTGGCGACTATTATGAGCTTAGCAAGACTGTGTGACCGTTCACTTTAGTTGGCGCAAGAGGCTTACATCCCCACAAACATTTGGCCTCCGAAAATCAGTGTAAAAGACTTTGCTTGCGAAAATCAGTGAAAAAGACTTTTTTTATTTGCACTTGGTGGACTCTAAGGACTGTGACAATGAAGGGGCCGGGTGAAGTGGACACCATCGTCGATTTCCCTTGAGCTTGAGGTCAAGCTCTTTTTGCACGGCAGGAGAGATGTTATGGGCTATGTGCCCAATTATATTGATTCGTATTTAGTTAATTTGTTGTATTGTATTTTGTCGTAGTCAGTGTCTTAGGTTTCATTACGTTTTTTTTGATGTGTCTGTAATTATTCTTATGTCTTTGTATCCTCTATTTATAGGACCCCTTGGGTCTTATACTGTTATGAAAGAAGTTGTTCTCTCCCCTTTGTCTTGTGTATGAGAATTTGGTAGCTCTCTTTTCCCGGGCAAGCCCCGCCTAGGCAACCGCGTTTCGGGATCTGAAGTATCCCGCCCTCCTTCGACCACCACTCCAAAGAGTACACAACATACTCCTTTTCATGTGTTATACGCTGATCGAGAACCATATCTCTTCCTCTTAGAATTTAGTGAGTGTGTGCTTTGCCCTCATTATATGTCCTGAGTGTGGGAAACTTGACCCCAAATCCACTGAACGTATATTTGTTGGCTATTCTCGCACCAAACAGGGTACAATTGTTACTGCCCTACCCGAAATGTACATTTGTGCGCAAGAATGTTACTGAGTCCACTCATTTTCCTACCATCTCTTCTAGCATCGCGCTCGAATTTTCCACCGGAGAGGGTACCTCTTTTATTGAAACTACTATGCCTATTTTGTTGCCTCCTATTCTTTTCTCATAAGACACTATAGTCGTGAGTATGTGGAAGGTGAATGGACCTAAGCATAATAAGCCTCCTATCAGATACACATACCAGAACCCTGTTAAATCTGTCCCTTATCATGCTCAGTGTAGTAATGTTTCAGATCCTGCCCCCTCTCCTCAAGCTCCATCTGGTCCTGATACTGATATTGCCCTTGTTACTGCCTCTATTGATGTCCCTATTGCTCTTTAGTAAGGTAAATGCATGTGTACTCACTATCATATTGCCAACTATTTATCGTATGACACCTTATCTTCCCAGTTTAGAGCTTTCCCTATGAAACTGACCTCTCAGTGATTCCTAAGAAATTGAAAGAGGTCTTATTAACGTCCAAGTGGTAGAATGCTATTTAATAAGAACTGCAAGCCCTGGATTTTTATAGAACATGAGATTTGGTTCCTTTACATATAGGTTAATTGTGGTTGTGTTTTGGTGGATGAATGCAGTGGAGACTGATCTTTATGACACTATTGAATGTCACAAGACTCAGCTGGTGGTGAAAGAATTTTGCCAAACTTATGAATCAGCTGGCACTATCGAACGTCACAAGACTCGGTTGGTGGTGAAAGTTTGCGGAATTAGTGACTGATCTGAATACTTTAGATCCACACAAGATGTTTGAATTAAATATTGTGATGTTAGATTTAATTAAGACAATCGGAACAATCTAGATCTATAAACAAAAATTAAAAGCATGAGAAGTAGAAAGAAAAAACACAAAGAGTTAAGTCATCTAAACGACACAGAAAGTATAGTGGTTTCCCAAACCTTGCTATGCCCTCTCTTCCACAACACATGGGAATCCACCGTCTCATTGAAGAGTCGACAAAGCCTTTTCCAACTTGAGACTCCAGCCCAATGTCAAGTTTTTCCAATTGGTGGCGACAAAACCCAATGGATCTTGGTTTGGGTGATCCAACCAGTACACTACGATGGATCTTTGTTCGGGTGATCCAACAACTGTAATCTCTTTTGAAGGGTAAGAGCAAAACCCTTTATAAGTGAAGACTTTAAATCAAATAGATATATCTCAGGAGAAATTAGACTTGCTGAATCCCAGAAAAAGGGGGATTTCGTTTACATAGAGAAGCTGGGATACAAAGAAGATAGGTGTATCCGCTTACTTCCTCACTAATTCTTTGTTATGCAACAACATCTTAGATAAGGCCTGCATCCTTCTATAGCAAGTTCCCGAAGATAGCTTTGGAACTTGCTTTTTTGAACCCACGCAATGACTCTATTCTGCAACGATCATCAACATCGCTGAGCGTTGGGCCGTGGTTCAAACTTCAGTCGCTGGCTGCTGCATCACTTATCATTGATCACTAAGCACAGATCTGTCTTTAGTCACTGTTGCATCCTTGAATGCTGAGCGTTGAGCGACTGTGAGCTGGGGGATGTATCGTTGAGCGGTTGTGAGCTAGGGGAAGATTCATTAAGCGGTTGTGGGCTGGGGGCGAGATCGCTGAGCTCCGATCTCCTGTTCAGCAGGCCCCGGTCAACGATCGGATTGCTAGCAATTCCTCTTCTTGGCTCTGCCTTCCTAGGCTGAAATCTACTGCTTCTTGCATCAACCTTTTTCTATTATACAATGATTTTTTTCTTTACCCGTGCTCCTGATCGATGAGTCCGTCTCTGCTGATCCCTTTGGGCCTTCTTCTGCTGCTCCCGTCGTCGGCTCCATCTGGTCCCCTCTGCTGATCTTACCGATGATGAGGATCTTGCTGCTTGATCTCTCGTCGATGATAGAGTTTTTGTTTTTTTGTAGTTTCTTTGTGTCTTTGCTTGGTTGTTAATGTTTTTTGTCTTGTCTTCAAGCCTTCATGCACGTGTTTTCCACGTGAGAGGGAGTGTTTGTGACGAATGTCATTCAGATGGCATTTACCCTACTCTCACCTTAGTCACACACGACGTCCCGACTTATGTCTTGTCTTTAAGGCCTTCATGCACATGTGTTCCACATAAGGGGGTGTGTTTGTGATAAAGGCGACTCAAATGACTTTTTCTCGACTCTTGCCTTAGTCACACATGGCCTTCAGTCGTATTTCTTATGTTGTTTGTGTCTCCTCTTTTTTTTTTCATTGTTGGGTAGGTGTTATGGTCTTTATTGGTTGACCTTTCTATCCAGTTGGTTGTATTGTGTGGGAGTATCCCCGATCACCCGTTTGTTGATTTCTTTCCAGCGAGTCCACGTTGTGTGTGGGTGTTGCGTCCTTTGTGGGGTTACATTGTGTATGGCTATGCCCCCGATTTGATTCCCCGATTTGGAATTTCCCTCGGTGGCTCGTCTGATGTTTTGTCCCACATCGCCTACCACCAATTCCTTTCTTCTTATGTTGTTTTCAAGCTGGACGTTTCCCCTCCAGCTTGAGGGGGTGGGGGTGTTGAAGTTATTAGTAAGAGTCATTAAGTGTGTTTGGGATGTAGTCCCACACCGCAGTTTTAAGTTTAAAAATCTTTGTTTGTCCTATATAATTTCCCTCGAGGGATGAATAAATCACATCTAATATTTCTTATCTCCTATTTCTAACACATCAAATCAACAAAAATTCCCAACAGTTAAGTTGTGGTTGGGTGCTGTGGATGAATGCAGTAAAGACTATTCTTGATGGCACTATTGAATGCCACAAGACTCAATTGGTGGTGAAAGACTTTCGCCAAACTTATGACAAAAATTCCCGACAATTTATCTCACTTGTTAGTTTTAGTGGTCCTTACGTCAACTAGATATCTCTAATTCCTTCTTGCTTGGTTAACCTGCAAAGGAAGTGTTTATGGAGCAACCCCCTACTTTTGTTGCTTAGAGCTAGTGTGGTTTGGTATTTCGTTTAAAAAATATCTATACGGCTTGAAGCTGTCTCCTAGGGCGTGGTTTGACAGGTTCTTGACATTAGATGCAATTGGTAGGATTAGATGTACGATGGACCATACTGCGTACGGAAGCATCTTCCTAGTGGTTTATGTGAACGATACTGTTATCACGGGGACTGATGATTAGGGCATTAAAATATTGAAAATTCATATAGGCAACTATTTTGAGACAAAAGACTTGGGAAATCACAACAGAGATGTCTCCAATGTAAGTACATTTGAGATCTTAAAGAAACTGACATGCTGAGTGAACCTACAGAAATTCTGATGCATCTGAAGTTCCTAAGATGAAACTCATGAAAGATGGAGCAGAGCCCATGCATATGGATGCTGAAAGATACATATGGTTAGTGAGAAAGTTGAACTATCTAACCATCACTAGACCAAATATCTTTTCTATTGTGAGTCAGTTCATGGTTAGTCCTAGAACCATACATTTGGAGTCTATGTTTCACATCCTGAGATATTTAAAAGGCATTGGAGGAGTCAGGAAAATGTGCCACAAGTACAGACATTGGAAGTTTGAAGGATTTACTGATGTTGACTAGGCATGATCTTCTTATGATAGAAAGTTCACAATGGGGTGCCTCGTGCTTGTGAGGGCATTGGGGGGATATTGTATCATGGAAGAGTAAGAAACATCATACAATTACAAGGTCAAGTGTTGCGATTGAGTATAGAGCCATGACTGAAACCATGCATGACCAAATGTGGATCAAACAAGTGTTGAAGGAACTTGGGAAAAGGTGGGACATCATATTGATGTGATAATGTGGCTTCTATACACATTGCAGCTAAAATAATATTCCACTAGTGTACAAAGCATATTGAGATGGTCTTCCATTTTGTGAGAGAGAAAATTGCTGGCGAGAATCTCATCACTAAGTTCATTAACATAAAGATTCAACTGCCAGACTTACTTACTAAACCTCTTACTAAGACGTAAGTTGGACAGCGTGAATATCATGCATTTACTCATTGTCCAGCTGGAGGGGGACTGTAAAAAGGGTGAAGATAAGCCTCACTCACTGTCAGTGCCACATGATAGTGGGCCATATAATGTGATGAGACTATTCGATTAGGGAATGAGGTTTTTCTTCTTCTCGAGTTATAGTATTCTTCTTCGAGGAAATTTAATTTCTTGGAAGAATAAGAAACCAATGATGGTTGTCAGGTTAAGTGCTAAAGATTAACCTGTTAGATGTAAATAGGGTATGGGTTGTAATTTTAATATAATGATGTGGGTCATACCTATTCTTTGTTATGTGGATATATGCAGGGTTTCACTCTAGGAAGAAAACTTTTCTGCCATTGTCATTACAAGTTGTTAATCATTGGCAGTGCATTGAGGGATCTCGTCATGACTCATGACGCTTGTCGTTGACAAGGGAACAAATGACAAGATGAGCTTCCATCGAGGGATCTTGCCGACGATGGAGAGTGGAGGGATGATGCTTTTAACCTCTGAAGTCATTGTCGAGGGATTTGTTGAGTTGAAGAACTATTCTCCACACTCTTGCTTTGTAACCGGGAGATGGTCATTTTGATCAACGCGCTGCTGCTTTTGTAATTTTTTCCCAGCGCGGCGGCCGGTGGTTGCAAGTTCGCCGGCCACCGCCTGCCCTAGGCTTGTCGGCGGCCACCCCGAGGAACCCAAGGTGGCCGGTGTTCGGCGAGCCTGCAACCACCGTCTGCCGCGTTGGGAAAAAAAATTGCAATAGCAGCGTCAGTCGGCAATGCTGCTGTTGCAAATTTTTTTCCCAGCAGCGGCGGCCGAGCACGCTGGACACCGACCGCCCTGGGTTTGCCATCGACGAACCCAGGGTGGCTAGTGAGCCCGCAGCCGCCGCTACTGGGCTAAAAAAACCTGCACTGAACTTTCACAGTACCTGCAGCCGGTAGAGGAGGGCTCGCCGGACACTGGCCGCCCGACGTTTGTCGGCGTGGCTGCCGGCGAACCCAGGTCGGCTGGTGGCCGGCGGGCCCGCCCCCCCTTTGCTTTGTAGGCTTACCGCTGTTGCAAATGGAGCGATTTCTCTTCAATGGCCGAGATTCCTTGTTCACACGTTCGCACCAGATTTTTTTTCCGCACAGGATCACACACATATATATATATATATATATATATATAGAGAGAGAGAGAGAGAGAGAGAGAGAGAGAGAGAGAGAGAGAGCACTCATGATAACCCTTTAACAGATACTATATACAAGAAGTACATAGTTTATTTCATTATTGTTATTTATCTATCAATCTACTTTCTAAGTCAACTTTCCTGAGAGTTCTTATGTACCTAGGAATATGATTCGGGTTTTGTTTTATGTTATTGGGCTGTATTTAGTGCAGGATATACCGTGTTCATCATTTATTTAATTTGTTACAATATGCATCTCTAAGAAATTTGTTTACATTTTTTTGGGGAAATGTGTTTCTTTGGAAGGAAGAGTACTTTGCATGTTTCCTTTTCTCCCAGGTAACTTTGGGTCTTGGAGCCTAAATTTTGAATTTCACCTTACAATGCACATGAATTGCATATCCAATTTGAAACACTTTTTGATACGATCCCGAAGAGGAATCCGACAAGAGGGAGGGACGGCTATGGTGAGGGAGAAGAGAGGGATTAGGGTAGAGGAGAAGCTTAGGGAATTGTCCTAAATTCCTTTCATTCAAACATGAAAAATAATACAGACATACAATACCCCTTATAGCAGCGGGGTGCGAATAAAAAAAGTGGTCTGCAAATAGTAAAGTCAAACAATATCAAAATAGAAATAATTAAGTAGTGTGCTCCTCGACGGTCTCTTCCATGATCGGTGGACTAGTCCGCTAGTGTCCGTCGCCTTCCTACGCGTGCAGACCCGCCATGGTGTATCTTCGGCGGGCACGTCTGTAATAATGTCGTCACCTGGAAATGTGCCTTGTCTTCAAGGCAGTAGTCGGCGAACTGACGGTGGAAGTCGTCCAGGGGAAGCCACGTCGCGTTAGATTCCGGCCGATCAGCCCATGTGACCGGGACCTCCTCTGAAGTGGGGTCTCCTTGGGGCCAGTATCGACGATCAAGTATATTGGCTGGGTAGTACAACGCCTCACCAGAAAGATCGAGATCGGCCGGAAAGTGATCTGTGGTGGCATGCTCGCCCATCACACATCACAACTAAGAAACATGGAACACCGGGTGTACGCGACGCCCACTAGGAAGGCAGAGGCGGTAGGCGACTGCGTCAAAACTAGCGAGGATCTCAAATAGACCGAAGAACCTGGGAGTAAGCTTCGGGCAGGGTAGGCGGGCCATCGAGAGCTGGTGGTACAGGTGTATCTTGATGAACACTTTCTCCCCACCTGAAAGGAAAGGTCGCGCCTCTTCCGGTTCGCAAAGGACACCATCTTCTGTTTAGCTCGTCGATGGTGGTGCTTCAGATGGTCGAGGATAGTATCCCTGTCGTGCAGGGTGTTGTCTAGACTCTCCACCTGACATTCCCCAGGGAGGTAGTGGACAATAGGGAGTGGCGGGTACATTGTAGCCGAAATAGTTTAGTCCATAAGGTGCTTAAGAAGAGCAGATCACAATCACTCATGATCAACCGGGGATACCCAAGGAGGCGTACAACACCATTTATAGCGGTAGCGGTGTAAGGACGACGAAGGTGAATGAAGTGGACGTACTTGGATAGTTAGTCCACCACGACCAATATGCAGTGGTACTCCTGCAAGCATGTTAGCCGGGTTATGAAGTCCATGGCCACGTCCTCCCAAATGTTGTCCGGGATGGGTAGGGCTTGTAGGAGTCCTCCCGGAAACGCTGCTTCGTCCTTGACCTGCTGGGGCACGAGGCAGGCGACCACGAAGGCTTTGATCTGTCAGAATATGTAGGGCTAATAGAGAGAGGCCTCTAGGTGGTGCTACGTACGGAAAGCCTCGCGTTCCCTCCAGAGGGTGGGCATGTGGGCGAGGCGGCCCTTGAAGAACAAGTGCCCCCCTACAAGTGAGTATGTTAGATGTACTGTGACGTTGGCGACGAGCGCTGTCCGAATCCCATTCAACAAGGGATCCACACTTGTTGGGCGGATGTACGATCTTTTGTTGTAGGAGGTAGCAAAAGATGTGGTGGTCGGTGCGAACCACGAACGGGTGGCCTAGAAGGTAGGGACGCTAGTGCTGAATAGCGAGAACGTGGCCCATGAGCTCATTCTCGTATGCGGAGCGGCTGCAGATGGTACTGGAGAAGGCACTACTGAAGTAGGCTACCCGTTGAACGACCTGCATGAGGACGGATCCCTCCCCGAAACCCGACACGTCACACTCCACGAGAAAGGGTCAGGAGAAATTAGGCATGACCAACATCGATTAACCAGGGCCTGTTGATGGGAGGCAAATGCGGCAGCGGTCACGACCGACCACTGAAAGGGGCCCTCTTCGGACTTTTTCAGGAGTTGTATGAGTGGCCTAACCAGCGCCCCGTACCCCTGGATGAATCAACGGTAGTAACCATACAAGCCGAGGAACCCTCAAATGTCCCATATATAAGTCGTAGTCGGCCAATAGAGGACTGCGCAATATTCTCCACGTCCATAACGCCCCCCCGAGCCAAAATGGTGTGGCCAGGATAGCTCACCTCTGCCGATCCAAAGGAACACTTCGTCTGGTGGAGCTTGAGATGATGGCGTCAGATGGTGGTCAGAGTGAGGCAGATGTGCCAGAGGTGATTGTGCTAGGAAGCACTGTAGAACATAATGTCATAATAAAACAAGGACGTGTCGGCGAAGTATCGCCCTGAAGATGTTGTTCATCGTGGCCTGGAAGGTGGCGGGAGCATTGGTCAGCCCGAAGGGCATGACCAGTAACTCGTAGTTGCCGTCGTGAGTACGAAAGGTGGTCTTGGCAACGCCCTCCGGCCGCACTCGGATCTAGTGATATCCCGCTCGGAGATCCAATTTAACGAAAAAAATGGCCTCATGAAGCTCATCCAGGAGCTTCTGAATCAGTGGGTTCGTGTACTTGTCCGGTACTATGGCCTTGTTGAGCTTCCGGTAGTCCACACAAAACCTCCAGCTGCCGTTCTTCAACCTGACCAAGAGGATTGGGCTAGAGAAGGGGCTCGCGCTAGGACAAATGAAGCCCCTCATCAACATCTCACGAACCAGACGCTCAATCTCTTCCTTCCGCACATGGCCGTACCTGTAAGGCCGTACTAACACTGCCGCAGTGCTGGGCTGAAGGGGGAATGGAGTGATCGGTCGGTCGAGCTGGAGGTAGGCCGGTCGGAGCCTCAAAAATTTAGGCGAACTTGATGTGTAGCTTCTGTAGGTCCGGCGGGTGTGAGAGAGGCTCCTCCGGTGGACCGGAGATGGGACAAAGCCAAGCAAAAAAATCCACGTCGGTCATTCGCTGTATCGTGCAGAAGGAGACCAGAGAAGGGCAGAGTCACCCACAAGGCGGCATGACTGGCCTTGATGGAGAAACTGCATAGTTATGGTCGCCCAATTGACCTGCATGACAGCCAGCCTGCTGAGCCAAGCCACTCCAAGGATAACATCGACACTGCCGAGGCCGAAAGCGTAGAAGTCCGCCGTCACCGAACAGTGCCCATCCGAAAGCGAGAGTGTAGTGCAACATCCCTGGGTCGGCCGACGACTCCCATCGCTCGAGGACACATGTGTAGGCGAATAGGGATGGCGACAACGGAGGTTGTTGTATTCCTGATTGGAGATGCGTCGGGGGGGAGGGGGCGGTCGGCCGGGATTATTCCCCCCAGGGGCCGGCCGCAGCGAGGGCACTGGGGAGTGTGGCCTCCATGGTGGTCGGCCGCAAGTGCAGGTGGCTGGGGGAGAGGTCAACCTCCACTAGGTGCACCATGTCCAGGGCGTCAGTGACCGTCCGGGGGTGGCACGTGCAAAAATCGGAGCGGATGTGGGGAAGCAGGCCCTGCATGAAGATGCCCTTGTATTGATTGGGCGGCAGCCTGGGGACATGGGTGACCAGGGCGACGAACTCGTTGATATAGTTGTCCAGGTCGGCGGTCTGGAGGACGTTGCAAAGCCGCTTAATAGCGCAACCAGAGTAGCAGGTGTCGTACCGCCTGATCATCTCCTGCTTGAGCCCGGGCTAGGAGAGAAACTGGTTGGATTGTCGAAGCCACCGCGCCTAGTGGAGTGCGGAGCCGTCCAGACCGACTAGTGTAGTGGACACCTTTTCTTGCTCCGGGATAAGGTTAAGGTCGAAGTATTGATCCGTCTTGGTGATCCATCCCATCGGGTCGATGCTGACGAAAGAGGGAATGTCCAAGGAAAGGGCAGAATGACCCGTCAGGGGAATACTAGCGGTCTCAGGGCCGGTGTGTGGCGGAGGGGCGTTGAGGAGGAATCCCCCGTCCGCGGGTGAACCGTCGCCAGAAGCGGTGGAGGCTGCGACCGACGTTTGGTGGGAGTCGATCTTGGAGTGGAGGGTAAGGATAGAGGCATGCATAGAGACGACGAGTTGCTCTTGAGCCTCTAGCGGCTGAGGACGTCGGCGGCCACATCCGAAGGGAGATCGCCGACAAAGCGAGTGTTGGGAGCCATGGGTTGGAGATCGTGGTTGGAAAGGGGCGGATCTGAACGGATTCAGTGGGAGGGAGCGGGAGAATTGGACGGAACGGCTGGGATCGGTGGAAAGTTGTCGGGATCCGACGGATCTGGGCTAGGAGCCGACAAACCAGGTTTGTCTTGGCGGCGTGATTCGGCGGGGTCGTTGATGACCATTTTGTTGATGTGGTCTGGCTGAGAGAGACACTGGACGAGCGTGGAACGCATGCGATCGGGGGAGACTCGATCGGAACCGACGCGGAACGAAGACCCCGAACGAGCGCGATAGCGAGCCCCGAAGGCTTGTTGACCGGCGGTGAGGCAGGTTGGACTAAATTAATACGATCCCGGAGAAGAGTCTGGCAAGGGGGAGGGCTAGTGGTGGTGAGGGAGAAAAGAGGGATTATGGTAGAGGGGAATGCTTAGAGAGCAACTTTAAATTCCATTCATCCAAGCATGAAAAATAGTACAGGCATACAACATCCCTTATAGTAGCAAAGTGCGAATAACAAAAGCGGTATGGAAATAGTAAAACTCAAGCAACATTGAAATAGAAATATTTATGTAGCTGGGTGCTTGGCGGTTTCTTTCACGATCGGTGGGCTAGTGTCCTTCGCCTTCCTATGAGTGTAGACTCGCCACGGTGTCTCGTTAGCGTGCACGTCCTTGACACAATCTCTAATCAGGCATGAGTGGTAAATTGTTTTTTTTATTCGAGACGTTGGAGGGGAAATAGAAAATGTATGTAACACTGCACTTAACACTGCACTAAACATACTAGTTTTATTAATAAGCCAATTATTTCCTTTCTAATTCATAAATTAGTTTTGTGATTAATATTTGTTAACTTTGTGCTTCCCATGTAGTGTCTTGGTCAGGAAGAAGACAAACATTGATTTAATGGCCAATGATTTTCAAACCTTGGTATGGTTGCTATTTCTAGTTTATTAAGTTTGAATATTAAGCTATTTACTTTCTGGATTATTAAGTTTTAATTTAGACGTTCTTTTATGGTGAGGTAGTAATCCCATTAGGTCCATGTTTCAAACTATGAAATTTTTACTCCCTTCTTTTAAAAACTGTGTATAAGAAAACAGAATACCTACTTTGTCTCTGGTTGTCCCTGATTCATGAGGGATGTCTGCGCTTTTTCTTTTTAATGATAGAATATAGACAACATAATATTTTAACTAGTCGAATGAAGTCTGCCCAAATTCCGCCGTACTCGCCATCAATGATCAGAAAGATAGTTGGTTCCCTACATAAGGCCTAAAGATCTCGCCAACCATGGCGGTTTACTTGCCAACCACGAAGGTGTACTCGCCAACCATGAAGAAGTATTCGCCAACCATGAAGTATTCGCCAACCATGAAGTATTCACCAACCATAAAGGTGTACTCACAAACCATTAAAGTGTACTTCCCGACCGTCATAACGATCACACAGACCATTCCACTTTCCATCTTGCAAGTTGACAACCCGTATTTTTGGAGGCTTCCCTCGGGCAGAGCCCCCCTGAGCCTATAAATAGGGCATGAATAGTAAGTAGCTTTAGGGACATCAAAAAACCGAGCCGTGAACCCCCAAGTACACGCACGACAAGTGAATGAGATTTGCGAGCACTATAACAAAGAGAACACTGTTGAAACTCTTTCTGAACTATAAATAACATTACAGACAGTTAAGGCTCGCACTATGCGAAATCTGGTCTCACCGCAAGCGACACCATTCTCCCGTCGCTTAAGTCTCAATTGTCTGGGGTACTCGTATCACCCCTTCCACGTCTCGCCCTGGTATTCGAAGCCCGAATATTCCCAATTACAACCCCCTACTTTCTGTGTTTTTTGTGATGTGTGGAGTTACGATGTTTTTCACCATAACAAAACTAACACGCAACCTTCAGATTTGAGTGGTCGAAGAACAAAGATTGTGATGGAAGGACGAGACGAAGCTAGGAAGCCTCCTGAGGGGTTTCATAATAACCTTGAAGAGACTGTTACTAAAGGATAATTCAATCTCTTGGTATCCGCAACCACACAACTATCAGAGCAAATAACTACCTTGGTTAGAGAAGTTACAACCCCCAACGCTCTCCCTTTGGTCCTCCAAACTGCTCCGTGAGTAACGACCAAAGAAGGAGATCTCGCTAACGGAAGGCGAGAACATTTCCGGGCGGCGACGAATACCAGCCCTGCGCGAATACTCGACTTCGATGTATCCGCCTCTCCTCCCCCACTGAGGAAGAAGATTATCCAACCCCTTTCTCAGATATATCCGATGGGAACCTGTCCCAATTGGGTTCAGGGAACCCCATCTCTCTCGTTTCATTGGGAGAGATTATCCCATCCATCACCTGCAAGATTTTGAGTCTAATTTTCCCTCTTGAATCTCTTTGATGGCATCCGCTGCAAGCTGCTATCCATGACCCTATAGGTGAAAATCCGAGATTGGTTCTACATGCTACCAGTAGAAAGGAGGATTGAGTTATTCAGATGACCAAAACACGCGTGACATATCACATGAACAATTAAATGAGAAAACATAAAACGTAAATTAGACCGCGTCTAATGCGTATATTCTAACTCTCTCCCTCAAGTTGGGAATATATATTGATCATTCCCAACTTGTTAGTATTGTTCATGAAGTTGTCACTGCTTAACCCCTTGGTGAAGACATCATCTAGCTGATCATATGAGTTCACAAATGGAGTGCAAATATTCCCCTTGTCTAGGTGATCTTTGATGAAATGCTCGTCAACTTTAACATGTTTCGTCATGTCATGTTGTATCGGATTGTGTGCAATACTAATAGCAGTCTTGTTGTCGCAGTAGATAGTAACTGATTTGTTCACCTGGAGATCCATTTCTTAGAGAATTGTCTTCAACCACAATCCCTCACATACTTCTTGCGCCATAGCCCTATATTCTGCTTCAGCACTTGAGCGAGCAATAACATTCTGCTTCTCACTCTTCCACGATACAAAGTTGCCACCCACAAACGAGCAATACCCGGTAGTAGACTTTCTATCATCCTGACTACCGGCCTAATCAACATCTGCAAACACTTCAATCTCCAAAGGTTGGTTTGCAGAGAATAGAATCCCATGTCCTAGAGACTTCTTGAGGTATCACAATACCCGATATGCTGTCTGCTGATGGCAAATTGAGGGAGAGTGCATGAATCTACTTAAGACACCCACAACGTACGTAATATTAGGGCGAGTATAAGATAAATATATGAGCCTCCAACCAATCGTTGGTATCTTGAAGCATCCACTTTCTCCCCACTAGTACCCACATCAATCTTGTGATTAGCCTCAATTGGAGTATCCACGGGTGCACACCCTAACATCACAGTTTCATCCAGAAGATTAAGAGTATACTTTCTCTGAGAGATGAAGATCACTCGACGAGACCTCACTACAATTCCCAAAAAGTATTTCAACTTCCCCAGATCCTTGACTTCAAATTCTTTGCCTAGTTGTTCTTTCATGTGAACGATCTCCTGTAGGTCATCACCTGTAATGATGATGTCATCCACGTACACAATAAGAATTGATACCTGCGCTCCACTGCTCTTGATAAAGAGAGTGTGATCAGCTTGTCCTTGAGCATAGCCTAGTTTAAGCATTGTCTTGTTAAACTGTCCAAACCAAGCTCTTGGGGACTGTTTCATGCCATATAGGAATTTCTGCGGTCGACAGACCTTTTCATTGAACCCTTCTTTGATAAAGCATGGAGGGATATTCATGTAGACTTCTTCTTCCAGATCACCATATAAGAACACATTTTTGACGTCGAGTTGTTGTAGCTCCCATCCATGACTAAAACACAAGAGAGAATCACCCGAATAGAATTCATCTTTGCAACAGGGGCAATGGTTTCTTGGTAGTCAATACCTTGGGTCTGGGTATACCCTTGAGCGACCAAGCGAGCTTTGTACTGCTCCACCGCTCCATCTTGATTTTGTTTACCAGAGAAGATCTAGCGTGACCCAACCGTTTGCTTCCCAGGGGGAAGACTAACAAGCCGCCATGTTCCATTTTTTTCCAAGGCACACATTTTCTTTTCCATAGTCTGTTTCCACTCAGGTATCTGAACAACCTCCTGCCAATTTGTAGGAATCATAATAGAGGAAAGAGATGAGATAAAATCTCTGCGAGCCTGAGAGAGGTGAGTATAACAAATGTAGTTGGCGATGAGATGTTTGATGCCACCCGTTTTACCTTTAAGACAAGGGGAACATAAAGGTCATCATCTGAATCTGGAGCGAAGACAGGCACCGGTACCGGTGGAACATCCACTGTCTGTACTTGCTTAGCAGTCCGGGGTCTGCGGGAATATGTGTATAATATAAGAGGTATAGAGGTGGAAGGAACATGAGCTGTACATAGAACATGAGTAAGGGGAATATGAGGAGAGACAACAATCGGGAGAGGAGAGTTGATGGTCTCGTCGCCGTTACTACCCGTCTCCCCCTGACGAGGACCAAAAAACGACTCCCCCTCACGAAAAGTAACATCAATAAGGCAGTAGTAGCGACAAGTTGGAGGGTGATAACACCGATACCCTTTGGTGGTAGGAGAGTATCCAACGAATACACATCGGAGGGAGCGCGCCTCCAGTTTATCACGATGCGGGGTATGAATATGGACAAAGCAGACTGAGCCAAAGATGCGAGGGCGATGTGAGAGGTATGGACAATGTGGTTCTTGGCTAAACGGGAGAGGGGCGTATCATAGGAAATGAAACGAGACAGAAGACGGTTAATAAGGTGGGCGGCCGTGAGTACCGCTTCACCTCAATAAGACTTGGGAAGGTGCATAGTAAGCAGCAAACACCGAGCAACCTCCAGCAAGTGGCTTTTTTTTTGTTCAGCGACACTAATTTGAGTTGAAGTGTGGACACATGTGGTTTGATGAATAATGTCATGTTCGGCCAGATAGCCACTGAACGCTCCCCGATCATCATATCCCCCCCCCATTATCACTACTAAATACACGAATTGTGTCGCTGAACTGTCGCACCACCATTTTATTAAAGGACTGAAAGCTAGCATGCACATCACGTTTCCTTTTTAACAAATAAAGCCAAGTAGTACGAGAATGACAATCAATAAAAGTAACAAACCATTTATAGCCAGATAAAGATAACACCGGGGAGGGATCCCAAACATCAAAATGGATAACATCAAACGAACATGAACTAGGAATAAACATGACTGATACTATGACGAACATGTTTGGAGTGTTCACATGTGTCACAAGAAAATGACTTAATTAAACGATTGAAAGCTGGAAACAGTTTAGTACGATATAAAGCAGAAGGGTGTCCAAGGCGCTGATGTCAGTGCCAGATGTCGTGTAACGTCGGAGATCTGGTGGAGGAAAGAGCACTGGGAGATAATGATTGGTTCAACAAGTACAGCCCGCCAACGTTTCTACCACTGTCAAGCGTCCGCTTCGTATCCAGATCCTGAAACACACAAACATCAAGGAAAAAGGTTACGGAGCAATTTAAAAAGGTAGTCAAGTGACTAATAGAGAAAAGATTCCGAGGAAATGAAGGGACATGCAAAACCGAGGATAGTGAGAGGTCGGGAGAACAGACAACGGTTCCTTTACCAGCGATGGAAGGGAGAGAACCATTAGTAGAAATGACCTTATCACGACCCGAAAGAGGAGTATAGGAGGTAAAATCTGAGGCAGAGTCAGTCATGTGATCTGTCGCACCCGATTCGATGATCCACTCAGATGGGGATGAAGACACCACATGGGCACTAGAGAGACATGAAGTAGCGAACGCAGCAGTTGAACCAGTCGGTGTAGATTCAGTGTTGGAGCAAAACATACGGCAAAAAGCCTCTAACTCCATAGCAGACAGACCCCCAGAGGTGTCTTCCCGAATCTCAATCGAGTGTGCAGAATACTGAGCGCGATCAGCAGTCTGACGGCCATCACCACAGTACCCACCTCTCCCACGAGCACTAGAACCCCAGCCAGAGGGAGCAAGGTGAGGATGCAGACGAAAACATACGTCCTTGGTATGCCCTTTCTTCCACAGTGGCTGCATACAGGAGGAGGTCCTCGAGAAATCCTAGCTAGCGCAAAGTGATCAGTAGAGGAATCAAGAGAGTGACGACGATTCTCATCACTAAGGAGCATACTGAAGGCCTCCCGAAGAGAGGGAAGAGGCTCACGGTGGAGGACATGCAGGTGAACTGCGTCAAACTCCATGTTGAGCCCCATAAGGAAGACTTGAACCCGAAAACGGTCTTTATCCTTTTGTAGGGCCTGCGCATCGGCAGTGCACGCAATAATAAAGTTGTTGAAGTAATTTAACTCCGGATTTAGACGTTCGAACTCAGAATAGTAGGCAGAAACAGTCATGGTATGCCTTAGAGTAGGTGTCACAAGTCCTTTTCCAAATTTCATAAGCAAAGTCCAACAACATATAACTGCGATACATCTGGGAGGCATCGAGTGAAGTAATCACGAGACAACCAATGAATTGTCCGCATCTCATTTTCTCCATGAGGGATCGGTATGTGGTGACTCAATAGTGGTACCATCAATATGCCCGTATAGCTGGTGACTGCGAATAACATGTTGTGTTGCCCTGAACCGTTCCAGTTAATTCGTGTTATCCAAGACAACAATATTGATCTTCAACGAGCCAGACTGGCCGTGGCTCCAAGGAGGATCTGCATAGGAACAGTGAAAGGCACTAGTGTGAGGAGCCGATGAGATTTCGAAGGAATCACCCATTGAAGAGAGACTGAAGAAGACGAAGATCTCAAATCAGACGGAAGCACATCTTACGAGTGTCCCTTAGATCATGCCACCGGAGAGCACAACGGAGGATGCGAGCACAATGTCTCCAGCAGTCCCCATAGAGGACAAAACGGCCGGAGACAAAGGGCCGCCCGAAAAGACCGGGCAGAGAAAAACGCCGAAGAGGAACGCCACTGATAAGAAGAGACGCTGAATGGAGGCAGTCAAAAAAAGTAGAACAGCGAAACCAGGGGCTAGGGCGCGACTGGATGCCGGAACCGGACGCGGTCCTGGAAGGCGGAACCAGACGCGGGAGGTGCGACATGACTTCCTGGCGAAAGAGAAGTCGGGCGGATCGACGCCTAGCGGAAGGGAAGTCGGGCGGATCGACACCTAGCGGAAGGGAAGTCGGGCGGAGCACACGCCGATCGGCGGGAACTCGAACGCGGGCAGAAGGGGATGACGAGATCGGCTCTCCCTCTGATTCCAAGTAGAAAGGAGGATTGAATTATTCGGATGCCCTAAAACAGAAAAAACTTACATATTTATAAACCAAAACACACGTGAATAATTAAATGAAAAAACAAAAAACGTAATTAGACCGCGTCTAACACGTATATTCAACTACCGTCTCGGTCCATTAATTCCTTTAAGGAGTTCAGGAAGGAACTCCTGAGGTTTGCTATCTCCAGGAAGCGAAAGAATGAACCCCAAGCACTCTTCCAAATCAAGCATGGGACGTTTGAGACACTTAGACATTACATCAATAGGTTCTAGGAAGAAATACTCAGGATCCATGATGTTGACCCATCAATGTACCATGTAGCCTAGTTTGCGGACTTCAAGAAGGGATTTTTAAATACGAGGTCAACCGAAGTCCGCCAACTTCTTACCATGACTAGGTCAACATGGTCAATCATTTCATTGAGTGAAAGACGACCAATCTTTGTATTTTCTCCCCCCTCATCCAAATAATTCAAAGGCAATGGGGGGAGAATTCTCTCGCCCAACCTCCCGTTACACCCCATCATGTCCAGAGACATTGATCTAGGTTCTTTCCACTTCCTCCGCAACGTGTAAAGATCTTCCACCCACAACAACCGCATCCACCGCGACACTTCCAGTAAATGAGACCACCGCGACCCCGTTCTCCTCCGCGGAATAGGCCCATTCCATTTGAACAAGCCTTTCTATCGAAATCATCACGACAATATTCATTGAAGGCTTATACTCCCCCACAAGTGAATCAATATGACGAATCACAGGAGGAATACATGGATTTGATCCTTCCAATGGAAGTGGTCGTCCAGATACTCCAGAAGCAGTCGGGCTTGATGAGGCCTCCTCCCTTATAAACGGAGCACGGGAACACGAATATGAAGCTCTATTGTGAGTTTCACAAAGATGTCGGGCATGATACCTAGACCTGCAAAGCTCTTCGTGACATGGTGGAGAAAATGCTAAAAACAGGAATGCTTCAACTTTATGTTGCCCATAAGCCAAACAGGAATGCTCTATTGTGAGTTTCAGCGCGTAGACTTCATCCCTAATTCCAAAGCCATTCAATACATTTGGTGACAGACCATCCTTTGAGAAATATTATGGAGAAACCCGAGCACTCATGGAGATTGGCTGAAATGGGCAATTAAACTCGGAGAGTTCGGTATCTCATAGAGACTAAGTATGGTGATGAAAGCTCAGGTTCTCACAAATTTTATGATCGACTTTGTCGAAGAGAAGAATGTGACAAGGGAGGTTCCAACCCCTCTGGCCTTGATGATGTACATAGATAGAACATCTGGTAAAATTTAAGCTTGTAAATATCAGATGTCGGAGACATGTCAAATTAAGTTTTTAAATGTCGAATATCTAATATCGGAGACATGACAGAGATATTTTAAAATATCGGTTTTTCATATCTCCTAAATAACATAATATTTTTATGTATATTAAGTATAATAATATGTTCTAAAATTAAAAATTTATATAATAAGTTTATGAACATTGAGTCTTATATATCCCAAAATATATTTAAAGAGTATCCAAAATAAAATATTATAAAACACTACAATTACTATTAACAAGTGGAAATAAATACAATGTAATTTATATTTAATATTATACAATAATTTTATTTAGATAAGATTAGGATTTATAACACTTAAAAAGATATAAAAGTTAAATATTTTGATCTATTATAGGTTTTTTCATACTTAATAAATTTATGTTAAAAATTAAAAAAATAATCATCAAACAAAAGTGTTGAAAGTTTTGATATTTTTTGTAATGCGAAATAAGAAAGATATTGTGAGAAATAATAAAAAAATTGATTGATATTAAAGAAACAAAACAATAGGTCCAATCGATTTAAGTATATATATATTATATAAACATATAAATATTTTAAATATACACTGCTAACATAAATTAAAATAAAATAGCAGGTGATAGAAAAGTCACGTCGGTCGATATATCAAAAAAATCGGATATGTCGGTCTATATTTTACAAAAATGACATAATATATATTTTGGTGAAAAAATGACGTTTTGATCTAAAAAATGACATGTCAGACATATCGGATGACATTTAAAACAATGTTAAAAATTCTTCCAGAGCTGGAGTTGTCCTATTCAATCTGAATGGCGTTCGAATTGAACAAGCCGTTAAGTTATATTTTTCTACCACAAACTACCAAGCAGAATACAAAATACTCATCGCAGGGTTAAGACTTGCAAAGGAGCTAGGAGTGGAAGACATTTAAGTATGAACAAATTCTCTGGTAATGGCTTCCCAGGTAAAAGGTACCTTTGAGACGTAGGTTCAATTCTGAAAAAATATTTGGTGGCGGTGAAGAAAGATATTAGAAATTTCAGAACCTTTGACATTCAACTTATACCTCGAATAGAGAATACAAAGACTGACGCTTACAAAACTTTTCCACTCTGCAATTGAAGGATAGGTCATGGAGATCGATTACCGCTCGCCATGTATGGACCCATTTATCCGCTTTCTGTCCACCGCGGAGTATCATCCGAGGGTCACCAACAATCGAAGATTCAGATTCAAAGCAGTCCATTATTTTCTTCTATCAGGAACCCTATACCGGAGAACGTTCCTCTCACCGCTGGTATGGCGCGTCTCATAGGAATAAATACCCATCATATTGCAAGAGGCCCATTCAGGGGAATGCGTGAGCCACTTTGCTGGATGTACTCTAGAGAAGAGGATTCTTAGAGAAGGTTACCTCTGTCCAAAGATTAAAAAATATGCAAAACAATATGCGAGGAAATGCCTTTAATGCCAAAAATTTGCTCCCTTACAACTAAAGGCCGCCCAACAACTGCGCTCAATTTCCACTCCTTGGCTGTTCACTATCTGCGGAATGGATCTCCTCGTACCCTTTCCAATGACAAGTGGGCAAAGGAAGTACATCTTAATGATGATTGATTATTTCAGCAAGTGGATCGATGTCAAAAAATTAACAAAACTATGACTCAGATAGTGAAGAATTTCATCTGCGGAGAGATCATTTGTCGACATAGAATTCTGAAGGCAATCATTACCGTTAATGGTCCCCAATTTTCCAATGATGAGTTGTAGAATTTCTGCCAGTTGATCGGAATCGAACTTCGATATTCCTCGATCCACCATCCTAGGAGTAATGGATAATTTGAAGCAACAAACAAGTTAATCATGAGTCTCTTAAAAAAAAGATAGAAAACGTCAGGGGCAAATGGGCTGAACAACTCCACTCCGTACTCTAGTCTCTTCGAACTACTACTTCCGCTATAAGGGAAACACCCTTCAAACTCTCACATGAATCTGAGGCACTCATCCCAGTAGAGTTCAAAGTGATGAGCCCAAGGGTTCTCTTATCCAAGCAAGGAAGAAAAGATTGGATGAAATAAAATGAAGACAATATGAGGTGCTATTTGGACCTAATTGAAGAACTAAGAGATCTAGTGATTACTCGACAAGAGAAGGTAAGAAGGAGGATGAACAAGCACTTCAACAAGAACATCAAGATAAAACAGCTCGTCACCGGGGATCTGGTAATGAAACAGGTAGATGCGGAGGGAAGAGTGACCTCGGTTGGGATACTCAATCCCAACTGGACGGGACCTTTTATTGTTAAAAGAGCGTTGAAGAATGAATGATATCGGTTACGAACCTATGACGACGATGATATCCCAAACACCTGGAGCGGAGTTGATATGAAGAAATTCTACTTTTAAATCATGAAACATATTCTTTCTATTTAAATACACGCGTAACAAACACACACGCTAATCAAATTTGTGATGCCATCAATGGGAGATGGCGCGACACTCATGACAATATAAATCCAGCCACCTCTAACTTCGTAGATCGTAGATCGTAGATCGTGGACATTGTTCTCAATGGAGAAAGGAGATTAGAGAATGAGAGAAAATGAAATTATAGAATTGAAAGTACAGTATTGAAAAACAGGTACTTCCCTGGATTTATTTGCTGTGAAAGCTGAGTGATGCCGCTCCCCCATGCTTGCGCTTTTGGATCTTCATGAAATGTCTTCTTTAGACTTCGTGATGGATTCAGCAACGTTGGAGCAGGCGATCGCAGAAGCTTCAGCTTGTCGGAGCCGTCCGGGGCAAAAATTGTAAAATAAAGAAAATAAAAAAAGATAACTTGGGTTGCCTCCCAAGAGCGCCCTTTGTTTAAAACGTCATTTGAGCTCGACGCAACAAAAATAATAATGCCCAAAAATATTTTGTCCAAATTAGTAATAATTAAAGTTTTTAAGAAAAAATAAAAGTTCAAAGTTAGAGTTCGTGCAGCAGAAATTTAATAGTGTTTGGACTGACATCTTCATCACCAGAGAAATATAATTTAAGACGTTGACCATTTACTTTGAAATTACCTTTATCAGGGTGTGAAATTAAAACAACACCATAAGGAAAAACTTCTAAAACAGAAAATGGCCCAAACCATCGTGACTTTAATTTCCCTGGAAATAAACATAAACGAGAGTTATACAAAAGAACTTGGTCGCCCGACTTAAAGGTTTTTGGGTGCCGTAAGTGTTTATCGTGAAAACGTTTCATCCGCTCTTTATAAAATTAGTTGTTCTCGTAAGCGTAAGAGCGTCACTCGCCGAGTTCGTTAAGTTGAAATTTCTTAAGGTCGCCGACAGGGTGGGGATCGAAATTTAAAAACCTTAAGGCCCAAAAAGCGCGGTGTTCAAGTTCTACGGGTAAATGACACGATTTTCCATAAACCAATCGATACGGCGTACATCCGAGGGCGATTTTGTTCGCTGTTCGGTAAACCCATAGAGCATCATCTAATTTGGCTGACCAGTCTTTTCTAGATGTTGAAACAGTTTTTTCTAAAATTCTTTTTATTTCTTTGTTCACTACTTCGACTTGTCCGTTAGTTTGGGGGTGGTAGGCAGTTGAAAGCTTTTGCGTAACGCCTTAATACTCTAAGGGACCTGTGGTCGAGTCGATTTAGGACCAGTCTGCGGCATAGGTGCTGGTAGCAGGGGAGGTTCAGGGTACGCGACAACGGGCTGTGGAGGCTAGCAATGTCCGTTCGCAGGACCAGCAGGCAAGGGCTGATGCGGGTGTATTTGACGCTAAAGTTGGCCTCGACCAAACATGCCACATATGTAGCGTCGTGACTGTCCACGGGTGTTGAGTACACAAGAGAGTGTGAAAATGCAGTAAGAGTCCTTGCATAAAGAACCTTAAGTAGTGATTTGGTTGTTGCCCGAGGACATGGATGACGAGGGAGATGAATTTGTTGATGTAATCATCTAGGCCCCCAGTTTGGCCAATGCCGCTGAGCCCCTCGACGATGTTCTGGAGTAGTGGATGCCATATCGACCGATTTGTTCTTGTTTCAAGTTGGCCTAGGAGAGGCCGGTCGTGGATTGGCGGAGCTACTAGACCCATTGTGGGGTGGATCCCTCCATGCCCAACATCATAGTTGATGAAGGACAAAAAAGAGTGTACTGAATCTGTTGGCATTCCCAAGATAGACGGTTGGTCAGTTTCGGGAACGAACCAAGCTGGTTGCGAGTTAGCATTATGATCCAATCTGGTGAGGATCGTCTAAAGCGAGGCTTGAATTGATACTAGGGACTCATCGTGTACATCTATTCGGCGTGTGATGGTGACCTCTGCCGCCTCTCCTTGTGCTTGAGGCATTGATCGTGTGATGGTCATTCACAATTGGGAAATTAGTGGAGTTGTGGTGGTAGCGTGGCTCGATCGGCTAGTAGCGGGACTCTGCGGGGTGCATAGACATGGGACAGGGGCAGCCCAGGGATGTGAAGCACGTTCGGAATGGCAGGCCACACCAATTGTTACCTCTAGGGGCGTGTGCACGGAGTGTCTGAAGGATTCCTTGGTAGAGCGCTTGAGAGAAGGGAGGGAAGGAAGAGAAATCACATGCATGGGTCGGCCTTATCATTTTAGTTCATTTCTCCAAAAATTCCAATACAATATACAATCCCAAGCATATTGAAACTTGGGGAGAGGCCATAAAAGTACATAAGTTTTTTAGGAAACCAAAAACAAATATAATAAACTATGAATTAAATAAGGTTAAAGAATGCCCAAAATAGAAAACAATAAAAGATAATTGAACACTGCCCCATGATGGGATCATCCTTGGATGATACATTCGAAGAAGCAGACATGTTAGGGTCAAACCAGTTGATGCCCCTATGGATTCCGTACCTTAATTTGCTCTTACTCAAGGGGACCCTATGGAGACCCAAGACTTTCAAAGATTACTTGGGAAACTAAAGTCACCCATACAAGATTAGACATTTCATTATCTATTAGTGTAGTTAGTTTCTCAATTCCCCTTTGGAAGAACATTAAGAATCTAACAGATTGTAGTTTGTTTTTTTGAAGGGTGCTTCTTGCAAAGGATTGTTATTTCAAAAATGAGGTCATCCACGAGTCATTCGATATACTAATGCAGATTGGGTAGGATTCCTTTCAGATATCTCCACACCAGGATACTGCATTTTACTTGGTAATCTTGTTTCATGGAAAAGTAACAAACACTCAAGAGTTGCAAGATTGAGTCCCTGATGCGGACAGTAGCTAAATTTGAGTTGTGACTCAAACAATTATTAATTGAGTTGGGATTTCCTCTTAATGAACCTATAAAATTTTTATGTGATAATCTGGCTGTGAACTTGTGATGCACATTGTATCAGATCACGTTTTTTATGAAAGAACTAAACATATTAAGATGACATAAGCCGATGTCCAAAAAAAATTGATACACCATTTATCAGCTCCAATGATCAACTAACCGATCTCTTGACAAAATCATTGAAGGGTACTAGAATTCAGTATATATGAAATAAGTTGTGTTTCGATGATATATTCTCACAAGCATGATGGGTAGTGTTTGTAAACCCTAATATATCTTGTGTATGTACATATGCATACTAGTAATATATCTTGTGTATATCTTGTGTAAACCCTAATATATCACTATATATATATATATATGTACGTACATATATATTTACGTACATATATATGTACGTACATATATATGTATTTAAACATGTTTTAAATGTCCTCCGACATGTCCCGACATGTCATTTTTAAGAGCAAAACGATATGCTTAAAAAAATATGGTCTTTTGTAAAATATAGGCCGACAGGCCCGATTTTTCCCGATATATCAGCCAACAGATATATTGTTCGCTATTTTATTTTATATTATATTAGCAGACTAACTCCAAATGTTTCAATCGCCTATATATATATATATATTATATTTTGTATGTTTAAATTGATTAGACATAATGTTTCAAAAAATTTTAACATTTTATTCTTACAACTAATTTTGTATAATTGTTTTATAATTTTTAACTTTATATTACAAAAAATATGAAAACATTTAATACATTTATTAGTTGATTGTTTAGATGTCTTTAATATAAATTTATAAGTTTAAAAAGACTTATAATCAATAAAGAAATTTTAATTTTTAAATATTTTTTATTTGCAATAAACTTATTATTATCAAAATAAAATTATTATAAACTATTAAATATATTTTATAATGTATCATTTTTTATTTGTTAATAATATTTTATCTCAGACTTCTTAGTTACTATTCGATTTTATTTCGTAATATAAATGACTCATTTTCTATCTATTTATTTTATTATTTTTCTATTTTATATCATATAATTATAGTTAATATACTTAAAAATAAAAAAAATTTATAAGATATGAAAATGCGATATTTTACAATATCCTTGACATGTCTCCGACTTTCGACATCCGACATTTAAAAACTCAATCCGATATGTCTCCGACATCCGATATTTACAACATTGTATATATTGAAAACCCATTTATTTGTTTACTTTTATAGATGGCTGTTAATAAATGCATTTTTTTCATCTGCATTTGCCCTCTAGTTAGGTTCTGTTTTATGTTACCATGAATTTGTTTAGCATCGTTTCATCTATGAATTGATTGTTGGCTTATTAGTTGATGTGAATTATATCAACATTTCTCGGATTGAAGGTTTCAAGGCTCTCCCTCGTGGGCTTAGTTGTTGGTTATCCATTCAGTATACATGGTCAACATAGTGTAGAGGTACATTTCTCATTGTTTCCATTTAATATTTCTTTTGTTATCAACTTTAACTTTTCTTCTCAAGCAGGCAGTTCAAGTAAGGCTTTTCATGGAGGAATTAAGCAACACGAGGAAGCTTGATGGTATTAGGTACACATATTGGGATGAGAACTATACGTCAAAAGTGAGTGGGTTCAGGTTTCATTGGAAGATAATATGTTTAAATGAGTATTCTGAGGCTTTATTGATCCAATAAATGGGCATCCTTACTTTTTTTGCTTATAGTGCGTGGAGGCTTTGTTGCACCCACTGAACCTGCATCCTGTTGAGCACAAAACCATTACAGACAAATTCGCTGCTGTAGGGATACTTCAGGTGAATAAAAAGACTAATAACCCCTTTCAATTTTCTCGATAAAAGTTCTCCCTGTTAAATTTTGTGAGGTTATTAGACATTCTTTTTTGAACAATTATGCCATAATATTTTGGATTTTTTAACAATGATTTTATATTCTTCTTACTGGAATATTGAATCTCGCATTGAAAATCCCAAATCCCCATCTAGTACCAATTAGTTTTAGGTTAGATGCTTTGATTCTAACATGGGATAATAGCAGACATAGTATTGATCCTTCTCCCTTGCTGTTCCTTCATGTGAGGGGGTGTCTGCTTCACATTTTTCTACACTTGACGGGATTCACAAATTGAGAATCACATTTGCATTGTGTGCTCAATTAAATCGTGAGTGTCTCCACCCAGTACCAATTAATTTTAGATTGAATACTTGGTTCCTACAGTTCTATTCACTTTGTTTCAAACAGCCATCTTCCTGCAGAACTTCCTCATAAGGATTCCTACAAGTAGGAGTTTGGAGTCATTGAAGTTGACATTTGAAGAATTAAAATCACATCCTAATGTTATTCTTGTTTACTGTCCAGTTTTTTTTTTACAAATATCAAATCCATTTGTGATGGAAATAGTGTTCCCAATTACATAAATTCAATGAAGTCAAACTTATTTTTTGCACATTTTATTTATCCAATTCTAATTTCTGGGCTCTAATTATGTCTAAATCACCTCTTTTTGAATATTAGCACCTCCATCATTTTTTGTCTTATAATACTGTATTGTTTTAGCGCTCATACCTAACACTGATTAGTATTGACTTACTTTTTTCTGATAGGGGTACCTAGATTATATGAACAGGAATCTTAAGACAGGAGGACTGCCTAAGGAGCTTTCAACTGGCAAATGATCATCTTCTGGTGAAACACGTCGGTTTAGAATTGTTTATTTGTGTCTGATGGTAAGTGATTAAGGACGACGGTCTATCAAATTCTTTTGATGCCACTTTAAATTCTTATAGGGTCTTTTCACATGAAAGGAATTGGAGTCCTAGAATTATAATTCGAGATCTATTTTCACAGGAATTGGACCTCTATTCTAATTTTGAAGCATCAATTTCATTCGACCGAACAGACCCGTGGAAAAAAGAATCATTAAGAAAGGCACAACATAGCTTTCATTGTTGACCTTTCTATTAAAAACATTGTAGAGGAAATTTTTCTTTAACTTGATGGAATATGTTAACCGTTGAGGAGCTTATTACAAATAAGGGTCTTTTATTAGAATGTTCTCTGTGAGTTTACAAAATTATAGGTTGTCCTAGATGTGAAGAAACTCTCTGGCGAAGGTGGCATGCCAACCTTCTCTTGTAGTTTTTCAATTTGTTGCTTCTTTCTAAGTGCACTGAACCTGTAAATAGAATGTAGGCAACCGAGTGTACTCGAGCTCGGTAAGCTGTAAGAAGGTAGGTCTGTCTTTTGAAATTATAAAAATATTTTCTCTAAGTTGACATTTCATAACATTCATGCACAAAAATACCCTTTTTATACTTCAGGGGCGTATTTTTGTGCATGTATATTATGAGATGTATACAAAAAAAAAGAGGAGATTGATCTGAATTTCAAAATATAGTGGCGTGCAATCTGTAATCTGTAATTATACAAACTCACGGGAATTTTTTTGGCAATTAGTAGTTACAGATAATTGTTTATGTTATTTACACTATTTTTGGTTGTTAAATTTGCAGAAATAATTTGTGCCAATTATGTTAAATATGTGTATAACTGTTGTCATTAATATTAATTTAATTTAGATCTAATTATAATTCCGTCCATTATGTTTCATGATGTATGGATTATTTGGATTATGTACGGTTATTGTTTTACGTTTATAAGATATGTTTAATTGTAAAACAATCGCATAAGAGTTTAAATATAAATAAGTTATGGTCCTTGAGTTATAATACATCGGTTCACTTCCATTTTGTCCTATCGTCTCATTGCTACTTGCTAGAGAGGTAAGCAGTGGAAGAGAACTCAACTTTTTCATTATGACACTGTCTAATTGGAAGATTCGTCATTAATTCTGTAGATTCATATATGCTTTAGCTCAAGTTTTTATTTTCATGTTTCGAGTAGAATGAGACAAGACATTTCACGGGTTTACACCATCAAATTGCAACTAATACTTCAACCCATTTATATTTTTTTATTTCTTTTGATTAGGATGATTGTTATAGATTAGTTATAGCATATAAGAAACAAAAAAACTTATCAAAAACAAATAAAATGTACCCAGATGATATATAGGAATTATGTATGTTCCACAATTAGCTGTGTCCTTGCTTCCATAAATTTGCGGGTTAGAGCACTACCTCTGCATTAACACGATGAGTCTTTTTTGCTAGATCCTTCAACCCACAACTTTTCCTCTAGAGATTCAAGAACTTGTTAACATGATTGCTTTAGATTAAGCTGATGTTGTCACGGAAGAACTGTGACTGTCTGAATCTAGAGGACAAGGATTCAATATATAAAGAGAAGAATGAAAGGAGAAAGAGAGTGTTGTTCTCGACAACCGAGCTTTTTCGTGCTTGTTCACACTGCTAGGACATCCTTTTGAAGTCAGTGCTTTTGTATTCTTTTTCCTTTTCCATATTTGTGCAAGTTCTAAAGGAGCACCTGCGACATGTAGATAGCTGACCATTTCATTCTGGGAACTACAACGACTGATTCATTTGACAGAATCTTTAAACTCGGCCGGCGATCGTTGAGCCCTCGGTCAATGATCGCTGAGTGGAGCACTTCCTGGAAGGGGCAGTGTGGTTGACAATAATATGTTTTCGGTGAACGACCTGTGATCAACCCTTTTATGATCTGGGGTAAGTGGTTTATGATAGCTGAGCGATGATTGCAGTCTTCCATCAATGATTGATGAGCTGGCTTCTGATGATCTTCTGTTAGTTGAGCGGTTCGGTCACCAGTCAACGAACGACGATCTCCGAGCTTGCTTCTTCATACTTTGATCTGTGAGCTTTCTAGTCATCGAACAACGGCCAGCGGTCAAAGATCGACAATCGTTGAGCATTCCGGTCACCAACCAACGATTGTCCGTCAACAAATGTTGATTGCAGAGTTTTTTTTTTTTAAAATTTTTCCCTTAGTTTTGATTCACTCCAAGGGATTCTTTTAATTAAAATTTTATTCTTTTCTCGCTTTATATTTTGAGTTCTGCATCACCAAGACACCAACTACTACTTTTATTTCAAAAAATCCTTAAAGATTTGCCCCAACACTTTTCTTCTAATATAGTACTTCAGAAGCGTGACATCCAGTTTTCAGATGAAAAAAAAGAGAGTATAATCAGTTATAAGGCTATATTAGGAGATTAGGCTTTGAACTTGATGAATGATTTTCAACTTGGTGCTTATCTGAGTGAATAACAGCAGCTGACGACCACGCACTCACTCCCTGAGCAAGTATTTCTGCTTTTTCCCTTGCAACTTCCAATTATTTCGCACGCCCTTCATCATATATTCAAATCCTTTTGACGTGAATGATGTTCTCGGTCTTGACCAATGTCGGCGGTGAGAGATGAACCCACCTGTGGCTTCGCTCACCTCAGGCAATTCTCACGTGGGTGGTCTGAGCTGCCAAAAAATCCTTTCATATTGAGGGTCTTAGGTCCAATTTGAGGGCTTTTCAGGAAGGAGTGGTGGCAAAAGCAATGTTAAAATATGAGCTTTTGGAAAATATATATTGGAAAAAAAGATCTGTTTGGAAAAACTTCTTTTACAGAGATTTTTAGCAAGCTGAAACACTTTATAAACCTTTTGACAAATCTCTGTTGCGGTGACTTTTTTTAATTAAAAATGTGTGCCCGGACGGAAAATCACTGTCAGGACGGAAAATGTGCGTCCGATCGAAAATGCGTGTTCGACTGAAAATGCATGCCCGACTAAAAATACACGCCTGACCAAAATACGCGCCCGGCCAAAAATACGCGACCAACCGAAAAATGCTCGGTCGGGTGGAAAATGCGCGGCCGGGCTGAAAATTGTCGTCCGGGCGGAAAATGGTCGCCCGAGCAGAAAATCTGAGCCCGGGCGGAAACGCGCGCCCAGGCGAAACGCGCGCTCGGACGAAAAATGCGCGACTGGGAAAAATGCGCGCTCGGATTGCAAAACTCAAGCCCGGCCGAAAAAATGCGCACAATAGTGTATCAGGATGAGAAAGTGTTTTTCAAAAATTTTGAAAAGTTGAAGACTAATGACTTTTCTAAAAGAGGAGAATTTTCGGAGATAGCTTTCCCACCGGTCGACAATCCAAATAGTTTTTTAAGTGCGGTGGTGTTTTCTAGAAAACGAAAAGGAGCTTAAAAACCCTCCCAAATAAGCCTTAGCCTACACAGGTGGTGAAGCTGCAAGCAGTGAGAGAAGACCTCATCCGTTAGATTGTTGGCCTCCGACGATAAGTGGGGTGTTTTGCTGGTCGTTCGATCCCTGACTGCAGTGCAAAATGCCACATAAAAAACACCGTTGGTTATTATTCTGGGTGGTGGCATCACAGTCTGTGGCAAAAAATTTTGGTCCGAGCCCCGGACGAAGATGAAGATCATCGTCCAGGGCCTTCATGATTTTGATGTGTGAGCATTTATTGTCTCTCCTTTGATTCTTTTCACGAGAAATTTTCTTATGTCATCTATTAAAATATATATATGCTTATTGCACAATTAAATAGCTAGAATATCATATTTTTATCTTATATATTACAAAAAAATTGTTTGAAAAATACATTTTTTAACTTGAATATTACGAGAAAATTCTAACATCTCAGTTGTTTCTCGTATTATTGAGTTAATCTCAGATATTTATAGAAGGATCCACCAAGATATCCGAGATTAATAAGTAATTAATATTTTGTTACAAATATTTTATGTTTTTAATTGCTCAGATGTCCTATAATACAATCATATTTTACAGGTCAATACTATAATCACTCAGATACACTAATATAACTTTGAGATACAACTATTTCAGTTATAGATACAATTAAAATTCCTAAACAAATACTATAATTGCTAAGAAACACTATGATACAAGTTTCAAATACAAATTTATTGAATCCAAAAATAACTAAATTTCCTAAGTCAAGACTAAAAATGCTCAGGTACAACTAGTATAATCTTAGAGAAAAAATACTATCTAGTATACAAAAATATTATCTCGATCGCAACTACAACTACAAAAATATTATCTCAAAAACAAAGTTAGAAAATAACTAAGAGGTTATATTTTTCTCTCATATATTACCAAAAATAGCTAGCGTTGAGAGGTTTATATATAATTTAAATACAACTTATAATAACATACATTTATTTATTTTAAGAGCTCTCATAGATCTGAGATTTATTTATATTTAAAACTTGGATTTATTCATTTTTCATGGTGGTTTGATGAGGTACTGTCAATCGAAACATAGAGGTTCCGAGTACTAGACTGCTTGTCTATCAAAATAGTTGCTATTCATTTTGGTTCTGTTTGGGGAAGCTTATGCCGATGAATAATCTCTATTTAAAACCCAAACGTAGTTTTGTAACTGTTTGTTTGAGCAGTTTATAAAAAATCACTTATTTTAAAATTAATGATAAGTTGATTTTTTATAAGTTATTCAGGTCAACCTTATTGCTTCTCTTTAAAAAATCATATATGTAATTTTTTTTGTCCGGATGAGATTTTTTTTTGTCCGGGCGCGATTTTCTCACTCGGCCGCGATTTTTTCACTCAAGCGTGAATTTTTTGCTCGAGCGCAAATTTCTCGTTCGCGAGAGAATTTCTCACCCGAGCGCGATTTTTTCGACTGAGCGAAATTTTTTCGCAAGGGCGCAGTTTTTTCGACAGGGCGAGATTTTTTGACCTGGGCTCGATTTTTTCAACCGAGCGCGATATTTTCGCCGGAAGCATTCTTTTCTCCCGGGCGATATTTTTCGCCCTGGCGCAATTGGGCCCATGCGAGATTTTTTCAGCCAGACGCGATTTTTCTCCCGGGCGCGATTTTTTCACCCGAGCGCGTTTTTCTCCTGGGCGCGATTCTTTTCGCCAGGAAGCGGTATTTTCGCTCGGCCGCAGTATTTTCGCCCGACCGCGGTATTTTCGCCCGAGCTCGGTATTTTCGACGACATTTTCGCTCGGGCACGGTATTTTTGCCCGGGCGCGGTATTTTTGCCCGGGCGCGGTATTTTCGCCCGGGAGCGGTATTTTCGCTCGTGCGCAGTATTTTTGCCTGGGAGTGTTTTTTTCACCCGAGAGCGATTTTTTTCCTAAACGCGGTTTTTCCGCCTAGGCGCGGGGGAGAGTGATTTTTCGCTCGGACGTGTATTTTTTGTCCGGGAGCGTTTTTTTTCTCACGGACAAAAAAATTGCACTCGGTCGAAAAAATTATATCGGGGTGAAAAAATTGCGCAGAGGTAAAATAATCGTGTCCGGGCGAAAAAATCGCGCCCGGTCGAAAAAACACGCTCAGTCAAAAAATTGCAGTTTGTCGAAAAAATCGCGGCGGAGCGAAAAAAATGCGCCAGGGTGAAAAAACACGCTCGGGCGAAAAAATCGCGTTTGAGCAAAAAAATCGCACCCGAGCGAAAAAATCATGCCGGGGCGAAAAAAATGCGCCCGAGCGGAAAAAACTGCCCAAGCGAAAAAGACCGTAATCGGGGAAAAAAAACGTTTTCGGGTGCAAAAAATCGCCTCCGGGCAAAAAATCCCGCCCGGGCAAAAAAAACTCATGCCCGGGCAAAAAACCGCATGGGCGAAAAAATAGAGGTGGGGCGAAAAAATTCGTGACGGGGTAAAAAAATTGCGACCAAGCGAAAAAAATGCACTCAGGCGAAAGAAACACGTTTGGGCAAAAAAATCACGTCCGAGTGAAAAAAATGCATTCAAACAAACAGACCCTTATAAATGAAATTTTAGATAAACACTTATAAACAAACTATTCAAATAGTTCACTGTTTAATTATCATTGTTTTTTATAAAATCTCTATGCAAGTATCAATTTTCAATTAGCAGCTTATTTGTCAATATATGTTGTACCAAACAGAGCCTTTGAATCCAATTGGGCAGTAGAGAAGTAACACTATGTGCCTACTTGGGAGAAAGGTAGTGGTAGAAAAAACTAGTGATGACAAATGTATTCAAAACATAGCATTATACAACAACAAAAAATTGTGGCAAAATTGTAGTGCTTTTTTTTGAAGCAAATAGTCAATTTCTTTACGCAAGAGTATTCTTTTAAATAAGGGCGTTTATATTGGCAGCCCGGCTTTGGATATTGACAGTCCAATTATAATAACAATCCAACAAATCGATAATTGCAGCTCATTGACTATTGGCAACCCAATTTTTTTCTTAAAAAGTCATATAATCACATTAAATTAAGTAAAAAATATAAAATAAAGTTCTCTGTTTTACAGATTTCTCTGCTTTTTCTACTGGAGGGGCAGAACAATGATTGATTCACGCCGGTGAAACTTTCCCATCGGTGAAACTTTCCTCCAGATGAAACTTTCGCGTCAGGTAAAACTTTCCCAAAATCACGCCCGGGCACGTGCCCGGGCGTGTCTATATATATATCTGCCAGTGTTTGCCTCCATCAATGGCATAACCTCCGGCTTCTTCGAGCTCCAGCCAAAAGAAGGCCTCACCCTCGTCAACTGCACTGTCGTTGGATCCGGCCTCGCCTCCATTGTTCTCTTCGAAGTCGAACCAAACCGGGGCCTCTCCGACGATTATCGACGGTCGACGACGAGAGGAAGGGGGAGAATCGTGATCGGCGACGGGCGGAATAGGGAGAGTTGCGAGTTCCTAGTTAGGGTTTTGTGGTTCGGGAATCAGGAGAATGAGACAGAAGTTTGTTTTGGGGTGCTATTAGCGGTCATATTATTTGTGTTTTTTCTATTTTGGCTGGCTGCCAATATCCAAAGCTGAGCTGCCAATATCCAAAGCTGGGTTGCCAATATAAACACCCTTAAATAATTATAAGATACTGACGTATCAAGATATAAATTATACAAAAAAATAGTTTTTAAAATATCTCATTGCAACGATGTTCACACTTCTCCTATCATGCTTATTTAGGACCAGGATCCTCTCCAGTTCAAATAAAGTTCAAATGAAACGGATAGTATCCAGTTCATGGTCCTGATTTCCTCTCCCAGATCCAACGCCGAGCACGAGACGACGAGCTGATTTGATGAGTTGAGTTTTGGAAATTTTTAATTCAGGCAGTAGAATGAGGGAAAATTTTCCCTGCGTTAAACGCAGGGAAATTTCATGCATTTTTAAATGCCCGGGCCCACCTCTTTTTTTTGAATTTGTGGCAGTTTCACTTCTCTCCCAGCTTCTGCAGGAAGTCCCTCCGCCTGCACCGGAAACCAAAACCTAAGCAGCATTCCGCGTCGTTAACCGCCCTACCGGTGTTGTTCCGTCCTCCCCATCGGCGTTCCTCACATCTTCGCCCTACCGGTTCTGCTCCTTCCTCCCCATCGACGTTTCTCAGATCTCCTCCTTACCGGTGCTTCTTCTTCCTCCCCACCGCCGGTCGTCGCTGCAGACTTTGTTGCTCAAGGTATATTTCATTTTCATTTCGTTTTCTCCTTACAGTCGGTTTTCTTCTAGGTTTTCGTAGTTTTTTTCTTCCCTATTTCACAGTTTTTATAGTCGGAATGATTCACATTTTTTATCCAGTCATATTTTTGTGCTGTTTTTACAGTTGGAATGATTCACATTTTTATCCAACTACTTTTTTGTACTATATTTACAGTCGGAATATTCCATGAAGTACAAAACATATTTACTTTGAATTATAATAAGACATGTACATATTCTATCAAATGAAAAAAAAAATTACTTGGTTTGGGTTGCCTATTTCCTCGCTCCCAATGTCTTTCATGCGTGCATTTGAAGCACCCTTTGGTCTCTTCTTTGGCGGATCGTTCACCTCCGCCTTACGTTCATCATTATTATAAATACATCCTTTTTTCTGGTGCTCGTCATTGTCCACCAACTCATCTATTTCTTTGGACATTGAATCATTTTGTTTATAACATGCTCTTTAGCTTGCTTGCAATTTTCAAGTCACCGTACAAGATCATAACTAAATCGCATTACATGGTTTCTAAATAAAAGGTTGGAGTTGGATTCTGTCATGAAAGGTGTGTCTGCAAGGTAAATTCTCTTTTTGGTGTTCAGAGTAAATCTTTTTAGCACATAACAACTCAGTATTTATTTTAGACTTCTTAAGTAAAAAATCCTTAAGATATGTCGGCATAAAATACATTTAGTCTCGAACCCACGACACGAGCATTGTGCTTCATTGGTGACAGATTTAAATGTAACAAATCATCTTTTATTAACATCCACTACATTGTTTTGCGTTGTAATGTACAGTACGTTTCGATCATCATATCTATTTTCATCGACCACATCATCTCCTACTACGCCATCCATGAATTTTTTTCGAATATTGAAAACATTTTTCAAGTATATTGCTTAGAAATATTCTTTAGTAGGGTAGACAAGCTATATCGTAAACTAATAGCGCCATGCTTGCACTTGAAATCCTCGTCGTGCTCATTGCGCCGCCATGATGAGACAAGTTTTTCTATTCCGTAAAAATACTCAACAAGTGAACTTGTGCCCTTCGAAAATCCATGCAAATAATTATTGGCTAACTCACTTCTTTGAGCGGATAAAATTCCTAAGTCCAATACATCTTTGTTAAATGCGGTAGACCACCTTCTCCAAATACTACGAATATCCCTCATCCATTTGTTCTCTTGTAAGCTTCCTCTTGTTAGCATTTCATGCCAATACCTATTGAACTCCTCTTCACCATCACACTTGCTCATGCAATTATAGAAATATCCCCGTACACTTCTGTTATGATTGAAGCTAGGGAATTTTGAGGGTGCCTTCTTGCATATGTGCCACTGACATAATTGATGGAGACTAGATGTAAACACTCGTTTAATAGCGACAGCCATTGCTTGATCTTGGTCCATGAAGATTATAATTGGTTGTTTGCCACCCACGCTATTCAAAAATGCCTCGAACAACCAACAAAATGATTCGATAGTCTCATCAGCGATAAAAGCACCGACAACAAACACATTCTGCCAGTGATGGTTCACTGCAATAAATGGTGCGCATGCTAGATTGTACTTGTTTAGCCTATAAGTGGTGTCAAAAATAAGCACGTCTCTGAAATAGTCATAGTCTATCTTGTTGTGCCCATCCATCCAAAAGAAATCTATCAGTCTATTAAATTCATCTGTCTGGACTTCGTAGGAGAACATGTTATCCGCCAAATGTTTTTTTTGTAGTATAGTTACCAAGCTAGAAGCGTCACCACTTTCTATCAAAGCTTTTCGTTCCCTATGAACGTAATTGAAGGCATCCGTTTTGGAGAATCCGATGTTTTCAGGCCCAACAGCTTCTGTAGATAGAAAATTATACAAATCCACTGCTCTAATGCCCGCTGAAGTCATATTTTTCATAAGGCTGCCTTGTATTTTAGAAATATTGCGGCGAGACCTCAACAAATGCATCTCTTTCTCAGTTGCCAAATGATGATTATGCTCCTCAACAAATTTCGTGACTGTCCAATTTTTTCCCTCCTTATCAGCTTGGAATGTAAAGCAAGCCAGGCATCCTGTGCGGGTATCCGACTTGTGGTACTTTATGGGTGATTTCTTGGTATCCTTGAGCCCAGCTTTTGCGCAGGAAAACTCTCGTTGTTTAACTATCCTTGTATGCGTCCAATAAGTTAAATGTTGTTTGCGCACGTTGAATCTTTTTTTATGGGCATAATCATAATATATTTTGTAGGCCTCTTCATCCGAGTGGATGATGGGAAAGAAAAATGGGTCTATCTTTACCTGCGACTAATAAAAAAATGTGTCAGAAATCCAATCTGAAAATTCGTTTATTTATAATATATACTAGATAAATGTTGCATAAAATCCAGTCTGAAAAATAGGCCACATACACAGTTAAATAAAGCAACCCATAAAATCCAGCCGAAAAAGTAGTTAATTAGTTCAGATAGAAATCTAATCTTAATATAACACATGATGTACAACTTAAAAACCCGATCTCTGTAAAAAAAAAACAGGAATAATACAGAATCCACACACAACATACTGTTTCGTCATTAGCATGGGGGTTTGAAGTTGTCATTTTGAAGTGCTCCCAGGTACCTGCATTTACAAAAAAACACTAAATCAGGATGAAAAATACTTGCATACACACCTTCATGGAATGAACATAAGGTAAAGGAAGAACACCAAGGCGCGGGGAGGAAAAGCAGAGACGCAGCTATCTGCTGGTCGACAAGGTAATCGGGGAGGGAAGGAAGAAGCGTCGCTCCACACAGAGATGAAGAACCGACAAACGCACCACAAGTTCCTTGCAGTTCTAAAACCCTAAACACGAAGGGGGCGATCAACGGAAGGGAGGGAAGGAGGCGACTGTGGGATATGCTTCCTTTTGCTTGTCTTCGATGGAAGAAGTCTGGAAAGCCGTCGGAATGGAGAGAAAGGAAAAAACGGGGGAGGGAAAGAAAAAAATGAGGTGGGCCTGGCTATTTAAAAATGTAGGGAGCTTCCCTACGTTATGCGCAGGGAAAATTTTTCCGTAGAATGATGAACTAGATACTATCAAGTTTATTGGAACTGGAGAGGAGGTCATGCTTCGATTTTCTAGGCCACGCACAATTAACTCAATTCTTCATAAAACACCTGATTTCACGGTACATAATATTTCGTTTAACTTATTTGTGATTTTTTCATCTTCTCCCTGAAATAGTAGGATACGTCATACTAACTTATTGGAATTATTTTCCCTTTAAACACATATATTCACTAAATATTTCATAACAATATTGTGTGCGAAATATTTTTTATTATGCATTTATGATAAATCTTAAAAAAAGAACAGCAAGAATAACCTTTAACCTCTCTAATTTTTTTTCTTAAAGCTTAATTAGTTAAAAGTTTAACCGCTCGTGTTAGCTACTCACAAAAATTTAATCAATACTATGTCGGCATAGGGTGTCCAGAATTTGATTGAAATGATTGGATAATTTCATGATAAATTATATGAATGTTTTGGATGTAAAACCTATAGCTAAACTTGCCGCTGTGATCATATCCCAGAAAAATGCATCGTCGCGTCTTGAAATTTAATTTTGATCCCCCGTCCATCGGGACATGCACTAAGGCTTTATAACCAAAGACCCTCAAGTGACTGTATGAAGGATTCTTCTCATACCGTACTCTATCATGAACATCATCATGTAATGTAGAACTGTAAGAGAGATTGATAACATATTTAGTGGTGTATAAAGTCTCAACCCAAAATAAGCCAGTAAGCTTAGAATCAGACATGTATCTCATCTTCTCCATCAAAATTTTATTCATTCTTTCAGCTACGACATTCAACTTTGGTGTCTTAGGAGGAGTCTTTTCATGTCTGGTCCTTTATTCTCTGTAGAACTCATCAAAAAGACTAATATACTTTACTCTATTGTCAGAGCTGATGCACTTCAACTTCTTCGCAAATTGCTTCTCTATCTTAATGTACAATCTCTGAAAAGTGTCGAGAACCTCATCTTTTGTCTTAATAGCATAAAACAAATTTTTCTTGAACAATTATCAATGAATGTCACGAAATAAGATGCTCCTGCTCTTGTTTGGATATTTTATGGTCCACAAACATCAGTATGTATGAGCTCCAGTAGCTCGGATCTCCTGGTGGAGTTGTGGCTCTAGAATAAAATCATATTTTACTTCGGAACCATATAGTGATATCATCTCTCCAAATGATCCTAAGATATATTAGTGATCATCTTCTTCTTGGAGAGACATCGCAGACCCTTCTAGCTAATATGACATATCATCATAACTACTAAGCAATCGCACATCTCCTTGGCAGACTTGTAGTGGAATAAGTTTTGGAGCATAGAGTCGTCCACTGCGCTTGCAATGATGTTCTTCGCTTTCTTATCCAAGGATACCAAAGCAATCTCATCCTTCGTTAAGTCCATCATTTTCTTAGGGATCATAATCGCTGGATTCAAAGCTGAAGCTTGAGTAGGGATATGTGGCCCTTCTTTCACAATCTGAAAGATTCTTGGATCAGCAGCTTCCATGAAGAACCTGACTCTTTCTTTCCACATGGGAAAATTTTCTTTAGTGCATACATGTAGATTCATGGATGACATGTCCTTGCTTCTGTCCATGGTGAATATGCGGAACCTCTGAACGCTAGATCAGGGATCTTGTTCAAGGTGTTAGCCTTATCGAACAAAACGCCCCTCTAATACCAATTGAAAGTATCTAGCGTCTACCTAACTCACTTAGAGGGGGGGGGGGTGAATAAGTGATGTTTGTGTCTTTTCATGATTTAAAAATTAATCAAAAATAAATATGCACACAAACACAGAGATCTAGTGGTTCCCCGTATTGGGTACGTCCATTATCCCACCTCGCCTATCTACCATGAAGGGTTAGATTCAACTACTTCACCTTTCTCAGATTATCACAATCTTACAACTCGGAGCCGCAACTCCTATAACTCGAAGACAACACTCCTACCACTTGATCTACAACCGGATCTATAAACTCGATCCAAAAACGGATCTACACTCTCGATCCACAAACAGATCTACAAACTCGATTCTCAAATGAATCTACAAACTCTGAGATAAATCTCCTATAATATGTAAAGGAATATTACAAAACACAAACGATTGCAAGTCTTCGCTCCGACGTTCTTCGTAGAAGTAGATCTTGAAACTTGTAGAACTCAGAAACTTGAAATCCTTGTAGAAATTGAATCTTGAGCCTTCGATCTTCGAACAACTAGGACTGGAGTAGAATAGATCTTGAGAGAGGAAGCGATCCAGTCGAGTAAGTCATTGAAGAAGAAGATCGCTAGTCGCCGGCGACTGATCGGGAAAAATCGCGAATCGCGTATGGGCGGCCGACGGTTTCTGAGTTTGGAATCTTTTGAAAATCGAAATGTAATTCAGGCAAGATTAGTTATTTCGAAAATCAATCTAACATATATATATAGAGATTCGAAATAACGGCTATAAAAGAATTCCAAAAACGTAACCTAGAAGTTACTGTGCATGGCCAAAAATCCCGAACAAGAGAAAAATTCAGAAAACGACCTAAGTCATTTTCGACCGGAATTATCGAGTATCACTTATGATACTCGCCAAACCTAATAACGATATACGTCGAATTAGCCTTGGATAGAAATCCAGAGTAGTCAAAATTTTGACTCGACACATTCGGCGAGTATCGCCTGGGATACTCGGCGAGTATCGCCTGGGATACTCGACGAAATCAGCGAGTATCGTTAGATACACTCGACGAATTTGGCAAGTATCGCCAATGATACTCGACGAATTTTACTTGGCGGATTTCTAGATTTCCAGAGAATTTACCCTAAGTTTTTACGACAAATTCAACGGGTATCGGGAAGTATACATGACGAATTCGACGAGAATCAAGAGCATACTCGACGAATTCGACGTGTATGCCTCACCATACTCGCCGAATTTTACTTAGGTAAAATTCCAATTTTTCTGAGTCTGTCTTTGGCCTTCCTTGGTCCTTCTCCTGTACTTGCGATAGAAGTATACCCCAATAGAGAGATTACACCTGAGTCAACACATTATCCCACACAATGAAGGATTAAATTGTGTAGTCCTGTGTTTACTGACCTACTGTAACCTGACATTGATGTGTACTTAACAAAGTAAACATGAAAGTACAATACTATAATAGCAGCATCAAATACAATCTAAATTCATCTTAGCTTGACTAGACCCTTCTTCAAATCATGGTGATTGTGGATGCATTACCCAACAATCCCTCCCTATTTAAAGAAGCCAAAATTCTACAAGCTAAGGTGAATTGCACATGAAAAAAAAAGAAATGAAAATATACTAGAAATAAAATAACACGCATTCTAAGACAATTATAGAAATTATATATATATATATCATAATTGTTTATAGTTTAGGGAGGGCAGCCCACAATACTTGACACGTAAGAAAATATGACTGTCAGTTCTTCCTGTTCTGCATCTTTACTCGCTGCCTCTCAAAGTATTCTGTAGGCTTTGGATAGTATCTAGGAGGAGCTGGAGGCATTGAATCAGCACCGCGGTTGTTCCTGAAATGTATTCTCCTCTCTGCACATGCCACCTTGTATTTGTTCCATTCCTCTTGGTCATAGTGATGTTGATGCTTTTCTACTCCCAGCTCGACCAAGGAAAAGGTATTCAATATGATTCCTTTGGATATTGGGCTCCATACCTCTTCCAATTCTCTATAGGGTTGCTCCCTGGCTGGCTCTGGTCTAACCTGTTCTGGACTGACTTCTGACTTGCCTTCCCCATATCTTTTTCTCTTGTGAACTGGGGGAGCAACGTCTTCGACCCTCTGAGCTTTTGGAAAGATAGCTGATGCAGCAGCAATGTCTGGATCAAAATCCTGTATTCTTGACCAGTAATGTGAGTAATCTTGGGGAGGATAAGCCTCGTTAGTCACTGGTACAGGCTCAATAGGGACTTGAATACCGCTAGCTGATTATAAAGCCACTCAGTATTGTCATATATGTAGTTATTTGTAGCCTTGAATTTTTGTTCCATCAAAGTTCCCAGTAAATCCACTTTAGCATCCACCTTAGCTATACGGGCATCCTCCCCCTTTTTGGCTTCGGTGGCAATGACATTAGCATAATGTACCATACTTGTATCGAAGTGAGCCATTGACCGGTTGTGAGCATCGATCAAGGATAGAGCATTGTGATCAACATTTTTCACAACATGAAGATTTTTCTTTAGAGTATTCATAGTCAAGGCAATTGGTGTACCACCTTCTTGGCCCCACTCATCAAGTCTCTTTTCCAGCTTGCCAATCTGAACCTTTACCTCTACAAGTCCATTCAACATAACCTTTTCAGAATCTTGAACTCTTTTGGTTACCTTCTGCAATGAGGCTTCAAACTATTCCTGTTACTGTGCTAGCATCCGCTCAACTGCTTTTAGGATAGATCTTTATGTACATGAAGATGGTATATAATCAGCCTCGGGCACTGGAACATCTGCTGGGATGTCATAATCACTGGGGGATTCTTTGATTAGAGAAAGATGAGCTTTATCAGCATGACCAGAATCAACAGCAGTCTGGACAGGAGAATGCTCCTCAGCATCTCCTTCATCATCAGAAAGATCAACTATGCTTTCAGGCACCATCGGTATCCTGCAAAGTCTCTTGCCAAGGTTGCGGATGAACCGGGCAACCTCAATGGAAATAGAGATCATAGATGTAGTTGCCTCCCCCACAGAAGATGAAATAGGGATAGCATTTGGGAGAGGGACTATCAAATCCTCACACGATACTGGATCCTCAATGGTAGAAATAATAACAGCAACAGCAGACTTGACAGCATCAATCATATTCTCATCATCAACACTCTCTATCTCATAATCAGTAACTGTCAGATCATCATCATCAGCATCCTCAATATCAAATTCCTCAGCATCCTCCTCATGCTTAGAAGGAGCTGGATCCTCTTCCTCCGGAGTCACTTCTGCATCCTTAAATGGCAGAACCTCAGCCGCAGCAGTAGTACCAATAACAAAAACCTCTACTAGGAGATCAACTGGCTCTGAGTCGGTAACACTATATCTGGGACCAATAAATCAGGAACTGAATCTGGAACCACTGGAACTGAATCTGATAGAGCAACTGTCTCCCCCTCAATTCCTGCACTCATGCTAGCAGGAATCTCATTGGGTGGTGGAGTAGGAATCCTGTTATCAGGTACTTGTTCTTCCTCCTCCATTAGTAATGCTGGGGCTCCCCCTTGCTTCACTATCCTCCTATCCCACCTAGAGAAGATTGTGGAGTCTATCTTCTTGAGGTGATGGATAAGAACTCCTTTGGTCGTGTCAAAACTATCACAATCTATTTGATTCAGGTATAGGCTGATAATCCTCCCAAGATTGGGAGTGTGGAGGCTATCCTTGATCTTGTCAAACAGCAGCACACCCCAATTTACCTTCTATCTGCAGATGATACCAACCAGAACTTTGAACATCTCTGAAGACAGGTAATCATGAGAGCCCGTATTGCAAATCAGCACCTTGCCGATGATGTCTGAGAGAAGCTTGCCTTCCTTATTCATCCCTTTGCGCTTGATGGCCTTGGTGCCTCTGCGCAGTCCATAGAAAGACAGAGCTCTGGATAAATCAGCATCATCAAGGTAATCGGCTTGATCACAGACTGGAAGCAGCAAGTACCTAGACAGAAGAGAGGCTTTCACTTTGAATTTCTGAATCTTGCTCTTAATCACTGTGTCTTCGTGTCTTAGCTTGCCGTTCTGGAAGAACTCAAGAACTTACTTGTCAAGAACTTTGCATGAGTGTTCTAGGACAATGGACAGTCCTGCAGTCTCTAACTTGAGAATCACATTGCGAAACTCATCTGAGGCATGAGCAAACCTAGTGCGAACAAGTTCGCCACCTCTTAGCAATCCACTCGTACTTCTAGGAGCCATTGAAACTCAAGAAAACTTGAATGCAAAACTCTGTAAAATGAAGCTTCTGGGTGCTGCTGGAATTCAAAACACTTCACTATATTTCATTGAAGATGGAATCGGCTACAGGATCCAAGTGTAAATCACTGCACTGGAAACGATGAGTCGGTGAGGCGGAGTTGTCGGAATCGGCGAGAGTGAATCGGGAGTTAGGGCAAGCCGGCATGACCTTCCACTTCAAACCTTCCACTGCAATCGGCGAATGAAGAACACGACCAAGGGCACGAGAGGAAGAAGCACTGATGCGGGAGCCGAACAGTCGGGTTTTGGCGAATCAACGAATCGATGAATCGGCTCGGGTTGCGAGTCTCGGCGAGTGTCGTGTGGTTGCCCCCTTTAGAATTATAATATATATATAATAATTATAGTTGTCCTAAAATAGGTGTGTACCTCAATATTGATTACCGAAGGATCCAATATAAAGTGCGAAATTTTGTCCAAAGATGAATTCGACAAGATTTGCTGGTGGAGGAGTCCAATTCGGCGAGTATTACTAAAATATCCGATGAATCAGCCGATATACACCGAATTTGCCTTGTGCAAAATTTATTGCTTTTCTAAAGTAGAACCCGAGAGATCTTCTACTTTCCTGGGCTTCTTTAGGAGTCAATTTTTAGCATGCCTTGTTCTGTTTTGAAGAATGAAAACTTGGCCTTGTCTAGCGACTTCGTGAAAATATCTGCGACCTTCTTGTTCGTTAGGACATAGCTGAGGGCTATGTCCTTGTTCTCCACATGCTCCCGGATGAAGTGATAGCGTACCTCGATGTGCTTTGTCAGGCTGTGGGAGATTGGATTATTTGTGATTGCTATTGCGCTGGATGAGTTGCAATACATTGGAATTTCTCGGAACTTTAAATTGTAGTCTTCTAATTAATTCCTTATCCATAGCAGCTGTGTGCGACAACTACCCGCAGAGATATACTCCGACTCGGCAGTAGATGTTGCCACACAATTCTGTTTCTTACTGCTCCATGAAATAAGCCATCTTCCGAGGAATTGACACGTCCCGGAAGTGCTTTTCCTATCATCCCTACTTCCTGCAAAATCGGCATCTGAAAAACCAATTAACTCGACATCATTATTTCTTAGGTAACATAAGCCAAGATTGGATGTACCCTTAAGATATCTTAAAATCCGCTTTACAGCGATGTAATGAGATTCCTTAGTGTTCACCTGATATCTAGCACAGAAATATGTTGAAAACATTATATCTAGTATACTGGCAGTCAAGTAGAGCAAGGATCCAATTATGCTTCTGTACTTGGTTTCATCAAAAAGTTTCCTTTTCTCATACTTGTCCAGAGACACAGTTGAACCAATTGGAGTCCTCATAGAGGATGCTCTATCCATTCCGAATTTCTTAAGAAGCTCCATGGTGAACTTCGTCTGAGAGATGAAAATTCCATCTTCGGATTGCTTCACTTGAAGTCCTAAGAAATAATTCAGCTCGCCCATACTGCTAATTTCAAACTTCCCCTGCATAAGTTTAGAAAACTTCTTGCAAAGGTTGTCTTCCGTAGAGCCAAAAATAATATCATCGACATAGATTTGCACTAGCAGAATCTTGCCTTTAACTTCCCTAAGAAATAATGTCTTGTCTATCTTTCCCCTTGTGAACTTGTTCTCAAGAAGAAAGGTAGACAATGTCTCATACCAAGCTCGGGGAGCTTGTTTTAAGCCGTATAATGCTTTATTCAAAAAATAAATGTAATTAGGGAAATTAGAATTGACAAAACCTTGGGGTTGCGCTACGTATATTTCCTCTTTCAGATTTCCATTGAAAAATGTTGACTTCACGTCCATTTGGTAGACAGTGAAGCCTTTGAGGGCAGTATACGTAAGAAATAACCTGATCACCTCGAGCCTGTCCACTGGAGCAAAGTTATGGTCGAAGTCGATCCCCTCTTCTTGTCGATATACTTGTGCTACAAGTCTGGCCTTGTTCTTGATGATTACTCAGTGTTTGTCCGGCTTGTTTCTGAATATCCACTTGGTGTCGATCACATTCTGTCCCCTTGGTCTGGGCAGTAGCTCCCAGACTTTGTAACGTTCGAACTGATTGAGCTCCTCTTGCATTACAAAAATACAAGAAGCATCCTTGTTTGCCTCTTCGAATTTCTTTGGCTCAACCTGCGACAGAAAACTTAGATGCAAAATCTCATTAGCTGTACCTCTTCTAGTTCTAACACCGTCACCTGGCTCTCCAATGATCTGATCAACTGGGTGATTTCTTAGGTGTTTGAGCCCTAGATTCCGTGCTCTCCCTTCATCAGGTCCTACAACATCTGGTGCCGCCTCTGTAGGTTGAGGCAATTCTTTCTCTAGGGGTTCGTCATTCACCAAGTCTGGATCGACGATCTTGACTGAGCTCAGAGCTTCTTCCTTGACAGCTTCATCCAAGCTTAGCTCCTTGAACCTGGTACCTGCATCTTCACCAATAACACTAGACGAGCTACTCTGGAGCATGCTAGTCTCATCAAATACAACATTTATTGACTCTTATACCACCAAAGTTTTCTTATTGAAAATCCTATATGCCTTACTATGGCTACTGTACCCTACAAAGATGTCTTCAAAACACTTTTCACTAAACTTTGTGTGGTAATACTTCCCATTATTAAGTACGAAGCATTTACTTCCAAAGATTCTAAAGTAGGACACAGTCAGTTTTCTGCCCTTCAATAACTCATAGGGGGTCTTACGATAGCTTTTGTTGACGAATGCTCTATTTTGCACGTGACAAGCCGTGTTGACTGCTTTAGCCCAGAAGTACTCCGGAAGTAAAGCATCGTTCAACATGGTTTTACATGCTTTAATTAGGATTCTATTCCTTCTCTCAATAACTCCATTTTGCTGGGGAGTGTGCGGGGAGGAAAACTCATGAAAGATACCTTGGCTTTCACAAAATTTTGTCATGGAACCAGACTCAAACTCTGTTCCGTGGTCACTTCTGATTTTGACCACTGAGCAGTCCAATTCGTTCTGAATTTGCCGGAAAAAATTAGTGAGAGAATCAAAGGTGTCTGACTTGTGTTTCAGAAAAAACACCCAAGTAACATGCGAGTAGTCATCAACAATTACTAACGTATAGACCTTACCTCCTAAGCTGTGAATAGGCATAGGACCAAATAAGTACATATGAAGAAAGTATAAGCTTCGTAAAGAATCTTTTTTAGCAATACCCTTGAAGGTAGCCCGTGTCTGCTTACCCATTTGATAGGAGTGTTATGGACTCTCTTTAAGGCACTTAATATTTGGGGAATCACACGCTAAGTTGTGAGAAAATATCATGTTTATAGTTTTGAAATCAATATGTGTTAATCTCTTGTACCATTGGTCACAGAGAGATACACAACTCTTAGCCATAAAACACACTGGGGTAGAATTGTCTAAGCAAAAATTTTAAATAGAAGATATTTCTGCAACGAGTGCCTGTTAAGACCGTCGCCAAATTTGCAGACGATTTTATCAAACACTTGTCCTTGCAGAACTCAACGATGTAGCCTTTATCACATAGCCGACTTATGCTTAAAAGATTATGGTGTAATCCTTCAACATAAGCTACGTCTGTGAAGAGACTATGCCGTTGGAAATCATACCATAACCTTTTGTTGTTCCCATGTCTAACCATCCAAAGATCACTCTTCGACTGGGGTATACTCAAGTAAAAGGCTTCTTGTCCCGGTCATGTGTCGAGAGCATCCACTGTCCAAATACTAGATCAGATTTTTGGTGGCCTTTGGACATACCTGCAAAAATAAATCATATTACCTTAGGAACCCAACCGTATTTAGGTCCTTGGTTCCTGGTCAGCTGAACACCACTAGGAACATTAACCTTGTAAGTGGTCGGTCTCGCACTACTAACTCGTTGTAACGACCCGGGATTTGGCCCGAAGCCCCCCATGGCATCGCTACAAGTATATCGGCCCGACCCCTGCCCCGAAGGGTCTTACCAGGACACCACGGCACCGATACCGGGCTGCAGCCCAAGCACCCCAACCCCTCTCCCTCCACAGGCGGGTTGTTGGTGGCCGTATCCCCCCTTAGATGAGTGAAATTCTCCAGTTAAGCGGACAGCACGGGGACTTCCCAGGAGGTCACCCATCCCAGTACTTCTCCGGCCCGAGCACGCTTAACTATGGAGTTCTTTCAACCTTCATCACCAATTGAGCAGCTTGTAACACCCCAAAAAGACTCAAAATGGTTTTGAGGTGCAGGTCAGTTTACACGGCCTTGGACACGGGCGTGTCCCAGGGCGTGTCGGGGGTACACGGCCTGGGACACGGGCGTGTCCCAGGGCGTGTCACTCAAATAAAAATGCGGTCCGAGTCAGAAGATTACACGGCCTTGAACCAAGCCTTGAACACGGGCGTGTCAGGTTGGATACGGGCGTGTCCGATGCCGTGTTCCGACCCGTGTACTGCTTGCAGCTCGATGAGGCGGGGGTGACACGAGCGTGTCTTAGGAATGACACGGGCGTGTCAGGTTCGACACGGGCGTGTCTATTCCCGTGTTCTGGTAAATGTCAGTCGATACGAATACCGCGTGTGCCGCTTAAGGGTACATGGCCTGTGACACGGGCGTGTCACAGGCCGTGTCAGCCAAAAAATGAGTTTTTGGGCAAATCGTGGCCGTTCAGATTTCTCTCTTTTGATCCAAGGGCTCAGGTGATTTCCTGGCTGGATTTAATCCGTGAAGGCTGATGAAGAATTCATTCTTCATTTGCTTAAGGAAGAGAGAAAGAGAGAGGAGGAAGAAGAAGGAGGAGGAGATCAAGCCACCGGCGGAGTTCCCGTGGTCCGATTCGTGATCCGAAGCCGGCGTTGTGAAGGTAAGGCTGCTGTGGTTCTTTCACACCGGCTAGTTTTCGATGGCTCCCAAGAGATCGACAAGGGTAACGATCTCCCTTCTTGGACATGTGAAGTCCTTCTTTTCTGCATTGCATAGAGAAAACCCTTCCCCGCGAGTGTGCGGTGGGTTGTGGTGTCCCTTGGGGTAGATATGTGAAGTCCCCCTTGTTAGAGGCCGGAATTGGAGTACGGCTCTAGGCATGCTGTGTGAAGACCATCTGGACATGGTCTGGATTGGTGATGCTTGTTTGCATATCGGAGAAGGCTCCGTGATTATGGCTTGTGTTGCCTTGTGCCTACCTGTTGCTTGGTGCAGCAGGAAGTACTGGATGATGTCCAGGAAATGAAGAGAGTTGGATGCAACTCTTGTGGCCGTGCGTTGCCACTTTATGAGCGGTTGAGCCATTGGGCTGCAACTCGATGAAAAGGCAGATTGCCGAACAGGAAAGGTGAAACCGACCCGCGCCTATAAATAGCCATGGATACTTCCGTATTCGAGGTGGCACGGCGACTTGAGCAACGGGGGTGGCTGATCCGTACCTGCGTTAGGTCCATCTGACTTGGAAGCCTGGTTATAGGTTTTGTTGGAGCGCCTAATGAGAGTCTTAGGCCCGCGCGCCGGAAAGACTAGAATGCTCAAATACCGTGTAGACGGTGGTGTTGACCCTGGTATTCCGGTACACCAAGAATGTGCCCTGAGTGCACGGACTGTCGGGCCGTGTGGCCGATAGTTGTGATGGCTTGAATGTGCCTGCGCGCACATAGTTGCTATATGATGATGCCATGCTTTGCAGGGAAAGAATGCTAATGCCCCGAGAAAGGGGTAAGATTGTTATAATTGGGTCAGCTGAATGCTGACCATTGCATTGTTTGCCACCGGTTGGGTGGATTGTTCCCATGCAGGTGCTGGAGAGCCAAGTGGTAAGTGAAGGGCTGAAGCCCTACTGCTGTTGATGCTGCTGCTGCAGCTAGCCCTTGAAGGCTAAGATGTTTTTGCTTGTTTTCTTTTACTCATGTATGGCCGGCCTGCGCGCCGAGGTTTGTAAACCATACGGTGTGAAAAGAGGAACTGTAAGGCCTTAAGGCCAAACTCTATGTATTTGTGTACATTCCGTGGTTATATATAAAATGGTTTATATATTGGACATTCCTGGTTAGAGTTCAAATTATAACTTAAAGCTTCCGCTAGAATGCTCTGAGTTAGGAGTCGTGTATGGTTTGGTATTATCCTGTGACCGCACCGTCTGTTTGTGGCTTATAGTGTGGGGCCCCGGCCGGACCTTCTATTATACGTCATGTAACGGATGGGGTCGTTACATTTTGGTATCAGCTTCGTTCGGTCTTCCTCTCTCGAATTCGTGGACGAATTCTTTTATGGGGTGGCGAGCGCGTGTTTATGCGCCCTGCTGTAACGCTAATGAACTTTGGAATGTCCACTAAGGAATGTACAAAATCTTGTTTGAGGAATCTGCGCGTTCCTTTTTGTGTTGTTTTGCTTGCATACGTTCGCTAATGGGTGTCTTGTCCACCTATAGGTGACGCGTAGTGGTGCTGGGCAGTCTGAGCCCCAGCGCTCTGATGAGAGTGCGGCACCAGCTGAGGTGCCCACACCTCCTCCATCTGCGGAAACTGTTCGCTTAGTTGCTGAGGCTCTATTTGCCATGATTCAGCCGACCGGGCAAGCACAGCCGGCAGTCGAGCCAGTTCGTGTTGTTGTAAGACCCGAGCCGGTTGAGGCTGTAGATCCACGAGCAGCTGATCGACAGTTGAAGCAATACATGAGCTTCAGTCCTCCTACGTTTACGGGAATGGGATCCCCAATGCAGGCAGAAGATTGGTTATCGCGTGTCAAGAGGATAATGACAGCGATCAGGGCTGAGGAAACTTTAAAGGTCACCTTGGCCACCTTCATGCTTGAAGGAGAGGCGCAGTTGTGGTGGGACGAGGTTGAGGTACACCATTTGGCGGGCAGGCAATTAACGCAAGTGTCGATTGAGGAGTTCTCTCGGATATTTCTGGCGAAACATGTCCCAGCGGCGCAACGCATTGCTATGGAAAATGAGTTCCAACGGTTAAAGCAAGGGGAAGATAGCGTGGATATCTACTTGCATGAGTTTACCAGGTTGGGACGGTATGCGGGCACAATCTTCGCGGATGACCAAAGGAAAACGAATCGGTTCTATGAAGGATTGCGGGATGAGTTGCGATTCCTGCTGTCGAGTTCAGTGAACCAAGGGTTTCAGGCGTTGGTTGATACTGCGTGTGCATTGGAGAAGGACATGCGGCGGGTGCAAGGGAACAAAGGCTTGGTTGTGTCAAAGCCAGAGGTTCAAGCACCTCGCCCGAGCAAATCGTTTTACCAGAAGAAAGGGGGCAAGAGGTCCAAGCCGTCTGGGCAAGTGACTACGACCGTTGTGTCGGGGGCGACATCAAGGCCGGATTCTCGTACATGCTATAACTGTGGCCGAGTGGGGCATATCGCCCGTGACTGTCGGGTTGTTCAGCCCAAAGGGGACAAGAAGGCGGGTGCGTCGTATGCTGAGAAGGGCAAAGCGGTGGTTGATTCCTCTGCGTCTCAGGCACAGCCCCGAATCTATCAGCTTGGCCAACAGGAACGATTAAGCAAAGTGACGTCGTCACAGGTACGAGTTGATTTAGCTTACTTGCTTATGTGCTATTGTTTTTGGTTATGTATAGCTTGTGCATGGTGTGTGTGCTGCAGGCTTTGTCCTGATTCGGAATAATTTGGCGAGAGCCCTGTTTGATACGGGTGCTTCGCATTCTTTCCTGTCTGAGGATTTCGTATCTCGCATTGGGGTACCAAGTCATGTGACGGGGGATAGTACAAGGGTGCTATTGCCGAATGGCTGTGTGATGCTTGCGGATAGGGCTTGCGATGTGGATGTGCAAATAGGAAGTCGGGATTTCGGTTTGAGTGCAGCTGTGCTACCGTTGTCGGAGTTTGATGTGATCTTTGGTATGGACTGGCTATCGGAGCAGCGTGCCTTTATTGATTGCAACTCCAAGGAGATTACACTGGGCCAGAATACCGGACTTGTGACGAAGTTCGCTGGTATGCGAGGAGTTGGCGGGACTCTGTTGTCTGCACTCCAAGTCGTCAATGCTGTTCGGAAGGGCGCGAAGTTATTCTTCACGCTAATTCAGGCTATTGAGCCAAAGGCCAGTGTCGGTGAAGTTCTGGTTGTGTCAGAGTTTGCTGATGTGTTTCCTAAAGATCTTCCTGGGTTACCACCCCAGCGGGAGATTGACTTCTTTATTGAGTTGGTGCCAGGTGCGAAACCTGTGGCCCGCTCACCATATCACATTGCGCCAAAAGAGATGGCTGAGTTGAAAGTCCAATTGCAAGAGTTGTTGGAGCAGGGATATATACGCCCAAGTATGTCACCTTGGAGCGCGCCTGTTCTATTTGTGAAAAAGAAAGACGGTAGCTTACGGTTATGTATTGACTACCGCGAATTGAATAAGCCGACGGAGAAAAACAAATATCCGATTCCACGAATTGATGACCTCTTTGATCAGCTGGCAGGATCAACGGTCTATTCCAAGTTGGATTTGAAATTGGGATATTATCAGCTGAAGATTAGGGAAGGTGACATTCCCAAGACGGCGTTTGGAACACGCTACGGTCATTATGAGTTCACGGTAATGCCGTTTGGCGCCTTCGGTATTTATGGACCTAATGCATCGAACGTTCCGAGAGTACTTGAATTTGTTCGTTATTGTGTTTATCGATGACATCTTAGTATACTCTCAGTCGGAAGTGGATCATGCAAATCATTTGCGGTTGGTCTTGCATACCCTGCGGAGGAATAAGCTTTATGCCAAGTTCTCAAAGTGTGAGTTTTGGCTCTCTTCAGTAGCCTTTTTAGGCCATGTGGTAAGTGGAGAAGGTATCGCGGTGGATCCGTTGAAGATAAGTGCCATCCGAGATTGGCCAGTGATGTCTTCAGTGGCCGAGGTCAGGAGCTTCCTTGGACTTGCAGGCTACTATAGATGGTTTGTGGAAAACTTCTCACGGATTGCTTTACCTCTGACCACGCTGACGAGAAAAGATCAAAAGTTCATTTGGATGCCGGAGTGCGCGCGAGCTTTTGAAGAATTGAAGAGTCGTTTGACCACGGCGCCTGTGTTGACATCGCCATGTGGTACCGATGGGTATGAGATCTATAGTGATGCTTCCGGGAGCGGCTTAGGCTGCGTTCTTCTGCAGTTTGGTAAAGTGATTGCTTATGGCTCGCGCCAGTTGAAAGTGCATGAGCGGAATTACCCCGTCCATGATTTGGAGTTGGCGGCGGTAATCTTTGCGCTCAAGTTGTGGCGGCACTATCTATATGGTGTGAAGGTGGATATCTATACAGATCATAAAAGCCTAAAGTATTTGTTGGATCAGAAAGATCTGAATATGCGACAACGAAGATGGATGGAGTTCCTTGGGGACTACACCTTCGAGATTCACTATACTCCCGGGAAGGGAAATGTGGTCGCTGATGCTTTGAGTCGGAAGACTCCGGTACGGGCAAGCTGGTTGCAGAGGCATGATCAGCGTTTAATCCAGGAATTGGAAGCATTGGAGATATCTTGTGTTGACAAGGGTTCATCAACCGATGCATGCTTGAACTGGACGGAGGTACAATATGACCTTACGGACAGAGTTCAGCGAGCAACGGAGCTTGATGAAAGCCTCCAGCGCTATGCCAAAGATGGGCCGGATGACCAATTCTCTTGGGATAACGGTTTGTTAAGAAGAAATGGTCGAGTGTGCGTGCCGAGTGTGGGTAAATTGAGGGAAGAGTTGATGTACGAAGCTCATTTTGCAAAGTACTCAGTTCACCCAGGGAGCACAAAGATGTACAGAGATCTGAAAAAGCTGTTCTGGTGGCCCGGATTAAAGAAAGATGTCGCACGTTATGTGGCTGAATGCAATACCTGTGCGTTGGTGAAAGCAAAATGCCAGAAACCTGGCGGTTTCCTGAAGTCGTTACCTATTCCGGAGTGGAAGTTCGATGACATTTCGATGGATTTCGTGCACGGGTTGCCGAGATCTCAACGCGGTCATGATTCAATCTGGGTGATTGTGGACCGGTTGACAAAAGTGGCGCACTTCCTTCCAAACAGAAGAGACGATTCAGTGGAAACCTTGGCCAAGCTTTATGTGGAGCAGGTTGTTCGACTGCACGGTGTTCCTCGGAGCATCGTTAGTGACTGTGATGGGCGGTTCACATCGAATGATTGGCGGCTCGTTCATCAAATGTTGGGTACAAAGTTAGCGTTTAGTACGGCCTTTCATCCCCAAACGGATGGCCAGACTGAACGAACCAACAGGACGATGGAGGATATGCTCCGCATGTGCGCCCTAGACTTTGGTAAGAGATGAGAAGATTATATATTTCTTGTCGAATTTGCCTATAATAATAGCTACCAAGCGAGTATTGGTATGACGCCATTTGAGGCTTTATATGGTCGGAAATGCCGTACACCGTTAACTTGGGCAGAAGCAGGCGAATCTAAGCTGAGTGGGAAAAAGGAAGTCGAAGAAGCTACCTCGCTCATACGCTCTATTCGGGAGAGGCTATTGATAGCCCAAGATCGTCAAGCAAAGTACTACAATGCCAAACACCGGAACGTGGAGTTCGCGGTGGGTGATTGGGTATATTTGAAGATCAAACCCTTCAAAGGCGTGTCCAGGATTCGGCATTTGAAAAAGCTAAGTCCGAGGTATCTTGGTCCATTTGAGGTGGTGGAGCGAGTTGGGGAAGCTGCTTATCGATTAGCACTTTCAGCAGACTTGGGTGGATTACATGATGTATTTCACATCTCAGTCCTTCGTAAGGCGGTGAAGGATCCAGCTCAAGTAGTGGAGAATGATCGGGTACCGGTCGAGTATGGGCTAACGACGAGGGTTAGACCCATTCGGATCGAGGATCGAGCCGAGAAACAGTTGCGAAACAAAGTGATCGGGATGGTCAAGGTCCGATGGGACAATTGTGGCCGTGAAGAGCTAACATGGGAGCGAGAGCAGACCATGCGAGCTGAATTTCCCGAGCTATTTGTATAAACTGTAGACCGTGTACTTTTGTTATATTAGAATTCTCAAGTTATCGTATTGCTGGTTCTTGTTTCCTTACCGTGCAAATTTCGGGACGAAATTTTGTTAAGGGGGGGAGGATTGTAACACCCCAAAAAGACTCAAAATGGTTTTGAGGTGCAGGTCAGTTTACACGGCCTGGGACACGGGCGTGTCCCAGGGCGTGTCGGGGGTACACGGCCTGGGACACGGGCGTGTCCCAGGGCGTGTCACTCAAATAAAAATGCGGTCCGAGTCAGAAGATTACACGGCCTTGAACCAAGACTTGAACACGGGTGTGTCAGGTTGGACACGGGCGTGTCCGATGCCGTGTTCCGACCCGTGTACTGCTTGCAGCTCGATGAGGCGGGGGTGACACGGGCGTGTCTCAGGAATGACACGGGCGTGTCAGGTTCGACACGGGCGTGTCGATTCCCGTGTTCTGGTAAATCTCAGTCGGTACGAATACCGCGTGTGCCGCTTAAGGGTACACGGCCTGTGACACGGGCGTGTCACAGGTCGTGTCAGCCAAAAATTGAGTTTTTGGGCAAATCGTGGCCGTTCAGATTTCTCTCTTTTGATCCAAGGGCTCAGGTGATTTCCTGGCTGGATTTAATCCGTGAAGGCTGATGAAGAATTCATTCTTCATTTGCTTAAGGAAGAGAGAAAGAGAGAGGAGGAAGAAGAAGGAGGAGGAGATCAAGCCACCGGCGGAGTTCCCGTGGTCCGATTCGTGATCCGAAGCCGGCGTTGTGAAGGCAAGGCTGCTGTTGTTCTTTCACACCGGCTAGTTTTCGATGGCTCCCAAGAGATCGACAAGGGTAACGATCTCCCTTCTTGGACATGTGAAGTCCTTCTTTTCTACATGCATAGGGAAAACCCTTCCCCGCGAGTGTGCGGTGGGTTGTGGTGTCCCTTGGGGTAGATATGTGAAGTCCCCCTTGTTAGAGGCCGGAATTGGAGTACGACTCTAGGCATGCTGTGTGAAGCCCATCTGGACATGGTCTGGATTGGTGATGCTTGTTTGCATATCAGAGAAGGCTCCGTGATTATGGCTTGTGTTGCCTTGTGCCTACCTGTTGCTTGGTGCAGCAGGAAGTACTGGATGATGTCCAGGAAATGAAGAGAGTTGGATGCAACTCTTGTGGCCGTGCGTTGCCACTTTATGAGCGGTTGAGCCGTTGGGCTGCAACTCGATGAAAAGGCAGATTGCCGAACAGGAAAGGTGAAACTGACCTGCGCCTATAAATAGCCATGGATACTTCCGTATTCGAGGTGGCACGACGACTTGAGCAACGGGGGGTGGCTGATCCGTACCTGCGTTAGGTCCGTACGACTTGGAAGCCTGGTTATAGGTTTTGTTGGAGCGCCTAATGAGAGTCTTAGGCCCGCGCGCCGGAAAGACTAGAATGCTCAAATACCGTGTAGACGGTGGTGTTGACCCTGGTATTCCGGTACACCAAGAATGTGCTCTGAGTGCACGGACTGTCGGGCCGTGTGGCCGATAGTTGTGATGGCTTGAATGTGCCTGCGCGCACATAGTTGCTATATGATGATGCCATGCTTTGCAGGGAAAGAATGCTAATGCCCCGAGAAAGGGGTAAGATTGTTATAATTGGGTCAGCTGAATGCTGACCGTTGCATTGTTTGCCACCGGTTGGGTGGATTGTTCCCATGCAGGTGCTGGAGAGCCAAGTGGTAAGTGAAGGGCTGAAGCCCTACTGCTGTTGATGCTGCTGCTGCGGCTAGCCCTTGAAGGCTAAGATGTTTTTGCTTGTTTTCTTTTACTCATGTATGGCCGGCCTGCGCGCCGAGGTTTGTAAACCATACGGTGTGAAAAGAGGAACTATAAGGCCTTAAGGCCAAACTCTATGTATTTGTGTACATTCCGTGGTTATATATAAAATGGTTTATATATTGGACATTCCTGGTTAGAGTTCAAATTATAACTTAAAGCTTCCGCTAGAATGCTCTGAGTTAGGAGTCGTGTATGGTTTGGTATTATCCTGTGACCGCACCGTCTATTTGTGGCTTATAGTGTGGGCCCCCGGCCGGACCTTCTATTATACGTCATGTAACGGATGGGGTCGTGACACTCGTGGGGTTAAATAATTAGCAGGATTATACCAACAATCTGTGCCAAAATGACCAATTTTTCCGCAGCACCAATAGTCAAATCTGTTGTACCTCCTTTCATACTCCTTCTTTACCTTTTGGAGCTGAGGTCTAGCAGGGGCATCATTCCTTGAGGTGGAGGCCTCCTAATTGTAGCATACACAGGAGCTCCCCATCTCTTTAGCCTTAGGCACACTAGTTTTGGCTTTTGGTGCCTTTTTATTGTTATGGCCATGTACATACGGACCATAACTCTTCATCTGAATCTCTTCAAAAGGTGCTTTGAATACGCTGGAACCAAAGTCACGGGGATGGATCCATCCCTGTTATCTGTTCTTGGGTTCTACATAAGTAGACCTAACATGATGACCATATGACGACTCAAGGTCAAACTTATTCATCGGGATGATTACCTTCCTAAACGAGGGTTGACCCATGGGTGTCTTCCCCTTTTCTTTGGCGCTAGCCTTCTTGGCAGCCTTACCCTTTCCAGCTATGTGGCCAAGACCACTACCCTTCTTCTGAGCTGAAAACTCATCAATGAGAGGGAGAACAGTCTTTGGCTTGGAGAAACTCTCAACGAGTTTTCTCTCTACTGCGAGCTTTTCTTCCAGCTCATCAAGATACTTTTCTTTCAAACTCAGTGTCTCAGCGGAGCCCTTGAGTTCCTCTTTCAAGGAATGGACTTCATCACTGAGAGGAAGTAATTGTGCAATTTCTTCCTTCAGATTAGCTTCCACTGCCTTGAGAGAGGCAATCTCTTTTACCTGCTTTCATACTACCTTACGACATTTGTCGAAAGCCTTTAATAGGTGCTCATGCTGAGCCATCAATTTTGATCTGTCCTCATCAGAAAAGTAGTCTTCGTGACCATTAGTGGACGTTTCAGACTCAGAGAGTATGGTGTGCGAATTTACCTTCCCGTGGTACTCGGAGTCTCTCACTTCCTCTTCTGTTTGTGCCATAAGCCCGAAGTAGGCTTCCTCATTTTCTTAACTCGACTCACTCGAGTCACTATTACTGAGAGTCTTCGACTTCTTGGCTATGAAGCTCTTTAATTCTTTTCTTTTTTTTCCTTTTAAGGATCTCTTTTCTTCCTTCTTGGAACCATCCTTCTTCTTATAGGGACACTCCACAATCACATGTCTTGGCTTATTACAACAATAACAAATAATGTCAGAGGAAAACTATTTGTTCGGTTTTGATTTATACATGTCCTCCTTGTTGTAGCTTTTCGTGGTTCGATCACCGTCACGACACCTAGAGTCTAAAGAGGATGAACGATTTTTCATTTGTCTCCTTTTGCCCAGCAGTTTCTTGAACTGTTTGGAGATAAGAGAAAATTCTCCATCTGATAGCTCAGAGCCGGGCGTGCTTGGCTCAGAGTCTTATGGAGTATCAGTAGCACGTGTCCTTACGGGTGACACATCTTTAGACTTTCTTGACCCTTCATCCTTCAGAGCCACTGACTTTTCTATGCTAGAAGTTCTGTTACTTTGCTCCTCCTTATTCCTGATATTCATCTGAAGTTCGTAGGAGAGCAACGTGCCAAACAGGTTTTGAGGGTCGATTTACAACAGTTTCCCAAATTCCCTAATAGAAATAACTTTGGTGTCCCAGTCCTTAGTTAGGGATCTTAGGAATTTTTCATTGAGCTCTCCATTAGTGAATGTGCGACCATAGTTCCTGAGGCCGTTGACGATCTTGAATTTTTTTTCAAAGCTGTCAGCGATAGAGTCACTTGATTTGCTTAAATGCTTTGTACTCTTGATTCTGTAAAGATCTTCGATCTCTCTAACTTCCTCAGTCCCTTCCATCATAACTACTAAGCAATCCCACATCTCCTTGGCATACTTGCAGTGGAATAATTTTTGGAGCATAGAGTCGTCCATTGCGTTTGTAATGATGTTTTTTGCTTTCTTATCCAAGGATACCAAAGCAATCTCATCCTTCGTTAAGTCCATCATTTTCTTAGGGATCATAATCGCCGAATTCAAAGCTGAAGCTTGAGTAAGGATATGTGGCCATTCTTCCATTATCTGAAAGATTCTTGGATCAGTAGCTTCCATGAAGAACCTGACTCTTTCTTTCCACATGGGAAAATTTTCTTTAGTGTATACAGGCAGATTCATGGATGACATGTCCTTGCTTCTGTCCATGGTGAATATGCGGAATCTCTGAACGCTAGATCAGGGATCTTGTTCAAGGTGTTATCCTTATCGAATAAAATGCCCCTCTAATACCAATTGAAAGTATCTAGCGTTTACCTAACTCACTTAGAGGGGGGGATTAATAAGTGATGTTTGTGTCTTTTCACGGTTTAAAAATTACTCAAAAATAAACAAGCACACAAACACAGAGATTTAGTGGTTCCCCGTATTGAGTACGTCCACTATCCTGCCTCGCATATCTACCATGAAGTGTTAGATTCAGCTACTTCACCTTTCTCAGATTATCACAATCTTACAACTCGGAGCCACAACTCCTACAACTCGGAGACGACACTCCTACCACTCGATCCACAATCGGATCTATAAACTCGATCCATAAACGGATCTACATTCTTGATCCACAAACGGATCTACAAACTCAATCCTCAAATAGATCTACAAACTCGGAGATAAATCACCTACAATATGTAAAGGAATCTTACAAAACACAAACGATTGCAAGTCTTCGCTCCGACGTTCTTCGTAGAAGTAGATCTTGAAACTTGTAGAACTCGGAAACTTGAAATCCTTGTAGAAATTGAATCTTGAGCCTTCGATGTTCGAACAACTAGGAATGGAGTAGAATAGATCTTGAGACAGGAAGCGATCCAATCGATGAAGTCGTTGAAGAAGAAGATCGCTAGTCGTCGACAGCCGATCTGGAAAAATCACGAATTGCATATGGGCGACTGACGATTTCTGAGTTTGGAATCTTTTTAAAATTGAAATGTAATTCGGGCATGATTAGTTATTTCAAAAATTAATCAAACATATATATAGAGAGATTCGAAATAACAGCTATAAAAGATTTCCAAAAACGTAACCTAGAAGTTACTGTGCATGGCCGAAAATCCTGAACCAGAGAAAAATTCGGAAAACGACCTAAGTCATTTTCGACAGGATTCGTCGAGTATCACTTATGATACTCGCCGAACCTGATAATGATATGCATCGAATTAGCCTTGGACAGAAATCCAGAGTAGTCAAAATTTTGACTCGACACATTCGGCGAGTATCGCCTGGGATACTCGACGAATTCGGCGAGTATCGCCAATGATACTCGGCGAATTTTACTTGGAGGATTTCTAGATTTCAAGAGAATTTGCCCTAAGTATTTACGACGAATTCGACGCGTATCGGGAAGTATACACGACGAATTCGGCGAGTATCAAGAGGATACTCGACGAATTCGATGTGTATGCCTCATTATACTCATCAAATTTTACTTTGGTAAAATTCCAATTTTTCTGAGTCCATGTCTTTGGCCTTCCTTGGTCCTTCTCCTGTAATTGGGATAGAAGTACACTCCAATAGATAGATTACATGTGAGTCAACACATTGGCCCACACAATGAAGGATTACATTGTGTAGTCTTGTGTTTACTGACCCACTATAACCTGACATTGTTGTGTACTTAGCAAAGTAAACCTGCAAGTACAACACTAGAATAACAACATAAAATACAATCTCAATTCGGCTTAGCTTGACTGGACCCTTCTTCAAATCAGGGTTATTGTGAATGCAATACCCAACACCTTTGGCCACTACTAACGATCATTTGATTAACTTCCAAAAATCTCCACCAATAACACTAAAGTGTCCTTCATCACCCAGCTTCCCAACAGAAATTATGGTGAAGCGGATATCAGGTATATGTCGTACGTCCTTCAGAACTCGCAAACATCCCGCACTCATCTTTAGGTTCATGTATCCCCTCCCGATGACTTTATACGCCACCATTTTCCATTATAAGAACTCTACAGTCGTGAGTCGTGTAAGCGTCAAACAAATATCTATTATGGGAGACATGTGCAGAAGCACCTAAGTCCACAATCCAGCTCTAATCATCGCACGAGAGTATTATAATGGCGTCATCTTCTATAATGATGATGCCATCCTCCTCTGTAGAAGTGGGTCATATGTGAGTGTGTGTCTTCTCATTAGTGGACTCTCTCTTCTTCTTCTGATCTTTCTTTATAGTGTAACAAAACTTCTGAATATGCCCTTTCTTGTGGTAATAATAAAACTCCATATTTTAGTAGTGGGACCTAAACTTTCCCATGCTTTGGATCCTCTCATTCTTCCTTCCTCTATTCTTTGTCTCACCTCTCCCCCTGGGATCGTTATAGAGGACATCAACTCGTGAAGAAGAGTCAGAATTTCCATGGGATTTTCTTCACACCTCCTTTAGGATGTCACTTTTATCAATCTTCATAGTATATGATGTCACAAGGAGAGGAGTTGATTAAATAAACTATGAACACCTCACAAGAGTCTGGAAAGACTGCAGTAACCACAATGTGTTGACCTTATCCTTGAAGGTCACCTTCATAGTAGTGAGACGGTTAGTGATACCCTAGAATTCGTTCACATGATCAAGAATAGGCGATCCCTCTATGTATCTAAAGTCCCCCAGCTTCTTCATTAGATATAACTTGTTGATGTCAGTACTGTTGACATATAACATCTATAGAGTCTTCCAAAGTATCTTTGCATAACGATACTAGCAACATAATTTTATATGTTTAGATCCACGAACCGTCTGATGAATCCATGTAACTTTCAGCGCTCCACCTTTCACTTATTTGGATCCATTTCTTAGGCATCTCCTCAAAGATATGATCATATCATCCCTTAACGTACATGAGATCTTCCATCAGTAAGTGTCTTTGGTCTCAACAATAGTTCGTACCCAAGGATGTAGCTTGTACTTAATTCTCTTGAACTTGAAGTATTGACCAGTCACTCGGAACTAGAAACTGACCCTAGGTGTAGCGTGGAGGTCCCACTACACACCCGAAAGATCTTTAGAACTCTTCGCCTCCCAAGCTAAAAGCTGAGCTGGGCACCTTGGAGGGCTTTCACAGCCAAACCAAAATAACCCAAGGAGGAAGAAACCAAAAGAACTTGATCCCCTCCAAAGGTGCCCACAGGATCTATTTATAGAAGCCCAAGCCTGGTCTGCAAACAACGCAACTCTGCTGTTCTGAAATGATACTGGCAAGCCAATAAGGGAAATATGGTAAAAGATACTACTGGTGAGCGGTCCATGAAAATGCCACTCGCCTGGGGCACCGAGTGATCGATGGGCTGACACTCGCCGCCAGGCCGGGGCCTAGGGTGAGTGCGGGTCCGACTAACCCACTCGCCCACTATAATGCCCCAGATTTTTCGATGATTTTATTTGATTTGATATCGTCATATTTATGACGTCAGGGCGTTACCCTTTTTACGTCATTTTGTCGGCGCTGCACTGTTAGTGCGTTTTCGCGTCTATTAGGTCTGATTCACCAGATTTTGGGATTTTCGTCGAAACTGAAAGTTTTCAAGTTGATAAGTTAAGTTTTGTGGCTTTTGACTTGCTCGTCAAGTTCGTCGCGATCCGAGTATTTTTTTTAGTCTCGGCGCTCGATTGTAGTTTTATACTATTTACTTTTGTCATAGAGTTTGGGAGTGTATAACTCGAGATTGGCACGTCGGATTTTGGTTTTGACTTCGCCGTTAAATTTATAGCGTCAGTGTTCGCCTTTAATGTGAGTTTCGTTTAATTCGGCGCGCGTTTGGGCTTCCGTTCTGAGTCTTCTCGAGTAGCTATGGTTCTTCTCAAATAACCCGTTTCAGATTTCGCTCGGACGCCGTTTTGAGAGTCAAAACGACGTCGTATCAAAAAATGGTTAACATGAAATTTGTTCGTCTCGATGAGATCTACAACTTTCATGTGGACCACTTTTCGATTTGAAGCCAAATGCCCCTATTTTCGTTTTTTATGCTGGAACTCGGGTGATATGCTGCTACTTGAGTAATACATGCTGGAACTCGAGTGATGAGCTCCTACTCGAGTAAAACATGCTGCTACTCGAGTAAAATATGCTGAAACTCGAGTGATATGCTGCTACTCGAGTAAATTATGTTGGAACTCGAGTGGTTCATGCTGCCACTCGAGTAGTCTGTTCCTGTCTACGTTAGGGTGCCGTTTTGAGGGTCAAAACGGCGGCGTATCAAAAAATGATTAACATGAAATTTGTTCGTCTCGACGAGATCTACAACTTTTATGTTGAATTATTTTCGATTTGAAGCCATCTTCAATCTTTATTTTTGTTTTCCGCGCACCCACTCGTAAATAGTTCGTTTTTAGACAAAACTTTTTATAAATACCTATATATACACACACGTATTCTTAGAATTAGAACCGGCCCCACTCTTCCTTTAGGACTTCTTCTTCTTATTCTTCATTGAACCGAACCAGAACTGAAGAAACATGAGGACGGCGATGACGAAGCATGAGTTTTCGTGAACCTTCCGGTCACCGCTGACGGAGCTCCGGTGCTCGAAATTTTCATTCGATCATAGATTTGAAAAGCTCTCGGCGAGATCTACGCCACCGTGGTAATTTTTCCCCATTTCTTGAGATTTCTCGTTAGGGTTTTTTGGCCCTAACTTCCATTTCGTTCACTCTTGTTCAGATTTTGACTTCTCTCGTCTCCCTTAGTACCGATCTGCGACGAGGTGATTTGGATGGTTTCTCTGGTAAAGTCAAGGCAAGTGGCTCCTTTCTTCTCCTTTTCCTTAAGGGTCCGTTCGGCGTGCAAGTGTTGGCTTTCTGAAATTGGCTTTGGGCAGAAAACTAATATCTATAGGAATTGGTTTTGTGCAGAAAATCAATTCTGCTGTTCGGCTGCAGGATGGAATTCAGTGAACAGAATTGATATCCAGACATAAAAGTTGTTGGGCTGCACGATGGAATTGGCTTTTCGAATATATATATATATATATATAAATTTATTTTCAAAATTTAAGCATAAAATCAAAGTACTAATAAAACTGAAATTTATAAACACTGCAAACGATTTAATCCATAAGCATTGTCCACAAATAAAAGTACATAAACATCACATGATATAGATAAAAAGTCCATTGTTTATAATAACCGTGTTAACGAACAAATAGAGCCTTAAGGAACTTCACTTATGTTAAAAAATGTTCAACGATGATAGACATTTTTGACATGTAAAACATATGACCTTAACAGTATCTTCTTCTTCATTTTACATATGACCTAACAATAGGGAATACAAAATAGGGAATACAAAAGCTATTCTTACATATGACCTAACTGAAATAACCATTTCTCTGGCAAAGAAGATAACTGAAGAAGCTAAACCTGAAGAAATTAAACCTAACCATGAAGAAGATACAGAAAAAAAGATGGCCGATACTCAAAAAAATGAAAAAGGAAGAAGATGATACACAGGCAAAAGGTAGAAGAGGAAGGGATCAGGCACTTACCAAAAACGGTGCTTTATGCGTTAATCCCTAGCACGTAGAATACCTGCAAAGAAACTGGCCGGCAATAAGGAATAAGAAGAGGAAGTCGAGGAAGAAGAAGGGGGTTCGGGATCAGGCGCTTACCAGGCGAGGAAATGAAGATCGCGAGCGGACGAAGAAGGCAGAGGCGGAAGCAGTCGCGAAATCGCCCAAATGCAGAGAATATCCGTGCGGGAGGATAAGAAATGAGATATTAGGTTCTTAGGTTTATATGAAAACCATCGATTTTGCTCCGTAAAACCAATAACCGAAAAATTTGTGCGTGCCGAACAAAAGAATTGGCTTTCTGGAAACCAATACCAATTCCTAAAATCCAATTCCAGTGCGCCAAACGTGACCTAAGTTCTTATGGTAAGACTTTCATCTTATATTAATGTTCCTATTTCTTTTGGAGTATAAGATGTTAAAACTTTTTAGGCTTACGCTTAGGGTAAATTTTTCGACGCCGTTGAGCGTATGATGCGTTGCGCTTAGTTTAGGTCGATTATAGGTCATGGTCTTCGATTTAGTGTTGTAATACTTAGGTACTGTGCCGATTTTGAAATGGTGATGTTGGGGATATGAGTGTTGGTTGTGGTTAGCATACCACCCAACCGGAAGACCCCTTCTTTCTGTGGATCATCACAGTGGGGGTATGCTTAGTTTCTCCTTTCCTGGAATGTTGGGTTCTGGTTGGCCCGGTTTGGCCACGTTTGTGGACCACGGTACCAGTTGTGAGACGGTTGAGGATCCGGAGTTGGGCTTAGGGCGCTTGAGGTCGTTGCCCTCTCCGGCCTGCAACGCAGTCATACCACGTGTTGATGATCCACCCTCTTCCGAGCCGTATTGTGCTCAGTTGATTTCTTGTGGTTTATGCCACAGTTTGCTAAATTCTATTGATTATGCCCAGACTTGTTCACCTTCGCACTTGGTGCATTCTTTTTAATTTAGAGGTTATTATATTGGCTAACCTTTCTCTACTTATTTTATTTGGTTAATTGTTGCTGTGTTTTTTTTGCATTCTTCCTCCTTGGGTTGGGTTTGGTACACCCTCCTTTGTTTGGCTTACTCACTTGCTTACCTATTTTATTGCCATTTATTTTTTTTGCTTGCTGAGGTGTTATTCTCTTGAATGCCTTGGGTTAAGGGCTATAGCCGGTGGTGCAGCTGAGTAGTTTTGTTGCTGGGTTTGTTGAGGGTGCCTCGAGGTTGCGAGGTAGCATTTGTTCTTTGTAGTATGCTTCAGAATTGAGAACTTTTAGTGGGTTCGTGTCAGGTATTTGACGCCCACTGATGTTTAATGTCGTTCTTGGATATTTGGCTAGTCGCTAGTGTCTACTTTTATGTTAGTAGTTCTTGCTCTTTGGGAAGGATTTATGCTAGGATGCCTATAGGTATTTTTAATTATAAAACAAACTATTATTGCTATATCATGCACATCATGTTTTAAAACTCTAAATCACTATATTTAAATAACGTACAAACTACTACGAAATCATTATTATAAATTTAGTGTAATGCATGCCTTGAGTTTTTTTTGAAATGTTAGACTCATGTAGGATGTCTAACCTGTTTACTATAGTATTTTCCGCTGCGTTTAACTACTTTTCTTCTGGTGGACTCGTGAGCCACTAAGCCGAGGGATACGACTAATTGCCTAACTTAAAATAAACTTCTTCAATAAAACATTTAAATTATGTTTTCAGTATTGAGTTGGAGTGTTGCCTGAGCGTCTGCAGTTATCCCCTGCTGACGTGACATCATGATGCACATTTTCCCTCACTCTGATATTTCGTCGTTGTGGTGAAAATGCGGGTTGTGATAGTTGGTATCAGAGGCAAGTTATGCAAGAGGGGCAGTTTGTTTGGCAAGTTGGTCGAACAACTTTCCCTCAAGCAAAACTCTCGTCGTGTCATTCATTGCATACACACACCGATATGTCATCAATAGATCTTGATGGAAGCATGAACACTACACTCATAGCACAAAAGAAGAAGTATACATGACATATTATGTAGTATGGGATGTATAATATGTGTTTGTATATAGATCCACCATAGGTGGTAACATGTGACAGTTATGTAGTATGGGATGCATAACCACCATCACATGGATGCCCATTAACACGTTTTACCTTTTTCGTTACATACAATATTATGTAGTATGAGATGCATAACATTATATATGTACGCCGCTCATACATGCATTAAGGCTTTTCTTTAGAATGCATAACACTGCATACAAATCATATCATTGCATAAGCACACGTGCCAAGTTAAAGATCTATAGGATGACATATGTACACACATGATTTGAAATAAAAAATGTAATCATTCATGCACTCATATAATAGGCACAAGAGTCATAAGGATGAGGGTGTTTCCCCTAAGTAGGACATGCCATCATTCATTTTAAATCCCAGAGCAAGCTAGCAGCATGAACAAGTATCTAAGGTTGTATGTCTGAACTAAGTTATAAGTCTAGCAGGTTATGCTAGGTGTTGATAGATCATTATTATTTGTTTAGAATGCCGCCTAAGTGTCCAGTGATGAGGACTACTCCCTAGTCGGAGGGAGAATCTTCGGGTGCCCAGAGTGAGGCTGTAATAGAGGGATTGCGATAGAGCAATGAGGCCCCGTCGAGGCAGATGCTGGAGATACAGTCATAGATTTAGTCATTGTTGTCAGTCGTGGCGAGTCAGTCGCAGAGAGCGCAAGAGCCCGTCGTGGATCTAGCTGTTCCCATTCCCCCCACTCCTCTGGTGCCCCCGGCGGTGTTGCCACCAGAGATGAATTTCATTTCGCACTTTTAAAGGTTAGGACCCCATACGTATGATGGCAAGACAAATTTTATGGCATTAGATGACTGGATGATTTCCATCGAGGAGATGTTCACCTACTCTGGTATCTCTGCAGACCAAAGAGTGATGGTTGCCGCTTATCAAGTCAAGGGCATGGCCAAGAGTTGGTGGTTGAGGGAGAAAGAATGCTTGAAGGATGGATGCTCGTGGGAGTCCTTCAAGGAGTTGTTGTTGAAGAAGTTCTTGTCGTCTGTGGAAAGAGACCGGTTGATGAATGATTTCCTTTACTTGAAGCAGACACAACTTACTGTTAGTGAATATGAGGTGGAGTTCAGTAAGCTGAGCCGCATTACTCCTGACTTGGTATCTTTAAAATCCAACCGAGTCTAGCGATTTCTGGGTGGTCTTCGGAATGACATCCAGCAGCTTACCAGTTCCTACGGATCCGAGACTTATTCTTAGGTGGTAGAGGCTGCTATGAAGGTGGAATCCATTGACAATGCCAAGATCATAGGTCAGCAGATGAGGAAGGATAAGAGGAAGTCTGTTGAAGGTAAGGAATCACAGGTATCTGGGACTAATCGAGAAGAAAAGAGGCAAGGAAGTGTGCAATTTCTATGGTCGGGCAGGCCACCCGTTCGAGAGATGTTACCAGAGACTGGGAGCTCGGAAGCAAGAGCAAGTGCACACGATTCAGGGCGCTCCCAAAGAGAGATCAGTTTGTTCCAGTTGCAACAAGATGGGGCATGATGCAGCCCATTGCTGGAAGGACAAGACCTGTTATCTATGTTGGCGGAAGGGGCATATCAAGACCCGTTGCCTGCAGGCTCAACCCCCGTTGCAGCCAAGGCCACTTCAGGCCTTGCCGCCACCGCAGCTCATGGACAAAGGGAAGGGCAAGTTGAACGTGGTGTCCACGGATGAAGCTCAGACGTTGACCCCAGTTATTTCAGGTTAGATTCTAACCTAGTTTTATTTTTTAGGTATGATCTAAATGTCAACATTCTTTTCCCTTAGTCGTATATTTAATCTTATAGGAAAGTTTAAGGTAAGTAACTGATGGGCGCGTATCCTTTTCGATTCTGGTGCTACCCACTCGTTCGTGGCTAGATCTTTTGTAGAGCGTCACCGTTTGACCCTCAATCCTATTGACGACCCGTTCTGTGTCAAGTTCCCCTCAGGTGATTCCGTGGTGTCAGATCAGGGAATTCAGGGTTGTTCAGTCCAGTTGGGAGATTTCGTCACGGTTACGGATCTAAAAGTTATAGACTTAGATGATTTTGATATAATCCTGGGCATGGATTGGCTATTGAAGTACGATGCAGTAATCCAGTGCAAGGTCAGGCGGTTGGACTTCAAGATGGATGCCAGTCAACGCAGGAGCGTTTATGGTTATTCGCGCTAAGATTCTCCGATCATTTTCGCGGTAAGTGCTCGAAAGCTTTTGAATTTAGGATGCTTTGCCTGTTTGGTTTCGGGGTTGGCGACCGTTGTTAGTTCGCCGCTTGTGGAGGAGATTGTTGTAGTGCGCAAGTTTCCTGACGTGTTTCCTGATAATCTTCCTGGTCTTTCGCCTGAAAGAGATGTTGAGTTTGTCATAGATTTAGAACCGGGTACCCATCCTATCGCTAAGGCTCCGTACCATATGGCTCCGCGTGAGTTAGGAGAGCTGCATACCCAGTTAGACGAGCTGTTGCATAATGGTTTCATTAGGCCAAGTTCGTCACAGTGGGGTGCTCTTGTTTTATTTGTAAAGAAGAAAGATGGATCAATGTGGCTGTGTATAGATTACAGAGAATTGAATAAAGTGATAATCAAGAACAGATATCCCTTACCGATAATCGATGATCTGTTTGACCAGTTGCGTGGTAGCTCTGTATTTTCCAAGATTGACCTGCGTTTTGGTTATCATCAGTTAAGGATTCGTGAGGCAGACATTCCACGAACTGCTTTTCCTTCACGGCATGGACATTTAGAGTTCTTGGTAATGTCTTTTGGATTTACTAATGCACCCGCCACATTCATGGATTTGATGAATAGAGTATTCAAGGACTTCCTGGATCATTTTGTCATTGTGTTCATAGATGACGTTCTAGTCTACTCCCGCAATGCTGAAGAGCATGAACAACACTTGCGATTGGTTTTGTCAACTTTGAGAGAGCATAAGTTGTATGCTAAGTTGAGCAAGTGCGAGTTTTGGCTGCCTAAAGTCTCCTTCTTGGGCCATGTGGTGAATAAAGATGGGATAACGGTTGATCCAGAGAAGATAGCTGCAGTGATGGATTGGAGTAGGTCTACCACTCCCAAGAAAATAAGAAGTTTTCTAGGGCTGACAGGCTACTATAGAAGGTTTGTGGAGGGATTCTCTACATTATCTACGACTTTGACAAAGTTGACGCAGAAGCATGCAACCTTTATTTGGAGTGATAAGTGTGAAGAGGCATTCCAAGAGCTGAAGAGGAGATTATGCACTACACCAGTTTTGACCCTGCCTACTGAAGGACTGGAGTATGCTGTGTATGTGGACGCATCACATGTTGGGCTCGGATGCATGTTGATGCAGGAGGGCAAGGTTATTACATATGGGTCAAGTTGTGAAGACATCTGTTGTATGGAGCTATATGCAAGATTTATACTGATCATAAAAGTTTGAAATACGTCTTCACACAGAAGGAACTGAATTTGCGCCAGCATAGATGGCTGGAGTATGTGGCAGACTGTGATGTTGAGATCCAGTACCACCCGGGCAAAGCTAACGTGGTAGCCGACGCCCTGAGCAGGAAGGCAGCTAAAATTTTTAACCTTTCGGTGGATTCACTGGTGGAAGAATTTCTACTGATGAGAATTTCAGTGGGAAGTGGCAACTAGACTAGTGAATTAGAAGTGTTAGAGTCTTCATGGATTACACTTACTAGATTGCATCAAAAGGAGGATCCAGATCTGTTACATCTTTATAGTAGAGCTGCAAAGGGTGAGTTGCTAGAGTTTTCTATTGATGGTATGGGAACCCTGAGATACCGCGGTAGGCTTTGCTTCCTGCTATTAAGGATATTAGGTATTAGTTGTGCAAGGAGGCACATGGTTCTAATGTGGCCTACCACCCCAGTTCGACCAAGATGTACCAGGATCTGAAACAGATTGCTTGGTGTATGGGTATGAAGGGTGATATAGCAAGGTTTGTATCTGAATGTTTCACCAATAAGCGAGTTAAGGCCGATCATGGAAGGCCTGGAGGCAAGTTAACACCTTTGGAGATGCCGAGTTGGAAATGGGAGAGTATATCGATGGACTTTATTACTGGATTGCCGAGATCTCCTAGAGGGCATGACTCAGTTTGGGTGATTGTCGATAGAATGACGAAGAGTGCTCACTTCGTGTCGTTCAAGATTGACTACTCCATGAAGAAAATAGCTGAATTGTATTTGGACGAGGTCATCAGGTTGCATGGAGTACCTGTCAATATTGTAACTGATCTAGACTCCAGGTTCACGTCCCATTTCTGGAAGAGCTTGTAAGAGGGGTTGGGTACCGACTTGAGGTATTCCACTGCCTAGCATCTGCAGACGAAAGGACAAACAGAAAGAGTAAATCAGATTGTGGAGGACATTATTAAATATTATATTTTGGACCACGGTGGAGCGTGGGATGAGCATTTGAGGCTAATGGAGTTTGCCTACAATAATAGCTACCAGGAGAGCTTGCAAATGGCTTCATTTGAAGCTTTATATGAGAGACATTGCAGGACTCCTTTATTTTGGGCTGAGGTTGGTGAGAGGCCGTTGTTAGGTCCAGAAGCCCTTGAAGAGATGGAAATTTCAGTTAGGCTCATCCGAGAGAAGCTTCGGGTAGCCCATGAGCGCTATGAAAAGTATGCCAATCGGCGCAGGACAAATTATGAGTTTGCCGTCGAGGATATGGTTTTCCTAAAAGTTTTCTCGATGTCTGGTGTGAAGCGATTTAGTAAGAATCATAAGTTGGACCCGAGATATGTGGGACCCTTCCGAATTATTGAGCGGATTGGTGTTTCAGCTTATAGGCTGGACCTACCGGCAAATTTTCCCTGAGTGCATGATGTTTTCCATGTGAGTCAGATGCGGAAGTGCGTGTTGAGCGACAGGCAGATTCTCGATGTTGTGCCCCAGTTGGAGCCAAACCTTTCTTTTGTGCAGGTGCATGTTCGTATTTTGGAGTCTCAAGATCGAGTGCTGCGGAGAAAGACAATCCCCATGGTCAAGGTTCTTTGGAGAAATCAAGACGTCGAGAGAGTGACGTGGGAATTGGAGTCGGCGATGAGGAAATCTCATCCGCATCTCTTCCCTTCGTTTTGGTAAGTCTCCTTGTTTTTGCGATGTTTGATTCTGTCGTTTTGGTTTGGTTTTGGTGTTGTATTAAGTTTCGGGGCAAAACGTCTTTTTAGGGGGAGTGACTGTAACGCCCCTGATTTTTCGATGATTTTATTTGATTTGATATCGTAATATTTACGATGGCAGGGCATTACCCTTTTTACGCCATGTTATCGGTGCTGCACCGTTAGTGCGTTTTCGCGTCTGTTAGGTCTGATTGACCAGATTTTGGGATTTTCGTCGAAACTGAAAGTTTTCAAGTTGATAAGTTAAGTTTTGTGGCTTTTGACTTGCTCGTTAAGTTCGTCGCGATCCGAGCATTTTTTTTAGTCTCGGCGCGCGATTGTAGTTTTGTACTATTTACTTTTGTCATAGACTTTGAGAGTGTATAACTCGAGATTGACACGTTGGATTTTTGTTTTGACTTCACCGTTAAATTTGTAGCGTCAATGTTCGCCTTCGGTGCAAATTTCATTTAATTCGGCGCGCGTTTGGGCTTCCGTTATGAGTCTTCTCGAGTAGCTATGGTTCTTCTCAAATAGCCCGTTTCAGATTTCGCTCGGACGCTGTTTTGAGGGTCAAAATGGCGTTGTATCAAAAAATGGTTAACATGAAATTTGTTCGTCTCGACGAGATCTACAACTTTCATGTTGAACACTTTTTGATTTGAAGCCATATTGAGCCCCTATTTTTGTTGTTTCTGCTGGAACTCAAGTGATATGCTGCTACTCGAGTAATACATGCTGGAACTCGAGTGATGAGCTGCTACTCGAGTAAAATATGCTGAAACTCGAGTAAATTATGTTGGAACTCGTGTGGTTCATGCTGCCACTCGAGTAGTCCGTTCCTATTTGCGTTCGGGCACCGTTTTAAGGGTCAAAACGGCATCGTATCAAAAAATGGTTAACATGAAATTTGTTCGTCTCGACGAGATCTACAACTTTCATGTTGACCACTTTTCGATTTGAAGCCATCTTCAACCTCTATTTTCATTTTCCGCACATCCTCTCGTAAATAGTCCATTTTTAGACAACTTTATATATATATATATATATATATATATATATATAGACACACACACACACACACACACACATACGTATACTTAGAATTAGAACCGGCCACACTCCTACTTTAGGACTTCTTATTCTTCTTCTTCATTGAACCGAACCAGAACTGAAGAAATATGAGGACAGCGATGGCGGAGTGTGAGTTTTCGTAAACCTTCCGGTCTCCACCGACGGAGCTCCGGTGCTCGAAATTTTCATTCGAGCATAGATTTGAAAAGCTCTCGGCGAGATCTACGCCACCGTGGTAATTTTTCCCCATTTCTTGAGATTTCTCGTTAGGGTTTTTTGGCCCTAACTTCTATTTCGTCCACTCTTGTTCAGATATCGACTTCTCTCGTCTCCCTTAGTACCGATCTGCGACGAGGTGTGATTTGGAGGATTTCTCTGGTAAAGCCAAGGCAAGTGACTCCTTTCCTCTCCTTTTCCTTAATTTCTTATGGTAAGACTTTTATCTTATATTAATGTTCCTGTTTCTTTTAGAGTATAAGATCTTAAAACTTTTTAGGCTTACGCTTAGGGTAAATTTTTCGACACCGTTGAGCGTATGATGCGTTGCGCTTAGTTTAGGTCGATTATAGGTCGTGGTCTTCGATTTAGTGTTGTAATACTTAGGTGCTGTGCCGATTTTGAGATGGTGATGTTAGAGATATGAGTGTTGGTTGTGGTTAGCATACCACCCAATCGGGATACCCCTTCTTTCTGTGGATCATCACAGTGGGGGTATGCTTAGTTTCTCCTTTCCTGGACTGTTGGGTTCTGGTTGGCCCAGTTTGGCCATGTTTGTGGACCACAGTACCGATTGTGAGACGGTTGAGGATCCGGAGTTGGGCTTAGGGCGCTTGAGGTCGTCTCCCTCTCCGGCCTGCAACGCAGTCATACCACGTATTGATGATCCACCCTCTTCCGAGCCATAATCTGCTCAGTTGGTTTCTTGTGGTTTATGCCACAGTTTGCTAAATTTTGCTGATTATGCCCAGACTTGTTCACCTTCGCACTTGATGCATTTTTTTTTTAATTTAGAGGTTATTATATTGGCTAACCTTTCTCTACTTATTCTATTTGGTTAATTGTTGCTATATTTTTTTTGCATTCTTTCTCCTTGGGTTGGGTTTGGTACACCCTCCTTTGTTTGGCTTACTCACTTGCTTACCTATTCTTTTGCCACTTGTTTTTTTTGCTTGCTGAGGTGTTCTTCTCTTGAATGTGTCAGGTTTAGGGTTATAGCCGGTAGTGCGGCTGAGTAGTTTTGTTGTTGGGTTTGCTGAGGGTGCCTCGAGGTTGCGAGGTAGCTTTTGTTCTTTTGTAGTATGCTTCAGACTTGAGAACTTTTAGTGGGTTCGTGTCAGATGTTTGACGCCCACTGATTGTTTAATGTCGTTCTTGGATATTTGGCTAGTCGCTAGTGTCTACTTTTGTGTTAGTAGTTCTTGCTCTCTGGGAAGGATTTATGTTAGGATGCTTATATGTATTTTCAATTATAAAACAAACTATTATTACTATATCATGCACATCATGTTTTAAAACTCTAAATCACTATATTTAAATACCGTACAAACTACTTCGATATCATTACTATAAATTTAGTGTAATGCATGTCTTGTATTTTTTTTGGATGTTAGACTCATGTAGGATGTCAAACCTGTTTACTATAGTATTTTCTGCTGCGTTTAACTACTTTTCTTCTGGTGGACTCGTGAGCCACTAAGCCGAGGGATACGACTAATTGCCTAACTTAAAATAAAATTCTTCAATAAAACATTTAAATCATATTTTCAGTATTGAGTCGGTGTGTTGCCTGAGCGTCTGCAGTTATCCCCTGCTGACGTGGCATCATGACGCGCATTTTCCCTCATTCTGATATTTTGTCGTTGTGGTGAAAATGCGGGTTGTGACACCCACCCCTCTCCATGGGCCCAGGGCGAGTACGAGCCTATATGCTCCACTCGCCCCCATGCTCCTGACCACTTGCCCTGAGTGAGTCAGGGAAGGGGGTCCCAGTTCACTCACCCAGGACCTTGACTAAGGCCAATCCGGCTGGGTCTTCCCCTGATGAGCCAACTCACCGGGCATGGGGTTGTACACAATGATGCAGGATTCGTCACCCGACGAATCGAGACAGACAAATAACACCAAACTACTCTCTCACGCTCCAATTCTACGCTCGCACAAGTAAATTGCAACACACTCGATTTACAATATTATTAATCAGATGCTAATGTACGGGTTCTCCATACTCTTAGAGATCAAATAAAAGCTATGAGCCAATATTCTCTCAAGCAAAAAGGATCTACCTGATCCGTTCGAGCGTGTGTTGTACCAAAAGAGATCCACCGAAAAATAACAATTCGTAAATGGTAGATCTCTCACAACAAAATAAAACGAGCTCCGCTAATCCTCACAAACTTAAATAGATCAAGAGAAAACAAAAATAATCGATTGGATCAAAACCACAATGAAATCAAGATTTGCAAACAATGCAAAAGTTAACCACCACAAGATTTATCTAGGAGGGAACACACAAGAGTAAAGATTTTTGTTACCCCAATCGGAAGATTATTCCTTAAAAGAAGATCGCTCTTCTTCGGTTCCGCCGGAGTAACACCGAACGGAGAGAAACATGTACGCCTTCCTCACTTTACGCTGGAGAGGGTTCTTCGTTGCAAGAGAGTTTGCCCTTGGACGAAAATCCACCAAGAGGGAGAGATTTAGGTTGGCCGAAATCTCTAAGTGGGATCCTCAGTGTGGCCGAAACCTTCTAGGGGAAAGCCTTCATTGTCATAAGAAATAGGAGAGGAGAAGGGCAATGTTATTTTGTAGAAGGGAGGAGGGGAGAGGGAAGAGAGGTGGCTGAACCATAAAGGGGTGAGGGAGAGAGGCCGACGGCCATGGAGGGGAGCAAGAGAGGGAGGGAAATTAGAATTCAGATTTAGGGTTTTCTTTTCTCATTCAATACTAAATAATTAAACAACACATAACCTTATATAAGGCTAACAAAAATCCGGGCTATATGCAGCCCAACATAAAACACCATATGGTTAAACGCAGGCCAAACATAAAAAAAAAGAATCTGGATAAATACAGTCCAGATTTTAAAGAAAATAAACAAGGAAGATACATATAACATAAGCAAAATAATCATCAAAAGAAAGTCTTGCGCCGAGGGCGGAGGTTGTAGCGTCGATCAAGAATGTTTTCGCGGCGCCGCAAATCTTTGGTTGGAGAGGGCGAGAGATCTTCCGTAAGCATGCAGACAACATCATCAACAGGTCGGGGTTCGTCATCTTCATCACATAATCTCCGCTCTTTGCGAGATTTCCCCAAGCTCGAAAAGAATCATCCAACCCTGGGCGTTCGGCGGGTGAGACTGGGATCAAAAGGAATCTTATGGTGGGCTCCACAAAATGTTATATATACATGCCTGCTAGAGGGACATCGTTACCCACTCCCATATTCCTGATCTCGACTACACCATGCCTCTTTCTAAGGAGTTCCAAGAGAGGATCAACCATACGTGGGAGATCAATTCTTCCCTCATTACCGAACTTATGCCTTGGCTTACCAACCAGTCCCCAAGTAAACTATTGAAGTGTAACCCACGAAGAAGGCTAGACCCGACTCAACGGTCGACAAGCTCATCGTTGGCAATCCGACCTACATATCAGGTTGTAGACTCGCTTCCTCCTCTTCGATGTAGGTATTTGAAGATTCTGCTCGCTCCCATTGCATCTTGCTTGCAGGCCAGACACTCTAAGGAGAAGGGGGTCGATGATGCTCTTACTGACTAGGGTGCTCTACTATGTGATGATGCAAGTCTCCTCCTTGTCCAGGCCAACCCCTCACCCATGGACTCGCATCCCTGAACCATTACTAATGATCCTGAGAGAAACAAGGGTAACCCATCTTCCCCTCATGTCCATTCTCACTACCCTTCTCATCTGTATCGCTTCATACCAGCTCCTACCTTTGGGACAACCAGCTTGGGCACTCTATCGCTGTGGTAGCCGGCTCGCGAGACCGAGCGTGATCCTTCCCCTGACCCTTCACTTGAGGTAGGAGGCACTAGGGGAATCCCCGTTCCCCCCTCTGCTTTGATCTCTGACCCAAGCCCCTTCCATCTGGTTCATAGCAAAGTACTCGCCTCACCACTCGGTCGGACCCACCAAGGATAGCCGAGCTCTTCAAGATAGTCTCACCACTAGTGGATCTCCACCCCGCACGGTTAGTTGAAGCACTCTCCCCCTTATTATACTCTGAGTCGCGTCTTACTAAAAATATAATTGTCACATGCCTTCCCGAAAACTCAGAAGCTAAAGAGTCCTCCGAACATGGTCTCTTCTTGTCTCCCTCCTCTCCCAACTTGCTTGAAGCCTTCTTGTACATCCCGAGCGACCCTGCCGAGATGAAGAAACAAATAGTAGGGGTCCTCAAGAAGTATGGATTCATGCTGCGGGAGCTCTATGAGGAGAGGACTGTCGGCGAGCAGTGAATGCACGCCCTTGAACAGGACTATACGAAACTGACAAACAAGGTGAGGTATGGATCGAGTGGAGAGATGAATTCCCCTGGACCGCTTATGGACCGAATATAAGAGAATATGCGTCTCTGAAAGTGAGGGTAAGATCTATCTCAACTCTAGAGGGGGGTGAATAGAGTTTAGTCAAATAAGTTTCACAGCTTTAAAAATATCAACACATATAAAATTTAATTTACACTATAGTGTAGAGTGCTAGAAAATAATTAAAGAAGCAAGAAACCAAGAGCACAGCACACAACAACAATCAAACAAACAATCCAGAAGACACAAGGAAATATAGTGGTTCCCCAAAAACCTGGGTACATCCACTCTTCTACCACCCTTGGTAGGAATCCACTCAGGATGAGTTGATCAGGTGTCCTGACACCAATGAGCTTTTGTTAAGGTGCTCAAAAACCAAAACTGGATTTTTTGATAAGGTGTCTTGCCACCACTGAGTTTTGACAAGGTTCTCAGAACCAGACAGAACTTTTGAAGGGAGTTCAAGAACCCTTTCACAGCAGGAAAATAAAAAGGAAAAGGAAATGAAGTTGTCTTCTCTGTTCTCAAATCAAATGAGAGAAGACTTAGTGGATCTTTGTTGTCAAAGCTCCCCCTGAGATGTAGACTGGTTCAGGAAGGGAAGCTTTGCTCTAGGGTGATAGGTCTTCAGAACTTTGATCTCCAGCAAAAGATTGTTTCAGCAAGAGAACTGAGAGATGAGGTGTCTGGAGTTCTTTTGATGAAGTTGTGAACGCTTGTTAGTAAGCAAGAAGATTGTTCTTCTAATTCTTGATGACTTGTTATCTGTCACACTTTTTCTTATGATTCTCTGAGAAGAATTCTTGTCAAGGATAGCCGTTGGCAGTCATAAATATCTTCCATAAAGAGTCTTATCTTCTAGAGGAAAGTCCAACAAACATTCTCTGAATAATACCTTGAAACTTGCTCCAGAATAAAGACAAACGGCTGGCAGATCTTCTTGTCATAAATGCTGATAATATTCAAAAACATTCCAAAGAATAACAACATTTGAATCCTTAAAAACGTCGATCTCTCAGAGGAATCGTCGATCTGAGCTCTACGATTGTCGAACTGAGCTCAGAGATAGAATGAGATGAAGCAGATAGAAAACGTGGAATTGAGCTCGAAGATCGTCGACCCGAGCTCAGCGACCTGAAGAATAACTGAAGAGAGATCGTCGATCTGAGCTCGACGATCGTCGACCGGAGTTCGACGCTTTATCAAGTTGAGCTCAGAGAGCGTCGAACCGAGTTCGACGTTTCGTCGACCTGAGCTCGACGAGAATTGCCTTAGACTTAGCTCTTCAACCTTGATCTTGGAATGGTCCTGGGGGCAGCTTCAAACCTAAGTTCTAAGCCCTAGACTCATTCAAATGTTGACCTTTACAACTATACAACTAGGTCAACCTAGTTTCCTAAGACAAACATAGTGATCCTTACCCAAATTAGTAATAGGGTGTTCCAACAATCTCCCCCTATTTGGGTTAGGATTACTATTTACAAACAGGATCAGGAAAAGAATAAGCATACATTCAAAACAAGAGCTAACCAAGCAAAAGATATAGCAGCAAGCAGATCACAGATAAAATAGCAGCAATTATCCAGAGGTGGATGAAAGTTTAGCTTACACAATTTACTTCTTCTCAGTTCCCTTTTTAAACAAAATTTCTCTGTTAGGATTCAAGGTTTCTTTCTTTGATATTCTGTCATCCTCTGCACCTAGAGAAGTTTGAGATCTTGGCCTTGGAACTACAGCCTCTGGGTGCAGCTTCATGTAGTCTTCTGGGTTGAAAAACTTTCTTGAAGCATATCTTTCCAATTCTTTCTTCCTTTGATCTGATAAAGTTGTTATATTGGATATGTCCATGCCTTGCTCTCTGGCTTTCTTTAGTTGATCAAGTGCAGCTAGCTCTTTCATTCTTGCTGTCCAGGATAGAGGATTGTTCTCAGGATCCTCAAAAGGAACAGGAGGTTCATACCTGTTGAGAGATTCAGAAGCAGGAGGAGTCCTGGAAACAACTGTATCTTTTAGCCTGTAGGGGAAAGGAACTGAAGTAGAGTCAGTGTGGCCTTGTCCTTCCCTTTGATAAGATCTTTGTCCTCTCTGATTTCCTCTGTAATGACCCCTTCTGGATTGATATCCTCTTTGATGTTGTCCCCTTTGATAGTATCTTGGATAAGATTGGGAGGAGCTTTGCCTTGAAGCTGGAGCTTGAGGGGCTGAGCCTGATCCAGAATCTGGAGGAGGAGGAGGAGGAGGCTGATATTGTGAAGATCCTTTTTCATATTTATCAAGCTTCCTTCTCTTCTTCATAGCTTTCAGTTGATTCTTGGAGTATTGCATCCATGGCTCAGAAATGGGGCAATCATGTAGAATGTAGTAGGGAATATCATTGGAGTCTTTTGCTTTAGCTGGAGGAACTGACATCATGGCTTTGCTTCTAACTTTCCTCTTCTTGGCAATGGTATTGGCAGAGTCATCTGATTCAGTCTGGAATTGGTCACTATCTGAGCTTTGTGGTCTGTCATACAGATCATCAATGCTTTTCAAGTACTTTTCTTGTAGCTTTGACTGATCAGAAGTTAGAGCAGGAGCAACAGCAGCAACAGACACTTGAGCAGGAGCAGGCATAGCAGCAGGTGTGGGATCTTCTAGGTAGGAAGCAAGTTCTTCATCAGCAGTTTCATCAGCAACAGTTACTGGAATCATCTCTATATCTTCAGCAGCAGCAGCAGCAGTTTCAACAACAGAAGGCACAATGGCCTTAGTAGCAGCATCAGGAATATCCACAGCCTTCCAGGAATTGATATAGGATTCAATGTGGCTGGGATCACAAACGGATACAGGCACAATGGCCTTAGACAGATCTTCAGTGAGAGGTACTGGCAGAAAGCTGAAATGAACTGTATCAAATTGAGATAGCAAGCTCTGAAGATTTAGTGCAAAAACAGGAGCATCCACTGACACATCCACTTCTTCATAAAGCATCTCCCCCTGCCTTGGTTCAAGGAGAGCTGAATCAAGGCACCCAGTAGAAGGGATTGCCTGGGAGGAGGAAAAGGAGGAAAGCTTGGTAGAAAGCTCCTGAACTTGTTTCAGGAGTTGAGCCAGGGAAGTCTCCAACAGAGATGTCAGCCTGGGAGCTAGCAACTCATAAAGTCTGTCTGCCAACCTTGGAAGATCTGCATGCTCAAGTGGGGCTTGAGCAGAGGTAGGAGTAAAGGTAGATGGAGGGATGTTGGCTGGAGCTGAAGGTGTGGAGGTAGGTGGAGTAGGAATGGATGGCTCTGAGGATGGAATTGTGGAGATAGATGAGGTTGAGGTGGAGATAGGTGAAGCAAGAGAGGGTGTGAAGGATGGTTGGGAGAGGATGTCATGAAGCATTTGTTGAAAAGAGGAGGTAGAGGGTGGCTCAGGAGGAGAGGAAGGAGAATCATCCATGAAGGAATCATCTACAAGGGAAAAGGATGGTAGGGTGAAGGTTGAATAAGAGAAGAGAGGATGGAATTCCTCTGAGGTGGATACTGGAGGGGATGAAACTGGTGAGGAAATGGTAATTGGGGATGATATGGTTATGGTTGAGACTGGAGGATAGGAGGAAATGGCTAGGGTAGATACAGCTGGAGGAGGAAGAGAGGCAGGCAACACTTCTACTGGTGGAGTGACTGAAGCAGTCCTTGTGCCTGAAGGAAGTGGTGCAGTAGCTCTTGTAGGGTTGATGATTTGCCTGTCCCATTTGCTGAATAGGGCACAGGAGAGCCTCTTGGATGCATTGATGAACATCCCAGAGGAGATGAGCAGCTCAGGGCATCTGTAGTGCAGATAGACCCCTAAGATTCTCCCAAAACTCACATCAGTCTTATTGATCTTCTTCTTAATTAAGTTGAAGAAGATTGATCCCCAGTTCAGATGTTTCTTATCCAGCAGAGCTCCCATCAGACAAAACTAATATCTTGATATTGTATCATGGGCAGAGTGCTTGGCCAACAGCACTTTCCCAACTACATCAGCCAAAAACTGAAATTCCAACGACAGATTCTTCTTTAAAAGTTTATTAGGGTTCACAGCATTGTGACCCATATCAAGCATTGAATCATAATCTTCTCCAGATAATTCAATAGAGTCTTCTCCAGTACTAAGTTGAAAGACATCTGTTAAGAGAGCCGGTGATAGATGTACCTGAGTCCCTTTAATGATGCCGACGATAGAATTCTCATTCTCATCTGTCGCTGAATAGCACCATTCTTTTATTTCATCTGAAGCAATTTTCATTCTGGTAGTCATTATTTCCAACAGCTGCTGATCTCTGAATAAATTGAGAATATCCTTGAAGCGCTGATCGCTTCCATCAAACGAGCTTATATCGATATCAAAACCGGTGTCAAATTTCATTTTCGAAAGGGCGGCAACAGTTGAAGCCATCTGTACCTGCAAAGATTGAACAAACACGACCAAGTGTAGAAGGTTTTGGAGGGAAAGAGAATTTGCAGAGAGTATGAAGGCGTAAACGATGAGCGGCGGCCGAAAAATGATTTTATATTAGGGTTCGACGCGAAAAAGGAAAATCGTAGTGCTCAGTTCGACAGTACGTCGATCTCAGCTCGACGATTTGGGCTATAGAGGGAATTTGAAGAGATGCCAATAGCGTCGAACTCCGTTCGACGTTATTGAGAGCGTCGAGCTCCGCTCGATGACCAAGGGGAAGACAGAAGGAAAGCCTAGATCTAACGGCGGCGCTGAACTCAGATCGACGCTTTAAGAACCGTCGATCTCCGGTCGACGATTTATGGGAAATCGTCGATCTCCGTTCGACGTTTTCTGGGAAAACGTCGAGCTCAGTTCAGATACAGAACTTATTCTACAGACACAAAAAGAATTGATTTTTAGGCCTAGTCTTGGTCTGTTTTATCTTTTCAAAATCTTGTAATTTAATTTAGGCTTCCTCCATCTAACATGCCTAACTGATTTAGGAAGAAACTGTGTTTCTTTTCATCCAAAGGTTTGGTGAAAATATCTCCCCTTTGCAAATCAGTAGGAATATATTGAAGTTCAATTTTATTTTTCTCTACATTATCTCTTAGAAAGTGATGCCTAATTTCTATGTGTTTTGTCCTACTATGGAGGACTGGATTTTGTGCTATAGAGATAGCACTAGTATTATCACAGAAAATTTTAGACTTCTCTAAGTTATAGCCATAGTCTAAGAGCTGATTTTGTATCCACAATATTTGTGAACAGCAACTGCCTGCAGCCATGTACTCAGCTTCAGCAGTTAAGGTTGACACAGATGTTTGCTTCTTACAAAACCAGGAGACAAGTCTGTCACCAAGGAACTGACATGTTCCACTGGTGCTTTTCCTGTCTATTCTGCATCCAGCATAATCAGCATCTGAAAATCCAGTTAAATCAAATGCTGAATCTTTTGGATACCAAAGACCTAGATTTGGACAACTTTTAACATACCTAAGAATCCTTTTAACTAGAGTTAGGTGTGACTCTCTAGGGCTAACTTGGAATCTAGCATATATGCATGTAGCAAACATTATATCTGGCCTACTGGCTGTAAGGTACAATAGAGAGCCAATCATTGCTCTATATGTTGTCTGATCAACTGGTTTCCCATGTTCATCAGCATCCAATACACCATTGGTAGGCATGGGTGTTTTCATACAAGATGCCTCAGACATACCAAATCTCTTAACCAATTCTTTAGCATACTTGGTTTGAGAAATAAATATGCCTTCAGCATGTTGCTTGACTTGCAGTCCTAAGAAGAAGGACAGCTCACCCATGCTACTCATTTCAAATTTAGAATGCATAAGATTGGAAAATTTTTTGCACAAATTTGAATCAGTAGAACCAAAAATAATGTCATCTACATAAATTTGCACTAGTAGGGTATGGGACTTATGGGTTCTAATAAAAAGAGTTTGGTCTACTCTCCCCCTAACAAAATCATTTTCCAGAAGAAAGCATGCTAGGGTCTCATACCATGCTCTAGGAGCTTGCTTGAGACCATATAATGCTTTATGCAATTTGAAAACATAATCAGGGTGAGTTAGAGAGATAAAACCTGGAGGTTGTCTAACATAGACTTCCTCTTTGATGTCCCCATTGAGAAATGCACTCTTTACATCCATCTGATATACTTTGAAACTTTTGTGTGCATCATAAGCTAGGAATATTCTGATGGCCTCTAACCTTGCAACTGGTGCAAAGGTCTGATCATAGTCTATTCCTTCTTGTTGAGAGTACCCTTGAGCAACTAGCCTTGCCTTGTTTCTGACTATGACTCCTTGATCATCCAGCTTATTTCTGAAGACTCACTTTGTTCCAACAATGGGACGATCTTTTGGCTTAGGCACAAGTTCCCAAACCTTGTTCCTTTCAAATTGATGCAGCTCCTCTTGCATTGCAATGATCCAGTGTGGATCTTGCTCTGCATCTTGAATGGATTGATGCTCAACTTGAGATAGGAAGCAAGTGTGCATCAGGTTCTGGTTGACCTGATTTCTGGTTTGCACACCAGCTGAGATCTCTCCAATTACTTGGGTGATTGGATGATCTCTTGTTGTTACTAAATCAACAGGGGGTGTTGATTGTTCACCAGCCTGTGTTGTTGTCTCCTCTAGTGGAACAACACCTGGCTCTTCAGGATGATTTTCTTCAAGATGTTGCACTTCTTCATCATCACTGCTTTCATTCTTTTGCTGAATAGGTTGAGAGGTTGTGTCCTCTTCTTTAACCAGTAATCTGTCCATACTTTCTGATATAGATTGTACCTGCAAGGGTTCTTTGGTAGAAGTAGACTTCTCCTTATAACACATGTTAGTCTCATCAAAAGTAATGTGAACAGATTCTTCAATTTTATAAGATGATTTATTATATACCCTATAGGCCTTGCTGATCATGGAGTATCCCAAAAACACTCCTTCATCAGCTTTAGCTTGGAATTTAGCTAGATATTTCTTGTCATTATTATGAATATAACAAATACAGCCAAATTTTTTAAAATAATTTACCTTAGGTTTCTTCCCTTTGAGCAATTCATAGGGAGTCTTGCCCTTTAGTTTATGTATCAGGCTTCTATTTAATACATAGTTGGAGGTGTTCACTGCCTCAGCCCAAAAGGATAGAGGTAGGTGAGCATCTGTCAACAATGTAGTAGCAGATTCAATTAGGGTTCTATTTTTCCTTTCAGCTATCCCATTTTGTTGAGGAGTTCTAGGAGCTGAGAAAGTATGCCTGATCCCTTCACTTTGACAGAACTCTTGCATAAGAAGAGAATCAAACTTTGTCCCATGATCACTTTTGATCAGGGCAATGTAAGTGTTGAACTCAATCTGAATGCATTTGAGAAACTCTGTCAAACATTTAAAGTTATCAGACTTCTTCCTCAGAAAGAATACCCATGTGAATCTTGAGAAGTCATCTACAACTACTAAAGTATAGGACTTCTCTCCTAGGCTTTGTACTGATATGGGTCCAAAAAGGTCCATGTGCAACAGGTACAGAATCCTAGGTGAATCACTCTTATTAATTGATTTAAAACTACTTTTAGTTTGCTTGCCTAATTGACAAGCCTTGCAAAGTCCTTCCTTCTTGTAGGGACCAGAAGGTAGTCCTCTAACAAGGTTGTCCTTGGAGAGCCTAGCAATGGTTCTAAGGTTTAGATGTCCTAGTCTCTTATGCCACAAAATATTAGGCTTAGATATGGAATTGAATAAACAGATATCTACTTTAGAAGAAAGAAAATCTACTAAGTAAATGTTACCTGTCCTTTTACCTGTTAACACAGTTGTGTTATTCTCTGACTTGATCTTACACAGGGATTTGTTGAAGGTCACCTTGTATCCTTCATCACATAGTTGACTGATACTTATCAGATTGTGCTTCAGTCCTTCCACATATGCCACCTTCTTAAAAGTGACTGAGCCTATCTGAGCAGCACCATATCCTTTGGTTTGACCAAAATTTGAATCACCAAAAATCACCTTGGGTCCAAGTATGGTTATGAAGGATGATAGGTTCTCCCTGTTCCCTGTCATGTGCTTTGAGCACCCACTATCCAGATACCATTGTTGGTTAGATACTGGATAGGTCTTCACCTGCACATAAACAGCTTATTTGTTTTTGACCCAGTTAACCTTGGGCCTAGGTTGATATCCCTTAAATTCTGAAATAAAAGACATCCCAGGTTGATCCTTATAACCTTCAGGATGGTATCTCCTAGGAGGTACTATCCATTCAGTATAGGGGTTAAAGCCTTGGGATGTGGGACCTCTAGGATTGAATCTAGATGTGCCATTGAAGGAATGTTCACAGACCTGATCTTCGTTCGACGATCGTCGTGCTGAGGTCGACGATCTTGGGTCAGATCGTCGATCTCTGTTCGAAGATCGATTATACTGAAGTTCAGAGTTTGGATATCGTCGAGCTGAGGTCGACGATCTGTGGTTAGATCGTCGAGCTCTGTTCGACGATCGTCGAGCTCTGCTCGACGCAATCTGTTGAACTGAATTTTTCTCTGACAGATCTGCATTTTTCCTAGCTACCTCTATTACTCCCTTTCCTTTGTCAGAGACAAATTTGATTGGAGTTGTTAATATTATAGGTTGGCTGGATGAGGCACCCAAGCCCAGTGTACTGTTGAATCTAGAGTTCACTGTGCTTGTAATGTCCATCAGTCTGATACTTCTCCCATTTAGGGATTCTTCAAACTTTTTAGCTCTTGACAATTCACTTTTCAGTGAAGCTATCTCCTCCCTACAGCATTCTAACTCCTCAGAGAGTTTGAGGTTATTTGAGTTTAGGACACTGTATTCAGATAATTTATTTCTGAGAGAGATTATCTCTTTTTCAGATCTTAATAAATCCAAGCACAATGTCTTAAATTCATTTTTGAAGTCCTCAGAATTAAAATCAAAAGAGTTAATTACCTGATCTTCCTCTGGTTGATTTTCTGAATCTGAATCTGATTCTTCATCAGAGTTTTGCTGTGAGGCATTGATAGCCATCATGCAGAATTCTTTCTCATCAGCATCATCTTCATCATCACTGGAGCTAGATGAAGTTTCAGAATCTTCTTCTGTCTCACTCCATGTCTCAGCAACAAAACCCTTCCTTGTATTTTTGTTCCTGCTAGAAGAGGCTTTGTCTGAGCTGTTCTTTTTGAAATCTTTTTCTTTTCTTCTTTCTCTTCTATCCTTTCTGTCCTTGTTCTTGTTCTCTGGACAGTCAGGCACAATGTGTCCTGGTTTCCTGCAACCAAAGCATATGATTTCATTGTTATTATTATTTGACTTATCATACCTTGGTTTGTCATGTCCTTTGTATGGCCTTTTTCTGAAGTCCTTTCTGGCTAGCTTGTAAAATCTTTTGGCCAGTAGGCTGACCAATTCCTCATTGCCTGTGAGTTTTTCTTCAGGCTGATCTTCAATAGCTTTGAAAGCTATTGACTTCTCTTTCCTTGAGGCTGGTGAAGCAGCCTTCTGTTCTTCCTCTCTGTTCTTGATAAGCAGCTCACAAGATTTGAGCTTGCCTAGGAGAGTTTCAGTAGTGATTTCATTTAGACTTCTGGCATCTTTGATTGGCCAGATTCTTGAATCCCAAGTACTGGGGAAGCACATTAGGATCTTGTCATTAAGCTCAGTCAATGAGATTTCTTTATCCAAGGTCCTTAGCTCATTGACAATCAGACTCAATCTGTTGTACATATCTGCTACTGACTCAGTCTCTCCTTTCTTGAAATTCTTATATTGGGTTATGAGGTGAGATCTCCTGTCTTTCCTTTCATCAGCAGACCCTGAGACAATTTCAGAGAGCTTGTCCCAAATTCCTTTAGCTGAGTTGCAGTCTGCTACTTTCTGAAATATCTCATCAGACATTGTCTGAGCTAAGATGTTCATGGCCTTTGCATCTGCAGTTTTCCATTTCTTTATGTCTGCATCTGTTCCTGAGGGAGGTGGAACAGCATTTGTGCTTGAGCTTGCTGGTGGACTTGGACAAACTGTCAAGATAGAATTGAAAATATCTTCATCAATAGAGTTCATGTATAATTTAATCCTTGCCTTCCAAAGTGCAAACTTAGATAGATTGCACACTGGAGGTCTGGTGCTTGCATAATCCTTGTTCTGTGCCATGTCTTAGAGTAATATATATATAAGAAGAAATAACCCTCTTAAAAGATATATTTTGCCAAGGATCACTTGGTTCAGGTGTTAGCCTGTATGAGCAACCAACCTCCCTCTGATACCAATTGAAAGTGAGGGTAAGATCTATCTCAACTCTAGAGGGGGGTGAATAGAGTTTAGTCAAATAAGTTTCACAGCTTTAAAAATATCAACACATATAAAATTTAATTTACACTATAGTGTAGAGTGCTAGAAAATAATTAAAGAAGCAAGAAACCAAGAGCACAGCACACAGCAACAATCAAACAAACAATCCAGAAGACACAAGGAAATATAGTGGTTCCCCAAAAACCTGGGTACATCCACTCTTCTACCACCCTTGGTAGGAATCCACTCAGGATGAGTTGATCAGGTGTCCTGACACCAATGAGCTTTTGTTAAGGTGCTCAAAAACCAAAACTGGATTTTTTGATAAGGTGTCTTGCCACCACTGAGTTTTGACAAAGTTCTCAGAACCAGACAGAACTTTTGAAGGGAGTTCAAGAACCCTTTCACAGCAGGAAAATAAAAAGGAAAAGGAAATGAAGTTGTCTTCTCTGTTCTCAAATCAAATGAGAGAAGACTTAGTGGATCTTTGTTGTCAAAGCTCCCCCTGAGATGTAGACTGGTTCAGGAAGGGAAGCTTTGCTCAAGGGTGATAGGTCTTCAGAACTTTGATCTCCAGCAAAAGATTGTTTCAGCAAGAGAACTGAGAGATGAGGTGTCTGGAGTTCTTTTGATGAAGTTGTGAACGCTTATTAGTAAGCAAGAAGATTGTTCTTCTAATTCTTGATGACTTGTTATCTGTCACACTTTTTCTTATGATTCTCTGAGAAGAATTCTTGTCAAGGATAGCCGTTGGCAGTCATAAATGTCTTCCATAAAGAGTCTTATCTTCTAGAGGAAAGTCCAGCAAACATTCTCTGAATAATACCTTGAAACTTGCTCCAGAATAAAGACAAACGGCTGGCAGATCTTCTTGTCATAAATGCTGATAATATTCAAAAACATTCCAAAGAATAACAACATTTGAATCCTTAAAAACGTCGATCTCTCAGAGGAATCGTCGATCTGAGCTCTACGATTGTCGAACTGAGCTCAGAGATAGAATGAGATCAAGCAGACAGAAAACGTTGAACTGAGCTCGAAGATCGTCGACCCGAGCTCAGCGACCTGAAGAATAACTGAAGAGAGATCGTCGATCTGAGCTCGACGATCGTCGACCGGAGTTCGACGCTTTATCAAGTTGAGCTCAGAGAGCGTCGAACCGAGTTCGACGTTTCGTCGACCTGAGCTCGACGAGAATTACCTTAGACTTAGCTCTTCAACCTTGATCTTGGAATGGTCCTGGGGGCAGCTTCAAACCTAAGTTCTAAGCCCTAGACTCATTCTAATGTTGACCTTTACAACTATACAACTAGGTCAACCTGGTTTCCTAAGACAAACATAGTGATCCTTACCCAAATTAGTAATAGGGTGTTCCAACAGTCTCTTTCACCAAGACCTTAAAATGGTCCGCGAGTTCAATAATCCCCGCCGACCGCCGAGGCCGGGGGTGTGAGGCCGGGAAAGATGGAAATGGCTCCCGCTCTGAACCTACATGCACTAGCCCCTTGGCCCCCTCCAGTCTTCTCGTGTCTTATAATAATTCTTCTTCCCCCTGCTTTAGTTTTGCTTGAATACATTCACATAACTATGCTTTGTAATAATTGCAATATATACAATATTTGATGTTTGTTGATCTCGCGCGAGTGCAGGGTTTCAATATGAATTCAGCTCGCTCGTTGGTAGAATAAGTCACAGGAGGTCGACGTCGAGGATAGCAAGTCGACTTGAGAGAGCGACTTGCCTAACCCTGGCTCTTTCTATAAATAGGCCCCCTACATACCTGTACCCCATCACTTTTATTGTAGTCACACCTTCTTGACCCTGGACTTCTCGCCCCTAACACTCGTAAAAAACCACTGTTAGGATGGGAAAGACGAGAAATGATGCCGACGGGAGATCGAAGCGCGCGAAGCAGTTTGCTGAGTATCCATTCTTCGATGGGAATCCCTCAGAGGAGAAATATATTGCCTTCGTGGCCGACTACATCCCTCCGTGGTTCACTGTGCGCCGGCCGGGGAGGGGCGAGATGATAAACACATTTCTTCCCGATGAGCTCGCCTTCCCCATCTCGCACTTTGAGGAGGGGTTGCGCCTTCCCCTCTAGCCGAAGGTTTTCCAGGTCCTAAAATACTTCGGGGTCATCCCCGCGCAGCTAAACCCCAACACGATTGCCATGCTGTTAGCCTTTATGAGCTTCCTTTGGAAGGAGCGGATCGAGTTCAACCTCACAATATTCCTAAAGTTCTTCATCTATCGCACCACCAATGACAGCGTCACCTTCTTTGCCAGCTCGCAATTCAAGGTGCGCGAGATCGCCAACAAGAACCACCACTGGTTCACCAAATTTGTCTTCATTAAGGGTGATCTCGGCAACATACCATACTCATCTATTCAACGGGGCGGTGAGACATACTGAGCCCTGAATGTATCAGGTGATGACGCCAATCTCCACCAGTTCTTCCTCCATATGGATTTTGAGGTCGCCTTACTGCGAAGGGGCATTGACATGTGCCTGTCAGTTCTCCATGGAGAAGGTATGTTTCCCCCTTGCTTCACTTTGGACTCGCCAAAAAGATGTTTTCTTGATGTCGCTAAGTTCATTCCCTATAGGTGAGAGACTGGTCCCGGAGCACCCTCCCTTCGTGGATGTTGGGCTGTATGCCAACCCACTCTCCAGGAAGAGGGTAGCCGCATCGACATGTAGGAGAGAGAAGGATACAATCGAACCCTCCAACAAACAAAAGCGACCCTCCCCCGCTAGCTCCAGCTCGCCTCTCCCTCCATCATTAGGAAAGAGGCTAAAGAAGGCGGTGGTATCTAAGGGCAAGCAGGTCCAGAGGGACTCGCTAGAGGGGGAGTGAAGTGAGAGCGACCTATGTAACATCCCTAAAACAACTAGACCCACTATGAGTGGTTTTGTTATAACTAGGTCATGACAAAACCCTAGAAAGCTCAAGAAAACCAAGTGAACAAGGCTCAAGGTGAAAATCACATTGGTCTGCAAGTAGTAGAATCCCAATTACAATCCTGGGCATGACCTTAGGGTTTTTAACTTGGTTCCATGATCCCATCATGGCACCTCTAACCCTAAGGGAGGACAATATGTTGTTACAAACCCATATGGGTCAACCAAAAAGAGACCAAGATGACTCAAGTCTGGGAAGCGTCGAGTGAGTCGACAAGACTCGACGAGTGGATCAGGTATCTACTTAGACAGGTTTTTGGGCTCGGGCGTTGAGTGCGTGGAGTGCACTCAACACCATGGGCTAAATGGCATTGAGTGCGTTGAGTGCACTTAACGAAAACTTACTTAGGATGAATCTTGGGCTCGGGCGTTGAGTGCGTCGAGTGCACTCAACTCCATAGGATGAATGGCATTGAGTGCGTTGAGTGCACTCAATGCCATGTTACTTAGGAAGAATCTTGGGCTCGAACATTGAGTGCGTCGAGTGCACTCAATGCCATAGGCTGAATGACATTGAGGCGTTGAGTGCACTCAATGCCATCTCAGTTGGGAAGAATATTGAGCTTGGGGCGTTGAGTGCGTCGAGTCCACTCAACGCCAAGGGCTGAATGGCGTTGAGTGCGTTGAGTGCACTCAACTCCATCTTACTTGGAAAGAATTTTGAGTTTGGGGCGTTGAGTGCGCTGAATCCACTCAACTCCATGTGCTGAATGACGTTGAGTGCGTTGAGTGCACTCAACGCCATCATACTGAGAAAGGATTTTCTGGAATAATGACATTGAGTGAGTTGAGCTCACTCAACTCCATAGACTGAATCGCGTCGAGTGAGCTCACTCAACGCCATTGTACTTAAAAAATTCCTGGCGATTTTGGCATTGAGTGTGGAGGCTTGTCTCAACGCTTTTTCCTTAGAGAAATTTTCGGCCCTATTTGTTGGTTCGGGATCTTTTCGGGAATTGCGCCAAGCTGAATTAATAGGCCCCGGTCTTTTCATTAAGACTTATTTAAACAATAATAATGGTCCAATGATAGAATGCCACGTGGCAGACAGTTTAACCCGAATTCCATGTTAATGGAGGAGAGAGAAAAAAAACCCCAAGGCCATGGCCGAAATTTGGCTTTCATGGCCATTAATGACACTTGAATTCCTTGGCCTCATTCCCCTCCCCCTTTTATGGCTGGATTCAACTCCTATGGGGAAGAGGATGAGTTTCCAGTAGTTTCTTAGCTGGATTGAACCCACATTCATCCTCCTCCTCCATGACCAAAAAGCTCTTAAAGGGGCATTAATGGCCACCACCAACTAGACCTCTCCCCTCCCCCATTTTTATCATTTTAAAAGACTCATTGGAATTAGAGGAGCGGTTTCCACACAAAACCTGAAGGAGCCGAGGAAACCCACTGTGCAGTTGCAGAAATCGAGCGTCGCCACCACCGACCAAGGCATCCCAGCGATCGACACGTCTCCAGGCCGCGAGCAAGGTCCTCCCCTTCCTCTTTCCTTATGGGTAGATCGTAGGAATTGTTAGGGCTATGGAACAAGCTCAATTGAGCCCGATCGAGTGATGAAAAATCACTGGTTTTTTCCGTGAAAAAATGAGTGGTCGGGTTCGCCGGAATCCGCCCCTCTAGCGGTCGTGCCGCCGCCCAGCGATGGCCACCACCTCGATAGAGGAGGTGGTGGCGGTGGCCAGTCAGGGAGGTGGCCGGGTGGCCGGGAAAATGTCTTAGAATAAGCTCCGGGTTCGACCAATCATGTCCCTCGACTGGAGGAAGAAGACGATCCAGCAACCGTCGGATATTGCATCAAGATCTGTGCTGATCATTTAAATCCTTTTCTTTTTAAATGAATTTTCTGTATTATGATAACAACCACTTTAGAAAATTAAGGAAAAAATACTTAGAGGGTCTATATGAGGAAATGATAAACATGCAATTTGTATCCCTATGGGTCTACTTTATTTTAAAATTAATTTGGGTCAATTGGTTTGACCAGGACACCCATTTTGGTGGGGTCTATACCTAGGACTAGACAGGAATTAAAATGAGTGCCCCCACTTCATCCCTTGTCCAAATGACTTGAAATTTGGATAGGGAGACACCCTTATCTAAACCTAGATCTTGCCCAAAAATGAGAATTTTTGGGGACAATATTTCTATAGTTTTTGAAATTATTTAATTACTCTAGGGTAAATTAATTAAGGGACCAAATGCCCTCCAAACTCTCCCAAATTTTAGTGAGTGGTCCATGGGGTTATCATGAGGATTTGTATAAATTTTCATCTCATTTGGAGATGATTTAGGTTGGAAGCTAGCAACCCTAGGCTTGCCCAAAAGGGGGTATTTAAGCCAAAAGTGCACTTGTGGGTTTAGGTGGCCAAATCACCTCAACAGAGGTTGAAATTTGGGCCACTGACTTGGCATGACATTTAACACCCTCCCATGGAAGATGGGGTGGATTGGGGTAGATTTGACCTAGTATCCAAGACCAAACCCTAAGGATGGTTTTTGGTGTCTTGTGAAGGGCATGTGGTCAAATGACCTTGAACTGATTTGAAATTTGGTGGAAAGGACTCTAGGGTAGTTATAGTCCTCTGGTAGAAATCTTATTGGATTTAGAAGTTGTTAAACCCCTCAAAACCTTAACTCTAGTTTAGGGCACAATACTTATACATGCAAGATAAGCCACCAAAACTTAATGAAAAGCCATGAATCTTGGGTAGTATAATCATATGGTCAATAAGGCCCTTTGGTGATTTTATTGGTAATTTTGGATCAATACATTTAGCACCTTCTTTAGAGTACATGAAAATTGCCCTTGATAATATTTCAATTATTATGATCACCCTGTTGAGTAGAAAGTTATGATAATTGGGAAGAGGGTATGTTATATCAATATACTCCTACATGAATTTATTTATAATTTTCAGAGTTATATTTTCAGTACTTTGTTCACAAGCTTTTGAGAATAATTTGATGTTCAATAATTAATTCAGAACTCCACACTTATTGTAAAATTTTGAAACTTGATCAGTAGTGTTCTTAGGTTAATATGCTCATATGGGGATTTTATTACAATTTTTAGATGAATAATAGCTGTACTTAGTTCATTAACTTGTTAACTTGGATTACTATGAGAAAATCAAGTTTAGAGTTCATTATTCACTGATAAATTATGAAACTTGATCTAGAGTATTTATATGTATTTATGATCATCCTTGAATTTTCTCAGAATTTTTGGAAGTATATTGGCAGTACTTGTCTCTTTAAAATGATTAATATAGGTTGTATTTAAAATTATATTTAGAGGTCTAAACCTTGCTGAAATATTAGAAGACTCTGATTTTGCTATTAAATAGTCATTATGTAATTATCATAAATTTTGTAGAGCATTTGCATGTCTGAAAGGGGTACTTCATGTTCAAACTTGGGTCTTAGATTAATTAGGAAAATTAAATAAATTATCAAGAAAATTAGGAAAATTATGAAATCCTGTATTTAGGCTAATCATGGTATGGTAGACCACCAATAATTATTATAGGGATATTGGATGATAATTTTGAGTACCTCCAATTGTATACCTCATATAGCTTAGGATGGTCTGCGTTTAGTAAAAACTGCAGAAATCATGATATGGTTCAAGATAAATCCAGAGAGTTGGGATGTTAGTGTATTGACTTGGTAAGTGGATTGGGGATACCATTGGATGTTGGGAAGAGTAGGAAGTGGAGTCGTCTAAGCCTAGGTGGTGCTCGGGATCGACGAAACATCGTCTTCCCCATAGAGAGAGAGAAAGGGAAAAACACACTAGGAATAGATCCAAGGTAATACTAAGGGACCGGGAATCGGGTATTAACCAATAACAATAAGTGCCTTGCGAAAGGGAGCTTTGAGCTTCAGCCCATCGTAGTTCTTAGTGCCCTTTTAGAGCCCTTCACGGGGTATGCCAGGGGCAGTCCAGCGGTAACCTTAACTGTAGGTAAAACTAAATTTCAAGAGTAACTAGCATAATTAGGGGTTCACTTTCACTCACCTCGATGTCTCAGGATGTTAAGTTGGTTCACACGGGATGTAGGCCCGAGGGATTTTTGTGATGGGCAGGTTGGGGACGAGCTTTGGCTCGGTAATTGATTGTGACGGACAGGATAGTCCATAGGGCTTTGGCTCGGTTGTTGGTTGTGACGGATGGGATAGTCTGGTGAGCTTTGGATTGGTGGATGATACATTAAGGTTTCATGTGCATAAATTATAAGGTGGCGGGTCTTCGGTATTGGAGGGTCGATGCATCGACGCCAATACGTTGACTCGGCAAGTGTGGTTTAGCACTTAGCCATAAAAGTCCGGTGCGCCAGCCGGAAAGAGTACGCAGGCGCTCTGCTTAGTGCACCAACGTTGAGGCATATGATAGGTTTGACTGGTAGTGCAATTACCGGTTTAGAGGTGGGCGAGGCCCAACCCACCGCTTCCGTTTGCCACTACGGAGGTATCCTGGGAGGTTCGGCTCCAGAAAGGGGGAACTAAAGGTCTGTGTATATAGAGTCGAGTGGGTGAGTTACACTTGCATGTTCACATCATGACATAATTGCATATCATAGCATAACCATTGCATATAACCCTGACACCTATTGTATAAAGTGGTATGGTACGCTTTATACAATAAGCTCTGCAAAACGACCCCTTGTTTTATAAGTACGCACGAGCGTGCTTATAAGTTATGGTTTTATTCAGAAAATATATATGTATGCTTGCTAGAAAACCGACACCCTATCGTATAAATCGGTATATAACTTTTTATACGATAGGAGCCTTGCATAAGATCCCTTACCTTATGTGTTTTCATATAAGTTAAGGTTACATAATTCTTGTTCAGTTTTTCTTACTTTTACTACTGCCTATATACTCGTAGAACTACTAGATTAGTTCTACCGTCACCTGCATTTGCTATTCTCCACTATCATGTCCTCTCCTTTCTTCCTCCCCGCTCAGTGCCTAGGAGCCATGGGGGAAGGGGAGGGGGATGATAGGACTTAGTATTTTAGACTAACGGTTTTCGAACCACATCATTTTAGGGGACCGTGGATCCCAACATGGAGGAGAAGCCCCGGAGGTCGATATGCTTGGAGATGGGGCAGTCTAGCACTGGAGTTCAGACAGCTGGGACTGTGAGCCACGATCTCTAGTAGTTATTTAGTTTTGCTTCCGCTATGAGAGATATATAGTGAGGATTTTGATGTACCGGGCATGAGCCCTACTTTATGTACTTTTATTATTTCTGTGAACTTTCCCTTCGTGGAGATATTTACTATATATGTGATTCTTGTAGACTTGCTTTTATTATTTTGCTACTGTTGTGATCGATTTGGTCGGCAGGATCGGCGTTTTATAGTGATGAACTTCCCGGGCGTGAAGGTGTCACCGCAAAGCGGCGGTTCTGGGACTAAGACCTCTATGTTTGAAAAGGAAAAAAAGGGGTCTTAGAAGTGGTATCAGAGGAAACCTCGATCGGAAAAGTAGCAGTCCACAAACCCTGGGTCACCCCCACACAAGTTTAGTTTGGGGACAAACTAAGTAGCTGAAGCAGTGGTGTGCCCATATGGGAGATCACATGTAAATTGTCCACCTTTAATTAGGTTTTAGTCATTTACTTACGAATGACTTTTGTCACGCAGCCCCCAGCATAGCCTACACCACAAGGCGAAGTCCAGCAGACTCCGAATGTTGCACCACCACCCCCGGTCCCCACTCCGTTTCTACAGTAGGAGATGGGGTAGACTCTGACATCCATATTGGAGGCTTTCATGGCTCAGCAGGTTCTGGCTCCGCAGCCAAACCCGGGGGCCAATTGGCTGAGCATTTTTCGAGGACTTTCTCCTCCATCCTACTTGGGGACAGAGTCAGCCGTTTGGACAGAGGAGTGGCTGGACTTCATGTATGAGATGCTGACTGGGATACGGTGCCCTTGGGAGGAGAGGGTGCCTTTTGTTGTCTCTTGCTTGGAGTCTCATGCTAAGAGATGGTGGAAGACATCGCTGACCACGACGTTTACTGATAGAGAGGTTGTAGAGATTGCTTGGGGTGAGTTCAAGGCCGCAATGTTGGAGCATTTTGTTCCGTAGTCGGCCAGAGATGAGCTGGAAGACAGATTTTTAGAGTTGAGGTAAGGCACCAAGACGGTGGTGGAGTACCACCGGGAGTTCAATCATCTGGCCCAATTTGCGAATTCTTATCAGTTGGATGAGGCAGGATAAACCAAGAGGTTCTATAAGGTCTTGAGAGAGGATCTGAGGGAGGCTCTGCTGTTCGTGTCCGACGGGCCTATTCCTCAGATATTGGAGATGACGAAGAGGATTGAGGCAGATTGGCACACTACTCGAGGCCGGAAGCGGCCAACTGAGAATCAGGGCTGGGGAGCTAGAGAGGATTAATGAAGGGGCCGCTTTGCTGATTGGAGAGATGGTAGAAGGGCAGAGGACCAGCCTCGTCAGGAGGTGAGACAGGAGCAGATGGAACCAGTGGTGATGGCTCCTCAGCCTCTCCATATGCGGGAGATGCAGATACTAGGGGGAATGGCATATCCCCCGCTAGAGTGCTTCAATTGTCATCAGGTGGGGCAAATCCGGAGAAACTGCCCCATGAAGTGGGCTCCACTACCAGCACTACTGGCTGCCCTGCCTGCTCAGTATTTTGGAGGCCGAGGACTTGTCCGAAGACGTGGATACTAGGATGGAGACCGCAGGCAGGAGAGGGAGTAAGTGTATGCATTGAATCTGGCTCAACCACGGAACCCGGAGAAAGTGATCACAGACACGCCAGTAAATTTTATGCTTTCTTTCCTAAACTTTTAAAATTCATGGATATAGAATTTACAGACTAGGAAAGAAAACCTTAACTAGATTTTCTAAGACATTTAACTACCCCAAACATAGCCTTCATCAGCGGAAAGCCCGTTTATACACAGTTCGATACGGGTGCTTCGCACTCGTTCATGTCGGAAGCCTTCGTGGAAGGGTTGGAAGGCGTGGAGCGGTTCACGGGCTTGATGATGAGGATAGGGCTACCAGACGGATTAGAGCTATTTACATCTACCCACTACAACATGAAGGCGGAAATATACGTAAAGGCATTCGAAGTACCAGCAACGATCCTAAAGATGCCAGTCTTTGATTTGATCCTGGGCATGTCATGGTTGCATTGGAATAATGTCCAGATTGACTGTGTGTCAAAGAGGATCACTGTAAGGCATGGGGATTCGCACATCGTCATCGAAGGTATCAGACCTATTCCCCCTCTATTGCTATCATCCGTGCAGGCCATCAAGGCCCACTTGTAGGGGGAGGAAGTCTATGAAGTGCTGTTCGAAATGGTTGAGGACAAGGATTCTATCTCTGACATCCCGGTGGTGCGAGATTTTGCTGACGTATTCCCAGAGAAGCTGCCAGGGCTACCCCCGCATCGGGAGCAGGATTTCCGGATACAGCTGGTGCCAAGGGCTAAGCCGGCATCTAGATCCCCTTACCGGATGGCCCAGAAGGAGTTGACGGAGTTTTGAAGCCAGCTGCAGGAACTAGTGGAAGCCGGATTTGTCCGGCCGAGCTCTTCACCATGGGGAGCCCCAGTGTTATTCATTAAGAAGAAGGACGAGACACTTAGATTGTGCATCGACTACCGAGCACTGAACTGACTGACAGTCCGGAATACCTATCCATTGCCAATTATAGATGAGCAATTTAATCAGCTGGAGGGGGCGCATTTCTTCTCAAAGTTGGATTTGAGGTCGGGCTATTACCAACTGCGGATTCGGGAGGAGGACATTCCAAAGACTGCCTTCATTAGTAGATATAGGTTGTTCGAGTTTACAGTGATGCCCTTCCGGCTCACGAATGCACCGTCGGCGTTCATGAGCCTCATGAACCGAGTGTTTGAGGCATATCTGGATGTGTTAGTCATTGTGTTTATTGATGACATCCTCATCTAATCGAGGACAGAGGAGGAGAACACTCGACATCTGATGCTGACCCTAGAGAGACTGCGGGAGAACCAGCTTTATGCGAAGTTCACAAATGCCAGTTCTGGTTGAAGAAGGTGGCCTTCCTAGGCCATATCATCAGTGGTGCCGGGTTGGCGGTGGACCCGACCAAGATTCAGGCAGTTCAGGATTGGCCGCAACTGAAGGAGGCCACTGACGTGTAGAGTTTTCTAGGACTTGCCGGTTATTACCGGAAGTTCGTGGAGGGTTTCTCTCGAATTTCCCTTCCACTCACATCCCTGACGAGGAAGGATGTGCCCATTATATGGACCCCGCAGTGTGAGGTGGCTTTTTCAGGAGCTGAAGGATCGACTCACCTCGGCTCCTATACTTGCCCTTCCTTCAGAGAAAGAAGGATTCCAGGTCTACACTGACGCTTCCTACCAGGGCATGGGAGCAATGCTGATGCAGAAGGGCCACGTGATTGCTTATGTTTCTCGCCAGCTGAGGAAGCATGAGCAGAACTACCCTGTTCATGACTTAGAGATGGGAGGGGTCGTGTTTTCTCCGGTGTCCACTGCGACATATACTCCGATCACAAAAATCTGAAGTATGTGGACACGCAGAAAGAGCTGAACATCAGGCAGAGGCGATAGGTGGAATTTTTAGCAGATTATCAGTATGAGATGCATTACCAACCAGGGAAGGCGAACGTGGTAGCCAATGCGCTGAGTCGGAGAGCCTCCACCACTGCAGCGGAGCCCCAGATTATGTCCATGGAGCTGGTACAGAGATTAGAGGATATGCACATAACGCTGGTGTCGTCTGATGACCCTGAGTTTTATGAGGAGTATGAAAGTGAGAGTAAGATCAACCCTTCACTCTAGAGGGGTGGGGGGGGGGGTGAATAGAGTGTATTAAAATAATTTTGCAACTAAGAATAATTTGTCAGTGGAAGACTTATGATTAACTTAGCGTAGTGTGATTTAAAAAGGAGTTTTTAAATGAAGTAACACAAACACAAATTCACAGCACACATCAAAGAGAATAAAGAGCAACCAGAGGACACAAGGATCTATAGTGGTTCCCCAAAATCTGGGTACATCCACTCTTTTAACACCCTTGGTAGGAATCCACTACATGATGAGTTGATCAGGTGTCCTAGCACCAATGAGCTTTTGATAAGGTGCTCAAAAACCAAACAAGATTTTTTGATCAGGTGTCTTGCCACTACTGAGTTTTGATTAGGTCTCAGGAATCAAAACAGGAACTTTTGAAGGGAGTTCAAAAACCCTTTTATAGTAAAGAAAAAGAAAAAGAAATGAGTTTTCTTCTCTGTCAACTATCAAAGAGAAGCACAAGTGGATGCTGTTGTCAAAGCTCCCCCTGAGATTAGTAAAAGATCAGGAAGAGAAGCTTTGCAAGGGTGATAGGTCTTCAAAAGAGATGGCTCCAGCAAAGAATGATTCAGCAAGAACTGAATTATGTGTGTCTGGAGAATGAAGAATGAAGACCAAAAATGAAAAACTTGATTGTTGATCACAAAAACTTCTTCTATTTCTCTGTCTGTGTGTTGTTGTTGATCAGACCAATAATAATAATATATATTCTCTTCTTGTCTGAAATCTAATGATGCAATCATCCTTGGAGCCGTTAGAAAAGTCATAAAGGAAATCCCTTATCTGTCAACTGTCTCTGGAAGGAATGAATTAAAGAGAATAAATATATTCCTTATTTCTTCCCTTGAAACTTACTCCAGATGTGATAAAACGGCTACAAATCTTCATCATTAAATGCTCTGATTTGAAATCATTTGAAAGCTTTAACAAAGTAATAGAAATCCCAGAAATGTCAACCTCAAACAGTTATCGTCGATCTGAGCTTAACTATCGTTGAACTGGGCTCAGAGATATTGAAAATGGTCTTGGACAGAGATCTCTGAACGGAGTTCTGAGATAGTCGACCTGAGCTCAAAGATCGTCGAACTGGATTTGACGGCCTCATTGAGCTGAGTTCGACTATCGTCGAGCTGGGTTCGACGACATGTCAATCCTTACTAGAATTTTGGCTTCTCATTAGAGCTTGGAGATCTCGAGGAAAACTTCAAACCTAAGTCCTAAACCTTGAAACTAATTGACCTTTACTCTATACAACTAGGTCAATGCAACATTCCTAACAGATATAGTGATCCTGACCCAAATAAGTAATAGGGTGTTCCAACAATCTCCCCTTATTTGGGTTAGGATTACTATTTACATGAATTGATGGAATAAAATACATCATAAAACAAAAATAAAAACACATAAAAACATACAGAACCACAGATATATATATATATATATATCTCAGCATATGTATAAGATGTTATAGTTCAGGAGAGATATGAGAAAGTTTCAACTTACACTCAGATTAATGCTGATCATCAGTACTTTTCTTAAAAAGGATTTCTCTGTTGGGATTTTCTGAGTCTTTCTTTGACCTGAAGTCATCTACATCACCAAGAGTCTTCTGGCTTTTTCTTCTAGGGACTACAGCTTCAGGATGCAACTGCATGTACTTGTCAGCATCAAAGAACTTCTTGGAACTATATCTATCAAGCTCTTGTCTTCTCTGATCTGAAAGAGTTGTGATGTTAGAAGTGTCTAGGCCTCTTTCTCTTGCTTTCTTCAACTGATCTAAGCTAGCAAGTTCTTTCAGTCTAGCAGTTCTGGAGACTAGATTGTTTTCTGGATCCTCATATGGAATTGAAGGTTCATATTTGTTGATGGTATCAGTTGGAGGGGCTTTCTCATAGTAACCTTTTTCAGCTTGTAAGGATAAGGACCAGTTGCAGTATCACTTGGACCTTGTCCTTTCTTATGATAAGGTTGATGTCTGGATTGACCTCTGGAATAAACTTGATAACCTCTTTGATTACCTCTATACTGACTACCTCTTTGATTTCCTCTAGACTGATTACCTCTTTGTTGATTTCCTCTAGATTGAGAGCTTCCATGAAAAGTTTGCTGGGATTGAGAGGATCTTTGAGATGTAACATTTGAGGATTGAGGAGCTGAGTCTCCACTAGATCCTGCACCTAGAGAAGGAGAAGGATCATAGTGAGAAGTTCTTTTATAATATTTACTTTTCTTCCTCAAGGCCTTCAACCGATTCTTAGAATACTGAATCCAGTGCTCAGTAATGGGGCAGTTGTGCATAATATAGTATGGGATATCATGATCAGAAGTATCCTTTGAAATTGGAACTCTTTTCATAGCTTTGCTTCTTGCTTTCCTCTTCTTTGCAATGGTTGCAGAGGAGTCATCAGAATCTGTTCTAAATTCATCATCAGAGCTTTGAGGATCACCATATAAGGCATCTATTTGCTTCAAAGCTTATTTTGAGATGGAAACAGGAACAGGAGCAACATCAAGAGGTGTTGTAACTTCAGCAGAGGCTTCAAGCTCAAGAACATTCTCAACAGAAATAATTGAATTTACGTAAAACTGAAGAAGATTTGGATCACAACTGTTAAAGGGAACTATAGCCCTTGTTAAGTCTTTAGCTGGTAGAGGTGCTGGAAGATAGCTGCTGTAAAATGAATCAAATAAGGATAATAAAGTGGTGAGATCTACTGATGGGCTGATGATATGTGTTGGAGGTGTAACTGGAGCTGGAGCTGTAACTGTACTTATATCATCTGTCATTATATCATCTGAAACTGTGATTAGAGGTGCATCTGGAATTGTCTCTGAAGGCTGAGCTTCTTCATCTGGCATCTCCCCCTGCTTAGATTCAGTGAATACTGAACCTAGGCCCCCAAAAGAAGGGATAGCCTGAAGGGAGAAGGAAGAAGAGATCCTAGCAGATAAATCATTCAATGTCTTAACTAAGGGATCCAAGGTGGCATCCAATAAGAGAGTTAGCCTGGGTGCCAACAACTCATATAGTTTATCTGCTAGAGGAATAAGATCTACTTGCTCAAGATTAACCTGAGTAGAGGTAGAGGGAGGAGCTACAGAGATGGATGGAATAGATGCAGATGGAAGTGGAATGGATGGCTGAGAGACTGGAATGGAGGTAATGGATGGTGCTGGAATAGTGATTGTTGGAATGAATGTTTAGATAGGAAGGGGAAAGGATGGTTGAGAAATGGTATCAATGAGGAGTTTTTGAAGAGATGTTGAGGGGGATGGAAATTCTTGTGTTGAAGAAGGAGAGCAAGCCATATAGGAGTCATCTAGCAGATTGAAGGATGGAATCTGAGGAGATGAGTATATATCTATGGGAGGAAAGTAGTGCAATGGATGGAAAACCTCAGGTTGAGTAATATGAGATGGTGAGGATGTTGCAGGAGGTGTAGGCATGGATGAAGTCACTGGAGGTGGAAGAGTTGAAGGGGAAGAGGATGGCATTTCTTCTACTGGGGCAGTAGAGTGAGGGAGAGTGACTACAATAGTCCTTGTTCCTGAAGTTGTCTTGGCTGGAGGAGTTCTGCTGGGCCTGACAATCTGTCCCTCCCATTTGCCAAAGAGAGCAGAAGAGAGTCTTTTGGAAGCATTAATATGCATTCCATTGGAAACCAAGAGCTGTGGGCACCTATTCTGAAGGAATAGTCCCAATATTCTTCCAAAATTTACAAATGTTTTGTTGATCTTCTTCTTGAGCAAGTCAAAGAAGATTTCTCCCCAATTTAAATGCTTCTTGTCCACTAGGGCAACCATCAGACAAAACTGATATCTAGAAATGCTATCATGTGCAGAGTGTTTTGCCAAAATTACCTTCCCTACTACATCAGCTAAGAATCTATATTCAAGGAAAAGATTCTTTTTTAGAAGCTTATTAGGGTTCTCATTGTTGTGTCACATTCTATCTAACATTTCATTGAATTCTACTCCAGACAGTTCAATGCTATCATCACCAGTACTTAATTCAAAAATTTTAGTAAGTATAGTTGGTGTTAGGGATACCTGATTCCCTGCAATGGTTCCAACATGGGTATTCTGATCCAAACTGTGAGCTGTGTATAGCCATTCCTTTATTTCATCAGCAGCCAGCTTGATTCTTGTTATCATGACTTTCACTAAGTGTTGCTCCTTGAATAGGTCCATAATATCTTTGAACATTTGATCTGTACCCTCAAACGACTCCATGTCAATATCAAACCCGGTGTCGAACCTCATGGCGGTGAGAACTGCGGTTGGGATAGACATTTTCCTGCAAAAATAAAAGATCAAGTGTAGAGGAACTTGGAGGGAAAGAGATTCTTGCAGAAAATCTGAAAGCGCAAGAGAGAACGACGCCTCGAAAATGATTTTAAAATAGGGTTCGACGCAGAAAAGGAAAGATCTTTGAACTCAATTCGATGATCGACGGCGCTGACGGAAGACTCCAACATCATCGATCTCCGTTCGACGATCTCTACCCGGAGAAAGATAGTTGAACACTATCTGGAAACGACGAGCTCCGTTCGGCGATCTTCAAGAAAATCGTCGACCGCAGCTCAGAGTACAGAGAAAACCTACAGACACTTAGAAAAATAGATTTTTAGCCTAGTCTTTGTCATTTTTGGGGTTTTAAGATCTTGGGAATTAATTAACACTTCCTCCATCTAACATTCCTAACTGATTAAGGAAGAAATTGTGTCTCTTCTCATCCAAGGGTTTGGTGAGAATATCTCCCCTTTGTAAGTCAGTTGGGATGAATTCCAGTTAAATTTTATTTTTCTCTACATTATCCCTTAAGAAATGATGCCTAATCTCTATGTGTTCGGTCCTACTATGGAGGACTGGATTTTGGGCTATGGAAATAACACTTGTATTGTCACAAAATATTTTGGACTTCTCTAAGTTATAGCCATAGTCCAGGAGCTGATTTTGAATCCACAATATCTGTGAGCAATAACTACCTGCTGCCATGTATTCAGCTTCAGCAGTTGATGTGGACACAGATGCGTGTTTCTTGCAAAACCAGGAGACAAGTCTGTCACCAAGGAATTGACAAGTTCCACTGGTGCTTTTCCTGTCAATTCTACATCCAGCATAAATAGCATCTGAAAATCAAGTTAAATCAAATCCTGAATCAGCTGGATACCAGAGACCTAGATTTGGACAACCTTTCACATGCCTAAAAATTCTCTTGACTAATGTGAGGTGTGATTCTCTAGGGCTAACTTGGAATCTAGCATATATACATGTAGCAAACATTATATCTGGTCTAATAACTGTAAGATACAATAAGGAGCCAATCATTGCTCTATATGTGGTCTGATCAATAGGTTTCCCATGTTCATCAGCATCTAATACAGCATTAGTAGGCATGAGTGTTTTCATAGAGGAAGCATCAGACATTCAAAATTTCTTAACCAATTCTTTTGCATATTTGGTTTGAGAGATAAAGATGTCATCAGCATGTTGTTTGACTTGCAATCCTAGGAAGAAGGATAGCTCACCCATGCTACTCATTTCAAACTTGGAATGCATGAGGTTGGAGAACCTTTTACACAAATTTGAATCAGTAGAGCCAAAGATAATATCATCTATATAGATTTGCACTAGTAGGATGTTGGCCTTATGGGTTCTAATAAAAAAAATTTTGGTCTACTCTACCCCTTTTAAAATCATTTTCCAAGAGAAAGCTAGTTAGGGTCTCATACCATGCTCTAGGAGCTTGTTTGAGACCATATAAAGCTTTGTGTAACTTATAAACAAAATAAGGGTGAGTTGAGGAGATAAAACTTGGAGGTTGTTTTACATAGACCTCTTCGTTGATATCACCATTTAGGAAAGCACTTTTGACATCCAGCTGATATACTTTGAATTTCTTGTGAGCTGCATATGCCAGAAAAATTCTTATGGCCTCTAACCTTGCAACTGGTGCAAAGGTTTGGTCATAATTTATGCCTTCTTCTTGAGAATATCCTTGAGTAACCAGCCTTGTCTTGTTTCTCACAATAATTCCTTGATCATCCAGCTTGTTTCTGAATACCCATTTAGTTCCAACAATTTGATGATTCTTTGGCCTTGGCACTAGCTCCCAAACTTTGTTTCTTTCAAATTGGTTTAATTCCTCTTGCATTGCAATGATTCAGTTTGGATCTTGTTCTGCATCTTGTATGGATTGAGGCTCAATTTGAGAAAGAAAGCAGGTATGCATCAGATGTTGATTGATCTGATTCCTGGTTTTCACACCAGTTGAGATGTCTCCAATCACTTGAGAGATTGGATGATCTTTTGTTGTTACTAAATCAACAATGGGTGTTGATTGTTCACCAACCTGTGTTGTTGTTTCCTCTTGTGGATCAACAATTGGCTCTTCATTTTGATTGTCACCATGATTTGCTAAGATCTGAATGTCATCTTCATTTTCACTACTTTCAGCTTCTTGTTGGGTGGATGAAGGTGATGGATCATCTTTAATGATATTTAATCTGTCCAAATTTTCTGATAGAGAAAGTACCTGCAAAGGATCTTTGGTAGAAGTGCTCTTCTCCTTGTAAAACATATTAGTTTCATCAAAAGATACATGCACTATTTTTTAATTTTTAAAGATGATTTGTTATAAACCCTATAGACCTTACTGATCATGGAGTATCCCAGAAACACTCCTTCATCAGCTTTGGCTTCAAATTTTGCTATGTATTTCTTGTCATTGTTATGAATATAGCAAATGCAACCAAAAATTCTAAAATAATCAACTTTAGGTTTCTTCCCTTTGAGTAATTTATAGGGAGTCTTGCCTTTTAGTTTATGTATCAAACTCCTATTCAAAACATAATTTGAAGTGTTCACAGCCTCTGCCCAAAATGATAGAGGAAGGTGAGCATCTATCAATAATGTTGTGGCAGATTCAATAAGGGTTCTATTTTTCCTTTCAGCTACCACATTCTGTTAAGGAGTTCTAGGAGCTGAGAAAGTGGTCCTGATTCCTTCCTTCTGACAAAACTCTTGCATAAGAAGAGAATCAAACTCAGTCCCATGATCACTTCTGATCAGGGCTATATAAGTATTGAACTCAATCTGTATATATTTGAGAAACTCTGTCAAACATTTGAAGTTATCAGACTTTTTCCTCAAAAAGAATACCCATGTGAATCTTGAGAAGTCATCTACAACTACTAAAGTATAAGATTTCCCTCCCAGGCTTTGTACAGTAATGGGTCCAAACATATCCATATGTAACAAGTACAATATCCTAGGTGAATCACTCTTATTAGGTGACTTAAAGCTGTTTTTAGTTTGCTTACCTAATTGACAAGCCCTGCAGAGTCCTTCCTTCTTGTAGGGGCCAGAAGGTAGTCCTCTTACAAGGTTGTCCTTGGACAGCTTAGCAATGGTTCTAAGGTTAATATGCCCTAATCTCTTATGCCATAGTTCATTAGGTTTGCTAAGAGAAAATAAGCAGATATCTACCTTGGTTGAATGAAAATTTACTAGATAGATGTTACCTCTTATGTTACATGTCAACACAGTTGTGTTGTCTTCTGATTTGATGAAGCATGAAGATTTATTGAATTTGACTTTGTAGCCTTCATCACATAACTGACTGATACTAATAAGGTTGTGCTTCAGTCCTTCACATATGCTACCTTTTTGAATGTCACTGACCCAATTTTGACTGCACCATATCCTTTGCTCTGTCCATAGTTTGAATCTCCAAACATCACTCTGGGTCCATGCTTAGCCTTGAAGGATACTAGGTTACCCTTGCTTCCAGTCATGTGCCTGGAGCACCCACTATCCAGATACCATTGCTGGTCCATGGTTGGATAGGTCTTTCCCTGCACAAATAACAATTCATTTGTTTTTGACCCAGTTTACCTTGCGTCTAGCTTGATAACCTTTGAATTCAGAAATGAAAGACATCTCTTGTTGACTCTTATATCCTTCAGGATGATATCTCCTAGGGGGATTATCCATTCAATATAAGGGTTGAACCTTTGATATGTAGGATATCTAGAATTAATTTTTGATGTACCCCTTATGAACTAGTCAGATCTCTGAGCTCCTTTCGATGATCGTCGACCTGAGTTCGATGATTTTGGGTCAGATCGTCGAGCTCCGTTCGGGGATCGTTCTTGTCTGTGTTCAGAGTTTAGAGATCATTGCCCTGAGTTCCGTTCGGAGATCGTCGAGCTCCGTTCGACGTTTCTGTTGAACTTTGTTCTCTTTGGGTAGATCAGAATTCTTCCTAGCTACCTCCACAACTCCCTTTCCTTTATCTGAGATAAACTTGATAGGAGTTGTTAGCACAACATGTTGGCTGGATGAAGCACCCAAGCCCAGTTTACTATTGAGTCTAGAGTTAACTGTGCTTGTTATGTTCATCAGTTTGATACTTATCCCATTAAGGGATTCTTCAAACTTTTTGGCCTCAGATAGTTGACTTTTCAGTAAAGCTATCTGCTCCCTGCAACACTCCAACTCTTCTGAGAGTTTGAGATTATCTGAAGTTAAGGTGTTGTATTCAGATAACTGCTTTCTGAGAGAGATTATTTCTTTCTCAGACTTAAGTAAATCCAAACACAATGCTTTAAATTCAGATTTGAAATCTTCAGAATTAAAATCAAAAGAATCAATTACCTGATCTTCTCCTTAATCTGGTTCAGATTCAGATTCCGATCCATGTTCTGAATCAGTGTTGTTCTGTGATGCATCGATTGCCATCATACAGAATTCCCTGTCCTGAGCATCATCCTCATCATCACTTGAGCTTGATGATATTTCAGATTCCTGTTCTGTTTCACTCCATGTTTCTGCAATAAATCCCTTCCCTTTATGTTTGTTTTTGCTGGAAGATGATCTTTCATTGTGATTCCTTCTGGAATCTTTATCTTTCCTCTTCTCTCTCTTGTCCTTCTTGTCCTTATTCTGACTCTCTGGACAATCAGACAGTATGTGGCCTGATTTCCTGCATCCAAAACAAATAATCTCCTTATTATTTGATTTGTCATACCTTGGATTTTCTTGTCCTCTGAATGATCTTTTTCTGAAATCCTTCCTGGCCATTTTGTAGAATCTCTTGGCTAGGAGGCTCATCAACTCTTCATTGCCTGTGAATTTATCTTCAGACTGTTCTTTTGTTGCCTTGAATGCAATGGACTTCTCCTTCCTGACTGCTGGAGAAGATGTTGTCTGCTCTTCTTCTCTATTCTTAATGAGCTGCTCATAAGATTTGAGCTTGCCCAAAAGTGCTTCTGTGGTGATTTCATTCAGACTTCTAGCATCCTTGATGGGCCAGATCCTTGAATCCCAAGTGCTGGGGAAGCATGTTAGGATTTTATCATTGATCTCTATGAGAGAGATCTCCTTATCTAAAGTCCTGAGTTCACTGACAATCATACTTAATCTGTTGTATATGTCAGCTATTGATTCATTCTCTGCCTTCTTGAAGTTCTCATATTGGGTAATGAGATGTGATCTCCTATCTTTTCTATCATCTGCTGATCCTAACACAATCTCAGATAGCTTGTCCCAAATCTCTTTAGCTGAGTTGCATTCAGCTACTTTCTAGAAGATGCCATCAGACATTGTCTGAGAAAGTATGTTCATAGCTTTTGCATCTGCAACCTTCCATTTCTTTATCTCAGAATCTGTTCCTGAAGGAGGTGGAACATCATTTGTAGTGCTTGTGGCTGCAGGAGGCTTGGGGCAATCTGTCAAAACAGAATTGAAAATGTCTTCATCAATAGAGTTCATATATAATTTGATCTTTGCCTTCCAAAGTGCAAACTTAGAAAGGTTGCACACTGGAGGTCTAGTGCTAGCATAATCTTTGTTCTATGCCATGAGTTTAGATTAAAATAAATATAACAAAAATAACCCTCTATTAAAGATGGATCTTATCAGAGATCTTTTGGTTCAGGTGTTAGCCTGTATGTGCAACCAACCTCCCTCTGATACCAATTGAAAGTGAGAGTAAGATCAACCCTTCACTCTAGAGGGGGGGGGGTGAATAGAGTGTATTAAAATAATTTTGCAACTAAGAATAATTTGGCAGTGGAAGACTTATGATTAACTTAGTGTAGTGTGATTTAAAAAGGAATTTTTAAATAAAGTAACACAAACACAAATTCACAGCACACAACAAAGAGAATAAAGAACAACTAGAGGACAAAAGGATCTATAGTGGTTCCCCAAAATCTGGGTACATCCACTCTTCTACCATCCTTGGTAGGAATCCACTGCAGGATGAGTTGATTAAGTGTCCTGGCACCAATGAGGTTTTGATAAGGTGCTCAAAAACCAAACCAGATTTTTTGATCAGGTGTCTTGCCACCACTGAGTTTTGATCAGGTCTCAGGAACCAAAACAGGAACTTTTGAAGGGAGTTCAAAAACCCTTTTACAGTAAAGAAAAAGAAAAAGAAATGAGTTGTCTTCTCTGTCAACTATCAAAGAGAAGCACAAGTGGATGCTGTTGTCAAAGCTCCCCCTGAGATTATTAAAAGATCAGGAAGAGAAGCTTTGCAAGGGTGATAGGTCTTCAAAAGAGATGGCTCCAGCAAAGAATGATTCAGCAAGAACTGAATTATGTGTGTCTGGAGAATGAAGAATGAAGACCAAAAATAAAAACTTGATTGCTGATCACAAAAGCTTCTTCTATTTCTCTGTCTGTGTGTTGTTGTTGATCAGACCAATAATAATAATATATATTCTCTTCTTGTCTAAAATCCAATGATGCAATCGTACTTGGAGCCGTTAGAAAAGTCATAAAGGAAATCCCTTATCTGTCAACTGTCTTTGGAAGGAATGAATTAAAGAGAATAAATATATTCCGTATTTCTTCCCTTGAAAATTGATCCAGATGTGATCAAACAGCTACAAATCTTCATCATTAAATGCTCTGATTTGAAATCATTTGAAAGCCTTAACAAAGTAATAGAAATCCCAGAAACGTCGATCTCAAACAGTTATCGTCGATCTGAGCTTAACTATCGTTGAACTGGGCTCAGAGATATTGAAAATGGTCTTGGACAGAGATCGTTGAACGGAGTTCTGAGATAGTCGACCTGAGCTCAGAGATCGTCGAACTAGATTTGACGGCCTCGTTGAGCTGGGTTCGACTATCGTCGAGCTGGGTTCGACTATCGTCGAGCTGGGTTCGATGACATGTCAATCCTTACTAGAATTCTGGCTTCTCATCAGAGCTTGGAGATCTTGAGGAAAACTTCAAACGTAAGTCCTAAACCTTGAAACTAATTGACCTTTACTCTATACAACTAGGTCAATGCAACATTCCTAACAGACATAGTTATCCTGACCAAAATAAGCAATAGGGTGTTCCAATAGAGTATTTAGCCATGATGAGTGCTACTGATGACATTCGAGACCGAGTCAGAGATGGGCAGAGGCAGGATGCCAAGCTGGAGCTGATATTCCGGGCCTTGGAGGCAGGTACTGCTGGGGATTACACATTGAGAGATGACCTGGTATGCTTCAGAGGACGGGTTTATATACCAGAGGGAGGCCAGGTCCGGGAGGATATCATGACGGAGGCCCACTACAGCCGATATTCAGTACACCCGGGAGTTACGAAGATGACTGTGGATTTGAAGAAGACCATGTACTGGCCAGGCATGAAGAAGGATATCACCTACTTCGTGACCCACTGCGAGACATGCCAGATGGTGAAGGCGGAGTGCAGAAACCCCGCAGGATTGTTGAAGCCACTCCCAGTGCCAGAGTGGAATTTTGAGGATATCGCGATGAACTTCATACATGGGCTTCCCCGATCACGGACAGGGAATGATTTGATTTGGCTAATCGTCGATCAGCTGACAAAGGTAGCTAGATTTATCCCTATTAGGAAGGATGACTCGGTTGGTGTGCTGGTTCGGAAATTCGTGGAGCAGTTCGTACGTTATCATGGCGTACCCAGGACAATTGTATCGGATCGGGATGGACGGTTTACGTCCAGGGAGTGGAGATCAGTGCGGACTTACTTGGGCACTCGGCTGACATTCAATACAGCTTTTCATCCCCAGAACGACGAGCAGACGGAACACACCAATCAGACATTAGAAGATCTACTACGACTATGCATTCTGGACTGTGGAGAGCCTTGGGAGAAGCTGTTACCACTGATCGAGTTCTCATATAATAACAGCTACCAGTCCAGCATAGGGATGACTCCTTATGAGGCCCTATACGGACGAAGGTGTAGGACTCTACTGTCATGGGTACAGGAAGAGGATCCGAAGGTTTTGGGCTCGAAGTTTGTTGAGGACACCGAGGCTCAGGTGAGGCTGATACGGGATAGGATGTTAGAGGCACAGAGCCGACATGCCAAGTATTATGATGCTCAACATCGTCAGGTGGAGTTTCAGGTGGGGGACCGGGTATTCTTGAATATCCGACCAATGCATGGAGTTTCACGTATGCGTGGTCGGATGAAGAAGCTCAGCCCAAGATATATGGGGCCTTACCGGATCCTGGAGCGGATCGGTCCCTTAGCATACAGGATGGAGCTGCCACCGGAGCTGGCAGGTCTACACGATGTATTCCACATATCTTCTCTTAGGAGGGCTATACTACGCCCATAGCAGCAGATTACGACCACGGATGGGCCAGTAGCATCTGATCAGTCAGTTCACCTGGAACCGGTCTGGATTGACGATAAGGGGATACGAGTCTTGCGCCGTAATAAGGTTCCATTGGTCAAGGTCATGTGGAGGAATCATGGGCGAGAGGAGCCATATGGGAGCCACATGACTTGATGCGATAAAGGTAGTCAGAGCTTTTCAGTCAGGTATTACTCACAACCTCTCGGGATGTTACAATTTACCTTCATATTTGAAACCCCGTAGGCCTAACTAGAATTTCGAGGATGAAATTTTTTTTGTTTATATATTGGGATTTGTAACATACCTCAAACAACTAGACACCCTAGGAGTGTATTTGTCATGACTAGGTCATGACAAAACCCTAGAAAACCCAAGAAGACCAAGTGAACAAGGCTCAAGGTGAAAATCACCTTGGTCTGCAAGTAGTAGAATCCCAATTACAATCCTGTGCATGACCTTAGGGTTTTTAACTTGGTTCCATGATCCCATCATGGCACCTCTAACCCTAAGGGAGTCCAATATGTCACTACAGACCCATTGGGGTCAACCAAAAAGAGACCAAGATGTCTCAAGTCCGGGAAGCATCGAGTGAGTCGACAAGACTCAATGAGTGGATCAGGTATCTACTTAGACAGGTTTTTGGGCTCGGGCGTTGAGTGTGTGGAGTGCACTCAACTCCATGGGCTGAATGGCGTTGAGTGCATTGAGTGCACTTAACGCCAACTTACTTAGGAAGAATCTTGGGCTCGGGCATTGAGTGCGTCGAGTGCACTCAACGCCATAGGCTGAATGGCGTTGAGTGCGTTGAGTGCACTCAACGCCATCTTACTTAGGAATAATCTTGGGCTCAGGCATTGAGTGCGTCGAGTGCACTTAACGCCATAGTCTGAATGGCGTTGAGTGCGTTGAGTGCACTCAACGCCATCTTACTTGGGAAGAATGTTGAGCTCGGGGCGTTGAGTGCGTCGAGTCCACTCAACGCCATGGGCTGAATGGCGTTGAGTGCGTCGAGTCCACTCAATGCCATGGGCTGAATGGCGTTGAGTGCATTGAGTGCACTCAACGCCATCTTATGTGGAAAGAATTTTGAGTTCGAGGCGTTGAGTGCGCTGAGTCTACTCAACGCCATGGGCTGAATGGCGTTGAGTGCACTCAATGCCATCATACTGAGAAAGGATTTTCTGGAATTATGGCCTTGAGTGTATTGAGCTCACTCAACGCCATAGACTGAATGACGTAGAGTGAGCTCACTCAACGCCATTGTACTTAGAAAATTCCTGGCAATTTTGGCGTTGAGTGTGGAGGCTTGTCTCAACACTTTTGCCTTAGAGAAATTTTCGGCCCTGTTTGCTGGTTCGGGATCTTTTCGGGAATTGCGCCAAGCTGAATTAATAGGCCCCAGTCCTTTCATTAAGACTTATTTAAACAATAATAGCGGTCCAATGGTAGAATGCCACGTGGCAGACGGTTTAATCCGAATTCCATGTTAATGGAGGAGAGAGAAAAAAGCCCCAAGGCCATGGCAAAAATTTGGCTTTCATGGCCATTAATGACACTTGAATGCCTTGGCCTCATTCCCCTCCCCCTTTTATGGATGGATTCAACTCCTCTAGGGAAGAGGAGGAGTTTCAAGCCGTTTCCTGGCTGGATTGAGCCCACATTCATCCTCCTCTTCCATGGTCGAAAAGCTCTTAAAGGGGCATTAATGGCCACCACCACCGAGACCCCTCCCCTCCCGCATTTTTTTTCATTTTAAAAGACTCACTGGACTTAGAGGAGCGGTTTTCACACAAAACCTGAAGGAGCCGAGGAAGCCCACTGCGCAGTTGCAGAAATCGAGCGGCGCCACCACCGACCATGGCATCCCAACGATCGACACGTCTCCAGGCCGCGAGCAAGGTCCTCCCCTTCCTCTTTCCTTATGGGTAGATCATAGGAATTGTTAGGGCTATGGAACGGGATCAATTGAGCCCGATCGGGTGATGAAAAATCACTAGTTTTTCCGTGAAAAAAATGAGTGGTCGAGTTCGCCAGAATCCGCCCCTCCGGCGGCCATGTCGTCGCCCAGCGATGGCCACCACCTCAACAGAGGAGGTGGTGGCGATGGCCGGCCAGGGAGGTGGCTGGGTGGCCGGGAAAATGTTTTTGGAATAATCTCCAGGTTCGGCCAATCATGTCCCTCGGCTGGACGAAGAAGACGATCCAGAAACCGTCGGATCTTGCATCAAGATCTGTGCTTATCATTTAAATCCTTTTCTTTTTAAATGAATTTTTTGTATTATGATAAAGGTCACTTTAGAAAATTAAGGAAAAATACTTAGATGCTCTATACGAGGAAATGGTCAACATACAATTTGTAGCCCTATGGGTCTACTTTATTTTAAAACTGATTTGGGTCAATTTCGTCAATTGGTTTGACCAGGGCACCCATGTTGGTGGGGTCTATACCTAGGACTAGATAGGAATTAAAATGAGTGCCCCCACTTCATCCCTTGTCAAAATGACTTGAAATTTGGACAGGAAGTCACCCTTATCTATACCTAAGTCCTGCCCAAAAATGAGAATTTTTGGGGACAATATTTCTATTGTTTTTGAAATTATTTAATTACTCTAGGGTAACTTAATTAAGGGACCAAATGACCTCCAAACTCTCCCAAATTTTGGTGAGTGGTCCATGGGGTCATCATGAGGATTTTTAAAAATTTTCATCTCATTTGGACATGATTTAGGTTGGAAGCCAGCAACCCTAGCCTTGCCCAAAAGGGGTATTTAAGTCAAAAGTGCACTTGTGGGTTTAGGTGGCCAAATCACCTCAACAGAGGTTGAAATTTGGGTCACTTACTTGGCATGACTTTTAACACCCTCCCATGGAAGATGGGGTGGATTGGGGTAGATTTTCCCTAGGATCCAAGATCAAATCCTAAGGATGGTTTTTGGTGTCTTGTGAAGGGCATGTGGTCAAATGACCTTGAAATGATTTGAAATTTGGTGGAAAGGACTCTAGGGTAGTTAGAGTCCTCTAGTAGAAATCTTATTGGATTTAGAAGTTGTTAAACCACTCAAAACCCTAACCCTAGTTTAGGGCATAACACTTGTACATGCAAGATAAGCCAATAAAACTTAATGAAAAGCCATGAATCTTGGGTAGTATAGTCATAGGGTCAATAAGGCCCTTTGGTGATTTTATTGGTAATTTTGGATCAATACATTTAGCACCTTATTTAGAATACATGAAAATTGTCCTTGATAATCTTTCAATTATTATGATCACCCTATTGAGTAGTAAGTTATGAGAATTAGGCAGAGGGTATGTTATATCAATATACTCCTACATGAATTTATTTATAATTTTCAAAGTTATATTTTTAGTACTTTGTTCACAAGCTTTTGAGAATAATTTGATGTTCAATAATAAATTTAGAACTCCACACTTGTTGTAAAATTATAAAACTTGATCAGTAGTGTTCCTAGGTCAATATGCTCATATAAGGATTTTATTATAATTTTTAGATGAATAATTGTTATACTTAGTTCATTAACCTGTTAACTTAGATTATTATGAGAAAATCAAGTTTAGAGTTCATTATTCCCTGATAAATTATGAAACTTGACCTGAAGTGTTTATATGTATTTATGATCATCCTTGAATTTTCTCAGAAATTTTGGAAGTATATTGGTAGTACTTGTCTCTTTAAAATGATTAATGTAGGTTGTATTTAAAATTATATTTAGAGGCCTAAACCTTGCTGAAAAATTGGGAGACTCTGATTTTGCTATTACATAGTCATCATGTAATTATCATAAATTTTGTAGAGCATTTGCATGTCTGAAAGGGGTACTTCATGTTCAAACTTGGGTCCTGGATTACTTAGGAAAATTAAATAAATTATCAAGTAAATTAGGAAAATTATGAAATCCTGGATTTAGGCTAATAATGGCATGGTAAACCCCCAATAATTATTATAGGGATATTAGATGATAATTTTGAGTACCTCCCATTGTATACATCATATAGCTTAGGATGGTCTGCATTTAGTAAAAATTGCAGAAATCATGATATGGTTCAAGATAAATCTAGAGAGTTGGGATGTTAGTGTATTGACTTGGTAAGTGGATTGGGGATACCATTGGAAGTTGGGAAGAGTAGGAAGTGAAGTCGTCTAAGCCTAGGTGGTGCTCGGGATTGACGAAATATCGTCTTCCCCGTAGAGAGAGAGAAAGGGCAAAACACACTAGGATTAGATCCAAGGTAATACTAAGGGATCGGGAATAGGGTATTAACAAATAACAATAAGTGACTTGCGAAAGGGAGCTTTGGGATTCAACCCATCGTAGTTCCTAGTGCCCGTTGAGAGCCCTTCACGAGGTATGCCGGGGGCAATCCTGGGCTAACCTAAACTGTAGATAAAACTGAATTGCAAGAGTAACTAGCATAATTAGGGGTTCACTTTCACTCACCTTGATGTCTTGGGATGTTAGGTTGGTTCACACGAGCTGTAGGCTCGGGGGATTTTTGTGATGTGCAGGTTAGCCCGGCGAGCTTTGGCTCGATAATTGATTGTGACGGACAGGATAGTCCGGGGGGCTTTGGCTCGGTTGTTGGTTGTGAAGGACGGGATAGTCCGGGGATCTTTGGCTCGGTGGATGATACATTAAGGTTGTATATGCATAAAGTATAAGGTGGTGAGTCTTCGGTATTGGAGGGTCGATGCACCGATGCCAATATGTTGACTCGGCAAGTGTGGTTTAGCACTTCAACATAAAAGTCTGATTCGCCAGCCGGCAAGAGTACGCAGGCGCTCCGCTTAGTGCACCAGTGTTGAGGCGTACGATAGGTCTGACTGGTAGTGCAATTACAGGTTTAGAGGTGGGCGAGGCCCAACCCATCGCTTCCGTTTGCCACTACAGAGGTATCCTGGGAGGTTCGGGTCCAAAAAAGGGAAACTAAAGGTCTGTGTACACAGAGTCGAGTGGGTGAGTTGCACTTGCATGTTCACATCATGGCATAATTGCATGTCATAGCATAACCATTGCATATAACCCTGACACCTATTGTATAAAGTGGTATTGGATGCTTTATACAATAGGCCTTGCAAAACAACCCATTAGTTTATAAGTTCGCGCGAGCATGCTTATAAGTTAAGGTTTTTATTCAGAAAATATATATGTATGCTTGCTAGAAAACCGACACCCTATCGTATAATCAGTATGAGACTTTTTATACGATAGGAGCTTTGCAGAAGATCCCTTAGCTTATGTGTTTTCATATAAGTTAAGGTTACATAATTCTTGTTCAATTTTTCTTACTTTTACTACTGCCTTATATACTCATAGAACTGCTAGATTAGTTCCGCTGTCACCTGCATTTGCTATTCTCCACTATCATGTCCTCTCCTTTCTTCCTCCCCACTCGGTGCCTAAGAGCCATGGGGAAAGGGGTGGGAGATGATAAGACTTAGTCTTTTAGACTAACGGTTTTTGAACCACATCATTTTAGGGGACCGTAGAGCCCAACATGGAGGAGCAGCCCCGGAGGTCGACACTCTTGGAGATGGGGTAGTCTAGTACCGGAGTTCAGACAGCTGGGACTGTGAGTCCCGATCTCTAGTAGTTATTTAGTTTTACTTCCGCTATGAGAGATATGTAGTGAGGATTTTGATGTACCGGGCATGAGCCATACTTTCTGTACTTTTATTATTTCTGTGGACTCTCCCTTCGTGGAGATATTTACTATATATGTGATTTATGTGGACTTGCTTTTATTATTTTACTACTATTGTGATCGATTTGGGCGGCAAGATCGATGTTTTGTAGTGACGACCTTCCCGGGCGTGAAGGTGTCACCGCAAAGCGGCGGTTCTGGGCCTAAGTCCCCGGTGTTTGAAAAGAAAAAAAAGGGGTCTTACAACCTACCCGGGTCCCTTGTCACGACCAGATCTTCTATTATATTCTATGTGATGGATGTGGATGTTACAATTTGGTATCAGACTTTGGTGTCGGTCTTTCTTATTTGAATTTGTGGGCGAATTAAAATAAGGGGTGGTGAGCACATGTATGTGCGTTACTGTTATAACATGAAAGAACCCATGAATGTGCACTTAGGAATGAAAATACACAAGTTCAAGGAACCTGCGTGTTCCTATAATTTCTTTTTAGGAATATGTTTGGTCGCCTAATTGATTGTTTTATGATTATAGGTGACTAGTAGTGGTGTAGAGCAGTCCCAACATGAGCACTCTACGGAGAGTGGTGCGCTTAATGACGTGTCTGCGACTCTTCCTTTTGCTGAAACCATAAGATTGGTAGCTGAAGCGGTGTTCGTCATGATCAATGCCCAACATGGAAGGCATGTGCAGCCCCCTGTCCATAGGATGGCTTTAATGTCAGTTGGCACTCTGGAGTAAACTGCAATAAGAAGAGCCTCAGATCAGCAGTTAAACATGTGTTTGGTGCAGGGAGAGCACTCAGTTGATGAGTATTTACATGTGTTTGTCATGATAAGGCGCTACGTAGGGTTTGAGTTGGAGGATGAGCAGACTATTTTCAATAGATTTTATAACGGTCTGCGTGATGATATACGATTTCTATTGGTAGGACCAAAGTTATTTGGGTTTCGAGCGTTGGAGGAGTCAACTAGATCTGTTGAAATAGATTTGGCAAAGGTTCAATGAGGGCCAAAACTCAAAGTACCGAACCCATCAAAGACTGGGTTTCGAAGATGGATTAAGAACTTTAGATCTATTGGACAAACCTCCCCTTATATTGTACGTCCGTGGTAAGATAGGACATGTTTCCCGAGAATGTTGTAGTAATATCCAAAGGGAAAAGAAGGCAAGGCCCAGAGCAACCTTTGGGCGAAACCTAGTTACATGTTATACTTTTGGTAAGTCGGGACAAATAGCTCGCGATTGTTGGAGTGGCAAGACAGAGGAAAAGGAAGGAGGTCATAAGCAGAGTAAAGAGGTGATAGGTATGGTTTAGTTTATAGCTTTTAAATTTATACTTGTGACCTGATTCGTTGCCAGTGTATGACTTGTTTAGAGTAGGATTTGTTCTACTCTTGATTGAGAGATCGTTGTTCATTACAGAGGCTTCTCGCTTCTTATTATCTAAGGTTTTCATGTTGTTCGTCATAATGCCCTCCATTGTGTTGAAGGTTAAATTGGTTATTTATATACATACCAAACAGATGCATGTTACGGTTCGGAAAGGAAGTCAAGATGTTGTTTAAAAAAACAATCATCCGTAGCTTGACCTTGGGAATGGACCGACTCTCAAAGAAGCATGCATATGTTGATTACAACTCGAAGGAATCACACTAGGACAGAACACCGAATGCGAGACTAAGTTTGTGGGTACTTCTTAAGGATTTTCCTGAGATTCCACCTGAGAGAATGATAGATTTCACCATTGAGCTAGTGTCAGGTTCCAAGCCTGTGTCACGCTCTCCTTACCGTTTAACACCAAGGGAAATGGCGGAATTGAAAGCACAGCTTCAGGAACTGCTAGTACAAAGTTTTGTGCGTCTAAGTTTGTCACCTTGGAGCGCGCCTGTCCTCTTTGTGAAAAAGGAGGATGGAAATCTACGGTTGTGCATCGATTATCGGGAGTTGAACAAGCTAACAAACAAGAATAAGTACCTGATTCCGAGGATCGATGATCTGTTCGACCAGCTTGTTGGATCGACTGTGTACTCAAAGGTCTGAAATCCGGGTATTATCAATTGAGAATTAGGGAAAGTGACATTCCCAAGACGACATTTAGTACTCAATATGGGCATTATGAGTTCGCCGTCATGCCATTTGGGCTGACAAATGCGCCGTCCGTATTTATGGACTTGATGAATCAGACGTTCATAGAGTACTTGGACCAATTTGTGATAGTCTTTATTGACGATATCCTAGTGTACTCTCAGTTTGTGGAAGATCATGCAGATCATTTACGTATAGTATTGGAGACCCTGAGGAGCAATCAGCTGTATGCCAATTTCTCTAAGTGTGAGTTTTGGCTGTCTTTGGTAGCATTCCTTGGTCATATTGTTAGTGGAGAGGGAATCATGGTAGATCTGACAAAGATTGTTGCGATTCGGGAGTGGCCTGTATTGTCTTCTGTGGTGGAAGTCCAGAGTTTTCTGGGTCTTGCCGGCTACTACAGGTGCTTCGTCGAGAACTTCTTGTGGATAGCCTTAACCCTCACTACCCTAACAAGGAAGAATTAGAAGTTTGTTTGGTCGCCAGCGTGTGCGCAATCTTTTGAAGAATTGAAAAGTTGTCTGACTATGACGCCTATTTTGTGCTCGCCGTGTGATATAGAGGGCTATGAGATCTATAGTGACGCCTTAGGGAGCGGCTTAGGTTGTGTTTTCTTCAACACGGGAAGGTGATAGCATATGGCTCACGCTAGTTGAAAGTGTATGAGAGGAACTATCCAGTCCACGATTTGGAGTTGGCGGTCGTGATATTCGCTCTGAAGCTATGGAGACATTACTTGTATGGCATGAAGGACGATATTTATACAAACCATAAGAGCCTAAAATATCTACTAGGTCAGAAGGACTTGAATATGCACTAGCGGAGGTGGATGAAGTTCCTTGGGGACTATACCTTTAAGATACATTATGTTCCTGGCAAGGGTAATGTTGTTGCGGATGCGTTAAGTCATAGGGTTCCTGCATAGGCCAACTAGATATAGAGGCATGACAAGCATCTTATTCGAGATTTGGAGGCCTTGGAGATCTCTTGTGTTGATAGGAGGTCTAGTGCTGAAGCACGTTTAAACTGGACAAAGGTGCAGTATGACCTCGATGACCGGATTCGACAGGCAATGGAGTTAGATGACAGTATGAAACACTACATGACAGGGTCTTTGGATGGGTCAAATGCCCAATTTACTGTTGATGATGGCCTATTATGGAGGAACAATCGATTGTGCGTCCTAAAGGTGGGCAAGTTACGGGAAGAGTTGATGTACAAGACACATTTCACCAAGTACTCAATTCACTCGAGGAGCATAAAAATGTTTAAAGACATGAAAAAGCTATTCTGGTGGCCAGGGTTGAAGAAAGACGTAGTATTATATGTGGCTAAGTGTCAGACATGTGCCTTAGTGAAGGTTGAATGCTAGAAGTCCTGTGGATTTTTGAAGTCTCTGCCTATACCAGAATGGAAGTTCGACGACATATCTATGGATTTCGTGCATGGTTTGACGAGATCGCAGAAGGGGAATGACGCCATCTGGGTGATCGTTGATCGTTTAACGAAAGTGTTGCACTTCATTCCGAATAGAAAGGATGATTCAGTGGAAAAGTTGGCGAAGCTTTACGTGGATAATATTGTAAAATTGCACTGTGTGCCCCGTAGCATCATTAGTGACCGAGATGAGCACTTCACATCTAATGATTGGAGGCTTGTACATCAACTATTGGGCACCAAACTGAAGTTTAGTATGGCCTTTCATTCGCAGACGGATGGTCAGACCGAGAGGGTAAATAGGACGATGGAGGACATGCTTCGCATGTGCACCCTATATTTCAGGAAGAGGTGGGAGAATCACCTATTTATGATTGAGTTCGCCTACAATAACAGCTACCAGACAAGTATTCAAATGGCGCCCTTTGAGGCCCTTTATGATAGGAAGTTCCATACTCCTTTGTCGTGGTTGGTGACGGGCGAGTCAAAGCTGTTTAGGCGGAAGGAAGTCGAAGAGGCCACTTCGATTATCCGTAAATTCCAGGAGCGGTTGTTGATCGCTCAGGATAGGCAGGCCAAGTATTATAACGCCAAGCACAAAAATGTCAAGTTCGCCATGGGCGATTGGGTGTAATTGAAGATCAAATCATTCAAGTGTGTATCAAGGATTCGACACTTGAAAAAGTTAAGTCCGAGATACCTTAAGTCGTTTTAGAAAATTGGAGAGCATTGGTGAAGTTGCCTATCAATTGAAGCTTTCAACAGAACTAAGTGGTTTGCACGACATATTCCACATATCAGTATTATGGAAGGCGGTGTTGGAGCCTACACAGGTGGTTGATGTGGATCAGGTGCCTATTGATGGTGGGTTGATAATGAAGGTCAAGCCCATTCATATTGAAGACATAGAAGTCAAGCAGCTTCAGAATAAGTCTATCACGATGGTAAAGGTCCGTTGGGACAACTGTGGCCGAGAGGAACCATCTTGGGAGCGAGATCAAACCATGAGGGCGGAGTTCCCCGAGCTATTCATTTGAGGTACACATTGTAATGTTGTTACTTCTATCATTTCCTGCATGGTATAATATCGGGAAAAAATTCTTTAAGTGGGGGAGATTTGTAACGCCCCAAGTTTCCTGAGGAAGGAAATGGCTTCTGTGAGACACCGCTCGGCAGTAAGGTTAATGCCGGCGGAAGCGAAGCTATTTTATCGGTTGTACCTCTCTGCAAGGTACTGCGTGGCGGTAGCGATACCACACAGTGGTAACGTCGAAGCGTCGAATGTGTTGAAAGCATTTAAAGCGTCGTGTTGACGTGAAGCCCCGTCTACCGCGCGGCGGTAGGGTGTCATCGCACGGCGGTAGCAGGGCTGATTTATTTAGGATAGCTCTCAGTGAGCTACCGCCCAGCGGTAGGGCTAGCGCTGGCACTAGCTGTGCTTTTGTCATTTCTGTGTCGGTTACGAGATGAACCAGCTATTGTCCGACGATAGTAAGTTATCGCGGAGCGGTAGAAGAGAAGTTATGACGTGGTCACGTGCCAGCGTGCAATTAGATGTTTTGAACGGTGTCTTGCGGGACAAGCTAACGCTTGAGCTACCGCGCGGCGGTAACTTGCTACTGCGCGGCATTAACTCTCGTAAACCTAAATTTAGAGTAAATCATGGCCGTTCTACGGTTTTTGATTGAGATCTGACGGTGGGGTGTCATCCTAGATGGTATAAGGCCGGGACATGACATTTCTTCTTCATTTGAACCCAAGGTATTCTCTTTCTAAGGGCTAGAGAGAAGGGAGAGTGAAGGAAGAGTGTTGGAATACCCTATTACTAATTTGGGTAAGGATCACTATGTTTGTCTTAGGAAACCAGTTTGACCTAGTTGTATAGTTTTAAAGGTCAACATTAGAATGTGTCTAGGGCTTAGAATTTAGGTTTGAGCTGCCCCCAGGATCATTCAAGGAATCAGACTTCAAGCTGAGGCAAAGACAATTATCGTCGAGCTTAGGTCGACGAAACGTCGAACTCCGTTTGACGCTCTCTGAGCTCAACTTTGCTCAAATCATCGAGCTTTGGTCGACGTTCTTCGAGCTCAGGTCGACGATCTCTCCTCAGTTTATTCTTCAGATCGCTGAGCTCTGGTCGACGTTCTTCGAGCTCAGGTCGACGATCTCACCTCAGTTTATTCTTCAGATCGCTGAGCTCTGGTCGACGATCTTCGAGCTCAGGTCGATGTTTTTCCTTAGAGATTGACGACTTTGAGGATTCAAATTTAGTCAGCTTTTGGAATGATTTTCGAATTCTCTCAGCTTTTATTTCAAGAGATCTGCCAGCCGTTTTTCTTTATTCTGGAGCAAGTTTCAAGGATTTCTTTTTGGAATGTTATATGGGACTTTCCTCTAGAAGACAAGACTTTTATAGAAGACATTTATGACTGCCAACGGATATCTTTGACAAGGAATTTTTCAGAGAATAAGATCCTCCTTTTTGTCTTCAGTCAACAAGATAAGACAGAAAAAACAGCACAACAACAAAAAAATTAACAGTGACAGACAACAAGTGATCATTTTTTTTCTGAAGAACTAGTAGAACAATCCTTTTGGCTTACTGAAAAGTGATCATAGCTTCAACATCAAGAACTCCAGACACCAAATATTTCAGCATCTACTGGAATCATCCTCTGCTGGAGATCTGAAGCTTCTGAAGACCTATCACCCTGAAGCAAAGCTCTCACTCCCGAACCATTCTACATCTCAGGGGGAGCTTTGACATCATCAACAATCCACTAGTCTTCTCTCATTTGATTTGAGAATAGAGAAGACAACTTCACCTCTTTACTTTTTCTTTTCCTGTTGTAAAAGGGTTATCAAAACTCCCTTCAAAAGTTCTGAGAGCCTTGTCAAAACTCAGTGGTGGCAAGACACCTGATCAAAAAATCTAGTTTGGTTTTTGAGCACCTTATCAAAAGCTCATTGGTGTCAGGACACCTGATCAACTCATCCTGAGTGGATTCCTACCAAGGGTGGTAGAAGAGTGGATATACCCAGGTTTTTGGGGAACCACTATAGTTCCTTGTGTCTGCTGGTTGCTTGAGTATTTTCTTTATTGTGTGCTGTGATTCTTCTTTTTGCTGTCTTAGTTCTGATTTATCTAGTAAGACACCTTACACCTATACATAAATTAAATCTTAATTGTTTTATTTGTTTAAATTGTAAAGCTATTTTAAAAATACTCCATTCACCCCCCTCTAGAGTTTAGATAGATCTTTATCTCACTTTCAATTGGTATCAGAGGCAGGTTGGTTGTTCATACAGGCTAACACCTGAACCAAAAGATCCTTGATAAGATCAATCTCTTAAGAGGGTTATTTTCACTATATCTATCTATTTATATAGACATGGCACAAAACAAAGATTATGCAAGCACCAGACCTCCAGTGTGCAACCTCTCCAAGTTTGCACTCTGGAAGGCAAGGATTAAACTTTATATGAATTCTATTGATGAGGATATATTTAATTCTGTTTTGACAGTGTGCCCAACACCTCCAGAGACCACAAGTACAAGTACTGTTCCACCTCCCTCAAGAACAGATGCAGACATAAAGAAATGGAAAACTGCAGATGCAAAGGCCATGAACATCTTAGCTCAAACAATGTCTGATGAGATATTTCAGAAGGTAGCTGACTGCAACTCAGCCAAAGGAATTTGGGACAAGCTCTCTGAAATTGTCTCAGGATCTGCTGATAAAAGGAAAGACAGGAGATCCCATCTGATAAGCCAATATGAGAACTTCAAAAAGGGAGAAGCTGAATCAGTGGCTGACATGTACAATAGACTAAGTCTGATTGTCAATGAGTTAAAAACTTTGGATAAAGAAATCTCATTGACTGAGCTGAATGACAAAATCTTAATGTACTTCCCCAGCACTTGGGATTCAAGAATTTGGCCAATCAAAGATGCCAGAAGTCTAAATGAGATTACCACTGAAGCTCTCCTGGGCAAGCTCAAATCCTATGAGCTGCTCATTAAAAATAGAGAAGAAGAACAAAAGGCTACTTCTCCAGTCACAAGGAAAGAAAAGACCATAGCCTTCAAAGCTGGAGAAGAGGAGCCTGAAGATAAAGCTACAGGAAATGATGAGCTCCTAAGTTCAGAAAGAACAGCTCAGACAAACCCTCCTTCAGCAAGAACAAACATACAAGGAAGGGATTTGTTGCTGAGACATAGAGTGAAACTGAAGAGGACAGTGAACTCAAGATTAAATAGTACACTGGGCTTGGGTGCTTCATCTAGCCAACCCATAGTATTAACAACCCCAATAAAATTTATTTCTGATAAAGGAAAGGGTGTTGTAGAGGTTGCTAGGAAAAATTCAGATCTACCTAATAAAAAGGAAGCTCAACAGAAAACGTCGAGCAGAGGTCGACGATCGTCGAATAGAGGTCGACGATCTCAGGCTGAAACGTCGAACTCAGCTCAACGTTTCCTGAACTCTGAACTCCCTTATAGTCGATCTTCGAATGGAGCTCGACGATTTTACCCAAGATCGTCGAACCCAGCTCGACGATCGTCGAACGAAGTTCAGAGCTTTGAACCTTCTTTCAGAGGCAAATCTCAATTCAATCCTAGAAGTGCTTCATCCCAATGCTTTAATCCCTATACTGAATGGATAGTACCTCCTAGGAGATACCATCCTGAAGGTTATAAGGATCAACCTGGGATGTCTTTTATTTCTGAATTTAAGGGTTATCAACCTAGGACCAAGGTTAACTGGGTCAAAAACATATAAGCTGATTTTGTGCAGGTGAAGACCTAACCAACATCAAACCAGCTATGGTATCTGGATAGTGGGTGGTCAAAGCACATGATAGGGAATAAGGACAACTTCACATCCTTTAAAGCCAAGCTTGGACCCAAAGTAATTTTTGGTGATTCAAACTTTGGAACTACAAAAGGATATGGTGCAGTCCAAATTGGGACAGTCACCTTCAAGAAGGTAGCCTATGTTGAAGGACTAAAGCACAACCTGATAAGCATTAGTCAGCTGTGTGATGAAGGATATCAAGTGACTTTCAATAAAGAAATATGCAAGGTCAAGTCAGAAGACAACACAACTGTGTTGACAGGTAAAAGGAAAGGTAATATTTACTTAGTAGACTTTCATTCATCTAAGGTAGATATTTGCCTGTTTAATTCCATATCTAGACCTAATATTCTATGGCATAAGAGACTAGGACATGTTAACCTTAGAACCATTGCTAGGCTATCTGTAAAAATAGAGAAGAACGACTAGAAAAACAGGCCGGAAGTTTGAATAATTGAAATTTTTATTATCCAAAAAGAGATCATTTACAAAGGTATGGCCTCCCTTTTATAGAATGGAGGAGATAGAGGAGAGTACAAACTAACAATGTGGGACTAAATAAATGTACAAAGACTGGGCGGTTTGACATGTACAGACCGCACAGTCCGCGCGGTTAGACAACAGGCTGACCGCCCGGACAGACCAGAAGAAGATGCCGTAGGAGACCGCAAGACTGCCAGACCGCCAGACCGCCAGACCGCCAGATATCCAAGTCGCTGGAGACAACCCGCAAGACCGCAGAACCATAGCAGCCACCAACTGGATATTTAGCCCGTCAGCCCCAGACCGCTAGACCGCGCGGTCTCCAGACCGTCATATTCAGACTGCCAGACCGCCTACTTCAACACTCCCCCTCAAGCTGGAGCATAGATATCGATCATGCCCAGCTTGTCACAAATGTGGAAGAATGAAGTAGACACAGGCTTGGTAAAGATATCTGCCAACTCTTTGTCGGAGGTGACGAACGAAGTGCAAATCTGTTTTTTCAAGATCTCTTCCTGGATGAAATGGCAGTCGACTTCAATATGTTTGGTTCTCTCATGGAAGACCGGATTTTTGGATATATATATAGCGGCCTTGTTGTCACAGAACATAGGAAGAGGATAGTCGTAGACCTCTCCTAGATCAAGCATGAGAGCCCGCAACCATTTTAGTTCGCAAGTGGTGGACGCCATGCTCCGATATTCAGCTTCAGCACTAGACCTTGAAACTACAGACTGCTTCTTGCTCTTCCAGCTCACAAGATTACCTCCAACAAATGTGCAGAAACCAGATGTAGATTTGCGGTCATCTTTATCATCAGCATAGCTAGAATCTGAGTAGGCTTCAACTCTCAAATGACCATTCTTCTGAAAGAGTAGTCCTTTGCCCGGTGCTGCTTTAACATACTCTAATATCTTCAAGGCAGACTGAAGATGACATTCCCTGGGAGCTTGCATGAACTGACTTACCTTGCCAACAGCATAGGCAATGTCAGGTCTGGTCACCGTGAGATAAATGAGTTTACCCACCAGACGTCTATACTTTGTGGCATCAGACATAAGAGGAGAGTCATCTGTCCACGTTTTGTCTTCTCCAGTAGCCATGGGATACAGTGCCGGTTTGGCACCGGTCAATCCTGTATCCCGTAGAAGATCAAGTGCATACTTCCGTTGGGAGAGAACCAGAGAGTCGGGCTTCCGACAGATCTCTATCCCCAAAAAGTATTTCGAGGAGCCCATATCCTTTGTGACAAGATGTTGACGGAGGTGCTTCTTTGTCAAGTCCACCCCAGCTTGATCATCACCGGTAAGAAGAATGTCGTCAACATAAACCGCCAAAACTACAAGGCCCGATGCGGTTTTGCGAATAAACAGGGAATGATCAGCCGTACTTCTAGTAAAGCCAACAGCAGCCACAATGCTGCTGAACTTGTCGAACCATGCCCGAGGGCTCTGCTTGAGGCCATAGATAGCCTTCTTTAGCTTGCATACACGGGTCTCCCCCTGAGCAACATACCCCGGAGGTTGCTCCATGTAAACGTCCTCATGAAGATCCCCATAAAGAAAGGCATTCTTGACATCAAGCTGGGAGATAGTCCAATTGCGGTTGACAGCCACAGAGAGAAGAACCCGGATGGTGCTGAGACGAGCAACCGGGGAGAAAGTATCAAAGTAGTCAACCCCATAAGTCTGAGTGAAGCCTTTGGCCACCAATCGGGCTTTGTAGCGGTCCACAGTCCCGTCTGGGCGAAACTTCACAACAAACACCCATCGACATCCAACCACATCAGTACCCACTGGAGGAGAAACAAGGGTCCAGGTGCCCCGTTCAGTAAGAGTAGCGATTTCCTCATCCATGGCAGACTTCCAATGAGGAATAACAAGCGCCTCCTGGTAGGTACGGGGAGTAGTAGTAGCTGAAATAGCTAAAGCAAAATGCCGGCGAGAAGAAGTAAGCCGATCATAGGACACAACTGCCGCAAGCGGGTGTTGAGTGCATGCCCGCACCCCTTTGCGAAGAGCAATGGGGAGATCCAGGTCGTCGGGGGCTGCAGGGACCGGAGCGTCCGTGGCGGAGAAAGCTGGCCCGGGACTAGAGAGAGACGGCTCCGGAGACGGGGGGGGAGGAGAGGGGAGAGGAATAGACGGAGGAGGGGAGGAGGAAGGGGGAGGAGAAACGTGGATAGGCTGAGAGGGAACAGACAGGGAGGGTGATGAGTCAGGAACAGGAGGAAGAAGGGGTGGAGAGGAGAAGTAGGCTGCATTTTCGAAGAAGGTGACATCTGCAGAAACAAACTGTTTGCGCAGAACGGGGTCAAAGCAACAGTAGCCTTTCTGAGTGACCGAGTAGCCCAAAAAGACACATTTGGTGGCACGGGGAGAAAGTTTGTCACGGGTAGCAGACGGGGCATGCACAAAGGCTGTACATCCAAAGATTCGAAGAGGGAGGGGAAAGGGTTCCTTGCCGGGGTAGAGAATGGAGAAGGGAGTCTTACCCTGAAGAACAGTAGAAGGAATGCGATTGATGAGATAACAGGCGAGGAGAACAGCATAGCCCCAATAAGAGCGAGGCACATGCATCTGCGTTAGGAGAGTGCGAGCGACATCGAGGAGATGACGGTTTTTACGTTCCGCCACCCCATTCTGCTGGGAGGTGTAAACGCAGGTGGTCTGATGAATAAGACCATGTTGCATACAGAAAGATGAAAAATCATGACTAAGATACTCTTTAGCATTATCAGAGCGAAGACATTTAATAGAGACATGAAACTGAGTTTTAATCATATTATAAAAGCATTCCCAGACAGAGAAGAGTTCAGAGCGATCTCGTAACAGATACACCCAGGTACAACGAGAAAAGTCATCAATAAAAGTTACAAAATACAAACTACCCCGACCAATGGTTGGAGTAGGAGCCGGACCCCATACATCAGAATGGATGAGATCAAACGGGCTAGAGGAACTGTGAGCATGCTTGGGCGGGAAGGAGGAGCGGTGATGTTTGCCAAGTTGGCAGGCATCACAGTTGAGCAGAGAACTGGTTGGCGGTAAGTGGGGCAGAAGCTGTCGAAGAATGCGAGCAGGAGGATGTCCAAGGCGAAGATGCCATTGAAGCAGATCAGTAGACGAGGAAGTGAAGGCGGACAGAGCGGAAACGTTGTCGAGGAAGTAGAGGCCGCCGCTCTCAGTCCCAGTAGCAATCGTCCGTTGGGTTCTCGGGTCCTGAAAGCAACAAGAAGTAGGAGTGAATACAACAGAGCACTGAAGTTGCTTGCATAAAGTAGTAACAGATAGAAGATTGCAAGGAAACTTCGGTACATAGAGAGTGTCCACCAAGCGCAGCGACGGGGTGACTTGAACCATGCCTGTCCCACGAACCGGGGAAGGAGAACCATCCGCAACAAGGACAGGAGGCAACCGATCATGCGTTTCGAGAAGCGAAAAACATTGAGGATTGCCTGTCATATGATTTGTAGCACCAGAGTCAATCAACCATTTACCTTGGATAGCGACATGAGCACTACCTGAGGTCGTCGCCACCGAAGCAGACGACCGAGAGGAGGGGTTCGGGGAGGGTGAAGTATCACCAGATGGGCGCAGATGAGGATGTTTCTGCCAACAGCGGTCAATGGTATGACCGGTACGACCACAGTGAGAACAGAGGAACCTGGACGGACCGCGCGCCCCAGAGTGGCTGCGGCCACTATTACTGCCGCGCTGAGTGTACTGAGCATAAGAGTCCTGCAGAGGAGGGGAGGATAACAAAGGGCGCTGGAGCAGAGAAGTAACGACGGCTACGCGAGCGGCGGTGGCATCCAAGGTGGGAGACTCAGCTTCACCCAAGATCTGCTGGCGGATGAGATCAAAAGACTCGGGAAGTCGCAGAAGATAACAAACAACCAGGAGTTCCTGGAAGTGTTTGTGTTACTGAGCCAAGTCCGCAGAGAAGGGGCGATTCTGGAGGATCTCAGCGCCAAGAGCCTGAACTTGCTGATAGGCTGCAGCGGGAGTCATGGACGAACGGGCGAAGAGATCCGCATAAAGAGTATAAATCCGGGAGGTCTGCGTCCCCTTGGAGTAAAGAGCAGCCAGATGAAGCCACGCGGCCTTTACCGTCTCATCATGACGGATGACGGGAAGGCACTCATCAGAGAGGCTATTAGCCAGCCATGTGCGGACAAGCGCATCACTCGCATCCCATTCGTCAAAGAGAGGAGAAGTAGGAGGAGGAGGATCATCGGTAAGATGATGACGTTTGCGCTGAGAACGAAGAAGGAAAGTGAAAGAGACGCTCCAATCCGGATAGTTGGAGCCAATGAGCTTAGAAACAGTGCCCAGATTTCCGGAAGGAGTAGGGATAGAAGGCGGAGCCGGAGTGGCTGCAGGAGTGGTGGCAGTGGAATTGTCAGAGATATCCATAGAAGAAGACCGAAACCGGACGGTTAGGAATCAAGTCGGGCGGTTAAGAGAGAAGGGAAAGGCTGCAGCGGTCACGATGTCAGACACCAGCGGCTAAAAAAGCCACGACCAAGCCGCAGAGCCAAAACAGAGGGTAAGAGGTCGGGCGGTTGGAAGACAGACCGCACGAACGGGAGAGAAAGAGGAATCCGGCAAACAGGCCGGGGCGATAAGAAAGAGAAGAAGGGAGGCTGCGACAAGAACAGATCGCAAGCAGGCAAAGAGAAACAGGCCGCGCAGACAGGGCGCAGGCAAACAAGACAGGCCGCGGGAAGAAGAAGCAGGTCGCACGGCTAGAAAGGAGCACAGAATCAGGAGCCAGAGATCAAGGGCTCTGATACCATGTAAAAATAGAGAAGAACGACTAGAAAAACAGGCCGGAAGTTTGAATAATTGAAATTTTTATTATCCAAAAAGAGATCATTTACAAAGGTATGGCCTCCCTTTTATAGAATGGAGGAGATAGAGGAGAGTACAAACTAACAATGTGGGACTAAATAAATGTACAAAGACTGGGCGGTTTGACATGTACAGACCGCACAGTCCGTGCGGTTAGACAACAGGCTAACCGCCCGGACAGACCAGAAGAAGATGTCGTAGGAGACCGCAAGACTGCCAGACCGCCAGATATCCAAGTCGCTGGAGACAACCCGCAAGACCGCAGAACCATAGCAGCCACCAACTGGATATTTAGCCCGTCAGCCCCAGACCGCTAGACCGCGCGGTCTCCAGACCGTCATATTCAGACCGCCAGACCGCCTACTTCAACACTATCCAAGGACAACCTTGTCAGAGGACTGCCTTCTGGCCCCTACAAGAAGGAAGGACTCTGCAAGGCTTGTCAATTAGGCAAGCAAACTAAAAGTAGTTTTAAATCAATTAATAAGAGTGATTCACCTAGGATTTTGTATCTGTTACACATGGATCTTTTTGGACCCATTACAGTACAAAGCTTAGGAGGGAAGTCCTATACTTTAGTAGTTGTAGATGACTTCTCAAGATTCACATGGGTATTCTTTCTGAGGAAGAAGTCTGATAACTTTAAATGTTTGACAGATTTTCTCAAATGCATTCAGATTGAGTTCAACACTCACATTGCCCTGATCAGAAGTGATCATGGGACAGAGTTTGATTCTCTTCTCATGCAAGAGTTCTGTCAAAGTGAAGGGATTAGACATACTTTCTCAGCTCCTAGAACTCCTCAATAAAATGGGATAGCTGAAAGGAAAAAAAGAACACTCATTGGATCTGCAACTACATTATTGGCAGATGCTCACATACCTCTATCCTTTTGGGCTGAGGCAGTGAACACCTCCAACTATGTGTTGAATAGAAGCCTGATACATAAACTAAAGGGCAAGACTCCCTATGAATTGCTCAAAGGGAAGAAACCTAAAATAAGCTATTTTAAAGTTTTTGGTTGCACTTGTTTTATCCATAATAATGACAAGAAATATCTAGCAAAATTCCAAGCTAAAGCTGATGAAGGAGTGTTTCTGGGATACTCCATGATCAGTAAAGCTTATAGGGTTTATAATAAAACTACTCAAAAAATAGAAGAATCTGTCCATATTACTTTTGATGAAGCTAACATGTCTTTCAAGGAGAAGAATGCTTCTACCATAGAACATTTGCAGGTGCACTCTCTAGCTGAAGACATGAACAGATTACAAGTTACATAAAAGGATGACAGTAGTGAAGATGAAGAAGCTGCTCACCATCAGGAAGAAAATCTTCTTGAAGAAACAGTTGTTGTTCCACAAGAGGACACAACAACACAGGTTGGTGAACCATCAACACCCCCTGTTGATCTAGTAATAACAAGAGATCATCCAATATCTCAAGTAATTGGAGACATCTCAGCTGGTGTGCAAACTAGAAATCAGGTCAACCAGAACCTGATGCACACTAGCTTCCACTCTCAAATTGAACCTCAAACCATTCAAGATGCAGAACAAGATCCACACTGGATTATTGCAATACAAGAGGAGTTGCATCAATTTGAAAGAAATAAAGTTTGGGAACTAGTGCCCAAGCCAAAAGATCATCCCATTGTTGGAACTAAATGGGTGTTCAGAAATAAGCTGGATGATCAAGGAATCATTGTAAGGAATAAAGCAAGGCTAGTTGCTCAAGGGTACTCTCAGGAAGAAGGGATAGACTATGACCAGACCTTTGCACCTGTTGCAAGATTAGAAGCCATAAGAATCTTTCTGGCTTATGCTGCTCACAAGGGATTCAAAGTCTATCAAATGGATGTCAAGAGTGCTTTTCTCAATGGGGAGATCAAAGAAGAAGTCTATGTCAGACAACCTCCAGGTTTTATCTCTCTAACCCATCCTGATTATGTTTTTAAACTTCACAAAGCATTATATGGTCTCAAGCAAGCTCCTAGAGCATGGTATGAGACCCTAGCATGTTTTATGCTGAAAAATGATTTTGTTAGGGGGAGAGTAGACCAAACTCTTTTTATTAGAACCCATAAGTCCCATACCCTACTAGTACAAATCTATATAGATGATATTATATTTGGTTCTACTGATTCAAACTTGTGCAAAAAGTTTTCCAAGCTTATGCACTCTAAATTTGAAATGAGTAGCATGGGTGAGCTATCCTTCTTCTTAGGATTGCAAGTCAAACAACATGTTGAAGGCATATTTATTTCTCAAACCAAGTATGCAAAAGAGCTGGTTAAGAAATTTGGTATGTCTGATGCATCATGTATGAAAACACCCATGCCTACCAATGTTGTACTGGATGCTGATGAACATGGGAAACCAGTTGATCAGACAACATATAGAGCAATGATTGGCTCTCTATTGTACCTTACAGCCAGTAGGCCTAACATAATATTTGCTACATGTATATGTGCTAGATTTCAAGTTAGCCCTAGAGAGTCACACTTCACCTTAGTTAAGAGGATTCTTAGGTATGTTAAAAGCTGTCCAAATCTAGGACTCTGGTATCCAAAAGACTCAGCATTTGACTTAACTGGATTCTCAGATGCTGATTATGCTGGATGCAGAATAGACAGGAAAAGCACCAGTGGAACTTGTCAGTTCCTTGGTGATAGACTTGTCTCTTGTTATTGTAAGAAACAAACATCTGTGTCAACCTCAACTGCTGAAGCTGAATATATGGCTGCAGGCAGTTGTTGTTCACAAATATTGTGGATACAAAACCAACTCCTAGACTATGGTTACAACTTAGAGAAGTCAAAAATATTTTGTGACAACACCAGTGCTATTTCCATTGCACAAAATCCAGTCCTCCATAGTAGGACAAAACACATAGAGATTAGGCATCATTTTCTAAGGGATAATGTAGAGAAGAACAAAATTGAACTTCAATATATCCCTACTGATTTGCAAAGGGGAGATATTTTCACCAAGCCTCTGGATGAAAAGAAACACAATTTCTTCCTAAATCAGTTAGGCATGTTAGATGGAGGAAGCCTAAACTAAATTACAAGATTTTAAAAAGCTAAAAACAAACCAAGATTAGGCTAAAAAATCATCTCCTTTTGTGTCTGTAGGATAGTTTCTGTCTCTGAACTGAGCTCGACGTTTTTCCCAGAAATCGTCGAACGGAGTTCGACGTTTTTACTGAACGTCGACCTAAGTTCAGAGCTTGCCAGATAGTTGTATACTATCTCTTTCAGGTCTTTGATCGTCGACCTGAGCTCGACGCTCTCTAGATCATCGAACTGAGATCTACGATGTTGAAGACCTTTCAGCTTCCCTTTGGAGTCCTGATCGTCGATCTGAGGTCGACGATCCTTCCTTTTTCGCGTCGAACCCTAATATAAAATCATTATTCGGCCGCCGCTCGTCGTTTACGCCTTCATACTCTCTACAATTTTTTTCCCTCCAAACCTTCTACACTTGGTCGTGTTTGTTCAATCTTTGCAGGTACAGATGGCTCTGACTGTTGCTGCCCTTTCAAAAAGAAATTTGACACAGGATTCGACATCAACATGAACTCTTTCGATGGAAGCGACCAGAGATTCAAGGACATTTTAAATCTGCTTCGAGAACAACAGTTAGTTCAGATAATATCCATCAGGATGAAGATCGCCGCAGACGAGATAAAGGAATGGTGTTTTTCTGCCTTAACTGAGAATGAGAATTCTGTAGTCGGCTCTATCAAAGGGACTCAGGTACCATTGTCCCCCGCCCTACTAACAGAAGTGTTCAACCTCAGCATTGGAAATGACTCTATTGAATTATCTGAAGAAGAGTCTGATGCAATGCTAGATAGAATGGGTCACTCTGCTGAGAACCTTAAAAAATTCCTGAAAAAGAATGTGTCAATTAAATATCAATTTCTGGCTGATGTTGTGGGAAAGGTGCTTCTGGCAAAGCACTCAGCCCATGACACCATTTCTAGACATCAGTTCTGTCTAATGGGAGCTGTGGTTGACAAGAAACATCTGGACTGGGGGTCCATCTTCTTCAATTTGATCAAAAAGAAGCTGAGCAAAAGCTGTGTAAGCTTTGGGAGGATCTTGGGGGTTTACATGCACTCCAGGTGCCCTGAGCTGCTGACCTCAAGTGGGATGCACATCAATGCATCCAAGAGACTTATCTGTGCCCTCTTCAGCAGGTGGGACAGGCAGATTATTAACCCCAATAGGGCTACTGCATCAACTCCTACTTCAGGCACAAGGACTGCCTTAGTCACTCCTCCTCAGGTCTCTACCCTTGCAGAAGTTTTGCCTACTTCTTCTCCTCCTCCAGCTGTCTCTACCCCAGCCATCTCATCCTCACCACCAATCACCACCATAGCCATCTCATTACCCATTACAATCTCATCACCAATCTCACCTTCTCCAGCATCTACCTCAGAGCAATTCCATCCCTTATACTACTATCCTCCTGCCACCTCTTCATCATATTCTCTCTTAGATGACTCCTTCATGGATGATCCTCCTTCAACTCCTCCTGATCTTCCCTCTACTTCCTCATTCCAACAAATGCTTCAAGACATCCTCTCTCAACCATCTTTTTCCCCTACCATCTCATCCTTCCCCAACCAAATTACATCAATCTCAACACTTCCCACCCCTAGACCATCCATTCCTTCACCTCCTACATCCACATTCTCTATTCCATCAGCTCCAGTCAACATACTTCCAGCAACTTTCTCTCCTACCTCTACTCAAGCCCCTCTTGAGCATGTAGATCTCTCAGCCCTGGCAGACAGGTTATATGAGCTGCTAGCTCCCAAGCTAACCTCATTACTGGAGACCACCCTGGCTCCACTCCTGACACATGTTCAGGAGCTGTCTACCAAGCTCTCCTCCTTCATCTCTTCTCAGGCAACTACTTCTTCTGGGTGCCTTGATCCAGCTGCCACTGAATCCAGGCAGGGGGAGATGCCTTATGAAGCAGTTCCTGCCCCAACATTTGCAGTGGATCTCCAGAAATTGCTTTCAGTTTTTGATCTTGCTTTCTTCAGTTCTCTGCCAGTTGAACAAGTTGAAGATTTGACTAAGGCCATTGTGCCTATCTCTGTTTGTGATCCCAGCCTAATTGCCTCATATATAAATTCTTTCAAAACTGTGGATGTTGCTGCTTCCATCTCTGATGCTACTGTTGTTTCTACAAGTGTATCAGAAGATATTGACATGATTTCTGCTATTGAGGTTACTGCTGCTCAAGAACTTGCTACTTATCTGGAAGAACCTACTGATGTTTCTGCTCCAACTCCTGATGCTGCTTCTGCTCAAATTTCTGATGTTGCTGCTCCTACCCTGACTCCAGATCAGTTGAAATTACAAGAGAAATATATTAAGAGCATTGATGATTTATATGATAGACCCCAAAGCTCAGAAAGTGATCAGTTTCACACTGATTCTGATGACTCTTCTGGTACCATTGCCAAGAAAAGGAAGGCCAGAAGCAAGGCCATGATGAAAGTTCCTCCTGCTCAAGCCAAAGATGCAAATGATATTCTATATTATATTTTGCATGATTGCCCAATCTCTGAGCCATGGATGCAATTCTCTAAAAATCAATTGAAAGCTATGAAGAGAAGAAGAAAATTGGCTAGATATGAAAAAGGATCTTCTAAATTTCAACCTCCTCCTCCAGACTCAGGATCTGGTGGAGGCTCAGCTCTTCCATCCTCTGCTTCAAAGCAAAGCTCTTCCCAACCTTCTCAGGAACATCAACCAAGAGAACAATTTCAAAGAGGATATCAATCTAAGAGATATCAGTCTAGAGGAAGGCAAAGAGATTACAGAACATATTCTAGACAACAAAGGGAAGGACAAGGTCATATTGAATCTACTTCAGGTCCTTTCCCTTATAGGCTAAAAGATACAGTTGTCTCCAAGACTCCTCACACTGATTCTGAGTCTATCAACAGATATGAACCTCCTGTTCCATTTGAGGATCCTGAGAACAACCCTTTGTCATGGACTGCCAGAATGAAAGAGCTTGCTGCTCTAGATCAAATGAAAAAGGCCAGAGAGCAAGGCAAAGACATTTCCAACATTACAACCCTATCAGATCAAAGAAAGAAAGAACTAGAGAGATATGCTTCAAGGAAATTCTTTAATCCAGAAGATTATATAAAGCTGCATCCTGAGGCTATAGTTCCAAGGCCTAGATCTCAAACTTTCTTAGGTGCAGAAGATGATAGAAGATCAAAGAAAGAAGCCCTCAATCCTAATAGGGAAATTTTGTTTAAAAGGGGAACTGAGAAGAAGTGATTTGTGTAAGCTGAACAAACATCCACCTCTGAATATTTGCTGATATTTTATCTGTGATCTGCAATACTGCTATGACATTTTCTTGCATTGATTGGTTTAGCTTTTGTTTTGTCTGTATGCTTATTTATTTCCTATTTTTGTCTGTAAATAGTAATCCTAACCCAAATAGGGGGAGATTGTTGGAACACCCTATTACTAATTTGGGTAAGGATCACTATGTTTGTCTTAGGAAACCAATTTGACCTAGTTGTATAGTTTTAAAGGTCAACATTAGAATGTGTCTAGGGCTTAGAATTTAGGTTTGAGCTGCCCCCAGGATCATTCAAGGAATCAGACTTCAAGCTGAGGCAAAGACAATTATCGTCGAGCTTAGGTCGACGGAACGTCGAACTCCGTTCGACGCTCTCTGAGCTCAACTTTGCTCAAATCGTCGAGCTTTGGTCGACGTTCTTCGAGCTCAGGTCGACGATCTCTCCTCAGTTTATTCTTAAGATCGTTGAGCTCTGGTCGACGTTCTTCGAGCTCAGGTCGACGATCTCTCCTCAGTTTATTCTTCAGATCGCTGAGCTCTGGTCGACGATCTTCGAGCTCAGGTCAACATTTTTCCTGAGAGATTGATGACTTTGAGGATTCAAATTTAGTCAGCTTTTGGAATGATTTTCGAATTCTCTTAGCTTTTATTTCAAGAGATCTGCCAGCCGTTTTTCTTTATTCTGGAGCAAGTTTCAAGGAATTCTTTTTGGAATGTTATATGAGACTTTCATCTAGAAGACAAGACTTTTATAGAAGACATTTATGACTGCCAACGACTATCTTTGACAAGGAATTTTTCAGAGAATAAGATCCTCCTTTTTGTCTTCAGTCAACAAAATAAGACAGAAAAAACAGCACAACAACAAAAAAATTAACAGTGACAGACAACAAGTGATCATTTTTTTTCTGAAGAACTAGTAGAACAATCCTTTTGGCTTACTGAAAAGTGATCATAGCTTCAACATCAAGAACTCCAGACACCAAATATTTCAGCATCTGCTGGAATCATCCTCTGCTGGAGATCTGAAGCTTCTGAAGACCTATCACCCTAAAGCAAAGCTCTCACTCCTGAACCATTCTACATCTCAGGGGGAGCTTTAACATCATCAACAATCCACTAGTCTTCTCTCATTTGATTTGAGAACAGAGAAGACAACTTCACCTCTTTACTTTTTCTTTTCCTGCTGTAAAAGGGTTATCAAAACTCCCTTCAAAAGTTCTGAGTTTGGTTCTGAGAGCCTTGTCAAAACTCAGTGGTGGCAAGACACATGATCAAAAAATCTAGTTTGGTTTTTGAGCACCTTATCAAAAGCTCATTGGTGTCAGGACACCTGATCAACTCATCTTGAGTGGATTCCTACCAAGGGTGGTAGAAGAATGGATGTACCCAGGTTTTTGGGGAACCACTATAGTTCCTTGTGTCTTCTGGTGGCTTGAGTATTTTCTTTATTGTGTGCTGTGATTCTTCTTTTTGCTGTCTTAGTTCTGATTTATCTAGTAAGACACCTTACACCTATACATAAATTAAATCTTTATTGTTTTATTTGTTTCAATTGTAAAGCTATTTTAAAAATACTCTATTCACCCCCCCTCTAGAGTTTAGATAGATCTTTATCTCACTTTCAAAGAGGAAGGAGATCTTGCCATTGTTGGAGCTTCAGAGCTTCGATTCGCAAGCCGAGTTCGGATTTGTGGGGGCAAGACTGTTGTGGTCATTTCCATCCGACTAGATTAACTTTTATTGCGCCAAAACAAACTTCTAGGGAAACGATCCTCTTTCTTGGACCACGAACACGTGGAAGTAGTTCTCCCAACGGGTAGATCATTTGTATCACCGTTATCTTTGCATTTAGAATCCGGAATCAAAGTACGGTATAGGCATACTGTATGAAGCCCATCCGAATAGGTTGGTCTGGATTGGTGATGATTATTTTGTATGTCAGAGGAGAGTCCAAGGTAGCGAATAGAATTCGAAGTCACGGGGTGTGCAAGTCGCTGTAGAGAGAGTACTGGAGAAGGACTCCAGGAAAACACCCGTTTTCAGGGGAAGAAACGATAGTATGTCCCCTACTGTGCAGTGGTAGCTCCCAGTGAGTATATGTTTTGTGAGGCCTGTCTCTTGGAGACCTGGTGGCCAATGTTTTGCGAGGTCTGTCTTGTGGAGACCTGGGGGCCATTTGGTGAGGCCTGATTCTTGAAGACCCTTGGGCCAATTTCTGAGTCGAGTATATGTGTGGCCCATCTTAGGTGGCCGTGAGTGCTAGCCTAAGATAATAATAGAGTTATGAATAGTACAGATGGGAAAGGGGATGCTGACCTGCGTCGTGGCTTGGTGCGCCCGACAATTTGAGCACCGGGAAAGAGCTGAACTGTACCCAATCCTATGTCGATCGACTTAGAGTGAGTCAAAATGTGTATTCGTCGGATCATAATGACTTTATCATAGCCATAGGGGCGTTGTCTTTAGCTTTGAACCTGAAAGAGTAGAATTCTCAAGCGTTGCTGTCCGTCACATAGAACGGAGGTTTGACCCTTTGGGGTCCTATGCACCAAGAATGTGCCCTGAGAGCATGGGGAATTTGACAGTCGTGCTAATGTCTGTGGCAAATGGTGCTTCGTTTGCACGTTCGGATTGCCAATTTATGTTTATGCTAATGCCTGTGGGAAAGGAGCACTGCTACCCCGAGAGAGGGGTGGGGTCGTTATAATTTGGTCAGTTAATGCTGACCGTTGCTATGTTTGCCACCATTGCGGTGGAATGTTTCCAGTTGAGCCAAGCAGGAGATAGCGGGCTGAAGATCATGGTTGCTAAGCCGACCCTTGAAGGCCAAAGCGAAGTTGCTTGTCTTTATTAATCATTTCATGTGTGGTCTGCCTACAAGCCGAAGTATGTAAGACATTAAAAATTGAGTAAACCTTGTAAGGCCTTAAGGCTAATACTATTTGTGTATTTGGTTTATCATTCCTGTTTTGGTTTAGTGGACATTCTCATGGTTGGATTCTTTGTACAAGATTAATTTACTTCCGCTAAAATGCACTCTGAGTGTAAGATCCTGTTTTTTTTCTTTTTAAACTACCGGGTTCTTATGCCCAAAATCGCCATTTTACAGTGACACCGACACACAGGAAGGTTGCCACTACAAAATGCTGATCCTACTGACCTTTACGATCACCAAAGAGAAAGAAGCTTATACACAGTTCAGATAAAACTAAGTCCACAATCACATATAATATGAAACCACGATAAGTCCACAATATAATAAAAGTACTGAAGTAAAACAGTACAAAGAAATATAAATGGGCTCAAGCCCGGTACATCAATCCTCACTACAAACTCTCGCGGAAGCTAAGTAAACTAATCACTCATGGAGCCAGTAGCCGGTGCTCCTGTGCTAGACTGGCACACCTCCATGAGCACCGTACTCTGCTTGTGTTGTATCCCCTACTGCTGCTCCCTGTCTCCCATACGGAGTCCCTAAAATGTTGTGGTCGTCGACCGTTAGTCAAAAAGACTAAGTCCTATCATCCCCCACCCCTCTCTCATGGCTCCTAGGCACCGAGCGAGGAGAAGGAAAGAGAAGGTAATGAAGGTGGAGAGTATAAAGAAAGCAGGTGAAGACGGAACTAGTCTATCATGAGTATAAAGCCACAACAAATATAAGTAAGCAAATAGTGTAAACAAGTCGATAAGCAATAAGTATATGAAAGGTAAACTAAGAAATATGTAACATTAACTTATATGAATGCCCATACAAACTTATAAGTTAATGAGTCTTTCGCAAGACTCCCATCGTATAAAAAGTCCCATATCATTTTATACGATGGGGTGTCAGGTTTATATGCAAGTATGAGTGTAGTGCTATTTTATGCCATGATTCATGCAAGTGAAACACACACACGACTCTATGTGCACAGACCTTTAGTTTCCCCCTTTTGGGCAACTAGCTTCACTCTCAGGGACCTCCGTAGTGGCAAACGGAGATAGTGGGTCAGGCCCCCCACTCCTAGGCGGGTATCCACACTACTAGGCCTAGCCCTTCCGCATGCCTCTGGAAGGACACAACCCAGAGTCACCACATACTAATGTTGGCCATTTCTACCAGACTTCCTTTGGCTAAGTGTAAACCACACCTGTCGAGTCAGCGTATCGACGTCGGTGTTAATGACAGTCCAATACCGAAGACCCACCACCTTTTATCTTATGCACATGCAATAGTATTATATTCTCCCATCGAGCCAAAGCTCCCTGGACTATCCCATCCGTCATAATTATCTACCGAGCCATCGACTCGCCGGGCTAACCTTCCCACCACTAAAACCATCGAGCCTACCGCTCTTGAGACCCAACCACTCCAACAACACCGTGGAGTGTGAGTGTAAGTGTAATCCTAGTTATACTAGTTACTCTTAACATTGATTATTCTTACGGTTTAGGTTAGCCCAGGACTGCCCCCGACATACCCGGTGAAGGGTTCTCAAAGGGCACTAGGAACTATGATGGTAGCTGAAGCCCATCGTTCCCTTTCGCAAGGCACTTACTATTATTGGTTATTACCCAATTACGGTTTCCACCTTTTAATATTATACTGGATCTAACACTAATGTATTCTGACTCTTTCTTTCTCCACAGGAATGACGATCCTTTGTCGATCCCGAGCACCACTTACACTAGTCGGTTCATCACTTCTCCCCATGATGATTCCTAACAATGAACTCATTTTCACTTCCCCGAAATCATTATGATATTAAAACCCAACTCCCTATGCTCAATTCACATTCTATCACAATTTCTGCAGTTTTACTATATGCAGACCAACCTAAGCTATATGATGTACATGACAGGAGATACTCCAAATTTTCATCCAAAAGCCTTAATATATTTAATGGGGGTCTATCATGACATGTTTAGCCTAAATCCATAAAATTATAATTTTCCTAATTAATTTGACATTTATTTAATTTTCCCAAAAGTTAGGACATTGGTAATTTTGAACATGAAGTACTAGATTTACTTAAGTTATGGTCACCCAAAATTTATGAACACTACAAAATGCCAAAATATCAGAGAACACCAAATTTCACTAAATTTCATTAATGAATTAACCTGTAATTAATTAATTCAAGATAATACTAATAAATAGATGTAAAGAAGGAAGCATCACCAAAATTAATCCAAACAATTTACAAAAATTACCGGAGATTTTTTATGATCACAAAACATTACTGACTATGTTTCATAACATTCTAAGTTATTTTAACCACTATTTTATCAAAATCATCAATAGGGGCAACACAAAGGTTATAACTACAAGTATAAGCTACTGTCTTCCAAACATTCTACAATAATTTCTAGAGACTCATAATGTTATAAAAACCTTCCTGCCGAAATTTCCTAAGGATCCAAGGTCATATGACACATCAATATTTTCCTAAAAGGTAAAGACCTAAACTAACCCTAATTGGTTTAAGTTGTGTGCCTAAGTCTAAATGTCACCAAATTCCTCCCTAGGGTATTTCATCACCCTAGAATCACATGGAATAAACACCAAGTCCATACAAGTACATATCACCCTATGTCCTTCACAAACCCCCAAAGTTCAACCTTAGGGTTTGAACTAGGGTCCTAGGGCAAACCCACCCTAATAAATCTCAAATTTCATGAGAGGGTGTTTTTACTGACCATGGGGCTCTGGCCAAAGTCTCAACCCATTTGGGTGATAATTAACCCCTCCATGCCTCAAACACTCTTTTGCCCTATTTTACCCCTTAGGGGACAAAACTTTGGTCACACCAAAACCTATTCAAATCAAACCCAATTGGGCTGAGGTTTTTATCAGAGTCAAATAATGACCTTAAGAGTCAGCCACCAAACTTTTGGGGACTTTTGAGGTCATTAGACCCAAATATTAAACCATTTATGATTTATTAAATATTTACAAAAACTATAGGAAAATTATATCCAAACATTCTCATTTTTGGATATGTTGTTGGTATAGATAAGAGTGACCCCCAGTCCTAATTTCAGGTCATTTGGAATGCTGGATTGATGAGAGCACTCAAATCAACCTCTGCTCAAACCTATGTATAGACCTCACCAAAATGAGTGTTGGGGCCTAACCTGAACTCCAATTTGACTCAAATACATTTTAAAATAAACTAGACTCACGGATCTAAAAATTTTATGTTGACAAATTTTTCTGTAGGGGACCTAGGTATTTTTAATATTTAATTTAAAAACAGCTTAGTAATGGGATAGAAATTAATAAAACAGGAATTAATTAATTCAGATCCAGCATAGATCTTAAAGCAGATCCAATGCCTCCTGGTTATCTTCTTCCTCCAGCCAAGGGGGATTGCCCGAACCTATAGCCTCTTTCCAAGCTTGTTTCCGCCACCCGACCACCTCCCTGGCCGACCACCACCGCCACCACCTTCGTTGAGGTGGGGGCTATCGCCGGATGGTGGCACGGCCGCTGGAGGGGTGGTTTCTGACGAACCTGAAAGATGAAAAATCCATGAAAATTCTGAAAATTCTCTCTCCCAATCGGGCTCAATTGAGCCTGATTTCTCTCCTAAAATATCTAAGGATCTAGCCCATGAAGAGAGGAGTAGAGGAGGACCTATAACAGAGCTTGCCGACGAGTGTGGTGGTGGTGCGCCATGGCCGGTGGTGGTGTCATTGGGTATGGTGCAACCGCACAGTGGGAGGGCTCGATTCCTTCAGAAAAAGTGTGGAAACTCCTCCCCTCTGCCTGGTGAAGCTTTTAAAACACTCAAATGGGGGAGGGGAAGGGCCTAAGATTCAAAGCCATTTATGGCCATGAAAGGATGAATTCGGCCATGACATATTCCTTGAATTCAGCCACCTAGAGGCTGGGGAAAACCCTTGGTCTCCTCTAACTGATGAGGGGAGATTAATCCTCATCAAATGAGAGAGAGATGAGGGGTCAAGGGCATTCAAACACCATGAATGGCCATTTTCTCTCTCTCCTCAAACTTGAGAAAACTCCCATTTCTCTCTCCTAGTCACCATTTCTAGAAAATGGGTGGCTAACTATATAATTATCAGCCTCCTAAGCTAGTGGGCCACACAAATTGGGCTTAGCCCAAATGGCTTGGGCTTGAGCTAGCAATTTAGGCTAGTTTGACCTAAACCTAGGTTGAGTTGACTTAGGTCAATTTGACCTTTTTGGTTGATTCCAATGGATCCTTAGTGACTCATTGGCCTATTCTAAGGTCTAGGAAGACTTGGGTAGGGTTGGTTGGGCACATTAGAGGTCACTTGCCCCTTAGTTAGGGCACTTTGACCACTTTAGAGCTAAGGTTGACTTGGGTCAACTTACCCTCTTGGGTTGATCCCAATGGGTCCTTGGTGACCCATTGACCTCACTTTAGGGTTAGGAAGGCATGTGTGGTGTCCACTTAGCTAGGGGAAGGTCAATTGACCCTAAGTAGGCCAGTTTGACCCATTTAGGGTTAGGGTGGACTTATGTCAACTTGACCACTTTGATTGCCCCCAATGAGTCCTTAGTGACCCTATGGACCACCCAAAGGGTTAGGGGTGTTGTGGTGGGGTCATGAAGTCAAGTTGAAGCCCTAAGGTCAAACCCTAAGTCTGTTGGTGAGGTTGTGTTATATGCAGACCAAGGTGATTTTCACCTTGGCCCTTATTCACTTGGTCCTTTGAGCTTCTTATGGTTTTGTCATGACCTAGTCATGACAAAACAACTCCTAGGGGTCTAGTTGTTTGATTGATGTTACACTAAGTTAGAATGCACTTTTATGGATTATGGTTTATATACGTAACTCCACTGACTGTCCGTGGAATATGGGGTGGGGCCCCGACCAGACCTTCTATTATATTCTATGTAACGGATGGGGGTTTTACATTCATCCCCATACCCACCCCTAGCGAGGAGGAGGATGAGCTCAACTCGCTTTTTAACAAGGTAGAGGGCTAACGAGATGATCCGTTTGGGGGAGGCGACTAGGGGACTCGTTGCAAACCTTTTCTTTTTATAATGGTTCCCCCCTCTTCTTTTCACACTCGCTCGTGACGCGATCTTTTTGTAATCAGATATATATTTTAATGAAATTCTACTTTCTGTAATTCATACCTTCTGTTGGTGTTACCATTGTGATATGTAAGTGATCAAGCATGTAGTTTTAGTGCCAACACAATATGAGCTTACAGGGTCGCACATAAGAGCGTTTGGAGAAATTGGAGGAATGGATTATGTTGGTCTTACTCATATGTGATGAGTGAAGGAATAAACACAACCAGACATTGAGTTTGTTGAGACCACACTGCCAGACATTGAGTGTGTTGAGTCCACTCAGCCAGGCATTGAGTGCGTCGAGATCACTCAATGCTTCGTCGAGTCAATGTTGATTCGTATAGTGCTAGCATTAAGTGCGTCGAGACCACTCGAGGCTTCGTTGAGTCAAGTGTTGATTTGTCGAATGCTGGCGTTGAGTACGTAGAGACCACTCGATGCTTCATCAAGTCAAATGTTGATTCATCGAGTTAGGCGTTGAGTGCGTTGAGTCCACTTGACGATTCGTCGAGTCAAATGTTGATTCTTCGAGTCAAGTGCTGAGGCCACTGCCAGGCATTGAGTGTGTTGTGACCACTCGATGATTCGTCTAGTCAAGTGTTGATTCGTCGAAATAACTTCCATATGTTACGGGTCTACCGATATCGATGACTTTCTTCTATTTATTCCTTTGGGTATAAATAGAAGATGTCTTAGAGTTTTACTATGCCTAAACCTGTGAGCCGAGTGCGACAGTAACCCGAGAGGAAAAAGGCCGATAAAAATCATTTTTGAAAGTCCCGATCTCATCGTTGTTGCTCAGCCCATTTCTGTTGCCCTTCACCGCCGCCTCTTCTGGAGTAGATCTAGCCATCTGTGAAGACGCAGAGTGATTTCCTCCAACCTAGATCTTGTGCGACAAGAGTCTAAGGGTTCTCCTGTTCGTGTGGATCACCTGTAGAGGCATGGACATATTTCTGTGCTCGGAACTCAAGCTGCTAGTGTCTGCCGGATTTCTTGGAGCATCTCAGTTGAATAGTAACTTAGTCCCATAAATTCAAATTTTATTCACAATAACTTTATTTCTTGTTCAATATTCATCGCAAGATCTATTTATTTTGGGGTTTTCTTGTTTTCTTTCTTCCGTTGTGCACAAGTGTTGTGACGTTTAGAAAAACCCAACAGTGGTATCAGAGGGAGGTTGCGTGATGATAATTATTTTAGAAGTTACTAAATCTATTGCATGTAGATCTGGAAATTTAGAAGTGTTCTAAATGCCCAAATCTATTCTTGGAACCACGCTAAAAGCACATGTGATTTCGTTGTGATATCCTTGTTTCTCCTTAACAGTAATCGTCCCCCTTGTTGGTTTGTGAAACCAAGTGTGTTAGATTTTGAATCTCACATAGAGAGACGAGCTTGCCTACTGTGTAAGTGGAGTTAGTGTTTCACATGTCAAGTACATGTAAATCTGAAGATTTAGAAGGGTTATAGATGTTCAGATCTAGCCCAGCTCATCAAGTGTTGATGATTTTTCTTGTGGACATCTGGGATGCATTTGGATTGTGAATGTTGTAAGTTTTATTTTGTGAATGTGCACATTGGTTAATTGTTAACCATTATTAAGTGTTAATCAATTATCTTAAAAGTCCCTTATGCAATATTAAGTATTTGGATGCCTTTCGATGGATGACACTCTTCCTGCCTCGATCAATGAAGTGTGGGTTTGCCAAAGCAAGGTGCATTAATCTATCTTTGTTAGGGTGCATCGGGTAATTGTGAAATCCTACTATCGACATCTAGTTAAACTTAACTGGGTGACCTCAAAGGTTGAGTGCCCATAGGCATAAGGTTAGCATGCACCATATGATGGATGTGAATAAAAAGTTATTCACCAACCATACAAGAGTTGCATAATGATGCAATCGACAAGCGTTGTCTACCTAAATTACTACATTATGAGGGAAAAACCAAAGCTGACTCATGGTGTTGGTGAAATACGGATCTTGTCCACTAAGAGAGTAGCTCGCATAAAATCTCCGAATTAATATTGAGGGTTATCAGTTTGATTAAAATAGTGGGAGTATTTTTAATTAAAGGCCTAATTGAAATAAAATTATATTTTGAAATGTAGTACTGAGTTTTTTTTTGCATAATTCCTTGTAAAATTTTTATGGCAAGTGGATCACACTCCACCCTGTCCCTCAAAGATATCCTTGAGAAGGAGAAACTGAGTGGGACAAATTATTTGGACTGGTACAGGAACCTGAGAATTGTTCTCAGGCAAGAGCGTAAGCTCTATGTCTTCGAAGAGGATTCCCTTGAAGAGCCAATCGGGAATGTGTCCCGAGCTGATAAAGATACTTATAAGAAGTATTTAGATGACTCCTTGGATATCGAATGCCTCATGCTCACAACCATGAACTCTGAGCTTCAGAAGTAACATGAGAACATGGGTTGTAAGGAGATTGACGAACACCTTAAGAAAATGTTTAAAGGGCAAGCTCGGTAAGAGAGGTTTGACAACACCAAGGCATTATTTTAGTGTAAGATGGGAGCTCGTGACCTGGTAGGGACTCACGTACTCAGGATGAATGGGTATATAGAGAACCTTAAAAGACTAGGTTTTCCTCTAGGCCAAGAGTCGGCTACAGACATGATCCTGAAATCATTGCCAGACAGTTACGAGCAATTTGTCTTGAATTACAATATGAATGAAATTGATAAGACACTGCCCGAGCTCCTAGGCTTGCTAAGAACTGTCGAGATTAATATGAAGAAGGTCAAGCCTGCTAGACCCATACTGATGGTGCATAAAGCCAAGGCCAAGACCAAGGGTTACAAGAAAACTAAGGTTGGACCTAAGTCATATCTTGAGCCCAATTCTTCGTCACTGAAGAAGAAGGGCTTGGCGAAGGAAGGGAAATGTCACCATTGTGTCAAGGCTGGTCATTGGAGAAGGAACTGTCCTTCTTATATTGAGGGTCTGCAAAAAATGAAGGGAGGTATGACTTCTACTTCAAGTATTTATGTTATAGAGATAAACCTTTCTGCTCCTTCATCTTGGGTATTGGATTCCAGATATGGTTATCATATTTGTATAAATGTGCAAGAACTACACGTTGGCAATGGAGCAAGAGTTATTGTTGTCGCCATAGGAGTTTATTGTCTTTCTTTGCTGAGTGGGCTTGCAATAGAACTTGATAATTGTTATTATGTTCTTTCCATAACTAGAAACATTATATCTATTTCATGTTTGGACATGATTGGATTTTCTTTTATTATTAAGAACAATTGTTATTCTATATTTAAGAATGATGTTTGTTATGTTGTAGCCCAAATATTTAATAGTTTATATATTTTGAACTTAGACCATCCGATCTATAATATAAAAAATACTAAAAGACTAAAAACAAATAACTCAAACACTACGTGCCTTTGGCATTGTCATTTGGGCTATATAAATGAGAAACACATATCCAAGCTCCATAAAGGTAGACTATTGGACTTATTTGATTATGAATCATTTGAGAGATGCAAATCCTGTTTGGTAGGCAAGATGACTAAAGTCCCTTTCACTGGCTTCAATGAGAGGGCCGATGATCTCTTGGGTATAATATATAGATATGTATGCGGATCCATGAGTTATATGCCTAGAGGTGGGTACTTCTACTTTGTTACATTTACTGATGATTTCAGTAGATACGGATATGTGTAACTTATGAAGTGCAAATCCAAAACCTTTGAAAAGTTCAAAGAGTTTAAGAATGAGGTAGAGAACTAGCTGGGTAAGAGGGTTAAAGCACTCCGATCTAATCGAGGTGGTGAGTATCTAAGTCATGAGTTTTATGATCATCTGAAAGAGTGTGGTATTGTATCACAGCTCACTCCACCCAGAATATCGCAACATAATGGTGTATCTAAGCGGAGGAATCGTACTCTGTTAGACATAATGCGATCGATGATGAGTCATGCATATATGATTGTTTCTTTTTAGGGTTTTGCTGTAGAGACTGCTTCTTTTACACTAAATCATGCTCCAACAAAAACGCTTCTGAAGACACCATATGATATATGGACTGAGAAGCATCCTAGTATGTCTTTCATTAAGATTTGGGGCTGTGAGACATAAGTGAGATGTAAAATGTCTGACAAGCTGGAACCAAAGTTGGATAAATGTTATCTTATGGGGTATCCTAAGGAAACTAAAGGGTATTGTTTTTACCTACTGTTTGAGGGCAAAGTTTTTGTCGTGAGGAATGGTGTCTTTCTTGAGAAAAATTTCTTAAGTAGAAATACTACCAGGGTAGAACTTGAAGAAGTTCAAGAACCACAACAGTGAATGAATCAGAATTAGAACCTGAGCAAGGACTATAAAATGTTGTAGCTAGAGAACCTACTCAAGAAACACAAGTTCCACGTAGATTTGTTAGACCAAGGTTTGAGCCTGAGAGATATGGATTTCTCGTGTCTCAAATAGGTAATATATTGCTTATGGATCATGATGATGAGCCTGCAACCTACCAAGAGACTATGAGTGGATCGGACTCTGAGAAGTGGATTGAGGCCATAAAATCTGAAATAGACTCCATGTATACAAACCAAGTTTGGACCTTAGTGGAACCACCTGAAGGGGTACGACCCATAGGGTGCAAGTGGGTCTTCAAGAAGAAGACTGACATAGATGGGAATGTACAGACATTCAAGGGGCGACTGGTGGCTAAAAGTTTCGAGCAAATTCATGGTATTTGTTGGGTATTGTATCCACAATAACCCTGATTTGAAGAAGGGTCCCCTTAAGCTAAGATGAATTGAAATTGTATTTGATGTTTTGTGTTTAGTTATGTGCTTGCAGGAATATATTGCTAAGTACACACCAATGTCAGATTACAGTGGGTCAGTAAACACAAGACTATATAATGTAATCCTTCATTGTGTAGGTTAATGTATTGACTCACGTGTAATATCTTTATTGGGGTGTACTTCTATCCCAAGTGCATTAGAAGAATCAAGGAAGGACAAGGACTTGGAATCAGAAGAAAAAAATTTTGCCCAAGTAAAATTCGTCGAGTATCGTAAGGGATATTCGTTGAATTTGTCGAGTATACTCATAGATACTCATCGAATTTATCGTGTATACCTACTAACATTCGTCGAATTCGTCGTATTTACTTAGGGTAAAATCTCTGAGAGTTGGAATATCTGTTAAGTAAAAATCGCCGAGTATCATCAAGTATACTCGTCGAATTCGTCGAGTGTATCTTCCGATACCCGCCGAATTCGTCGAATATATATGCTGATACATGTCGAATTCGTTGAGATTCATTAGGTATACATTTGAATTTCTGAATTTATTTTTATAGAATTTTCTAAGTCATATTCGTCGAATATCACTCACCTTATGCGTCGAATGCGTCGAGTGTATCAGTCGATACTCGTCGAATTCGTCAAGTGAGCTAGCTGATATTCGTCGAGTATGACTTCTGCTAGGCGTCGATTGATAAGTTCGTTCGGGCTGAGTTTATTCAAGTGTTTTTCATCGAGATTCATTGTTGTTCGGTGAGTATACTCAGCTATACTCGAGATACTCAACGAATTATACTTAGGGTTATTTCTTCTGTTTTTTAAAAACTAGCTCGGCTTATCCAGATCACCATGTACAATAACCCGCGACCTTCTCAGTATGGAATATCTTTTCTAGCCATTGTAAAGGAGGATTCCTATATATATTTAGGGTGAATTTTCCATCAACCTTAATCGTGCTCAAATCAAATCATGAAACATCCCGAACGAAACGTCCATCGGCTCCCGTATGTATTTCACGAATTATGCTCAGCCGACGACTGTGTTGTATGATTCGATCTTCATCCATCAAATCGACTGGATCATCGTTCTCTGAAGATTAAGATTCTCTCAGATCTATTCGATCCGTGATTTCAAATCAAAGTCTTCATAGTATTCAGATTTTTCGGGTTCTTCAAGTCATTTAAGATTAACCTTTTTGAAGAACAAAGGATTGACGATTTTAGATCTGAATAGAATTTTCTTTAATCTTTATTATGTAAATCTTACTTTACTTTTGTAGGAGGTTTTCCCTCCGAGTTGTAGATCCGTGTTTGGATCTAGTTGTAGATCCGTGTTTGGATCGAGTTGTAGGAGAGGTTGTTCTCCGAGTGGTAGGAGCGTTGTCTTCGAGTTATAGGAGTTGAGGCTTCGGGGCATAAGATTTGTTTAAATTTAAGATAAAAGTGAAGTAGCCGAATCTATCCCTTTGTGGTAGAGAGGCGAGGTGAGACATTGGACGTACCCAACTCGGGAAACAGCTATAGATCTCTGTGTTCTGTGTGTTTTATTTTTAAGTTACTTTTATTTTGCGAAAAGACACATACCTCACATATTCACCCCCCTCTATGTGATTTAGGTTGACTCTAGATACTTTCAATTAGTATAAGAGGGGTGTTGTTTAGTATAAGGTTAACACCTTGAACAAGATCTCCTATCTAGTGTCAAAAGATTTCGCTCTGTTGCTATGGACAAAAGCAAGGACATGTTTTTGATGAAGTTACCTGTGTGCACAAAAGAGAACTTTCCTATGTGGAAAGAAAGAGTTAGATTCTTCATGGAAGCAGCAGATCCCAAGATATTTCATATTGTTAAAGAAGGACCTCATATTCCTACACAAGCCTCTGCTCTGAATCATGCGGTCATGATTCCAAAGAAGATGATGGATCTGACTAAGGATGAAATTGCCTTGGTCTCGTTGGATACAAAGGTGAAGAATATTATATCCAGTATAGCGGATGATTCGATGCTTCAAAATTTATTCCACTACAAATCTATCAAGGAGATGTGGGACTGCCAAGTAGTTCTCATGGAAGGAACCGAGGAAGTTAGAGACGATCGTAGATCTTTGTTGAATCAAGAATACGAAGCATTCAAGCAAGGTACGAATAATACTATAGCTGACAGCTTCGAGAAATTATTCAAGATCGTTAATGGGCTCAGAAACTACGGCCGCACCTTCACTAATGGTGAACTAAACGACAAATTCCTCAGATCCCTAACAAAGGACTGGGACACAAAAGTTGTTGCCATTATGGAGTTTGGGAAGCTGCTAGAGATTGACCCCCAGAACCTTTTCGGAAAGTTGCTCTCCTACGAACTTCAGATGAATACCAGAAATAAAGAGGAGCAAAGCAGCAGGACTTCAAGCAGAGAGAAGTCAGTTGCCCTGAAAGCTGAGGGGGAAAGAAAGTCTAAAGTTGTGTCACCAGTAAGTACACGAGCTCCAGATACCCCAGAAGACTTCGAGCCAAGCACGCCAAGCTTTGAATTGTCTAATGGAGAGTTCTCACTAATATCTAAGCAATTCAAGAGGTTGCTCAACAAGAGGAGGAAAATGAGAAATTATTCATCCTCTTCAGACTCCAGAAGATCACATCATGATAGTGATCGGTCTAAGAAAAGCTACAACCGAGAGAACAGGTATAAATCTAAACCGAACAAACATTCTTCCTCTAACATTGTTTGTTATTGTTATAATAAGCCAGGACACATGATTGTAGAGTGTCCCTATAAAAAGAAGGAATGATCCAAGAAGGAAGAGAAGAGATACTTCAAAGGTAAAAGTAAGGAAGAGAAAATCTTCGTCGCCAAGAAGTCAAAGACACTTAGTGACAGTGACTCAAGTGAGTCAAGCTCAGAAAATTAAGAAGCTTACTTCGGGCTCATGGTTGAATTAGATGAGGAGGTGGGCGACTCCCAATTCCATGGGAAGGTAAACTCTCACACAATCCTCTCTGAGTCAGAAACTTCCACTAATGGTCATGAAGACTACTCGTCTGACGAAGACGAAGATGACTTGATGGCTCAACATCAAGAACTTTTGAAAGCTTTTGACAAATGCCTCAAGGTAGTCAAAAAAGCAAATAAAGGAGATTTCTTCTTTCAAGGCAGTGGAATCAAGCCTGAGGGAGAAAATTATTGAATTAACTACTCTTAGAAATGAAGTTTACTCCCTGCGAGTGGAATTAAAATGATCTGTTGAACTGTTAAGTCAGAAGGAGAAATAATTAGATGAGCTGGAAGAAAAGCTCTTGGTGGAAAGGAAGCTAGTTGAACGTTACTTGAAGAAAAAGGTCATTTTTCCCCTCATTGATGAGTTTTCTGCTCCCAAGAAGGGTAGTGGTCTTGGGCACATAGCTGGAAAAGGTAAGGCTGCTAAGAAAGCCAGAACCAAAGACAAAGAGAAGGCACCACAAGGTCAACCCTCATTTAAGAAAGTAATCTTCCCGACAAATAAATTTGACCTTGAGTCATCCTTTGGTCACTTTGCTAGGCCTACTAATGTGGAGCCTAAAAAGCGCTATCAAGGATGGACCCGTCCTCGAGACTTTGGTGCGAGTGATTTCAAAGCACCTTATGAAGAAATTCCACTTAAAATCTATGGTCCATACGTTCATGGACCAAGTGGTAAGAAGGATCCAAAAGCCAACACTGTTGTTCACAAGGCCAAGGAAACGGTGAAGCCTTGTCTGTGCTGCAACTACGAGGATTCCACTTCCAAGTTAGTGGCCTCTGCTAGACCTCTCGTTCAAAAGGTAATGCAGGAATATAAGAGAAGATACAATAGATTTGACTGTTTGTATTGCGACAAGATTGGTCATTTCGCCGTAGATTGCTGGTTTCATTCGGTAAAGATTGAAACTCCACGAGTTAACGGTGCGAGGCCGAACACTTGCAACATTAATGTTCCAAGTGGTGTTAAACTAACAAGGAACCAAGGACCCAAGTCTATTTGGGTTCCTAAGGTAAAATGATTTATATTTGCAGGTATGTCCAAAGGCCAACAAAACACCAATCTGGTACTTGGACAGTGGATGCTCTCGGCATATGACTGGTACTAGAAGCCTATTACGAGAATTTACCCCAGTTGAATACGGACCAAAAGTTATCTTTGGAGGGTCTGATAGGGGAATCACTGCAACGACATAGTCTCATTCACAGACATGGCTTATGTTGAAGGATTACAGCATAATCTGATAAGCATAAGTCAATTATATAACAAATGTTATATCGTTGAGTTCTACAAGGACAAGTGCCTGATTAAATCGTCTGCTAATTTGGAGACAATCTTAACAGGCACTCAGAGTAGAAATATTTTCTATTTAAATTTTCTATGTTTAGACAATTCGACACCAGTGTGCTTTTTGGCAAAAGATAGTGAATCTTTCTGTGACCAATGACACAAGAGATTAACACATTAATTTCAAAACTATAAATATGTTATTTTCTCACAACTTAGTGTGTGATGCCCCCAACATTAAGTGCCTTAAAAAGAGTCCATGTCATGCATGCCAGATGAGTAAGCTGACAAGGGCTACCTTTAAGGGCATTTCTGAAAAAGATTCCTCTAGGAGTTTGTATTGACTTCATATGGACTTATTCGGTCATATGCCAATTCACAGTTTAGGAGGTAAAGTTTATACGCTGGTCATTGTTGATGATTACTCTCGTTTTACTTGGGTGTTCTTTCTAAAACACAAGTCATACACCTTTGAGGTCCTCACTAATTTTGTTAGGCAAATTCAGAGCGAATTAAACTGCTCAGTGGTCAAAATCAGAAGTGATCATGAAACATAATTTGAGTCTGGTGCCATGACAAAATTCTTTGGACGTCAAGGTATCTTTCATGAGTTTTCCTCTCTGCATACTCCACAACAAAATGGAGTTGCTGAGAGAAGGAATAGAACCCTCATTGAAGCATATACAACTATGTTGAATGACGCTTAACTACCAGATTACTTCTACGCGAAAGTAGTCAACACAGCTTGTCACGTGCAAGACCGAGCTTTAATCAACAAAAGCCATCATAAAACTCCCTGTGAACTGCTGAAGGGTAGAAAACTGACTGTGTCCTACTTTAGGATCTTTGGCAGTAAGTGCTTCGTACGTAACAATGAGAAGTATTACTGCACGAAGTTTAGTGACAAATGCTTTGAAGGTATTTTTGTAGGGTATAGTAGCCATAGTAAGGCATATAGAATTTTAAACAAGAAAACCCTGATGGTAGAAGAGTCTATATATGTTATATTTGATGAGACAAGCATGTTTCATAGCAGCTCGTCTAGTGTTGTTGGTGTAGATGCAGGTACCAGGTTAAAGGATATAAGCTTAGAAGAAGCGGTCAAGGAAGACGCTCCAAGCTCAATCAAGGTCGTCGATCCAAGTATGGTGGATAAAGAATGACAAGATGAAGAACTACCTCAACCCGTAGGAGATGCAATGGATGTGGCAGAACCTGCTATTAAGAGAGGAAGAAATCTAGCATTCAGACACCTGAGAGATCACTTGGTTGATCTAATCATTAAAGAAATAGGAGACGGTGTTAGAACCAGAAGAGGTACTACTAATGAAGTTCTACATCTTAGTTTTCTGTCTCAGGTTGAGTCAAAGAAGTTTGAAGAAGAAAACAAGGATTTCTCTTGGATAATGGTCATGCAAGAGGAGCTCAATCAGTTTGAGAGATGCAAGGTTTCGGAGTTGGTGCCAAGGACCAAAGGACAGAACGTGATCGATACCAAATGCGTATTCAGAAACAAGCTGGACAAAAATGGAGTGATTATAAAGAACAGAGCCAGGCTTATAGCTCAAGGATATATACAAAAAGAAGGGATCGACTTCAATTAGACCTTTGCTCCAATGGCTAGACTTGAAGCGATCAAGTTGTTTCTTGTGTATGCTGTCATCAAAGGCTTCAAGGTCTATCAAATGGACGTGAAGTCAGCATTCCTCAATGAGAATCTGAAAGAGAAAGTATACGTAGCTCAACCCCCAGGTTTTGTCAACTCTACTTTTCCTGACTAGGTCTATTATCTTAATAAAGCTCTTTGTGGCTTAAAATAAGCTCCCCAAGAATGGTATGAGATGTTGTCTAGCTTTTTTCTTGAGAACAAGTTCACAAAAGCAAAGATAGACAAGACATTATTTCTTAGGGAAGTAAAAGACAAGATTTTGCTAGTACAAATCTATTTCAACGACATTATCTTTGACTCTACGGAAGACAACCTTCGTAATAAATTTTCTAAACTTATGCAAGGGAAGGATGAAATGAGCAGTATGAGAGAGCTGAAGTATTTCTTAGGACTTCAGGTGAAACAATCTGAAGATGGAATTTTCATCTCTCAGACAAAGTTCACCAAAGAGTTACTTAAGAAATTCAGAATGGAGAATGCAACCTCGATGAGGACTCCAATGGGTTCAACGATGTCTCTAGACAAGGATGAGAAAGGGAAACCTTTTGATCAAACCAAGTACAAAAGCATAATTGGATCCTTGCTCTATCTTAATGCTAATAAACATGTCATAATGTTCTCAATATGTGTGTGCGCTAGATTTCAAGTGAACTCGAAGGAATCTCATTACGTCGCTGCAAAGCGAATTTTAAGAAACCTTAAGGGTACACCAAATCTTGGCTTATGGTACCCAAGAAGTAATGATGCCGAGCTAATTAGATTTTCAGATGCAGATTTTACAGGGAGCAGGGATGAAAGGAAAACCACTTCCGGGACATGCCAATTCCTCGGAAGAGTAGCAAGAAGAAAAATTGTGTGGAAACATCAACTGCCGAGTCAGAGTACATCTCTGTTGGTAGCTATTGCACACAGCTTCTTTATATCAGGAATTAGTTTGAGGATTACAACCTAAAGTTCAAGGAGATTCCGATATTTTACGACTCCTCCGGTGCGATAGTAATTACAAAAAATCCAGTCTCTCATAGCCGGACAAAGCACATCAAAGTCAGATATCACTTCATCCGGGAGCATGTGGAGAATAAGGACATAACTCTCGGTGGATAAGCAAGTTGCAGATATATTCACGAAGTAACTGGACGAGGCCAAGTTCTTATTTTTCAAAATGGAACTGGCATGCTAAACAAGGACTTGTTGTACAACCATGTATCCGGCGAGTGGGGCCGATATGGGATAGGTGGGCCAGATCTAGTAGTCCAAGCCCCGGGCGAGCACCTAAGGGGGAACTCGGCAGCCCACTAACTCGCCACAGGAGGGCTTGCACTCGCCCTAGGAGGGCTCGTACTCGTCCCCCGGGGGGGGGGGGGGGGGGCTCGGCAAGCGGCAGGTGAGTAGGCCCGTCGGGCCCATACTCGCCGCCCCGGGTTAGTAGAGATCTCAGGGACCACTCTCCTAGTCTCTGGTAGAGTACTTTTATTATTTTGCCCCTGTTGGGCTGCACATAGCAATTCAGAACAGCGGAGGATGGCTATTTGCAGGCCGTTTCCAAAAATCTATAAATAGACCCAAGGGGGTACCCCAAAAGGCATGCTTACTTATGCCATGATCTTCTTGTGCTTTCGGAGGTATCCTTAGCTCGGCATCTTGCTAGGGAGGGGAAGCGCTCTAAGATCTTCCGGGTGTGTGGTGGGACCTCCGCACCGAGCCTTTAGGTCTGTCCCCTGTTCTTTTTCCATAGTCTTTTGGCTCGTGGGAGAGAAGTAAGTGTGCGATCACCCCTTCTCCAAGGGTGAACTCCACAGGGACCGAGTATTCGGTTTCAACATTTTGGTGTGGTGAGCGTGAAGCGTGGTCAACACTGAAAATCTTCAGCAAGCTCGATGACTGGAGGAGAAGGGCAAGGTTCAGGAGGGGCCAACTCGCCACTCCCACCTCCTCCTCTCGCCACTGTCGGCATGCTGGACGAGTTCAGGTAAGAGATAATGAGTCTCATCATGTTCGCACTCGACACTCACGCCGAGTGCTCGACACCAGCAGTTCCAGTAGTCGCCGCCCCAGCCCTGGGCGAGGACGCACCTGGTAGGCGAGCCGGGAAGGAGGTAGCAGATGTAAGAGGCGAGCGCGAGCTACAGGGGCGTGTGCTCTTCCCCAGCTCGGCATCTGAAGGCCGGTTAGGCGAGATGGGGAGAGATCCCCCTACTCACCTAGTAGAGGGGGCAACCCCTTCAGTGAGTTTGTTTTATCAGCCCCAGTTCCAGAGGGGTTCCGGGAGCCGGAGATGTCCTACTACACAGGGAAGGGCGACCCGGTTCAGCACGTCCAGTGGTTTGAGGATGTGGTCTCGATCCGACAGATATCAGACGGGTTCAAGTGCAGACTCTTCGCAATCACCCTCAAGGAGAAGGCAAGTGATTGGTTCCACCAGCTCTCGGTCGGCTCCGTCTTCTGTTTTGAGGACCTGCGCCGGGAGTTCATGTTGAGATTCACCACTTCAAAAAAGAGGAAGAAGGAGTCCGAGTCTCTGTTCCGCATCAAGCAGGGAGTGAACCAGACCCTGGGAAGCTACTTGGACAGGTTCCAGTAGGGGGTTCTCCAGGTGCAGAAGATGACAGGGCATACCATGATGGTAGCCTTCACCCTTGGGCTTCAACAAAGGTTCTTTAGAATTGAGCTAAAGAGGACGCCTCTAGTGTCCTTTGAGGCACTGATGGAGAGAGCGGAAAGGGAGGTCGACATGGAGGCGTCGAACCTGGAGTTTGCCTGAAAGCTGGCAAGGTGGGCCACAGAGGAAGAGAAGCCAAGAGGTGGCATAGGTCAGGAGGAGAGGAGAGATGAACCCCAGTAGAGGGAACAGTAGCAGCAACAGCCCAGATGGGGGCGCCAGGAGCTGTACCATTAGCTAGGTTGGAGACTGGAATGGCAGAACCAGGGGCTGCAGAGAGGTTTCCATGGAGGAGACAACCGTCAGGGGGGTCAGGTTCAGTTTTACCCTCTAGGTGAGAGGCAAGGCCAGAGACCACCTCTCCCCGACCAGAATTAGGCTATGGCAATAACCATAGGGGAGAGGAGGAGAGCAGGGTGGAGGAGAAGGCAGGAAGCCAGGGTGGAGCTCCCCTACTGCGAGTTCCATTAGGAAGAGCGGCACACTACAACAACATGCCTGGAGTTCCTCGAGATAAGAGGAAACAAGTGGCAGTAGCAGCAATAAGGCCGCCGGGAAGTGCGGATCGAGGAAGTCTTGCCTCGGGCAGAGGAAGACAGGTGCGAGGACCGGGTTGATGTTGGAGCCCGAGGAGGGATCAGAGTGATCCATGGGGGGGGAGTCGAGGCTTCCTGAAAGGCGAGCCTCCACACCATGTATCGTCGGAGTGTTGGCTCTACATCATAAACTCTACCCTCTGATGAGAAGATTACCTTATCAAGGAAATACATGCCGGATCATGAGGATCCCTTTTGCGATGCGCTGGTCATCCAGACAACCATCGAAAATTTCACTGTCTCTCGGATCCTCATCGACAACAGGAGCTGATTCAACGTCATATTCAAGAAGGCGTTCGACGCGATGAAGGTAGAGGCCAAGAGGGTGCTGGCCTTGGATGGGCATCTATTCAGATTTTCCGGGGAGAGGAAGGAAGTGGAAGGAGGAGTGGGACTCCATATTACTCTGGGGGGGTAGTCCCGTACTTGCAGGTTCTTCATCGTGGATGCCCCCAACAGCTACAATGCCATCTTCGGGCGACACCTCATCAGCGCCTTCCATTGCATCCCCTCATCCTTTCATTAGTGCTTGAATTTCAATGCTGAGCGGATCCAGGTCTGGGTCCGGGGAGACCCCAAGATGGCGAGGGAGTGCAACGTCATGATAGTGAATTCCATCTCATGGCAGGAGGGGGCTGAGGAGATGGAAAGGAGGATGGAGGAGCTGCCCAGGCCGGAGGCCGGAGAAGAGGTGGAGATGGAAGTGGGGGAAGAAGTACGCGCCCAGGTAGTGGCAGCAGAAGCTATTCTAGAAGAGCCTGCTGAGGCAATGGTCGTAGAAGAAATAGAGGCCTTTGTCCCAGGAGAGGGGGATGTTGGTGAATAGGGAGATCAGTCCAGGATGGAGGCCGTGGAGGAGGTCGTGGAGAAGGAAGTTCTCACCCAAGGAGGTAGGTTGGAGAAGGTTCGTATCAACGGGGGGCAGACCCCAGAGGACTAGGGCAGGATGCTGGAGTGCATCCAAAAAAATATGGAAATCTTCGTATGGAGCGTTGTAGAGATGCCAGGGATCGATACAGACGTAGCCTGCCACCGTATCAACCTAGATCTAGAAGCCCGCCCCATCTAGCAGAGGAAGAGGTCTGTCACGGACAAGCTGGCCAAGCATGTTGGAACCCCGCCTATTTTAGGGTTAATTTGGGCTAGGTTCACTATTAGGATTGCATAAATTGACCCACAATGTATAGTCTAGGGTCATAGGTCTTTATTAGATCTTAGGGTAGGTCAAAAAGTCAGTTTGATTGGACCAATCCCTCAGAAGACTTAGAAGACTGAAGATTTCAGAACATGACAGATTTTTCTATGTTGAAGAATTTTGTTCGACGAAATCTGAATGGACTTCGACGATCTTCGTTCTCAGTTCGATGATCTCAAAGTTTTTTCTCAGAAGTTGAGATTGACGAAAGTTTTACTGAGTTTGATGAACTCTGATCTCCTATCAGTTGTTGAGTCCGACGAACAACTATCTCAGTTCGACGAACTTGGAGCCCAGAATGGGCAGCATTAACTTTGTTCAAAGTTTTTGGGGCTCAGCTCAACGAAAGAGAACATTGAGTTTGACGATCTTGGATCTCTAATCGACGAAATCTGTCAGTTCATTGAAGCTATTCTCTGCAGTTAATTTCCGGATTGACCAAGGCTTATATAATATATTATTGCCTATATTGCTCTGAGTAATTAAATGCATATATTCTTATGAATATAGCTGTTCATTGGCATCATTAATTACTGGATTTCACAGAGTCAATTTTCGGCTTAATAACTGGGACAGTTAAGGAATCAATTTATTGCCCTTCTAACCATTTATCCGAGTTCCAAGATTTTAGCAGTCAATCAAGGAGTAGAATTCAAATTCAGAGACAGAATTTCTACAGGAAATATAAGAGAATTTTTAAAAAGATTGAAGGCAAGAAGTTGTAGAATTGATAAAGGGACACAGGCAAACAGAGAAAGATATTCAGTCTGCATACTCATACAGTCTTCATCATCTGCAACTCTTCTCCAAGCTTTCAAGAGACATCAAAACACAATCAGTCTAAAAGCTTCTGGAGATCATCAAGGAAGACCTACACCCTGCAAAGCTTCCAGCAAATTCCTGAACAATAATCATCTTAGGGGGAGCTTTGACAACATCAAGCAATCCACTAAAGTTTTCTCAGCTATTTGAGAAAGAGAAGACAATATCATATTTTCACCTGCTGTACACAGGGTTTTAACTCCCTTCAAAAGTTAACCACTTGGTTCTTAAGTCTTCTTATCAAAAGACTTAGCTTGGTTTTTGGGCACCTTATCAAAAGCCTAAAGGGTTGTGAGATCTCCTTTCAAATAGATCTTACGGTGACAGGGCACCTGAGAAAAAACCTATTGGTGACAGGGAACCTGATCAAAAACCTGTAGTGGATTCCTACTAGGGTGGTAGAAGAGTGGATGTACCCAAATTTAGGGGAACCACTATAAATTTCTTGTGTCGTCTGGTTGCTTGTTGTTTTCTTATTGCTGTGTTAGTTAGCTTTTTATTCTTGCACTTTCTTAAGATATATATCACTATTTTTAATTCTGCTATAAAAACAAATTAAGTTTTTAAAATACTCTATTCACCCCCCTCTAGAGTTTAATAGATCTATCCCCTCAGGTGGTAAATCTTTTACCATCCGTCAATTAGTATCAGAGGGTTGTTTCTTTGGTTTCACCGACTTACATTTTAACTAAGATCCTTTGATAGATCTTTTTCTCCCTAGCCTCTTGTTTACGGCATGACATAGAATAAGGAATATTCTAGCACCAGACCTCCAGTGTGCAACTTGAATAAATTTACACTCTGGAAGGCAAGAATCCAACTCTACATGAACTCTATTGATGAGGACATTTTCAACTCCATTTTGACAGGTCCCCCTCAACTTACAGCTGCTACTACAACCACCAATACACATGAAGTTCCACCACCTAAGTGGACTGACGAACAAAAGAAAGCCAAGATAGTTGATGCTAAAGCAATGAATATTCTAGCATAGACAATGTCAGATGACATCTTTCAGAAGGTGAGTGCACCTCTGCAATGGCCATTTGGGACTCACTGAACCAAATAGTTGTTGGCTCAGCAGATGAAAGAAAAGATAGGAGATCTCTCCTCATATCACAGTATGAGAATTTCAAGAAGGAGGAATCAGAGACTGTTGCTGAGATGTATAACTGACTTAGTGTCATCATAAATGAACTGAGAACCCTGGATAAGGACATCTCATTAACTGAGATAAATGACAAAATCCTAATGTGCTTCCCCAGCACTTGGGATTCCAGGAAATGGCCAATTAAGGAGGCCATAAGTTTAAATGAGATTTCTACAGAATCTCTCCTTTGCAAGCTCAATTCTTATGAGCAGTTGATCAAGATAAGGGAGGCTGCTGAACCGAAGGCTTCTACATCTTCAAGGAAGGAGCACAACATTGCTTTCAAAGCAACAAAAGAATCGAAATCACTTCCAGCTAATGAAGAACTACTGAGCTTGTTGGTTAAAAGATTCTATAAAATGGCCAAGAAAGACTTTGGAAGAAGGTCATCCAAGAATGATGACAAGCCAAGATATGACAAGACTCCTACCAAGGATATTGTTTATTTTGGATGCAGAAAACCTGGGTACATTCTACCTGAATGCCTAGAGGCACATAAGAAAGACAGAAGAAAAGAAAAGGAGAATAAGAGACAATCAAGCAAGCAATCTAGCAAGCACTCCTCCAACAAACACAAGAGAAAGGAGAAAGGCTTCATTGTTGAGACCTGGAGTGACACAAATGAAGAATACTCATCTTCCAGCTCTAGTGAAGATTAAGATGAGGCAAAAGCAAGGGAAGTTTGCCTTATGGCTATTAATGCCTCCAATAGCAAATCTGATGGTGAGGAACAAGCTGAAGAATCAGAAGAGGAATCTGAATCTGAAGAAGATCAGGTAATCTCTTCATTTGATTTCAATTCAGAAGATTTTAAAATTGAATTTAAATCCTTGTGTAATGATTTAATCAAGTCAGAGAAGGAAATAAAAATTATTAGAGATAAATAGCTTGAACTTGATAACCTATTTGTAAAAAATATCAAACTGAAAAATGATTTAGACTTAGCTAATGAACAAATCATTTCACTAAAAACTGAATTATGTGAGGCAAAGCAACTTGAGGAATCTCTCAATGGGAGAAGCCTTAAGCTGATGGACATCACAAGCACAGTCAATACCAGATTAAATGGCAAGCTGGGCTTAGGTGCTTCATCAAGCTTACCCCCCCCCCATATTAAAGAAAAATATTCTTTCAACACCAATTAAATTTATCTCTGATAAAGGCAAAGAGAAAATAGGAGAAACTACTCAACCAAATGTCTCTCGGAAATCTAGAAATAAGAAGAAAAAGAATAAGAATCTGAATAAAAACTATGTTCAACAGATTTCGTCGAACTCATATCGACGAAATGTGTATAGTTCGTCAAACCCAGATCGACGATCTATGAACGCCAATTATAACTATAATAATTCCTCTTACTGCGATCGACGAACTGTATATGGTTCTTCGAGCAGCGATCGATGAACTTGGGGCATAGAAAATGACTATGTTCATTCTCTGAGTAGAGTTCGACGAACTCATCTCTATTCGTTGAACGCAGATCGACGAACTTATAATAATTCGTCGAACCCAGTCAGGTTTAATAAAAACTATAACTCTGTTAGAAACTTCAATCAATTCAGAGAATCTACTAATCCTTTTACTCAATGGGAAATACCACCTAGAAGATATCATCCCCTAGGATATAAAAATCAACCAGAATTTTCTGTTATTTCCAATTTCTCTTATCAAAAGAAACAAGGACCCAAGGTAACCTGGGTCAAGAACACCTAATTACTTTTTATACAGGTGAAGGACTGTCCAGTATTTAATCAGCCATGGTATCTGGACAGTGGATGCTCAAAGTATATGACTGGCTATAAGGACAATATACAAACTACAAGTCCAAGCTAGTTCGAAAGGTGATCTTTGGTGACTCCAACTGTGGTCAAACTAAAGGCTATGGAGATGTTAAAGTTGGAGTAGTCACCTTCAGGAAAGTTGCCTATATGAGTGGCTTAAAACATAACCTAATATCCATAAGTCAATTATGTGATGAAGGTTATCAGGTATCATTTAACTCATCTTCCTGTATTATTTATTGTAAAGAAAATAAACCTATTTTAACTGGACTTAGACAAAGCAACATATATGTAGTAAATTTTCAATCAGCTAGTTCAGAACTTTGTTTATTTAATCAGGTTAGCAATCAAAATGAACTTTGGCATAAGAAATTAGGACATGTAAATCTTAAAAATATTGCTAAGTTATCTAGGGACAACCTTGTTAGAGGATTGTCTTCTGGCCCCTATAAGAAGGAAGGCCTCTGTAGGGCTTGTCACTTAGGCAAGCAAACTAAAAATAGCTTTAAATCTGTAAATAAAAGTGACTCACCTAGGATATTGTACTTGCTACATATGGACCTTTTTGGCCCTATTGCTGTATAAAGCCTAGGAGAGAAATCTTATACTTTAGTAATTGTAGATGACTTATCAAGATTCACTTGGGTGTTCTTTCTGAGATCTAAGTCAGATAACTTCAAGGTTCTTACAGATTTTCTTAAGAACATATAAATTGAGTACTCTACTCCAGTTGCATTGATCAGAAGTGATCATGGTACTGAGTTTGAGTCTCGTTTTATGCAAGAGTTCTGTGAGAAGGAAGGTATCAGACACTGCTTCTCAGCTCCTAGAACTCCTCAACAAAATGGGGTTGCTTAAAGGAAAAATAGAACCCTAATTGAATCTGCAGGCACATTACTTGCAGATGCTTACATGCCCCTATATTTTTGGGCAGAGACTGTGAGCACAACAAACTATGTACTGAACAGAAGTCTGATATACAAGCTTAAGAATAAGACTCCTTATGAGTTACTTAAAGGGAAGAAACCTAAAATCACCTATTTTAAAGTATTTGGATGTCTATGTTATATTCACAATAATGACAAAAAATATACTAGAAAGTTTGAAGCAAAAGCTGCAGAGGGAATTTTCTAGGATATTCTCAAGTTAGCAAAGCTTATAGAGTGTTTAACAAATCCACTTTAAAAATTGAGAAATCTGTTCATGTTCATTTGATGAGGCTAACATGTTTTATAAGGATAAAGAAGTTTCTACCAATAATATTTGCAGGTACCTCACTTGTGTGAGAAATTGGATGATCTAAACCTCACCCAAGAGGTTCCATCACATCCTTCTCCACAAGTTGAAGAAGAACGTGAAGAAGAAAGTTTGGAAGTGGCTGAACTTCCTCCAACAGCTAATATAATTCCACAAGAGGAATTAATTCCACAAGCTGTTGCTCAACCAACTCCTCCCACTGATCTTGTCACACTTAGTGATCACCCTATATCTCAAGTGATTGGAGACATTTTAGTTGGTGTACAAACAATGCATCAACTCAATAATGATGTGATGCATGCTTGTTTCATTTCTCAACTTGAGCCCCACTCCATCAAAGATGCAGAGCAAGATCCCCACTAGATCATTGCAATGCAAGAGGAGATCAATCAGTTTGAGAGGTGCAGAGTTTGATATTTGGTTCCTAGACCGAAAGACTATCCAGTCATTGGAACCAAATAGGTCTTCAGAAACAAACTGGATGTTGAAGGAAATATTATAAGGAATAAAGCAAGGATAGTAGCTCAAGGCTATTCACAGGAGGAAGGAAGAGATTATGATCAGGCCTTTGCTCCAGTGGAAAGGCTTGAGGCTATAAGGATTTTCTTAGCCTATGCAGCCTATAAAAGATTCAAAGTCTACCAGATAGATGTAAAGAGTGCTTTCCTAAATGGAGAATTAAAAGAGGAAGTGTATGTGGAGCAACCACCAGGTTTTATCTCTCCAACTCATCCTTCTTATGTCTTTAGATTGTATAAAGCTCTATATGGTTTAAAGCAAGCTCCAAGAGCTTGGTATGAGACTTTAGCTAGCTTTCTTATAAAGCATAAGTTTTCTAGGGGCATAGTAGATAAGACTCTTTTTATCAGGCATCATAAAAATAAAATTTTGTTAGTTCAAATATATATAGATGATATTATTTTTGGCTCTACTGATCCCAAACTATGCAAAAGATTTTCTGATCTAATGCATTCAAAGTTTAAGATGAGTAGCATGGGTGAACTTTCATACTTCCTTGGTATCCAAGTGAAGCAATCACCTGATGGTATCTTCATCTTCCAATCCAAGTATGCTAAGGAGCTTGTTAAAAGGTTTGGGATGTGTGATGCCTCAGCAATGAAAACACCTATGGCTGCTAATGTTGTGATTGATTCTGATGAACATGGCAAGCCTGTTGATCAGAAAACTTATAGGGCTATTGTTGGATCTCTATTATATCTCACAGTAAGTAGGCCTGACATAATGTTTGCCACATATATTTGTGCTAGGTTCCAAGTGAACCCTAAAGAATCTCACTATATTTTATTAAAAAGGATTTTGAGATATATAAAGGGTTGTCTAAATCTAGGACTCCTATATCCATCAGAGTCAGAATTTGATTTAACTGGATTTTCTGATGCTGGCTATGCTGGATGTAGAGTGGATAGGAAGAGCACATCAGGAACTTGTCAGTTCCTTACTGATAGGCTTATGTCCTAGTTTTGTAAGAAGCAAACCTCTGTGTCCACATCAACTGCTGAAACTGAATACATAGTTGTAGGCAGCTGCTATTCACAGATTTTGTGGATACAAAATCAATTACTGGATTATGGTCTCAACTTAAATAATTCAACTATATTTTGTGATAGTACCAGTGCAATATCTATTGCACAAAATCCAGTGCATCATACTTGGACCAAGCATATAGAAATTAGACATCATTTCATTAGAGATTGTGTAGACAAAAAGAAAATTAATCTTGCCTTTATCTCTACTGATTTGCAAAGATCAGACATCTTCACCAATCCATTGGATGAGAAGAAACATCTGTTCATCTTAAATCAGCTAGGTATGATAAATGGAGAAGAATTAACTTAATTTTTGTCTATGGTCGATGATTTTGCACGGTTTGTCGAACGAAGATCGACGATCTGTGAACTATTCGTGAAGAGTTCGTCGAATGGAGATCGATGAACACTTCTTAGTGAAACAGATTTTGTCGAACGGAGATCGACGATCCCTGCTTCAGTGAGTACTTTGTCGAACGGTGATCGACGATTTATTCTTGTTCTTCAGACTGTGATCGATGAACTCATTTATTAATAAAATATTTCGTCGAACTCAGATCGAAGATTTTTTTTCTTTTCGTTGGACTGAGATCATCTGTTCATCTTCTAAAAACCTTATTACTAGGTTTTTGACGAAATCTATCCCGCGCTTTCAGTTCTCTTTGCACTTGATCGTGGTTTCTTTATTTGCAGGAAAACCTCCATGGAGATTCCGGCGGCCGTTCTCTCCGTAATGAAATTTGATGCAGGCTTTGACATTGATTTGGAATCATTCAGTCACACTGATCAAGTCTTGCAGGATATACTGAAATTGTTTGAGGAGCCGCATCTATAGAAGTTCATGACAACAAGAATCAAACTTCCAGTGCTCGAGATCAAGGAATGGGTTTATTCGTCCTCGTCTCCTGATGCCCAAACCATTATCGGCACCATTGCAGGACAACATGTCACTCTTACTCCTGCAATTTTGTTTGAAATTTTTGGTTTTATTAATGGAGAAGATGATATAGAGATGAACAGTGATGAATTTTCCAGTATGTTGGCTGTGATGGGACACTCCGCTGGAAACCCTAACAAGCTATTGAAGAAGGACTTATCTGTTAAATATAAGTTCCTTGCTGATATTGTTGGTAAAGTCTTGATGGGCAAGCACACTGCACATGACTATATCACAAGGCATCAGTTTCTTGTGATGAGTGCCTTTGTGAATAGAAAATCAGTCAACTGGAGTATTTTGTTGTTTGATTTGATAAAGAAGAATAATAATAAAAGAGAACTTAGCTTTGGACGGGTATTAGAGCTTTTCCTTCAGGAAAAGTGCCATCAGCTGCTGGTCTCCCAGACTATTTTTATTAATGCTTCAAAGAGGTTAACACCAGCCCTCTTTGGCAAATGGGAGAGGACCATTGTCAAGCCTTCCAGGGTCTCCTCTTCCTCCAGGACCACTGAGGAAACAAGGACTGAAACAGTCCCTCCCCAACCTGATGCAGAGGCTCCAGTCCCTCCTCCTCCCTCTTCTAGACTACCTTCTCCTCCTGAAATTCCATCCACAACATCTGTTTCCACCCAGATATCACCATCTCTATCTCCAACCCACACTCCACCACCATCTCCACATCATGATGATATTCCAATTGACATCCCTCAAACTGTCACCCCTCCATTCATCACCACACCTTTCTTACCACCATCTATACCTCCAAATCCGTCTACCACCTTCAATATATGCACTTCTTGTGGTAACAAAACCACCACTTTTCCATCATCATCATCTGATCCCACATCCACCATCATTTCTCTACTAACGCCCACCATCAAATCGCTAATAGAGGCTGCCATTGCACCTCTAATTTCTTCCATCAATGCTCTCTCTTCTCAACTTGCTACCTCTACTGGTCCCTCCTCATTCAGGGGCCTGGCCTCAGGAGTTCCTGATACCAGGTAGGGGGAGATGTTCTATGATGAGGTCCCCTCTCCAGCAGCAGCAGCAGTTTGTGAAGTAGCAGCAGCAGTTGTAAATATGGATACAGTAGTTATAGAGCTTGTAAATACAGATACAGAGTTGTCAGCTTTTCTTGAGACAGATTTTTCAGCATTTGATATTGAGATTATAGAGCCTCGGGCTGCACCATTCTTTTTCCTAGTCCCTTCTGTGGACTTAGCTAATTTGTTAAGAGATTTTGATATTCTTTATCATTCTCTTTCTATTCCTAAGAAAATTTTTTCCAGGGCTATAGTATGTTATACTGCCCCTATCAGCTCAGAGATTATAGATCAAATTAGATGAAGTTTTGCAGAACCTTCAGTTTCCCCTTCAGGACTAGAGGATGAGCAAAATGATTTCTCTCCTCCAACTTTTGTTTGGGCAGAATCTCCTCTTCCAAATATGGATCATCTTTTTGAGGAAGATATGATTATAGAGGCAGAAGCTGAAGTTCAAGTTTCAGAGGAAGTTCCAGTTTAGAGTGTATCTTTCAGAGAGATCTTGTTTGTAGATCAACTGAAGAGGATTGATGCTTTGTATGACAATCCTGTAAGTGAATCCAGTGAAGATGAATCAGATGATTCAGATGATTCAGAGGATACTAAGTCTAAGAAGAGAGAGTTTCAGAAAAAGAAGGCAATTTCTCAGGCAATAACAATGCAACCACCTAATCCCAAGAATGACATTCCATATTATATCTTGTATAATATTCCTCTAACTCCAACTACTCCCTACTAGATGAAGATTTCAAAGAATCAGATGAAAGCACATAAGAATAAGAAGAAGTTTGGATCTACTCCCACTAAGAAATTCAGAAAGGATCCACCTCCTCCTCCTCCACCGGCTGCAGGTGCTTCAGGCAATCTAGACTCAAGAACCACATCTTCTCAGCACTCAAGGCAATCTTCTTATCAGAAATATGACAAATCTTCCAAGAGTGACTACAGAAGCAGCCACAGCAGCAGTGGAAGACAGCACTCTTCTAAATCTGAATATAAGGAAAGACCTTACTCTCCACCAGTTCCATTTGTTGATCCAAAACAGGAAAACATTTCTAAAATGGCCAGATTTCAAGAGCTGGTTGGACTTTCTCAGATAAATAAAGCTAAAGAAGGCAAAGATGCTTCTCAATATACTATAATGTCTTCTTACAGAAGAGAAGAATTGAAAAGGTATGACAAAGCTAACACATTTTCAATGTTGATACTTATATGAGCTTACATCCAGAGGCAGTTGTTCCAAAAGCAACTTCAGGCAATATCATTGGAGCAGCTGATATGACTATGTCTAAAAGAGAAGCAGCAAATCCCAACAGGGAAATCATTTTCAGGCAGCCATCAGAGAGAGACAAGTCTATGAAATCTAAATAGCTTTTTGATTAGCATATTTTCCCTCTGAACTATTTGTTTTGGTTAATTTGTCACAAAGTACTTGATGTATATATATCTGCTAGACTTTTACTTTCTGCCAGATATTTGTTGTTATGCGTTGTGATTGTATTTTATTGTTTTAATGCATTGTACATAGTGATCTCACCTAAATAGGGGGAGATTGTTGGAATCCCACCTGTTTTAGGGTTGATTTGGGCTAGGTTCACTATTAGGATTGCATAGATTGACCCACAATGTATAGTCTAGGATCATAGGTCTTTATTAGATCTTAGGGTAGGTCAACAAGTCAGTTTGATTGGACCAATCCCTCAGAAGACTTAGAAGACTGAAGATTTCAAAATAAGACATATTTTCTTTGTT